>JAYESD010000011.1:142910930-144110930 GCA_036927565.1 Tuctoria greenei
AGCCTTTGCTACTCATCATGACTTCAAGCTCTACCAAATGGATGTTAAGAGTGCATTCCTTAATGGCCCAATCAAGGAAGAAGTTTATGTAGAGCAACCTCCAGGGTTTGAAGACCAAGACTATCCTAACCATGTTTACAAATTGCGAAAGGCTCTTTATGGCCTCAAGCAAGCTCCTAGAGCTTGGTATGAATGCCTAAGAGACTTTCTAGTTGAAATGGTTTTAGGATAGGCAAAGCGGATTATACCCTTTTCACAAAGCACTTCAACGAAGATCTTTTTGTGTCCCAAATATATGTGGATGACATCATATTTGGTTCCACAAATAAGGTGTTTTGTGATGAGTTCTCCAAGATAGTGATGGAGAGGTTTGAAATGTCCATGATGGGTGAGTTGAAGTTCTTTCTAGGATTTCAAGTAAAACAACTCAAAGAAGGGACGTTCATAAGTCAAACTAAGTATACACAAGATATTCTAAGGAAGTTTGACATGGATAAGGCAAAAACCATCAAAACCCCTATGGGGACAAATGGACACCTAGACCTAAATGAGAATGGTCCAAGTGTGGATCAAAAGTTATATAGGTCTATGATTGGTTCACTTCTCTATCTTTGTGCATCTAGGCCCGATATCATGCTAAGTGTGTGTATGTGTGCTCGCTTTCAAGCGGCACCTAAGGCTTGTCATTTGACCACCGTTAAAAGGATCTTGAGATATCTAGTACACACACCTTCCCTAGGACTTTGGTACCCCAAAGGATCTAAGTTTAACCTCATTGGATATTCCGATGCGGACTATGCCGGGTGCAAAGTTGATAGGAAGAGCACATCGGGTACATGCCAATTCTTGGGTCGATCTCTAGTGTCTTGGTCCTCCAAGAAGCAAAACTCTATTGCTCTCTCCACCGCCGAAGCGGAATATGTTGCAGCCGGAAGTTGTTGTGCACAACTTCTCTGGATGCGACAAACCCTTAGGGATTATGGGATTAACTTGCGCAACATTCCACTATTGTGTGACAACGAGAGTGCCATCAAGATAGCCCATAATCCGGTGGAGCACTCTAGGTCCAAACACATAGACATTCGACACCATTTCTTGCGAGATCACTCAATGAAGGGAGATATCGTAATTTCTCATGTGAGGACGGAACATCAACTAGCGGATATCTTCACCAAGCCTCTTGATGAGAAGTGTTTCTGTGAGCTAAGAAGTGAGCTCAACATTTTGGATTCTAGGAATGTGGCTTAAACCTCATTCCTCACTTTTTGAGCAATTTCGAAAAACTCTTCTCTATTGTGATTTCTCTTCAAAATCTGTTTGAGAAAACCTTTTCTTGGGATTTGATCATGTTTTTATCACATTCTTTCTTTAATTATCATGTTTGTATTGCTTGCTATTCATAAGGACCTATAGCATGTGTGCAACTCAAAAACATCGCTTTTTAGCTCAGTCGGACCGGACTAGTCTGCCCTAGGGGACGAACAAGTCCGGGGTCCAGACTATTCCGCGGCTGATCCGCAAACCGGACTAGTCCAGTCCTCCAACCGGACAAGTCCGGATCCGGACTAGTCTAGGTCTAGTCCGCTGACCGGACTAGTCCGGCCACTCAACCGGACTAGTTCGGCCCTTGGGGGCTTAAACCGCCAGGGTCGGCCCAGACCCTCTTCTTCCTCCCACTCGCGCCTCTCCCTCTCCCACGCTCAAGCAACCGCCTTTTGGCAATTTTTCGCTCCATCCACCAAATCTCGATTCCAATCCGTGCATTGGAGCCCTTGGGAGTGAGGGATCGTTTCCCCGCGCTTCACCTTCGCAATCCATCGTCGATTTCGTCGATTCTCGCGGATTTAAGAAGGTATTCTAGCTTTTTCAAAAAACTTTCCCCATTTTTGATTCTTTAGGTTTTTGATAGGAACACCTTCATAGATATTGCTCCATATACCCTTGTGATCATAGCCTAGGAGTATTGCGCGCTGATCCGAAGTTTTTTTTGATGATTCGATTAGGGTTAGGGTTTATCGTGTGCAACCCGGACTAGTTCGGCCCCTGGCGGACAAGTTCGCCCTGCGGACTAGTCCGCCCCCAGGGCGGACAAGTCTGGTTTGCACAGAGCAAACCCTAATCCTAGTCCTCTCTCGAGACTTCTTCCGCAATAATTCCATCTCCTTGAACTCATATCTTCCCGTCTATGCTTTTCGCAGCATGTCTAACTCGGAGCGCTCCCCTTCTCATCTCATCCCCACGGGCGATGAAGAATGTCCCGAGACCAATCGGGGCCGCACCGAGGACAGAGGTGCGGAAATACCCCGGGAGGGCCGCACTAAGGCTCAAATCGTCGAAGCGAGGACGAAGGCTGCCCTCATTAAGGTGCAGAAGGAGAAAGAAGAAAGGCGGCTTAAGGCACTCGAAGCCTCTAAAGTAGCCGCCACTATCTACAATGAGGAAGGAGCCTTGGCTCGAGCAACTGCAGACTCCCTGAATGAGCTAAGGAGGAAGAAAAGGCAAGACATGGAGGCTCACAACTCCAGGGCCGCTGAGGCCAATGCTCCCAAAAGGAAGAGACTCGTCACTGCTGGCGAGAAGGCAAAGGGCAAGGAGCAAGCCCAAAGGGAAGAAGAGCCAAGGGTCGAGCGTGACCCTAAGAAAGGAAAGGCTCCGGCTCCAGTCGAGCCGAAGAAGAAGAAGCCCTCCGTCAAGGTGCCAGCCAAGAAGGCACCCGGAGGAGTTTTGATTCGTGAAAAAGGGAAGGCTCAGGCTGTTGGCCCTCTGGTGATGCACAGTCCAGCACGTAATCCAAACCGTCAGCCCAACCTCTCAGCTAACACATTCAAAGGAAAAGGAGCTGAGAAGGCCAGGAGGCTCAGAGACGAGAATGTCTATAGGTATGAGAGGTCCACCGCCGACCCTCGGTTCTGGTGTGACTTCCATTGCGATTATTATCGCCTTGTCTACATGAAGATGAAGACTCCTGTGACTGATGCCCAGTGGGTTGACTGGGACTACATGGCTCAGAAGAAGCATGCTGCATTTGATGCTGTGATCAATGCAGCGGAACGGCATGGAATCAAGGATATCATGGGTTTCCAGTACGACTAGAACATTGAGGTGATTGTCCAGTTCTACACAACTGTCTACTTTCACTCCTTTGGAGATCGCCGGATGACATGGATGACAGATGGAGAGCAGTACACTGTCACATTTGAAGACTTTGCCAAGATTCTAGGATTGGAGGAGCACCTTGAGCATGAGATCATCATCTCTAACCTCAAGGCCCTAGACCGAGATGCCCTTGACTTCATGTATCCAGACCATCTTCCTTATGAGGCAGGATTGGCAAGAAACATCAAACCATTTTTTAGTGTGCTCAACCGCCTCCTTCGGAAGACCATTGCCCCGAAGGATGGGGATGCCGGAGTCATCCAGGGCAACTTGAGGCACTTGATGGTGCTGATAGATGGGGAAGAGAGCTTCAACTTAGCTGAGTACATCTTTGATGATATCTTCAATATATCTCATACCCCCAACAAGTCTTGTGGCTATGCTCCTTATGTGATGTGCCTTATTGAGAAAGTCTCCAGAATTACCTTCCAGAAGGATGTCTCACATAAGAGACTACGTCCTCAGATTCCTCCATCTCTGCCTCTCCCTCCGCACCGGAAGAACGCGGATCCTCCTTCTCAGCCGGAGGAACCTCGTGGTGGAGCCTCTCGCCGTGCCACTCACTCACCCGGTGGCTCCTCTAGCAGCGGAGTCCTCAAGTTTCTTAGGTCCATCTTCACCTCGTGCCTCAAAGCCGAGGTGCGAGCTCAGCGGACTGAGAGGTACGTGAGGAAGCTTTGCGACAAGATGGAGATTTCGATGAGCACTGAGGCCTCCGACGACGAGCTCACTCCTTACCCCCTTCTCACCCCCGAGGAGTTGGCACTCTTGGGTGAGACGGAGGGTACCTCCTCACTGGGCTCCGACGACGACGACGATCATGAGGAAGACGTCGAGGACCCGGAGGCCACGGAGAGCGACGGCGATAGTGACGAGGACGAGGACTAGCTTTTGGGTCCTTGTCCCCCTCTTCTTTTCCTTTTTGGTGCCTTGATGCCAAAGGGGGAGAGTTAGGGGGAGTCAGTCCTTTGTGTGTGTTCGCGGGAAGTAGTAGTCTTTTGTGTGTGTGGTGTGTTCTTGTCATTTGGACTTCTTTTGTAACTTATTCATGCTACTTGGTTGTTTACATTTGTGCAAGACTTGCTAATGTTGTTAAATATCAATATATTGTTCCTATTGCCAATCTTTTGATTATATTGATGCTTTTTATGTCTTCTCACAATTGTTGAGCACATCACGTAGGCACCCCACCATAACATGTGTGGGTATGAATGAACTCCTCCACCTCTTTTACATGCTGCATACATTGAGGGGGAGTCATTCATACGCACACAAGTTATGAAAACCAATTTTTATACTCTTTATTGTTGAAGGACTTAATGTGTTGTCATCAATCACCAAAAAGGGGGAGATTGAAAGTGCATCTAGGTTCCCCGTGGGTTTTGGATGATTGATGACGACAATTAAGTCGCTAATGAGCTCATGTGATCTTAGCACAGGTGTGGACTCGATCGGAGACGCAAACCCTCAAAAAGGAAAAGGAATGAAACTGAGTCAACTCAAAGCGTAGAAACTAGGGTTTCTAGCGTGTTGAGTTAGACTAGCCATAGAAATAGGAGGGTGTGTGCGTAAAGTGCAATGAGATCAAAGTAGGAGCTCAAGAGTGGTGGTTGAGGTAGAAATCCTATTTGAAGTTGAAGTTAGAGTAGTCTGGCAGGAACGGCCGGACTAGTCCGCCTTAGGGCCGGACTAGTCCGCTCCTGGCCAGACTAGTCCGTTTTCACACGGACCAGAAGGTTCTGTGTGACTTCGGACTAGTCCGTAGTGGACCGGACTAGTCCGGGGTACCCCTTGAAGTGGAGTTTCGGGACTAAGTCCTAGAGAGCGGACTTGTCCGTTTTGGGGCGGACCAAAAGGTCCTGTGTGAGATCGGACTAGTCCGTCCTTGGGCCGACTAGTCCGTGGTGCTGAGTGCAGAGAGGTTTTGTGACTAAGTCTGGGAAGGCCGGACTAGTCCGTGGTCTCCAGACTAGTCCGTTTTCACACGGAACAAAAGGTTCTGTGTGAGATCGGACTAGTCCGGTAAGGGCCGGACTAGTCCGTTGTGGAAGTTACCGTTTGAATTTGAACTTTGGCGGGTAGCGTGACGATTGCCGCGCAGTGCGACAGTGTTAGAGGGGTCAGTGGTCCCCTAGGCCGGACTAGTCTGGGCTTGAGGCCGGACTAGTCCGCCCTTTTGCTGAAGTTAGCAGTATGGGCTTGGGACCTCTATAAATAGAGGTCCCCTGGGTTCTTTTGAACCAACTCTTGAAAACTCTTGAACCCTAGCGCCGCCACAGCCAACTTGGAGCACTCTTAAGCCTCTTTCTTGCCAACTTTCCTCTAAAACTAATTCTTGTGTGGATTAGGGTTTAGTGAGGTGGAGAAGAGGAAGAACATCGCGCTTGTGCTCCCGGTTTGATCTCTTGCACTCATTGAGTCTTTGTGAGCTGTGTGTTGAGTGTGCTTGCGTTGTTGATCATCTTTGTGGTGTGGGAGCCTCAGATTGTGAGAAGCCCCAAGGAATCTTGTATTCGCACTTTGAGATAGTGGAGAACCAAGTTAGGCCCGTGCGGTAAAATTGGTGAGGGAAGGGTTGGTGAACCCGGTCCTTTATGGACTCCTCAACGGGGAGTAGATTCTTGTGTGGAATCGAACCGCGGGATAAAATTCCTGGTGTCTCCGTGTTCTTCGCATTTTATTTATCACTTACTTCGTTCTAGGGTTGCTAGTCTTGTTTTGAGCCTCACATTGTTTAATCTTGTTAAAACTTGACTTACTCTTGTGTTGATAGATTCTAAACCTGTATTAAACATATCCTCACCTGTAGCCTCGATAAAATCCCCTTAAAACTTGCTAGAAACACTTTTTAGGGATCTTCACGCAGGCTGACCGGACTAGTCCGCCCCCAGACCGGACTAGTCCGCCCCCTGTGATTTAATCTCGTTTTATTAAGTCATTTGCAGGTCGATTAGCCTATTCACCCCCCCTCTAGGCAACTTTCACATACGTGTCATGTATTCCGGGTGTAATTGATTCAAATCACCGTCCCTCGCGAATATGAGTACCACTTTTTCACTGAGTTGTGACGTAGTTAAATACTTGCACTTGAGATGAGGATTAATTGTTGTTGTTATGAACATTATATTATCATGGTATTGTTATATTGTATGTATTAGTATAATGCTCACTAAATTTAATTTCCACCTTGGGCATGCAACATCATGATGAAGTGTTTCTTGTTTGATTGCGGAGTTACGATGTTGCCCCGCACAAGGTTTAAGCTGCTGCTATAAATCTGAAAAAAGGACCCACATTTAGGCGAGTCCATTATGCAAATCAGCCATCTTATGTTTATGTCTTTACCCTCATGTAGAGTTTCATGTTTAGGTGAGACGGTTAAGTCTTGCTGAGCCTTCGTGCTCACGGTTGCTATATAAGTTGTTTTGCAGGTACTAACCTATATGCTTATGATTATGGTTGTCCGATGAGACTCGGGACTTTATGAGTAATATACTCATGTGGGAACCATGCCGCTGCTGTTTGGTTTTCTTGGCTAGTGAGGAGCGTCCATGGGCTGTATGGCTTCTCTTTTGCTTATTAGACTGGAGTACGAGAGTTGTAATCTTATCTTCCACTGTAGTTTTTTTATAAACTATTTGTAAACTGAATATCTTTGTAAATTTCAGCAAATAATTTATGTAATACGCGTTCCTTTACGTGTGTGCTCTTGGGTGTCGCATCCACTACAGGAAAAGCGATCATTTGCGACGGCTGATTTTATTTGCGATGGCCAGCCGTCGAAAATAGCTTAAATTGCGACGGCCCGCCTCTGGCCGTCGCAAATAAGATGGACGTCGCGAATAAGAGCTTATTTGCGACGGCTTTCGGACTGGCCGTCACAAATAAGTGGTTATTTGCGACGGCCAACCCTAGGACCGTCGCAAATAACGGAGCCGTCGCAAATAAACCCTTATTTGCGACGGCCGGTCAAACGGCCGTTGCAAATAGGATTTAATTGCGACGGCCGTAAGTCGAGGCCGTCGCAATTAATACGGCCGTCGCAAATTAGGGCTTATATCGGGACGCTCCACCCCGACCCTTCATTTTCCTCATAACACCCCGCCGCCGCGCCCCCGCCACCGCCGCCGCGCCCCCGCCGCCACGCCCCCCGCCACCCTGCCGCGCTCCCGCTGCCGCGCCCCCGGCTCCGTCGCCGGCCCGCCGCCCTCGGCCCCGCCTCCGCGCCCGCCTCTGCGCCCGCCGCCCTCGGCCCCCACCGGCGTCGCCTGCCTTCGCCTCCGGCCCGCCTGCCTCCGCCTCCGGCCCATCACGCCACCGGCGTCGCCGCCGCCGGTCCGGACCGCTGCGCCCCCGACCGGACCGCCGCGCCCCCGACCTTGAGGTCAGTGCTACTCCCCCCTGTTTTAGGGTTTTTTTTCAGATGTAGCTAGCAATTTTGTTAAGAGGTAGTAGCAATTAGCTATAGTATCTTAGAATAGCTTGTATAGTTTATTTAAGGATTGAATCACTTAATTATAGAAGATGTAATAAAAAGGGCATTTGCTAGTGCAGTTTTATGCATACGGCGAAAGAACTTGAGTGTGTGTATGTATGGGAACGATGCCATGTAATAGGCCCCCGGCCCCCCGCCGCCCCTGCGCCCCCGGCCCCGCCGCACCCTCGCCATCGGCCCGCCGCGCCACGACCCCGCCGCCCCCAGCGCGCCCACCGCCCCCAGCCCCCCGCCGCCCCTGCGCCCCCGGCCCGCCGGCCCCGCCGCTAGCCGCTAGCCGCGCCCCCGAGCCGTCGCAATTTAACTGGCCGTCGCAAATAATTGCCTTCATATGGATTGTTCAATCTTCGAATGATTGTTGATCGAATGAGTAGAAATTGTTGCTCGATCTTGATGTTAATTATGCTTAGTTGTTAATGATGTTGGTTATGCAAATTTGTTGATAATGTTATTGATTATGTAGATGTTAAGCATGCTTATGTTTTGCTTTAGTATTCTTAATGTTTATGTTCATTGCTGCTTATCGTTATTGAATTAAGTTATTAAATGTTCAAATTTTGATTAATTGTTATGTTTCTTTTAGCATGTTTAATATTCTTTATATATATAAATATATATATATATATATAAGCGGGTTAAAATGATAATGTATCAGAATAAATATCAAAAGAGAGAGGAGATATTCTACGCCATATCGCCTGCGGCGAGCATGACAGCGGAGGAGAGGCCGGCAGCGGAGGACGGCCTTGACTATGAAACTTTCAACTCTGACCCACTTTTCTCCTCACTCTCGTTCTCTTTCCTCATTCGTAAATGATTTATAAATGAACATGAGCAACGTAACCTATAGCAATTGATTACCCGTTTCGGATCGGCACGTCTCACATGCCATTGGCATGTGAGACGTGCAGGTTCGGAATTGTCCCTTTTTGGACAGCCTCGGAGTGACCGAGGGGGCGTGGCTTGTGACGAGACGTGGGTCCGGATTTGGACGAGATTTCGGTGGAGTAACCCTGTTGTTCTCTGCTGCACCATTTTTGTGCGTGCAGTGGAGAACAGCGGGGTTATGCTGCCGAAATTTCATTCGAATCCGGATCACGCGTCTCGTCATGAGCACACTCCGCTCGGTCACTCTTGGGTGGGTTTAGGATCTATCTGCCTAGGTTGTAGGGCCGTGACATAACACAACAATACATTAACGACAATTTCTTTCGCATTAAACTGCAGAGTCAAACATGGGTGAAGACCGCAGTTGGATGTATACTGGCTGGAAGAGCAGAAATGGTGGTCACTCCGATGAGTGGTTTATCAAGTTAGATCAATTTTTGGATCGAGCATTTTCGTTGTCAACGGAAGATATGGTGCGGTGCCCATGTACAAAATGTCGGAACACTAAGTTTTTGAGAAGATTGGAGCTTTCGTTTGACTTATGTCGAAACGGTTTCACTCCACAATATGAAGTGTGGACCTTCCATGGCGAGACTAATTTTCGAGTCATAGACGAAGTGGATGAGGATGATGATATAACAGAGGTTGATAGGATGGATGAGATGTTAGAAGCTCTTGAAGTGGAGGATCCTCTTACAAATGAGGCAGAGAAGTTCTTCGAGGAGCTGAAGAAATCACAAGAGCCGTTGCATGAACACACGGCTGTGACCGTACTTGCTTTCTTGACCAGATTTATGGCAATTAAGTCCAAGTACTTTTTTCCATCAACTGCTACAATGATCTCATGAAATTGATCTGCGATATCCTTCCACAACCTCACAAAGCGCCACCAGATATGTATCAGTCAAAGATCAAGATATCTGGTCTCGGTATGAAGTATGAGAAAATTGATGTGTGCCCAGACAACTGCATGCTATTCTGGAAAGAGCACGCCAATGAGAAGATGTGCTTGAAATGTGGTAAATCGAGGTATGTCGAAGTTGTCAATGATGATGGCGATAATGTGATGACAGATGTCGCACATAAGCAGCTTCGTTACTTGCCTGTGACACCTCGGTTGAAGCGGATGTTTCTTTCAAAAAGAACCGCAAGACACATGAGATGGCACAAAGAAGGTAAACGTGAGAACAAAGAATTCTTGACGCATCCGTCCGACGGTGATGCATGGAAGGCGCTAGACCGTTTCGATCCAGACTTTTCTCGTGATGCGAGGAATGTTCGCATCGGATTAGCGACAGACGGATTCTCACCGTTCAGTACGAATGCCGCGCCATACTCATGTTGGCCTGTCTTTGTCATTCCGTACAACCTGCCACCTGCTTTTTGTATGAGGAACAAGTTCATGTTTCTCAGCCTCATTGTACCTGGACCTGATCATCCCGGGTCACGTCTCAACGTGATGTTAAAACTGCTGATCGAAGAATTGAAAGTCTTGTGGACAGGAGTCGAAGCGTACGACAGTTACAAGAAGCAGAAATTCAACCTTCGAGCTGCTTATTTGTGGTCCGTCCATGATTTGCCGGCATACGGCATGTTTTCCGGATGGAGCACTCACAGTCGTCTGACGTGTTCGATATGTGCTTCAGACACGGATTGCTTTCGACTAACTCATGGAGGCAAAATATCTTACTTCGATTGTCACAGACGTTGGCTGCCCTCGAATCATATATTTAGGCAGCAGAGGCATGTCTTTCGAAAGACAGGAAACCTCACTGGGTTGAAGAGTCATGATTATCACATTATAATGGAAATACTCCTACCTGTTATGTTCCGAGGCTATCTAGATGATGCGTTGTGGAAGGTTTTAGCCGAGCTCAGCTATTTCTATAGACAGCTTTGTGCTAAAGAAATCAAGATTGGGATGATGGATAAGTTAGAGAAGGAGATACCCATACTTTTATGTAAGATGGAAAAAAATTTTCCACCGGGTTTCTTCAATCCAATGCAACATCTGCTTATCCATCTTCCATTCGAAGCTAAAGTTGGCGGTCCTGTGCAATATAGGTGGATGTATCACATTGAAAGAGCGCTACGATATCTAAAACCAATGGTTGGCAACAGGGCAAGGGTGGAAGGGTGCATCGCTGAAGCATATGCTCTTAAAGAAGTTGGATACTTTTCAAGTGTCTACTTTGCGGAAGAAAACAATATCAATACTTCGGCGATGCGGTACAATGTGGACGAAACACCCCCTCTAAGCGACCTTTCCATTTTTCAAACGAGAGGCACCACCGTTGGTAGCTACACGACCTACGTGCTATCCGAACAGGAAAGGACTGTTGCTTTACTCTACATGTACGCAAATATAGAAGGCATGCAGGAATACTTCGAGTAAGTGTTTCTCCTATGTTTATGCTAATCTACATATTTTGCTACACATGTACTCTAAAAGATGTTTTTTCATGTTCAGCGAGTTCCACAGACAATATTGGCCACATAGGCATCAACCTACGGCCAAACAAGTAGAAGCGATGCGAAAGGAAGGAATAAATGGGGGACAGAGTTTTCTATCTTGGTTTCGAGAATATGTAATATTCTCTCGTCTTCTATGTATTATAAATTACTATTATTAAAGAAGTATTATGTAATATTCTCTCGTCTTTTATAACAGTGTCGGACTCACAATGTCCATGAAGATTTGCGGCAGCTATCGTATGGATTGGTGAATGTTAGAAGCTATGGTCGATATGACGTAAATGGCTTCCGATTCTGTACAACTCATTTTGAAGCTCATCGTCCTCTCGCGGCAACATCAAATTCTGGTGTTGTGACGAGAGCAATGGACACTCAAGGGAATTTAACCGATTATTATGGTATCATTAACAAAATCCTTGAATTTACTTTTACCGGAAATAATACCCTTTGAGTTGTCTTCTTTGACTGTGACTGGTTTGATCGTACTCATGGAACTCGAGAAAACCAATTTGGAATGGTGGAAGTGAAACATAAGGACCGACTACGGGGTTACGATACATTTGTTCTTGCGCATCAAGTTGAACAAGTGTATTATCTACCTTATCCAAGCACGAAGCTCAGTGCTTGGTGGGTGGTATATAAGGTGAATCCTCGTGAGCGGCTATATACTCCTGGGGATGATGGTTACCATGATAGTGAAGACGTTGAAGAAGTGTACCAAGAAGAAGAGTTGCCAGACACTTTTATCGTCGAGCTTGGTGCAGGACTCGATCAATTAGTTGGAGATGTTGAAGACGTTGAAGATGTAGAGGCAGATGATACGCGAAAACGAAAATTAGAACAGGCCACAATTGAAGATCGTTGGGCTGGTTTAAGGAGTAGGGCACAGGCACATGACAATGATGTTGATGAATTTTGAAAGTGACTACAAGTAATGTTTTCTTGAAGATAGTAACATGAATTTTATATATTTTATTTGCATATTTAATAATTATCTAATTACAATAGGATGGCGTCAAAGAAGGGTAAGAAGGTGCCGCCGACGAGGGGGTTCTACCCCTCTAGACCTGAGGACGCTTTCGTTGGTGCCTCGTCGACTGGCAGCAGACGCTCTCAGCTACTGGGGCACGTTCAGACCAGCTCTAGAGCTTCGTCACAGGTAAATGTCACTCGTTTTTGACAAATTCTTTAAATTCAAATTCACATTAAACTTACTTATGAATCATTTGAATGTTGTAGTCCTCACCGGCTGACTCAGAGGCTGCGGCGCCTTCGGTGAGCCAGCCTTCGGCGAGGCAGCCCTCGGCCAACCAGCACTCGGCGAGGCAGCCCTCGGCTAGTCAGCCCTCGGCCAGCCAGCCCCCGGCTGTCGATGACTTTGTTCCTGAGGCCTTTGACTCGGCTGGTGAGGAGCCGTCTGGGTCACCTGACGTGGCGCCCCAGCAGACGCGGAGGACGAGGAGGACTCACTTTGTCAGTCCTCCCGCGGTCCCTTCACAGAGGATCATGATTCGTCCAGTCGGAGACAGGTAATAAAAATTATAGTTTTCAATTTTAGTTTCTTTTGATTACTTATGTAATGAATGAATGAATAAATATCATACAGGACTTGGGACGACTTGTCTTTCACCGGTGAGAAACACCAGAGACCGTTGAACGGTATCCTCGGGTCCATAGTGCGTTTGCACTATCCCGGGGTCATCGACGGAGTGCCTGCTCTTTCGTGGGAGGACTACGCACGCGTCCATCACCAGGAGCACGGCAACCTTCAGGAGGCCGTATGGGCCAATTTTATGGTAAGTATGTTAAAAAAGTTTCTAAGTTACAACTCTTAAACTCTTTTAGTGCACATCTCTTCAATATATTATTTATCGCAGGCAAGATATACTTTAGAGGACCCGGACGACCATCGCATGTTTGAGGATGCGAGGCAAGTGTTTCACTTCAACGCTGCCAAGGCGCTTCGACAAGCTTTGTCGAATGCCCGTGTTCAAATTATTAATGAGCACTTGAAGGCGAACCAGCAGTATGTGTTACACTTCCGGCAAGAGAGCGAGAGGCACCTGACGGAGGAGGAGTACGCACAGGTACGTGGAGTGTAGTAAGTATTTTTTTTCTGATAATTGCCTTGATGGTATTTTTAACGACTTCCAACTATGTGCAGGGCCACGTGAGCTGGTTGCAGGGTTGGACCGATGCATTTCGGGCCCTTTGTCGCTACTGGGCTAACGACGAGTTTAAAGCTAAGTCCGGGAAGGCTCGAGACTGCAGAGGGGTGGAGGGGAAGAGCAGGCACGGGCAAGATAACCACTTGTGTTTAGCTAAACGCATGGTAAGTGTGTGTAACTTATGTTTATATATTAATAATATATTGTTCGTACTAACACGTATTGACAGGAGCGCGAGACGGGGGTGCCGCCCACCCCTGCTGAGGTTTGGAAGAGAGGTCACAGGGACCCTTCTCAGCCGACGGGGTGCAGTCAGGCTGCAGCCGAGCGGTTGGTAAGTTTAGAAACCATTCATATTACATATAACTATATAGATTGTTGGACTTACATGATTTTATTGTTTTGCAGGCTAAGTACGGGGAGGAGGCTAGGAAGATACATGGCGAGGATTTCGATTGGGAACGTCAACCGATCGATCCTCAAGCCGCGTATGCAACCGGTGGTGGAAAAGCACACGGAAGGTGAGTTTGCAAGTCATTTTATCGTTTTCAATTCAAAGTATTCAAGATATTTTAATTTCATATTACTGACTCTTTTTCTTATAGGCTCGCCATATTCGACGGAGTTGTCGACTCGAGGGCGGGTAGACCTGCGAGAGGCAGCTCCACGCAGGCTTCGTTTACGGGAGGTCGCTGCTCGCAGAGGGACATTGAGATGCAGTCCCTCCGAGAAACTGTAGAAGAAAATGAAAGGCGACATAAGGAGGAAAGGAGGGCGATGGAGGCCACGATCCAAACCCAGGCAGCAGCGTTGGCGCAGATGCGGGAAGCAATGGAGGTAACAATCTAAAAATTAAAATTCTCATTAATTCAGCTTAAATGACTTACTCATAGGTAGCATTTAATGTTTGCAATGACAGGCCATCGCTCGGGCGCAGGGTCTGGGAATCCAGCTACCGGTACTACCACCGGTCCTCCCAGGCGATCCTTTTTCAGCGGGTCAGGTAAGTCTCTATGTAATCCTTCTTCTCCAGCGTAATAAGATTGAGATAGATGAAAGAGACAGATAGTTAGATAGAAGAAAATGATTGAGATAGAAGAAAGAAAGAGATAGAAGAAAGGGAGACAGAAGAAAGAGTGAAAGATAGATAGAGTAGGATGGGAATGAAGAGAGAGTAAGATGTAGATGGAGATAGAGAGAGGGGAAGATAGAGGGAGGGAGATGTAGATGGAGATAGAGGGAGGAAGATAGAAGGAAAAGGATAGCAATAGAGAGATAGAGTGAGCAAGAAAGATAGAGTGAGAGACAAAGAGAGAAATGAAAAGAGAGAGGAAGAGAGTGTGATCTAGATGAAGATAGAGGGAGAGGGAGGGAGAGAGATGTTGATGCATTTATATTCTAACTCTAAGTTTTATTAATTGCAGGGATCCGCGACGGCTGCACAAACGCCGTCGCCTTCGCTACCGCCGCCTGGATTGAGCCGCGACGACGACGACTTCGACTTCGGAGGTGGCTTCGGAGGTTAGATGGGCGAGTGAGCCCTTTTATTTACTTTGTTGATGACGATGTGAGATGTATCAGAATTTTAGTTTGTGATTGTGATGATGTTTGTGTATGCTGTGTATATACTGTGTATATTGTCTATATTGTGTTTGTTGTGATTCTGGCCATCGAGCCGGGTAGTGTTTTCTGTTTTTTTTAAAAAATAAAAAACCTTATTTGCGACGGCTTTTTATACAGTACCGTCGCAAATAAGGGTACAAGCCGTCGCAATTAAACCACAGTTATTTGCGACGGCCAGGCCGTCGCAAATAAGTATTAATTGCGACGGCCTGGCCGTTGCAAATAGAGTCGTGGGTCCCGGAGGAGGACACGTGGGCCCTGTCCTCTGAACTTATTTGCGACGGCCTGGCCATCGCAAATAGTGGACCTTAATTGCGACGGCTATGCCGTCGCAAATAAGCTTTAATTGCGACGGCTGGGCCGTCGCAATTAAGTTCGCGGGGCCCACCAGCATGCAGCAACAACTTGCGACGGCCTCTCCTAGCCGTCGCAAATAAGTTTATTTGCGACGGTGGCCGTCGCAAATAAGCTTATTTGCGACGCCATATTTGCGACGGCCGAAAGCCGTCGCAAATAAAGAAAGCCGTTGCAAATAGCTTATTTGCGACGGCATCTGACTTATTTGCGACGGCTTCGGCCGTCGCAAATCGTCGGGATTCCTGTAGTGATCGCACGGCACCACCCAATGTGATTCCTGGAAAGTGTGGACTCCGGTGCCCACAGACGTGGTATCAGAGCCGCATTGGGAATAGCACACTTATACAGGATCGTATTACAAGAAAAGCATAGGATACAATGAGGATACCATACTAGGCCCACATAAGGACTATATTAGCATAAGTTATTAAGGTGGAAAAACTAAATTATGTGTTATTATATTCTGTAACTACGCTCTGACGTCAGGTAAGAGGTAAGGTACGTCACCGCAAGTGGATCAATTGCGGTAAGCTCACCATGCGAGAGGTAGCATGGAAATCTTTCCGTGGCTTTGCACGGAAGAGTCAATACGAGTCTCTGGAACTTTCCATGTTTCTGAGAACATATGACACGCGGCATTCCAGCGTGCTTCAATGTTAGTGGGAGCCCCCGTCGGGTGGGACATAACCCGATGCGCCTCCTACTGGTGCAGCACTAAGCAAAGACATGGGACCCTGTCGGGTGGTAGAAAGCCCAGTCATGTACCTCGAGACGTGGCTTAACTCGGGGCGGCCCATATGGAATGATACGGGACGAATGTTCTTACTTTCATATATATTACTGTGAACAGTTCGCCTGTGCGGGCTGTGTCGTACGACACCATATGATTGATCAGTAGTTTGTGTGTAGTGACAGGTACACTGACCACGTGATCTTATTATGTTTAGAAATCGTTTGCGAGTGAACGTCATTAAGGCCACCATTGAGACGTATGCCGGAATACTGGCTTAGAATTTTTTTTCTTTGAGAGGCATGTAGTACCGACATATACTCCATTGATGCATTAACCACTTTTCTGTAAAATGGAACTGAGAAGATGTAAAAATACTTATATTAGCTATCGAGCTCTGAGTTTGAACTAAGTTTTCAAATTTGGAGTAGGTTTTGAAGTCACCAATTCAAAAACAGAGTGTTCTGTTTTCTACCGTAAAAGACCTGACTTTGAGAAACCATATATCCCTGTAGGAAATTCCAATGAAGGTGTATCATACATGGATGGAAATTTTAGGAAGTTCTTTAAAACTTCTATGTTCAACTCCAGAATTGAATTTCCCTCTAACCTGTTTAGAATTTCAAAGTTCCAAACTCTGCCAAAACTGGACAGAAACTAGAACCCTCTCTGGACACCTGATTGTTTTCACCATATCTCACTCCAGAAAATTTGAACTGGGTCATGCAAGACATTTCTAGAATCCTTGTAATATTTATTACAAAATTGTATTTTGTGGCTTTTGTAAATTCTGCTGTTTTATATCTGGAAATTGTGGCCCAAAATTCGGCATAAACAAAGGAGATGCTGTCAAAATTTCCAGAAAAACTGTCAGGTTTACAATACCATATCCTCTCAACCATAACTGATCTGGAGGCAAACCAATACTTTTTTGAAAGGCCTCGAGGTTTACTTCAACTTTGTATTTCACCTCAAGATCTGATTCTACCATTTACTGGGTTAAATTTGTGTTTGAGTACAAACTGGTCAGGTTTCAACAGAAACTTTATCGGTTTGACATCATTTGGTCTTGTTATGAATCTGGTCCTCGATTTCACTTCGAGAAGTGTCGTAACGGATCAGTTGTGGATACTCAACTATTTACCAGTGGAATAGATGGTTCGACCCACTCGAACCTCTTTTCTTTTATGGCCATGTTTATGTCATATTGAGAATAAAAGTGTGTATTCGCACGATAACGTGCATAAAGTCCCATCGTGACCAACAATAGTCGAAATGAACTTCGATCCTTGGAGTTCATTATTTTGGAGCTCACTATTGTAACATTGGTCTAGGGATGATGTATTATGCATGTATAAAGTTTATACTTTATCAATATATAACCGTTATGCAAATTTGGTTATCAATACACACACTATTGTTTTCGTCCTAGTGTGATCTTGCAATATCACATCTCATGTTGCATTAATGACTGTAACTGCAGAATGG
Source organism: Tuctoria greenei (assembly GCA_036927565.1). NCBI lineage: Eukaryota > Viridiplantae > Streptophyta > Magnoliopsida > Poales > Poaceae > Tuctoria > Tuctoria greenei. Next base: position 142,928,311 of record JAYESD010000011.1, read on the forward strand.
TGCGCACTCGCACAACTTACGAGGTCGGTGGTTCAAATCAGGGAGGTTGACTCCCGAGTGCCGGAACAACCGGCGCAACAGCCACCTCCATCTCCGCTTACATTGGCGGATGATATCGCAGCCATGCTGGGTTCACACGACGAGCGGACCGAACTGCTGCAAACCCTCGTGCAGATTACGTCCAATCAAGGGGGACGTCAAGCCGAAGGCAATAGTCAACCTCAGCAAGCAACCTATCAAGAATTCTTGGCGACTGCACCCCCCGTGTTCAGTGGTGATGGTGAACCTCTAGATGGGGTCCATTGGATCCGCACCATTGAAGCTAAGTTTGGACTGCTGCAGTGTAGTGACCCTATGAAAGTTTTATAAGCGGCACAACAACTACATGGCATCGCTGGTTCTTGGTGGGCGAACCACATCGCCTCCGTGGCCGCCAGACAGCAAGTCACTTGGACAGAGTTCCGGAAGGCATTCCACGCCTGTCATGTTCCTCCTGCCATTGTGAGAAAGAAGCTTCAGGAATTTCTTGATTTGAAGCAAGGAGAAATGAATGCTCAAGAATACTCCAAAGTCTTTGTTAATCTAGCGCAATATGCGTCAGAGTATGTGAGTACGGAGGATAAGAAGCTAGAGTACTTCTATCGGGGTCTAAGCCCCATGTTGAAAGACAAGCTTGCATTGTTCAATCACGGTTCGTTCAACGATATGCTTAATGCCACGATTACGCAAGAGGATGCCACACGTGAGCGGATCGTGGAGAAGTCAAAGAAGAGACTCGCTGTGCAGGACAGCACACATAATGTTCCTGAAAAATACCCTATGGTGTACCGATCATCGTCCGGTTAGATATGGCAGCCGGCTGCACAACCGAGTTCGTATCAGAGTCGGCCGTTTGAAGTATCAGATTTCCAACCAGCAGTACATCAACAGAAAGAACCGACCCAAATTGTTCCATGGGCATTTATCTCGCAGCGAGATGCAGGACAATTCAGGCCTCAAGTCAGTGGGACGTTGAATCTGTATAGGTGTTCCACATGTGACCGTGTTGGGCACTATACCAAGGATTGCCCAGAGAAGATCTTGAGCAGCAGGCAAGTACCAGTACAACGGTGTTTTCAGTCCCGTATTCAACCAGAGAAGACAGCACGGCAAACCGGAAGTGTTCAACACATAGCAATCGAGAGTGTTCTGGAGGGAGCACCGGTGTTAGCGGGCATGTTTGCTATCAAAGACATACCCGTCCTCATACTCTTTGATTCTGGTGCTACCCACAATTTTATCAGTAAATCATGTGTGGATCAGCACCAATTATCCACCAAAACTCCCAAGAAAAGTTATCTTATAAGCTCACCGGGTGGAAGTATCTCGGCTAGTCAGATTGTTCCCCGAGCAGCTTTATATTTGGGGGGCAAAATATATCCAACGTTGCTGATTATATTGGATGGACAGAAGATCTACGTAATATTGGGGATGTCATGGTTGAACCATCACGGTGCCATTCTTAATATCGGTACCCGGACTATCCAAATTGACTCTCCGATGCACGGACAACACAAGCTGTTTTTGGACAACATGGAGCAGGACAGTGCAGCTGCATATAACACGGAAGCAACTAAACTTGAAGATATTCCGGTGGTCCGTGAGTATTCCGATGTGTTTCCTGATGACTTACCGGGCATGCCGCCCGAACGTGACATTGAGTTCAAGATTGAGCTTGTACTGGGGACCACACCAATCTCTTGAAGACCGTATCAAATGGTGCCTAATGAGCTAGCTGAATAAAAGGAGCATTTGAAGGACCTTTTGGACAAGGGTTTTATTCGCCCAAGCTCGTCACCTTGGGTGCTCAGTGCTGTTTGTCAAGAAGAAGGATGAAACATTGTGGTTATGAGTGGATTATCGATCACTCAACGCCGCGACGATAAAGAACAAGTACCCGCTGCCCCGCATCGACATTCTATTCGATCAACTTGTTGGTACGAGGGTGTTCTTGAAGATGGATCTTCGCTCCGGATATCATCAAATAAAAATCCGACCGGAGGATATACCAAAGACGACATTCTTGACGCGATATGGATTATACGAGTATCTTGTCATGTCTTTTGGTCTCACCAACGCTCCAGCTCACTTTATGTATCTCATGAATTCGGTATTCATGCCAGAGTTGGACAAGTTCATCGTGGTCTTCATCGACGACATATTGGTTTATTCCAAGTCAGAGGAAGAGCATGCTGAACATTTGCACATTGTGTTACAACGGTTGAGGGATCACAAGTTATACTAAAAATTCAGCAAGTGTGAATTTTGGATTAGCCAAGTGCCATTCTTGGGACACATCATTTCAGCTGAGGGCATCGCGGTGGACCCAACTAAAAGTTCAAGTGCTGAAATGGCAGTCTCCGAAGTCCGTACATGAAGTCCGAAGTTTCCTCGGTCTAGCGGGATATTATCAGAGGTTCATCCTGAGCTTCTCAAAGATCGCAAAACTAATGACAGAGCTGCTGAAAAAGGGCACCAAATATAATTGGAGTTCAACTTGTGAAGAAGCGTTCAAGACATTAGTACATCACCTTACAACAGCCCCGGCTCTTGCTTAGCCGGACACGACAAAACCATTCGACGTTTATTGCGATGCATCCGGCATCGGACTTGGCTCTGTTCTTATGCAAGGAGGACGTGTGGTCGCATATGGATCTCGAAAACTCCGAAACCATGAGCAGCACTATCCAACTCATGACCTTGAGCTCGCCGCCGTGGTATTGGCATTAAAAATGTGGAGGCATTACTTGCTTGAAAATCTGGTACACCTCTACACCGACCACAAGAGTTTGAAATATATTTTCACGCAGAAGGAGCTGAATATGAGACAAAGAAGGTGGTTAGAGCTGACCAAGGATTACAAAAATGAAATTCACTACCACCCTGGAAAAGCGAACGTAGTTGCCGACGCGCTTAGTCGGAAAGCCCATGTCCATAATATCACCATGGCTAAAACAGAAAATGAGGAACCAAGTCTGTATGTGATTCCATATGGGGCTCTCAATAATCTTGCTATCATTCCCACCATCCGAGAGGAAATTATTGAAGCCCAAAAGAAGGACAAGGGCATGTCACACATACGAGAAAGAGTGGACAGCGGGGAAGTAAATGTTTCCGGAAAGATGATCATGGTACATTATGGTTCAAGGAACGGATAGTTGTACCCCGAGATGTTAAGCTCCGGAAGAAAATATTGGATGAAGCTCACATGTCAAAATTTTCAATTCATCCGGGCAGCAATAAGATGTATCAACATTTAAAGACCATGTTTTGGTGGACACGGATGAAGCGGGAAATATCGAAGTACGTATCCGAGTGTCATACATGTCGGCGAGTGAAGGCCGACCATATGAAGAAAGCGGGATAGCTGCAACCGCTGAATATTCCGGCATGGAAATTTGAGGATGTGAGTATGGATTTCATAGTCGGATTGCCACTCACATTCCGGACGCATGATTCGATTTGGGTAATAGTCGACCGACTAACCAAATCAGCACACTTCATCCCGGTAAATGTCGGATTCAATGCCAAGAAATATGCGGAGTTGTACATGTCAGGAATCATGTGTTTACATGGCATTCCTCGCACGATTATTTCGGATCGAGGCTTGCTGTTCATTGCTCGTTTCTTGGAGCAACTGCACGCCTCGTTGGGTACTAAACTGATTAGAAGCTCCGCATATCACCCCCAGAACGATGGACAAACCGAGAGGGTGAACCAGGTCCTTCAAGACATGTTGCGTGCATGTGCCATCCACCACAGTAAAAATTGGGACGATCATTTGCCGTTGGCAGAATTCTCGTACAACAACGGTTATCAAGCGAGTATCAAGATGGCACCATATGAAGCTCTCTATGGACGGAAATGTCGTACCCCACTGAATTGGTGCGAGTCCGGCAAAAGAGTGACATTCGGAATTGATCTAGTCAACGAAGCCGAGGATCAAGTTAGGACCATTCAAGAAAATCTAAGAGCGTCTCAATCTCGACAGAAGAATTATGCGGACAAGCGGCATCGCCCGCTGCACTTCGATGTCGGGGATCACGTGTACCTCCGCATGTCACGGATGAAAGGAATTCACCGGTTCGGAGTAAAAGGAAAGCTAGCTACCCGATTTATTGGACCATTTGCTATTACAGAGAAGTGCGGACCTGTGGCTTATCGATTGGAATTACCGACATCTCTCGCTGGTATACACGACATTTTCCACGTATCTCAGCTCCGGAAATGTCTCAAGTTCAATGCTGCAGTACACACTGACGAAATCGGCGAATTGCAACCAGATTTGACGTACTCCGAACATCCAGTTCAGATTCTCGACGAGAAGATTCGAACAACGCGGAACCGCATGCTGTGTTTCTATAAAGTGTTATGGAGCAACCATACTGATGAAGAAGTGACTTGGGAATCCGAAGAATATCTCCGCACCAACAATCCGGATTTCTTATCGTCTCACATTCGGTAATTTCTCTCATACTTTCGTCTCTTCATTTTAATCTCGGGACACGATTCTTTTAAGGGGGGGAATATAAAAGCCCAAATTTCCAAAAATTCAAAGTTCAGTTAGGACAAAAATTTTGAATGTTAAAAAGAATTAAAAAGGAAATGAGAAAAACAACTAAATTCAAACTCCATATGAGCGAATTCAAAAAAATGAACTTATCTACTGTTTAAATGAATTTAACATGAAGATTTTAGTTGACCAATGGACTCCAAATATTTCAAGTAGCCTACCTGCAAAATTTCATAATTTTTGAAGCAAGTTTGCTATTTATTTCAATAGCTTCATTGAATTCAACTCAAATTTAAATTCAAATGAAACTTTGTCAAACCAACAATCTGATTCCAGAATCAATTTCTGCACCTTCAATTAGTCTACCATAAAATTTCTAGAAATTTTGGACACAAGTTGGTGGGATATTTTAGTGTCCAGAGAAGATAGGCTTGAAGGGAGAGGTGGGACACACTGGCCAGTGGGTCAAATTCGCCCCTGCTCTTCCCAGGGCACCACCTCCCTGCATGCAACTGCCACAGAGCTGCTTTCACTGTGGAGGTCGCCTCCAACTGCCCCCAGCTCGCCCTGAACTCCTCCTTATCTCCCCCCCCCCCCCCCCCCCCCAAGCCCTGAGCTGACCACTTCTTCACCTTCAAGTTTCCAGCGCCATATTTGCTTCCCGATTCCTCCTCTGTCCAGCTGATTTGCAGCAAAGGTACTCCGTGTTGAGCACTTTTCTTTGCCTCTATTCACTCCCCAAGATCTTGTGCAGCTTTGTGATAAATTTCTTGCACAGCTAGACCATCCCCGAAGTTGTTAACTTCGAAACCAAGGCCGCCAGAAATCTCTCCTGTTTTGCCGCGCCTCTGCTCATCGTCGACCCGACAATACGGCCATCATCTCGCCTCGGTCCTAGAAGGAAAAAGGTTCGCTTACTCATGTCCTACCAGCTTGAAAAGTTTCAGCCCATGCCATGACTCCTAGCCCCCGTATTTGCTTTTCTCCCGACGAACTTCGGTCATGAGTAGAGTTGCTTCGCGTGTGAAATTCCTTTTATACAGTTAATTATCCCTTGTGCACTTGTGCTACGTTGTTCTATATGGCCAGGTGCATCACCTCGAAGAAGATCCATCAAGTTTCATCGAGTATTCATGCCAGAATACAATTTTTCCCCAACCGCCGGTCCTTCCTTCCTCGGTCCATCGGCGCTACCATTCTCCAAGCCATTTCTCTCCTTCCTATGGCCATATTCTTGTTCCCCATGCTTCCATGAAGCTTCCCCGAGGTCTCCCCGATCGGTTTGGCCCACCGTAGGGCTCGACCGGCATGGCTGAAACCCTAGTCGCCGCCGCCGCCGTCGCGCTGCCATTTCCGGCCACCTATCGCCGTCGAGGACTGCACCACCATGTTCCTCGTCTGATTTTAGGTGGGGGCGTCCAGATTGGAGTGCAAGCGGGCTTCGGCGAGGGGCCACCAACGGGCGCCGCCGCGCGCCATCGGAACCGGCGGTGTCGCGAGGTAGAAGACGAACCCCGCAGGCCCTAGCTGTCAGCCAAACAAGTGGCGTGCCCGGATCAGCTGCAGCTCCGGGATCGTTTGTGACCACGCGGTTAACCCAGTAACCCTCCGTGTGGCCGCGCAGCGATTGGTCCATTTTAAATCCATGCCCCCCCCCCCTGAATTATTCAAACCTTTTCCATTTGAAATTTATTCCAGATTTTTCCCCAACTTGGAAAATCTATAACTCCTAGGATGCTTGTCCAAAAATTCCGAAATAAATTTTGTTAGAACCAGAATGAAGATTACTTTCAAGTGGAGCACTTGGATTTGTATTAAAGTCCATATTAATTTCTCAATAATTAAAAGAAGCAAAATGCTTATAGAATTAATTCCTATAGTTCTGCTTTTTGGAAAATTATCAAATTTTTCCAAAACCTTCATTTTAATATCCTTGAACTCCACTAAAAGTTTCGGGGTCATTAAACTACATTTACATGGTATGATCACCTGTGTATTCTTTATGCACATAAAAATAGCCAAATTCATTTAGCAATTGTACAGAAACTTGTGCAAACTTATAAATTGAATATCTCTCAGTATAAAGCTTCAAAATTTGTCAAACCAACTTTGTTGGTTTTATATTTATCCACAATAACGAGAACTACAACCCAGTCCTCATGAAAATCCCTAGATTTTCCTGTAGAGCCCTTTAAAGCAAATTCAACTTTGATTTTTACCCGATGATTCACTTAATAGAAAACTATGAAATTTTTGCCAAAATCTTTTTTAGTAAGTTTATGAATTCCTGTGAAAAATTCGGCTTCATTGGACTTTAATAACCTATTTCAATCTGGAGATTTTCCTAACTGGTCATAGAATGCCCAAAAACATCAGAACTATTTCAGAATTTTATCCAAATTTCTAAATTAATTATCTCCCAATAGGGAGCTTAGAAATTTATGAAACAAATTTTCCTGGAACCACTGGGAACCCGTATGTATGGTACAACCACTGGTAGCCATGATAGACCTCCAGAATTACACCCAAAATTCAGAGAAGGCTTATATTTGTTGGAATTTTGGAGACAACAAGCTTCCTTGAACATCTCCAGTTTTTGGTCAAGATCTTCCCCCTAGTACCTAGTGCCCCCTGTAAAATTTCCAGAACCATTGGGCTTAAATTAATATACTTAATTGTCTTTCCATTAAACTATATCATAATACCGGTATTGATTAACTTGCATAATTCTTTGCATGTCGATTAGTTGCCGAGCTCAAGAGGACCCCGGAGCTACTTGAAGTCATCCCTCTGGAGATTAAATTTGATACCATCTCGCAACCAGGCAAGCCCCGGTTTGCATTTAAGCACTATTACAAAATTTTGATTTGTATCACCTATGTCTAGGGTGAGTATTGTGCATTAGAGCTAAGGTGATTGAAAACCCACTTGCATGACCAGATCAACCTATGGAGTATTTGGTTAGTTGTCAATTCATCGTGTAGACTATGCTATGCTAAATGTTGTATAGGATTCGATAGAAGTCGAGTAGTTGGAATCTACTCGCATGGCTTGGACTTTTTCACACGGGATTGCTTCAAAGAGAATGAAATAGTAATCTGAAAATGAGACCGGGCAGGGGCATAGGATGCAGCAAGATGTGGTCTTGGGTGCATAGCCCGGCATATGTCAGTTAAGGACCGATCTGTATGTCGTCCTACTGAGCAAGTTTAAAATGTACCAGAGGCATACTGGATATATGAGGTCCAGGAAACCGATGTAGCTTTGGAAGCTTTTGTTGAGACTTTTTCGATCGCCTCAGGCTTTCGGCAGCAGCACAGTAGACAGAAACTCGCTCATGACATCTTCACAGCGGAAGGGTGCACCATGAGTGGGGATACTGTCCTAGGCGATTGAATCGATTCAACTTGGGCAGAACTTGAGAAAGGTGGATGTGTACGACGTCCGTGGAGTGCACCGATGTGACTTTCAGTACGGGCGTATGTGTTGTGTATTCCGGGTATCATTGATCGAATCACCGTCCCTCGTGGATATGAGTACCACTTGTTCACTGAGTTGTGACATAGTTAAATACTGTCGGTACCCTGCGTACCGGGTACCCCGCGATACCGCGAGAAGTGCAAGAAAGTTTCACCTGTCAGAGTCAAAGGCCCTTTCAGGTCCCACATGTCACGTTGCACCGGACCCGCTCCCCTCACATGGTTAGCTCCGGGTTAACACGTGTAAAAGAAGACCGGAACTAAACTCCGAACCAAAGGAAGATCTGGCGACTACACGTGTACAACAGCCCCGGACCTAGCCCCCATCAGAGAGGAGCTCCGGTGCCGACACTTATACAGCGACCCCGGACCTACCCTCCCGCAAGGGAAAGCTCCAGAGCTGCCACGTGTAGAGTCTCTGGACCTTCATCGTCAACAGAAATACAAGCAGATCACGTCCATTACAAACATTCAAGGACGGTTAAAGCGGCAGTTACAAGGCCTGATAATGTGTCAGTAATGCCGTATTAATGACACACGATCAGTGCACTATTAATAGGGGAAACGCAGCCATTAAGGCACGTTATCACACAACTAATTATGCTTAATACTCTTTAGACAATGTATTAGGTCATTAAATACGCCAGGGCCACATGTCAGGTCAGACAAGCTTTATAACGGTCAGCCCTTAGAACTATAAAAGGGCCGTATCGCACGAACTCAGGGGACATTGGATCTGAGCCTAGCTGAGCTGACTCATATACTAGCGAACATACTCGCACAATACAACAACAAAAATCCCATGGAGTAGGGTGTTACGCTCAGGCGGCCCAAACCACGTAAATCTCTGGTGTCATCATTTGATCTTGATCTCTGCGTACCCCAACCATAAAAGAACCTATGCGGAATGCTTTTTAGAAGGTCCGGGGGAAGTGTCGTATCAAACACTTTGACATTTGGCGTGCCAGGTAGGGGAAGTAGTCCCGAGATCACAAGATGGTGTATTCAGCTGCTGGATCCTCTAATGGTAACCATGCTGGACAACCTGCCACAGGCAACCCCTCCAACGTCCAACAACCAGCAGGTGCCGTTGTTCCAGCAGGCGCTATGGTACCACAACCACCATTTGTTCCGGCAAACAATGTAGGTAAACAATATGGGGCATCTGCGTCGATCACCACATCGACAAACGACAACCTTGTGCATGTGCTCATTGCTGCACGAGCTCTCCTGCAATGCCCACCACCTCCAGGTGCACCTCAGGGTGCTATGGAGCAGTGGAGGGCTGATGTCGACCATCTGGTCGCAGTTGCGGCTGCAGGCATCAGCAATCAAGGTCCTCCTCCTTTGGGGCGAGCACCGTCACAACGATGGACCATGTCTGGCCGACTTGGTCCACAAGTCTCGCAACAAAGGAGATGTGCTACATCCCAGCAGGTGACTTTGTTGCCTCCCGGGGCACGGCGCACCCACACCATCACCAGGATCCCGACCCATGACCTGCAGTCAGAACTGGATCGCTATTACCGGCAGCAGGACTGCCGTGTCCATATCGAGCGTGCTCGTGAGAGGCGAGAGGCTCGGGACAACCCTGCTCCTCAAGGAGTAGATGGAGACTGCTCTGCCCTGGCCATGCATCTGCGCATGGTCAGATGGCCACAGAAGTTTCGGCCTCACTTGCCGGAAAAATTCGACGGCACTGTCAACCCCGCTGAATTTCTTCAAATTTATTCCACTGTTATACTAGCAGTGAAAGGTGATGAAGATGTGATGGCTAATTACTTCCCAGTGGCTTTAACTGGGGCTGCAAGGTCCCAGTTTATGAGTCTTCCTCTTGACTCCATTAATAGTTGGGTGGAGCTATGCCAGCAGTTCACTGCCAACTTCGGGAGCTCCTACACCCGGCCCAGCACTGAATTGGACCTGTTTGCGGTGAAGCAAACATCGGGGGAATCGCTACGATCCTTCATCCAGCGGTTCTCTCAAGTACGAAATACCATCCCTTCAATCTTGAGCTCTTCTATTATCATTGCATTTAGACAGGGTGTTCGAGATAAGAAGATGTTAGAGAAATTGGTGACCAAAGAAGTCACCAGTGTCACAGAACTCTTCAACTTGGCAGACAAATGTGCTAAAGCTACGGAGGGCCGTGAAATGCACTACAAACCAGCTCCAGAGGCCAACCAGAAGTCCTCCAAAATTTAAGCCACTACCTTTGGTAGTGGTAAGAAGAAAAAGAAGCCCAACGGCAAAAAGAAGTTGTCGGTCAGCGCTCCAGCCGCTGCTGCTGCCGCAGCCCCTTGAAGCCAGGGGCCACACCCCGAGAAGTGGCCTCGTCCTTCATGAGAAGACAGCAACAGTTCCAAAGCATGGTGTCCGATTCACAAGACGAACCGACACAGCTTGGAAGAATGCCGGGAGGTCCAAAACCTTGCCGAGCACTATAACAAGCGCCGAGAAGAAGCTCCTTTTCGTGAAAGGGAAGGAAAACAAAAAGTCGACGAAGCTCCAGCCGAAAAGGAGCTATGTTTCCAGTACCCCAAAAAGGTCTTGAAAGCCATTTACAACACTATCGACGACGACTCCGACGTTTCTGACAACGAGCGTCGGAAGACCATGAACACCATATATGGTGGTTCTTGGGACATCACCTCTCACCGCATCCTCAAGACAATGCGGTGGGACATGGCTGTCGTAGCTCCCACTGCTAAGGCGGAGCCACATCGGAAGTGTATGGATACTGCCATCATTTTTGATGCTTCGGACTATACCCAAAAAATGATCGGGGCTGGTCAACTCCCGTTGATGGTGTCACCCACCATTAACAATATTCAAATCCACCATGTAATGGTGGATGGAGGTTCCAGGCTAAACCTCATAAGCTTCGAAGCTTTCATTAAGCTTAAGCTCCGGCCTTCAGACCTTCGCCCATCCCGACCTTTCTCTGGAGTAGGTCTGGGAACCATTACTCCTCTTGGTTCCATTACACTCCCAGTGACCTTCGGGACCCGAGAGAAATACAGAACCGAGAAATCGGTCTTCGACGTTGCGCAGATCAATCTGCGGTTTAATGCCATTCAGGGCTGGCCAGCTTTATACAAGTTAATGGCTGCTGCCCATTATGGCTACTTAGTGTTTAAGATGCCAACACCCACGGGTGTTCTTCGGATCCGTGGAGATCGCACCGCAGGAGTTACTGCACTGGAAGAACTCTATGCGCTTACCACGGTGCAAGAGGAAGCATCCGGTAAAGAGCCACCTCTGAACCCCCTGAGCATTCGTCACAAAGGCTCTACCTCCGCACCTCATGTGCAACCAAGCGGCGACACCGACGTTCCCATCAAGGTCATCCAAATTGGTTCCGATGCTGCTCAGACTACCCGTATATCAGGAGGTCTGAACAACAAATAGGAACTCGCGCTCATCACTTTCCTCTGGGCTAATGTTGACGTGTTTGCTTGGCAAACGTCACAAATGCCTGGGATCCCAAGGGAAGTGATTGAGCACAATCTAAAGATTTACCTAGATGCACGACCTGTACACCAGAAGCCCTAGAAGCAATCAATCGAGCGACAAAACTTCATCTGACAAGAAATCAAGAAGTTGCTCGAAGCTGGATTTGTCTGGGAAGTCTTCCATCCAAAATGGCTGGCAAACCCAGCTGTTGTACCCAAGGCCGGTGGGAAGCTACGGATGTGTATTGATTACACCACCTTAAATAAGGCATGTCCAAAGGATCCATTTCCACCACCTATAATAGATTAGATAGTGGCCTTCACCTCCGGGTGTGAGCTACTGTGTTTCTTAGATGCATATTCTGGATATCATCAAATCCAAATGTCTAAGGAAGATGAAGAGCATACTGCCTTCATAACATTAGATGGATTGTACTGTTATACTGCCATGCCATTCGTTCTTAAAAATGTTGCTTCAACATTTGTACGAGCTATGTACAAAACATTTGGAGAGCTAATTAGAGACTTGGTGGAGGTGTATGTCGATGACATCGTTGTGAAGATCAAAAACAAGAAGTCATTCCTTGACAACTTACAAGCCGTCTTCGACAAGCTGCGCACCACGCGCACCAAGCTGAACCCGAACAAGTGTGTCATCGGGGTTACCTCCGGGAAGCTTCTGGGGTTCTTGGTGACTCACCAAGGAACTGAAGCGAATCTGGCGAAGATCAAGGCTATAGAATATATGCGACCCTCAACCCGCATTAAAGATGTCCAGAAGCTATCTGGATGCATAGCTGCACTCAGTCGATTTATCTCAAGACTAGCAGAATGGGCGCTACCCTTCTTCAAACTCTTGAGGAAGTCCGAACCTTTTCATTGGTCCGAAGAAGCAGAAAAGGCGTTTCAAGAGCTGAAGCAGCTCCTCACCACATTACTGATATTGGTAGCTCCTCATCTTGGTGAGCCTTTACTGCTTTACATTTCGGCAACCACCAAAGTTGTCAGCATGGTCCTAGTTGCGGAAAGACCAGATCCACAACCAATCTAGGAGTCCAGACCCCTTCGGGAGGGTCTGGAATCACCTGAAGACGTGATTGGGTCTCAGCTCCGACACGGAACCTCAAAATGAAACGCTAGGGGATCAACTTCATACGTCTGAGGAGGTTCACCTAGCTGACCAAGATGATCTGGATCTCCCTAGCAGGGTCCGGGATGAACAAGAAGGAGTTTTGTACCCCTCCGGGAGGATCCAACAAGCACAACATGAAGGTCCGAAACCCTCCAGCAGGGTCCAGGTCGATGGAGAGGAAGCTCCAGGTCCTTCTGATAGGGTCCGGATCATCCAACGTCTTGTGTAATTTATTAGTGAAGTACTCCACGACCCCAAGACAAGATACATTGAGGTGCATAAACTGCTTTACGCCGTTCTTATTGCCTAAAGGAAGCTTCGTCACTACTTCCAAGCCCACAAAATTTTAGTGGTAACTTCTTTTCCACTGTGTGCTATTTTGCATAACCCTAATTCTACTGGGAACATTGCAAAGTGGGCAGCGGAACTGGCCGAATTCGATCTAGAATTCGTGTCAAGACAAGCAATCAAAAGTCAAGCCTTGGCTGACTTTGTGGCGGAATGGACTCCCTCTCCATCAAACCCTGGGGGCCACAGTGAGCAGAAGCCAGAACTCAGGGCTCCGGTCTTCATTGAGCCTCATTGGACTCTCTACTTTGACGGCTCTGTGCAGAAGCAGGGGGCTGGAGCTGGAATCCTTCTCCTGGCTCCGGCCGGGGAGAAGGTCAAGTACATGGTACACCTTGATTTCAAAGCAAACAACAATATGGCGGAGTATGAAGCTCTCATATATGGACTCAAGGTGGCACTGTCCTATGGTGTAAAACAACTGCTGGTGAAGGGAGATTCACAAATCATCATCAAACAAGTGAAAAGTGGATGTTCCTACAACAATCCTCAATTAGCTGCTTATCTTCTTTAAGTCCAAAGGCTTCACAAAGACTTCGAAGTCCTGGATCTCCATAATGTTCAGCGTCTACATAACGCTGAAGCCAATGAACTCTCGCCGAAAGCCTCAACCGGAGCTCCGAATCCTAACGAAATCTTCGTCCGAAGATTGTTAAAACCAACAACTTAGCCTGTCGAACTAAGCAAAGGGGGTTAGACCAGCACCTCGAAGCTGGTGGTCCCGGTGGCCCTACTGCCATGCATCCACCAAGGGTCGTAGGTGCTATCGAAAGCTCCGAACAACCCAACACGCAAGACTTAGAAGCTCAAGTTAGCTCCGATGCATGGATCTCAGAGATCTGGAGCTACTTGAAAGACAATATTCTTCCTGAAGACAGTGTATTCGCTGACTGGATTGTCAGATTGGCTAAAAGATACACGTTGATAGAAGGGGATCTCTACCGACGCGGTGCCAATGGCATCCTAATGCAGTGCATTGTAAGGGAAGAAGGACGTGAGCTCCTCGCAGAGATCCATGGAGGCGAGTGTGGGAACCATGCTTCTTCTCGCACGCTAGTTGGTAAAGCCATCCGGCATGGCTTTTACTAGCCTACAGCACTTCAGGATGCGGTTGAGCTAGTGAAAAAATGTGAAGCGTGTTAGTTCCATGCAAAACAGATTCACACACCGGCTCAATCGCTACAAATGATACCTCCTACATGGCCATTCGTTGTGTGGGGCAGGGACATCTTGGGACCTTTCCCAAAAGTCGTCGGAGGTTACAAGTTCCTATATGTCGCCATCGACAAGTTCACTAAGTGCCTGGAAGCAACTCTAGTTGTAACAATCAACAAGCAATCAGCAATCAAGTTCAAGTCCATTATATGCAGATTTGGAGTTCCCAACAAAGTCATAACTGACAACAGAACTCAATTCACAAGTGTTGCATTCCAAGAATATTGTGAAGACCTCGGCATTCAACTTAGCTACGCCTCAGTAGCTCATCCAGAAAGCAATAGCCAAGCCGAGAGAGAAAATACAGAAATCCTAAAAGGACCCAAGACACGCACATATGAGCGTTAGAAAAAGCTCGGAGCTAACTAGATTGAGGAGCTTCCATCTACATTATGGGCGAATAGGACAACTCCAAACCGGTCAACCGGGGAAACTCCATTCTTCCTGGTGTATGGAGCTGAAGCAGTCCTTCCTCCAGAAATCACCTTGGGGTCCCTTCGGGTCTGGACCTTCGACGAAGGCATGCAGGACCAGCTCCGACATGAAGACCTTGACCTCATTGACGAGGGAAGGTGCCAAGCAGCCGTTCGAGATGCACGTTATCGCCAAACACTCAGACGCTATCATCAAAGGCATGTGCGTGACCGACAGCTTGAAGAAGGCGACCTGGTGCTTCGGAAGATACTAACTCGTGAAGGGATGAAAAAACTTTCCCCTCGCTGGGAGGGTCCCTTCCGAGTAATTAAAGTATCCCGACCAGGATGCGTTAGCTTGGCAATTGATGATGGGATTCCACTCCCTAATCCTTGGAACATCGAGCACCTCCGTAAGTTTTATGCTTAGCATCTTGTAGAGTCATTATACAGAGACGAGCAAGTCCACCGAGAGAACATCCGGACCCCTCGGGGAGGGTCCGGGAAGTTCAAGTAACACTTAAGACAGTCACAACACTAAAAGTGTAACTACTTGTTCTTGGCTGGTACAAGATGTATAGCACATTTAGCATGGTCCAACACCCTAAGTGTGTCCTTGTCTCCCCTATAATCCGGACCTACAATGAAAGGTATTGTTGTGTGAAAACAGACTCCACGTGCATTTACTTTTTGTGCAAGGCTCAATATATCAAATTATTTTCACCCCGCTTGTCTATAATAAAGTTGGGAAAATCTTTTTTGAGCTTTGTTCCAAGTAATTCACATGCATTACAAGCGTTATAATAGTCTTTTTGGATCTTAACATTGCTACATAGTCTACTTGCCTGAACGCCAAGCCAACATAGGTCCGGAGTGTGCTATCGACTTAGCCTGGTCCTACACCCTAAGTACGCCGCTCTACCTACACCCTGACGGACCTCAGTAAGGTGAGTACTAAAAAGGCATGCAGATCTACAAAGATTATATCAAAACGCTCATTATCATGTTGAGTTTTTTCGAACCAAAAGTCCAAATAAGAACAATAAGTCACAACCAATTTATAGAAAAGAGGAAGAATTTTACTTTCTCTCTCGCCTTTAATGTGCAGGAAAAGCAAAAATTCATAGCGATGGTTGACGATGCCGGAGGTACTAAGCTCCGACCATCCTCCAAGAAGGGTCCGCCGTCAACGTTTAATATGTTGACAGTGGATGACGTCGGAGCTACCAAACTCTGACCATCCCAGGGGGCCAGTCTTCGACGCCTCAGAACTGAAGACTTCGGACCTAACATCTACAAGTGCGAAGAATTCAAGTCGTCATCATACTGCCACAACCTTTTGTACATGTACACAATTGAATTGTACACATGTACCAGGGGGCCAACAAGATACGACACAGTATATTGAAGACAAAGTGAAATTCAAGACAAAAAGGAGGATTCATTAATCAAAAGTACTGGATTACAAAATCGGGATTACAAGGGGCAAAAGGAGAAAAGTCCAACCACTGGAGGATCTAAGTCCTGTGAAAAAACGAAGTAACCTTCTCGGCAGCTTCTTGGACACTAGCTCTGGCGGCATCCTCTTCGTCAGTGATGATTCCTTCAAAGACCGTATCAAGGGAGAACTGGGAGTCTCGGATTTTGTAACACGCCAAGACATACTCAGCGACGTTCTTAGCCAAGGATTTACCCTCCGTCTCCAGCTGATCGACGATGACATTACCCATCGCGTTGAGTTTGCTGCCAGCAGAGCCAAGTGCCACTAGCGTCTCGTCTAGCTCCTGCGTTGGGTCCTCCGGCGTACTGGACTGAAACCAAGAGGCACAAGGGCCCTGTCCGCACGTCCCAAGAAGTCCCATACCATCAAGGAATCAGTTGCCTTCGAGCTCCGCAACTCTTCCAGTGACCTTTGGGCGACCGCTAGCTTCGAACTATCCCAGGCAAGGCGCTCGGCCAACTTAGCATGCTGCTACATGTTCTCGGCAACTTCCTGCTCCCGGTCGGCCTGCTCTACCTCCTGGAGGTGTATGCGGTTTCGCCTTTCAGCTAGGTCCTTTTCCCTGCCCTTGACTCTCTCCTCCCTAGCAGCAACGTCAGACTCTCTTTTCGAGAGCTCTTGCCCCACCTTCCAGTTCTTCTTCTTTTCTTCCTCCTTCCATAGATCCAGCTTTTTGCTACGATCTGCCAAATTTTTCTTACCCAGAGTCAACTTCTGGCGGACCTCCACCTCTCTCCTCACCACATCCTCCTGCTACTCCAGGAGTTTTTCTTCCCTTGCCTCCAAGTCCGCACGGTGCTTCAGGAGAACCTAATTCAATTCAGTAAGTTTTTTGTGACGCTCGTCAGCAGCATCACGCCTCTCCTTGGCTTGCTCCAGGATCTCCCTGGAGTTAGCATCGAGTGCCCAGATGGCAGCTTCCTTCTACTCCATCAACTTGTCCCAATATTCTAACTGGACCTTTTCCCTCTTAATCCACTTCTTCTGGTCAGCCAACCTCGTTTGGGCAAGCCTGGTCTCAAAATGGAGTCTACTGCGTCAACGCCTCAAGGTGTGGCGCTCCACCTCCAAGGCTTTGCTCTCATGATCAAAGGCAAGATGGACCTGTCGGAGACTTGAGCAGCGTTGTCAATGGACAACGCCAGAGGGATAGGCTCCAGAGGTTTTCCATCACAAAAATAGAGTCCCACTCTACAAGAGAGGACCCTTGAACTTCTGCGGCACTGGGACCACTCTCCGGGAGTCCTTCAGCGGCAATAGAAGAACCCACTGGGGGAACGTCCACCTCCGGAGCAGTTGAAGGCGCTACTTCAGGGCCTTCAGTCGCCGGCTCAGAAGGCGGAGGACCTGTTGCCAATTCCTCAGGCTGCTCCGGCTCTGGCCCAAGTATCTATGGGACAATTACTTCCGGGGCAGCAGTCGGGGCTTCATCCGGTGCCCCTGCCGCAGCTGGCTCAGACGCCGACACGTCACTTGCTCCCGGTGCAGCGACCGGAGCTCCAACTATTTCCAGCCCAGCTGCCGGATCTTCAACATCATCCGACCCAAGGGTCGGACCTTCAACCATTTCTAGCTTAGTTGTCGGACCTTCAACCATTTCCGGCTCAATAGCCTGGGCTTCAACTACCTCTAGCTCAGCAGCCAGGGCTTCGACAACTTCCGGCTCAAAAGCAGGAACTTCTGGCATCGCTAGTGCTGGAGCATCAGCCTCTGACATTGTTGCCAGGGGTGTATCTTTGACTTCTCCCCTGTGGTCTGACGCTACCACAGGAGCTTCAGGCGTGGTCTCCGAGTCCAAGCTCATGACAGTAGATGCTAGAGCTGTCGCAACTTCCGCCTCCACTTGACGAGGAGGCTCAGCGCTTGAAGCTGGACCTTCGGCAGGTGCAACCCCAACCGCTACAACAGGCGCTAAAGTTCCCGACCCCTTCTTCGGCACCCTAGAAATAAAGAGAAGAGAAGATTAAAAACACATCAAAAACAACACTAGCATTCCAGGGTGAGCAATCGATGCTTACCAAGTGATGCTGCCACCCCAGTCGCCTCAGAACCTCTTCTTCTGAGGCCCGGAGCTAGAACCAACCATGTCTAGTGAGACAACTGCTTTGGACCTCAGTTGAGGACCACTCGCAGCAGCCGGGGTTCTTTCGGTCGGAGCTTCTCTTGGCCGGGAAGAACTCCCGGACCTAGAGCTTCTAGCCGACACTGAAGCCGGTATCGACTGCCTGGAACTGACGCCTCTTGAAGATGCTTGCGCCGAAGCAGGAGTATCTGCAGAAGACCTCCCCCACCAGGGAGGAGCCATGGTAGAAGGAGCAGGTCTGACGGACCTCCCGTCAGCGTGGTTCAACTTCCTCTTCCGGCTGGAGGGCTCAGCTGGCTCTTTACCCTTGCCCTTGCTGGTGTCTTTAGTCTTCCGGCTCGGGCGGAGGCAGGACCACCCTCGTAAGCTCCGGGGATCACCAACCCGGTGGTTGGACGCCTTTCCACCTCACCAAGGTCGTCAAGCGCCGGCATCTTCCTCCGGAGCTCCCTGCTGAACTGCACCTCCACATTCAGAGGAAGGAAAGCTGCTGGTGGAACCAAGTCTTCGCTTTCGACTTGTATTCCATGCTGAAATTTCTTGAGGTGAAGCTTCAGATCTTCATCATCCAAGTTGGATTTCAGGCTGGTTTCGATGCAGTCGTCATCCATCACGCTATTGAGGGACCACGCGAGCTTCTCCCTCTTCTTCAGCAGAGCCCATCTAATGACCAGGAAGTTGCAGAAAACCGTCTGTGGGGTCACTGAACCCTCCACGCATTCGCGGATCCTGGTCAAGAAAGGGTTGAAGGCATTTGACAACACCAGAACTACGCTCCAAGCGTTAGTGTCAACGTTGGGGAGTCCTTCAGGCAGCTCCAACCTCTCATGCTTCTCCACTGCAATGATGATCCAGTCCTTCTTCCAATAATCCCATTTGCCAGAAGGAAATAACTTCAAGTATTTGAAGGGGAAGTTCTTGCGCTTCAGGAAATAATAGAAGTCGAGAAGCTCGGTCCCCTTACCGGTGGTGTGGATGGTGAAGAAGGTGCAGAACAACTCGATGAAGGGGGGAATGCCCACCCACATCTCACAAAAGTGGAAGAACGTCGCCATGAGAAGAAGAGAATGGATGCCAATATGATACAACTATAGACTATAGAAGTCTAGTAGCATAAAAATAAAAGTTGAGAAAGGCGGGATCAGTCCCACCATGGTGTACGCTAAGAAGTACACCATGTCGCCGTCGCGCTCCTTCTTGAACGGGAGCTTGCCGGCGCAGACCAAATAGTTGAAGGAGTCACTGAACCACCCCATGTAGGTCCAGACATTCTTCAGATCATCATCGCTCTTGAGGCGGCTCTTGGGGAGACCCAACTCCATCGCAGCAAAGCAAAGCAAAGGAAGGAAAGCTAGGCGAAGTTTGGGAGGCTCTGAGAGCAAGATTGATCAAAGGCGTAAAGTGTCCTCAAACCATGCACACTTTCCTTCTTAAGTAAGCCTTTGTGACGATTGGATGGAAACCACAACAAGAGTGAAATTACTTTTCAAAAAGCATACCCCGTCAATGACGAGTGTACCCGGGGCCACCCCGATGAAGAGATCGAGGTTCTTACCCTTGGTGAACCGTCGTCATGATGAGCGACGAGAAACCCAAAGTCGGCGCTTGGACAGGGCGCGCGGAACCGATACGGTTTCGTATTGGGAACCGGCGACCTTCAATTGCGTGAGATCCACACTCAAAGATCTCATCTGCCGCATTCATAACAAGCCACGCGTCGAAGGTTCACTCCGGGACCATCACTCTATCGGCGCATCAGAGGACTTTTGAACATCGAATCGCGGAAATTGAGAATGGCCCCACCTTCGGCAGAATAACTTAACCCAAAGGATTTCTCCCAAAGGTGGGCCCGGGGGCCACTGTCGGTACCCTGCGTACCGGGTACCCCATGATACCGCAAAATGTGCAAGAAAGTTCCACTCGTCAGAGTCAAAGGCCCTTTCAGGTCCCACATGTCATGTTGCACCAGACCCACTACCCTCACATGGTTAGCTCCCAGTTTAACACATGAAAAAGAAGACCGGAACTGAACTCCCAACCAAGGGAAGCTCCGGTGACTACACATGTACAACAACCCCGGACCTAGCCCCCGTCAGAGAGGAGCTCCAGTGTCGACAAGTATACAGCAACCCTGGACCTACCCTCCCGCAAGGGAAAGCTTCGGAGCTGCCACGTGTAGAGTCTTCGGACCTTCATTGCCAATGGAAATACAAGTAGATCACGTCCATCACAAACATTCAAGGACGGTTAAAGCGGCAATTACAAGGCCTGATAGCATGTCATTAATGTTGTATTAATGACACACGATTAGTGCACTATTAATAGGGGTAACGCAGCCATTAAGGCATGTTATCACACAACTAATTATGCTTAATACTCTTTAGACAGTGTATTAGGTCATTAAATACGCCAGGGCCACATGTCGGGCCAGGCAAGCTTTGTAACGGTCATCCCTTAGAATTATAAAAGGATTGTATCACACGAATGCACGAACTCAGGGGACATTCGATCTAAGCCTAGCTGAGCTGCCTCGTATACTAGCGAACATACTCGCACAATACAACAACACAAATCCTGTGGAGTAGGGTGTTACACTCAGGCGGCCCGAACCACGTAAATACCTGGTGTCATCATCTTGATCTTGATCTCTGCGTATCCCAATTATAAAAGAACCTCCGCGGGCTACTTTTTCGCAGGTCCGGGGGAAATGTCGTATCAAACACTTCGACAAATACTTGCACTTGAGATGAGGATTAATTGCTGCTGTTATAAACATTATATTATCATGGTTTTTTTATTTTGTATGTATTAGTATAATGCTCACTAAATTTAATTTCCACCTTGGGCATGCAACATCGTGATAAAGCGTTTCTTGTTTGATTGTGGAGTTACGATGTTGCCCCGCACAAGGTTTAAGCTGCTGCTATAAATCTGAAAAAAAGGACCCACATTTAGGTGAGTCCATTATGCAAATGTGCCATCCTATGTTTATGTCTTTACCCTCATGTAGAGTTTTATGTTTAGGTGAGACGGTTAAGTCTTGCTGAGCCTTCGTGCTCACGTTTGCTATATAAGTTGTTTTGCAGGTACTAACCTCTATGCTTATGATTATGGTTGTCCGATGAGACTCGGGACTCTCCGAGTAATATACTCATGTGGGAACCATGCCGCTGCTGTTTGGTTTTCGTGGCTAGTGAGGAGCGTCCGTGGGCTGGACAGCTTCTCTTTTGCTTATTAGACTGGAGTACAAGAGTTGTAATCTTATCTTTTGTTGTTGTTTATTTTTATAAACTATTTGTAAACTTAATATCTTTGTAAATTTCAGCAAATGATTTATGTAATATGCGTTCCTTTACATTTGTGCTGTTGGGTGTCGCATCGCACGGCACCACCCAATGCGATTCCTTGAAAAGTGTGGACTCTGATCCCAACACAAGAGTGAGAGAGGGTGAATGCCATTAAGCCAAGAATTTATATGTTTATCATTTCAGCCATTAACACGTCCGTTACTATGCATAAGTAGGTCTTGTATGACTCACCCATTAACATATCAGTTATGACTCAACCATTAACGCAGTCATTTCTGATTTAGCCATTAACATGCCCGTTAATAGTCATAAGTGGCTTGAATTAAACAAACATAAAAATGTGGCGTAATGTCATCGTGACGCGGTGCGTCATGACTGGCCTAACACGTACGTGTGTGTGCCACATTCTATATCACCATCTCTCAGACCCTCACAAAATCCTTCTAGTATTTCACATATGCCTTGGAATTCATTTGATTAAATTAAATAAATGGTCCAAGACCCAAATATCTAATAGGAACCAGGTAGGGTAGACGAGGCATGTGGGGCAGGGTGGTGTAGCAGCAGAGGAGGAAGCACAGCTTGACTATCTGGTTAGTATGATGGCTAGCCTCGGGCTTAGTGTCAGCGATATGGAAAGATCCACCGTGGCAACAGCGTGAGTGTCATCGGCTGGGGAAAAGGTAGACTCCGCGTACGAGCCACATCTCTGGGAGGAGGGCACCCGACACTGAGGGGCTGCTCCATTTCATCCATTCATGGGTGCAGAGTCAGGACACATACGCGTACATGCTGCTCATGCCGCTGGGGGCGCCATCCCATGGCACGCGGTGCTATGGAGATGCCACCGCAGTTGGCAGTGTTCTCCATTGAAGCCACTCCTACATGCAGCTGCTGCCAGCATTCATGCATGGTGGTTGCGTTCTCCCTGGTGGCCATACCTACATGCTGTTGCTGCCGTTCATGCATGATGGTGGCACGCCCGTTATCAACACACCTAAGAACCTCAAACCATTCCATTGGGGATGAGCAGAAGGCGCTATTCTCGCCGTGCCATGGGCACGGACAGCCCATGGATATCGTCTCATATGCCTGCAACATCATGGAGAGCATGAGCAAGCATCGGCAGCAGGTGTTCTGCCTGGTTTTCATGCAGTACTGACCAGAGCAAAAGCCTAGTGTTTTCATGCAACTTCCACCCTGTTTCCACCCTTGTAAGGAAATTGACAATTCATTTGCTGGAATATTAGTTTACTCATACTTTATTTACTCTTCCTTTTCTTCCTTGACTTACATTTAAAAATGTAGAATTGAAATTGGTCAATTTTGTATCTAGCTTACGCAGACAGGCTTTGGGTAAAGGTTTTGTTGTGATAACCCCCCCCCCCCCCCCCCCACACACACACACACACACACAGCCACCATGTGTGCTACATACACACCCATGCGCCATGATCTGCACGTTCCATTCAGTGACCCCACAAGAGCGATTCACTCATCTCGGACATTGCAGCTCCTTCCATGATGACCGGCACCACACACAAGTGACACTCACAGCACCAACAGCCATGGTGCAGTGTGCCCATGACACACACACGGCACGTGCACCCGAGACAGACCTTGTGTGTGGTTTATTCCAACATCCGATCCCCAGCCTTGCTTTCCTAGGTATTTTTTCTCACAGAGCTGTGCGGGTTTTTGTGATGGTGCTGCAGGCGAACCAGGCGGAGGAGGGGGCCATGTAGGGCAGGGTGGTGTAGCTGCAGAAGAGGAAGCACAGCTTGACCATCTGGTTAGTATCATGGCTAATTGTCTAGCCTCACTCTCAGTGTCGGCGATCTGGAGAGCTCTGCCGCCGTGGCTCTTGGAGGAGAGACCCGACACTAAGGGGCCACTCCATTTCATCCACTCATGGGCATGGAGTTGGTGTACGTACGCGTAAATGCTTCCCATGCTGCCGGGGCACCGTCCGACGATGCGATGCAACGGAGAAGGCCACTGCAGCCTCACTGTCTCAGACACACTGTTGTCCGCCGAAAACGCAACACGCTGTGTCATGCTATCGGCTTCACCTGGCAGCGTTCTCCATGAAAGCAACGCCTACATGCCGCCGCTGCCGCCATTCATGCATGGTGGTGGTGTTCTCCGTGGTGGCCACACCTACATGCCATCGCTGCCATTCATGCATGGTGGTGGCACGCCTGTTGTTGTCAACCATCTAAGAAACCCAAATCGTTCCCTTTGGGGACGAGCAGCAGGTGTTATTCGCACGCTCCCATGGACACAAACAGCCCATGGATATCGTCTCATATGCCTGCAACCTCATGGAGAGTAAGCAAGAGACACAGCTGTTCTGCCTGGTTTTGCTCGCCAAGCCACGCGGGTTTTTGTGATTGTGCTACAGGGGAACCAGGCGGAGGAGGGGAAATGTGGTGCAGGGTGGTGTAGCTGCAGAGGAGGAAGCACAGCTTGACCATCTGCTTATGATAGCTAGCCTCAGGCTCAGTGTTGGTGATCTGAAGAGCCCTGCCGCGGCGGCTGGTGCCATCAGTAGTGGAGGAGGTGCACTCCGTGTACTAGCTACAGCTCTGGGAGGAGGGCAACCGGCACTGAGGGGCCACTCTGTTTCGTCCATTCATGGTGCGGAAATGGGGCACGTACGCATACGTGCTGACCATGCTGCCGGGGGTGCCACCCCATGGTAGTGGTGCTATAGAGAAGGGCAATGCGGCCGCAGATGCGCTGTTGTTGACCGAAATGAGGAACAAGCTGTCATGCTATTGGCTTCGCCTGGCTGCATTCTCCATGGAAGCGACTCCTACATGTCGACGATCATGCATGGGGTGGCATTCTCCCTTGCGGTCATGCCTACATGCCGTCGCTGCCATTCATGCATGGTGGTGTCGTGCTTGTTGTCAACCCACCTAAGAACCCCAAGCCTTTCCCTTTGGGGACGAGTAGCAGGTGCTATATGCGCCATCCCATGGACACAGAAAGCCCGTGGATGTCGTCTCATAGGCCTGCATCCTCATGGAGAACAACCATGGGCAGCATCTTTTCTGCCTGGTTTTCATGCAGTGCCGACCCGAGCAAAAGTGTAGTGTTTTCATGCAACTTCCATCCTGCTTCCACCCTTGTATGGAAATTAACAATTCACATGCTGGAATATTTGTTTACTCATACTTTATTTACTCTTCCCTTTCTTCTATTATTACTTCCATTTTAAAAAAAAAGTAGAATAGAAATTGCTCGATTTTATATGTAGCCTACCCCGACAAGCTTAAGGTAAAAGTTTTGTTGTGATCCACTACTACAATAAGCCTTATCGCAGGCGGCTCCAAACCTATTATCACACGCGGTTTTTAAAACCGCCTGAAACGAAGAGCCTGTGATAATCCACAATTTCACATGCGGAGAAGTGATACTGCATGTGAAGAAACATTATCACAGGCGGTTTTTACTTATGCTAGCCGCCTGTGAAGATAAGTTATCACAGGCGGGTGGTGCAGCATATATATCCGCCTGTGATAATTGTCTTATCACAGGCGGGTCTTGCAGCATAACTAATCGCCTGTGATAATGGTGTTATCACAGGCGGATGTTGACCTACATCAAGCCGCCTATGAAGACTTTTTACTGCAGCCGGTTTCTACCATAACAGTAACCGCCTGTGATAATTAGGTTATTACAGATGGTTCTTTACCTGTATCTAGCCGCCTATGAAAATTGTTTTTCACAGGCATGCCTAGCCGTTGGTTAATAACCGCTTGTGATAAGGTATAACCTATGCAGTACTACTGTTGTTATTTCTAATTTCCAGGTCAATTCAATATAATCACAGAACAAAAATCAACAATATCATCACAGAACAAAAGTCAACAATATTATCATCATAGAAGTCAATTTCACTAAAACAATATACATATGTACAAGTTACACATACAATTCATCTCATAGTTTACAAGTTTTCACTAAAAACTATTTCTATTGGCATCGTCACAAAGTTCTGGCACATCAACTGCTGCACCATGCTCATCAAAGAACTTCCTTTTTTTGTGCAAAATTTCGCGATGAATGAATTGACAGAGTTCAGAAGCAATCCTGTCGGCTCCTCCATCAGGAATACTTCTACAAACCGGCCATTCTTCATTCAGATTCTTCGTGTGCTGCAATATAACACATAACAAGATTTAGAATGTGTTGGTTTGAACAATCTCAAACTATAGATCAAAGTGAGAGTATACAGGAATTCAGTTGGTAGTTTTGGAGCAGCTGTACTATGAGCAATTGAATTTTGAAGTTGGAATCAAAATATGAAAATAATGTTTCTGGTAATATTGAACAGCAGAGAATATAAGTATTAAACTATGATAGTTACAATGAAAATAAAACTCAAAAGTAAGAAAATAAGGTATCGACATTAAAGATAACATACATCCTCACGATTCACTCTATATACGCCGGCGGTCCGAAGATGCTTGCATACATAATACCCGCATAAGACACTCCCAGTAGGCTGCTTCGGACAAGCATAATATGTTTTAATGTCCAATGCATTCGTATTAGAAGGTCTCCCACCGCCAAGCTATTCCGCGTAAAACCGCTAAGCGCTGTAATATAAGAAATGTCATATAAAACTTGTCAACACATTCTAAAGCTGTGTAAATTAAAATTATTGAATAAACGTACAATTTCAAAATAGAAAGGAAATCTTTGTAACGATCTGGTGGGAAATCGGCCGAGTCCAAGACTGTTGTCTTTCCTTGTGTTGGCTTGATGAAGATCATTATGTAGTGCTCACTGCAAACACACAAACACACGTGTTAACAATTACCAATAAATGCTATTTCAGTGTCATGTGTTGAACTTACTAAAAGTTGTACGGAGCCTTTACGAGGTCCTTGCCGTCTCTGACAAAGTTAAACATTGCATGTCCTATGTAAGCTGCAACTTCTGTCCTTTTATCCTTCTTAAGTTTTGCAATTTCTTTTTCAAAATCTTTTTTTTTTCAAGTGCTTGAAATGTGTTGAGTCTCGATCCACCTGGACGTCGAATAGCGCCTTTGCAATCCTAGTAGGGTCAAGGATACCTGTCTTGCACGCCATCTTTTCATTATCCATGTATTGCATCCTATTGAAGAAGTCCAGAATTGTTATTATATCATGAAATGCATATGCGTGTAGTAAGAAAAGCAAATACAAAATATTAGAGCACTTACAAGCACCAGACGAGCGGCAGGTTGATTTCGAGCATGCCCCGATGCAAAAGGGGACGCAGCTCTTCAAATAAAATGACTCGTCTATCTTCTCCAGTGCTCTAGAATGCTTCTTTTGGAATACGAAATGTGACACAATTAAGACCATATCTTGTGCTGGCAAGGATGTACCACTCATGCATTCTTTTGAGCTGGACGGCTTGTTTGCTAAGTTGTACGGATGTCATGAATGACTTCCATTGTCAAATTCAGGAGGAACATCCTCAAGCTTGTATATTGGAACTCCTAGTTTAACTAAAGTCGTCTGCTGATTATACATGACACCGTCTTCTTCCCACTCCTCGATATCTCCTAATTCTGGCTCATGAGAAGAACGAGATGCACTCAATTTTATAATATTTTCTTTCATAGTTTCCAAATACTTTGACACTTCTCATGAAGGTTTCTTATTTTCGTATGAGCTAACTTTGATAGGCACTAATGATCAAGGAGTAGTCGTCGGAAGTTGGACACTGGCTTGTTGAACCTGTTGTTCAACTGATTGCTCTTTACTCCCAGCAGCTGGCTCTAGTACTACTTCAAGTTGTTGCTCAACTGGTTGCTATTTACTAGCAACAGCTTGCTCTGGTACTGCTTGAAGCTGTTGTCCAACTTGTTGCTCTTGGATATCTTTACTAGCAAGGTTACTATCATCCTTGCTGAGACGTAGGGGGAGTGGATCTTCCTGGACTAGGAGTGGATCTTAATGCACTTTCGCCTTAGAAGATGGGGTTGCAGTATTTGGAGATGCAACGGGGCTAGAAATTGGCGGTTATTATATCATTTGTCATCACAGTCGTATATTTTAAGGACCGCCTGTGTTTGAAAAATTGAGGCGCCTGTAAAAATGCTTTTTGTAGTAGTGATCGGCCCAAAAATTGAGGGTTGAGTAGAAATAGCAACTAATATTCTAAAACACACACACACACACGCACACACGCACATCCACCATGTGTGCTGCATACATGCCTATGGACCATGATCTGCACATTCTGATCAGTGACGCCACAAGAGAAATTCACTCGTCCTGTACACTACGGCACCTTTCATGATGACCCACCACACACACGTCACCTGCAGCACCAACGGCCATGGCACGGTGCACCCACGACACACACATGGCACGCATACCGGAGACAAACCTCGTGCTTGGTTTTTTCTAACATCTGATCCCTAGTCCGGCTTTCCTATGTATTTTTGCTCATGGAGCTGCGTGGGTTTTTGCGATGGTGTTGCAGGGGAACCAGCAGGCGGAGGAGGGGAAGCATGTGGGGCAGCGCGGTGTAGCTGCAGAGGAGGAAGCGCAGCTTGACCATCTGGTTAGTATCATGGCTAGCGTCGAGCTCAGTGTTGGCGACCTGGAGAGCTCCGCCGTGGCGGCAGCGGTGGTGCCGTCGGCTGGGAGAGGTGGACACCGTGTACAAGCCACAGCTCCGGGAGGAGGGCACCCAGCACTGAGGGGTCTCTCGGTTCCAATCCATTCATGGGTGCGGAGTTGGGCACGTACGCGTACATGCTGCCCATGCTGTTGGGGCGCCATCCCATGGCGCGCGGTGCTACGGAGAAGGCCACCACAGTGGCAAACGTGTTGTTGTCCACAGAAATGAGGAACGTGCTGTCATGCTATAGGTTTCACCTGGAAGTGCTCTCAATGGAAGGTATACTTTTATGCCGCTGCTGCTGCCGATCATATGCATGGTGGTGGCATTCTCCCTGGCAGCCATGCCTACATGCCGCCGCTGCCGATCATGCATGGTGGTGTTGTGCCCATTGCCAACCCACCTAATAACCCCAAATTGTTCCCTTTGTTAATAAGCAGCTGGTGCTATTCGGATATCACCTGAATCGCCCTATCTATCCTCCTGAGGAGAAGTTTGTTTGGTTTCAAACTCTGATTCAAACAGGAGGAGTACGACATGCTAATGTGCCTTGGATGATCCACATCTTCGGGTCAGGCGCTGATGAGCACATTGAACTATTCATGTGGCCGAGAGCCCTCACAGCCCAGGCACAAGGACACAATTATCAGGGGCGCGCTCTACCACTGAGCTAATAGGCCATCGCGCGGGCCTCCCAAAGCGAGGCCTGCTACACCAAAAGCGAGAAAAACTCCATCCCTTTTCCGCCATCCGTGGACACGGACAGCCTGTGGATTGTTTCATATGCCTGCAACCTTATGGAGAGCAAGCATGGGCAGCAGCTGTTCTGCCTATGTTTCTTCTTTTACTTCCTTTTTAAATAAAAATAGTATTCAAATTGCTCAATTTTGTATCTAGCCTACTCCGATGTGCTTAGGATGAAGACTTTGTTGATAGGGCGCAAGAATTGAGGCTTGGGTAGCAATAGCATATAATATGCTAAAACACACGCGAAGCCACCGTGCGTGCTCCATACAAGCCCATGCACCATGATCTGCACGTTCTGCTCAGTATCTGCGAGGTCAATTTGCTCGTCCCTGACGTTGTGCCATAGACACAAACCAGACAGGCATGTGGGGCTGGGCGGTGTAGTGGAGGAGGAGGAAGTGCAGCTTGAACATCTCGTTTGTATCATGGCCAGCCTTGGGCACAGAGTCTGCGAGCATAGAGCTCCACCATCGCGGCGGTGATGGTGCTGTCGGCTGGGGGAGGGGGGGGGGGGGGGGGGAGGACTTCGCATACAAGCCACGGCTCTGGGAGGAAGACACCCAGTACTGAGGGACCCCTCCATTTCCTCCATTCATGGATGCAGAGTCGAGGCACGTACGCATATATGCTGCCCCTTCTGCTGGGGGTGCTGTCCCAGGGTGCGCGGTGCTAAGGAGAAGGCCATTGATGCGCTGTTGTCCCCCGAAACGACAAACACGCTGTCATGCCCCCAGCCTCGCCTGGCAGCATTCTCCATGAAAGCCACACCTACGTGCCGCCACCATTGCCATTCATGCATGCTGGCATTCTCCCTGGCGGGCACACCGACATGCCATCGCTGCCGTTCATGCATAGTGGTGGCGCACCAGTTATCAAACCTTCTAGAAATCCCAAATGGTTCCCTTTGGGGAAGAGCAGCAGGTGCTATTCGCGTTGTCCTATGGACATGGACACCACATGGATATCGTCCATATGCCTGCAACTTCATGGAGAGCACGCATGGGTAGCAGCTCTTCTGAGTTTCCATGTAACTTTAGTCCTGCTTTCACCCTTGTATGGAAATCAAAAAATCTTGTCCTGAAATCTTAGTCTATTAGTATGTTATTTACTCTTTTCTTTCTTCTTTTAATTCCATTTTTCTTAAAAAGAGTATAATTAGAATTGCTCGATTTTGTTTCCAGCCTATCCCGACATGCTTGGAGTGAAGGCTTTGTTGCAATGGGCCCAAGAATTAAGGGTTGGATAGAAGTAGCATCTAATATGCTAAAATACACACACAACCATCATATGAGCTGCATAGACGCCCATGGGCCATGATCTGCATGTTCTTCTCAGTGACACTGCGAGAGTCATTCAATTGTCCCGTACATTACGGCACCTTCCATGAAGACTGTCGCCACACACATATGTTGTACTAGAGGATGTCGCGCCTTTAGCACCAATGCCAATGGTGTGGTGCGCCTGCAACACACACATGACACGCACACTCAAGACAGACCTTGTGCCATGGTATATTCCATCATCTGATTATAGGCTGCTCTTTCCCTAGTGTTTTTGCTCACTGGGCTACTACCATCGCGTGATTTGGCCATGCTCGTCGCTGATTAGCCATGCTAACCCATCAAATCGCATGGCAGGATGTCAGCTTGCCCCTCCGGTCTTCCTTGTCACAAGCCACCACTTCAAACCCTAGTTCTGACAAGCCTCGATAAGCTCCGCCGCATCTCACTGCCGCCCATATTTGCTGCCCGTGTTTCCTAAATCTAACCATCCCAACAGGTTTGTAATGTCTCAGAGAATCTCCCATGTGAGAAGAATATGAGGCCCTGCTGCGGAGACACTGTCCCAACAAAGACCAACGATTTCCACCACCCGTCATCGTCGCAAGCCCCTCCCTGCGCTATCCAGGACCCAGGGAGTACTAAGATGGATTAGGATATGAAGGAGGATCCCTATTGGTGTCACAGAATAAAGCGAGACGTTGCAAGATTTGTGGCTCTATGTGACGTATGCCGGCTGGTGAAGGTAGGTGCAGCAACAGCAGCAGCTTTGTCGGTACCCTGCGGACCAGGTACCCTTGCTTACTAGAGGAAGAAGCATTGAGTCCTAGAAGCGTTGAGTCCCACCTTCCACGAGAGAAGACATCTAGAGGCCACCACGTGTCTCGCAGCGCCGGACCTGCCTCCCTACTAAGGGTGGCTCCAGTGCAGCCACGTGTCCCATGGCGCCGGACCTGCCTCCCTGCTAAGGGTGGCTTCGGTGCTGCCACGTGTCCTACAGCTGTGAACCTGCCTCCCTGCTAAGGATGGCTCCGGTGCTGCCATGTGTCCCGCGATGCCAGACCTACCTCCCTGCTAAGGGTTGCTCTGGTGCTACCACGTGTCCTGCAGATCCGGACCTGCCTCCCTCCTAAGGGTGGCTCCGGTGCTGCCACATGTCCCATGGTACCGGACCTGCCTTCCTGCTAAGGTTGGCTCTGATGCTGCCATGTGTCCCACGGCGCCGGACCTGCCTCTATGCTAAGGGTGGCCCCGGTGCTGCCACGTGTCGGGCCCTACCTCTCCAACGGGAAGGACTCTGGGTTCTCCAATAGAGCAAACAATCAAGGCTATAAATCAGTTGTTTCAAGATCTAGTTAACGTGTCATCAATTCTTTATATATGATGCACGATGAGGAGCATGGTAACATCGCCATCAGGGCATGTTAATACACGATAAATCACTATTAAGTGCCTTAGATCGTGTACATGGTGCTTGATAGCCCGGGGACATCTGTCGGGCCTTGGCCTCGCCTCGCTGTAACAGCCAGACCTTGGCATATAAAAGGTATGCGCTGCACGGTACAAGAAAGGAGGGCTGATCTCATACGATCACATACTGACTCAGGCTCAGTAACACTCAATAACACACACAAACCACCATGGAGTAGGGTATTATGCTAAGACGGCCCGAACCAGGTAAAAATACTCATGTCACCTTGTTATTGCGTTCTTTGAGTTACGCCCCTCCTAAAAAAGAAACTCCGCGGACTTTTTCTTGGTAGTAGCAGGGGAAGTGTCGATTGCACATTTCAACATTTAGGGCGCTAGGAAGGGGGCAGACTCGTTAAAGACTTTCAAGATCAACGATGGTAAACTCTGCTGCTGCTTACTCTGGTTCAGATGCACGGGCTGGAAGAGGAAATAAAGTTGGCGACACCTCTCGTCGTCCTGGTGGCTATGGTGAACTTCGCTGCTGCTTTCTCTAGTCCGGATGCACGGGCTGGAAGAGGAAATGAAGTTGGTGACACCTCTCGACGTCCTGGTGGCAATCCAACCACTGATCCACAAGTTGGTGCTGCAGCGCATCAACCACTGCTCACGTGCAGGATGGTGCCCTAGTGTCGGTCACTGAATCGACCACAAGTCCAAAGAATGTGTTGATTGCAGTGCGTGCTCTTCTTTAACGTCCATCGGCGTTGGACGCACCTCCAGCAGCGCTGGAGCAGTGGCGGAACAATGTCGACCATCCGGTCACCACCACAGCCATGGCGCTCAACAATCTGCTGCTGTTCGGGCCCAAGTCGGCCCCAACACGCAACAGGACCTTGTCAGGATGACTCGGTCCTATGCCTTCACAGAGAATACATGCGCCATCACACCACACGACGTCATACACTCCTTTGATAGCCCGCCGCGCCTCTACAGTGTCATGGCTACCGATGGGAGATCTTAGAGCGGAGCTCAACCGCCGTTAAGTGGAGCAAGATGGTTGAGTCGCCATCGAGCATAGTAGCGAGAGGCAACACATCCTTGAAGATACCTCTCCCTTAGGAGCGGGAGAGGGTTGTTCAGCGCTTGCACTACATCTCTGTATGGAGGAGTGGCCACCCAAGTTTCGGCCTCATTTGCCGGTGAAATACGACGGACTATCAACCCTGTCGAGTTCCTGCAGATCTACTTCACCGCCATCCTTGCTGCAGGAGGGAATGAGGGTGTCATGGCCAATTACTTCCCAGTAGCCTTGAGCAGAACTGCTGGATCATTGTTCATGAGCTTACCCCTCGACTCAATCTATAGTTGGGGAGAGTTATGTCGTCAGTTTACTTCCAACTTCGAGAGTTCCTATACGCGCCCTAGCACTGAGCTGGACCTTTTTGTCATACGGCAAAATCCAGGAGAGCCTCTGCACTACTTTATCCAGCAATTCTCCCAGGTTCGGAATACTCTTCCTTCTATTTCGAACGTCTTTGTTGTTGTTGCTTTCTGACGGGGCGTGAGGGATAAGAATATGCTAGAGAAACTAGCCACAAAAGACATCCATGATGTCACGGGGCTCTTCAGTCTGGCGAAAAAATGCACTAGGGCTACTGAAGGGCGTGACTCGCACTCCAGACCAGCCGCGAAGCAAGTTGCACCACCTGCTTCCAAGGCGGGAACTACTGCCCAAGGCAGTGGACAAAAGAAGAACAAGTGGCAAGAATAAGCCACTTGTCGACACACCTACATCTGTAGCTGCAATGGCTCCAGGGGGTCGGGGACCATGCCCTGATAAGCAACCACGACCGTCGTCAGATGGCAGCGATGACAAGAAGTGGTGCCCGATCCACAACACTTCGGGTCACAGCCTCGAGGACTGATGTGAAGTCAAGATGCTGGCGGAACATGTCCAGCAGATGCGCCGAGAAGATCCACCCTTCCATCAGCGCGAGAGTAAACAGAAAATTAACTCGGAAACTCTAGAGCATGAGTTTGGCTTTCCATATGCCAAGAAGGCATTGAATGTAGTCTATAACAACGTTGACGCCTCTGACACCAGCTCCGACAAAGAGCGAAGGAGGACTCCCCATACGATGTATGGAGGGTCATGGGACATTACCTCCCGGCGTGTAGTGAAAACTTTGCATCGAGAGGTAGCTGCTATAGCTCCCACCGTCAAGGTGGAGCCCCATCAGAAGTGGATGGACACTCCGATCACCTTCGATGCCTCCGACTGCCCCAAGGACATGGCAGGATCTTGCAACTTCCGCTTATAGTCTCTCAGACCATCAACAACCTGTAACTCTTACACGTTCTGGATGATGGCACGGCGGACCTCAACCTCATCAGCTTCACTGCTTTCAAGAAGCTACAAGTCCCCACGTTGGATCTTAAGCTATTGTGCCCATTCTCTGGAGTAGGTCTGAGAGCTACCGCTCCGCTCATTTGTGCCTCTCTCCCGGTAATATTTGGGATGCATGAGAACTACCGTTCAGAGAAACTAATCTTCGACATGGCGGAGATCAGTCTTCCCTTCAACGCCATCTTTGGTAGACCGACCTTGTATCGGTTCATGGCGGTAGCCCACTATGGCTATCTGGTGTTGAAGATGCCGACACCTATGGTCGTTCTCAAGATCCGAGGAGACCGTAATGCAGGTGTCACTGTGTTGGAGAAGCTACATGCACTAGCTACTGTGCAAGAAGTTGATGCCAGCAAGGAGCAGCTAGCTCAACATCCTTCGAGCAGTGCCACCACAGCTCAACATCTGCACCCCGTGTGCAGCCAAGCAGCGATAATGATGTTCCCCTCAAAGTCATCCAAGTTGGTTCTGAAGCTCAGACCACTCGCATTGCAGGAGGTCTGGGTGGCAAATAGGAACTCGCGCTCATCACCTTCCTCCGGAGTAATGTCAATGTGTTTGCATGGCAACCATCACAAATGCCTGCGATTCACAGGGAGGTGATTGAGCACCATCTGAAGATCTACCCCGACACACGGCCGATTCAACAGAAGCCCCGAAAGCATTCCATCGAGTGGCAAAACTTCATCCGTGAAGAAATGAAGAAGCATCTCAGTGCTGGATTCATCTGAGAGGTTCATCATCCCCGATGGCAGGCAAACCCATTCGTCATCTCCAAGGCCGGTGGGAAGCTTCGGATGTGCATCGACTACACCACTCTTAATAAGGCAAGTCCAAAAGACCCTTTTCCACTTCCTAGAATATATCAAATAGTGGATTCTACTTCTGGATGTGAATTATTATGTTTCCTGGATACGTATTCTGGTTTTCATCAAATACTAATGGCTAAAGATGATGAAGAACATACAACCTTTATCACAATAGATGGCGTGTCCTGCTATACTATCATACATTACGGTATCAAGAATGCTCTCTCAACTTTTGTGTGAGGAATGCATAAGACGTTTGGGGAGCTTATCCGGGATCTTGTGGAGGTGTATGTTGATGACGTTGTTGTCAAAGTCAAGACTAGAGACTCTTTACTAGACAATCTTCAGTTAGTCTTTGATGCACACTACTGACATTTCTTACATCCCAGATAAAAATTTGTAAGCGCACGGAAACTATCGTGTAGCACTAACCCTTAAAAGAGTATTCCAAGGGTGTCATTTATATTCTCCCAAAGGAAGGCTAGGTGGAAGCATAGCAATCATCAAATGTAAGGGATAGCTTGGTCTAGGTAGGGTTATAGTGTGGATGGTAAGAGATATGTGGAGGTAGTGTGACACACACAAGAGTATCCTATTCTAAGGGGGATAAATGGGTCAAAGAGGGATTAGTCTAAGAGTTAAGTAGATACTCCTACAATGCTTCTAGTATACATATACATAGCCTAAGTTACTTACTAATGATCATATCAATCATGAGTTATCATGCTAAGTTGTTCAACACATCGGACACGAGTTTATTCCTAGCAATACTAGGATGACTCCTGCAATGAGCCTATGGCACAACCGAACATGGAGGGTTACAAGGACAGATAGGGCTATCACCACCTACTGCCCATCGCTTCAATCCGTGGGTCTACGAGACGTCCAACGTAGTTAACTATCCTTGCAACATACTAGAATATTAAGTAAATACCTTAAGATCTGCAGCACAATCTATTATAAGGTCAAAATATCATCAAGTGCTCTTGAGACTCGTGGTTGCTCTTGAGGTCGAAATATCATCAAGTGTCATCCTCCTCAACGCTTGGCATGGGGCTTCTTCTTGATCTAGCACACACTTATCATCTTGCTCCACTTGGGAGTCATTAGTTTCAATGAACACTACGTCACTTGCAACATCAACAAGGCCAGAGACTTTGTTGAAGACACGATAGGCGTATGCATTCGAATTATAACCAAGCAAGAACCCTTCATCTGATTTAGAAGTGAACTTCAAAGTCCTCGATTTCTTGTTCAAGATAAAACATTTACTTCCAAAAACTCTAAAATATGAAATATTTTGTCTATTACCGGTGAGAAGCTCATATGGTGTTTTCTTCAAGAGTCGATGAAGATACTACCGGTTTGTGGCGTGACAAGCGGTGTTCACCGTTTCAGCCCAAAACCAGTCTGAAGTCTTGTATTCGTCTAGCATCGTCCTTGCCATTTCAATTAGCGTCCTGTTTTTCCTTTCGGCCACCCCATTTTGTTGTGGGTAGTAGGGTGCCAAAAATTCATGCTTTATTCCTTCTTCTTCTAGGTACTCCTCAACTTGTGTATTCTTCAACTCCATTCCATTGTCACTTCTAACTTCACGGTTGAGGGGAATTCATTTTGTGCCCTTTTTAGAAATTTCTTGAGGATTCTTTGAGTTTGTGATTTATCATACAAGAAAAACACCAAGGTAAATCTAGAAAAATCATCAACAATAACCAATCTGTATTTGTTACTGCTGATGCCTATATAGGCAATTGGACCGAAGAGGTCCATGTGAAGAAGTTCCAGCGGTCTTGAGGTAGTTATCACATTCTTTCCAGGGTGCGGTGCTCCAACTTGTTTTCCTGCCTGGCATGAATTGCACGGCCTGTTTTTTTCAAAAACAACATCTTTTAAACCTCGGATGTGCCCACCTTTTAGAAGTTTCTGCAGATTTCTCATCCCAACATGGGCTAGCTGTCTATGCTTCATCCATCCCATGTTAGTTTTGCAACCAAGCAAGTGTTGAGTTCAGCTTTATATTCTTTGAAGTCAACAAGATAATGCTTTCCCTTCAACATTCCCTTGAATGCAATCGAGTCATCGCTTCTTCTAAAAATGATCACACCATCATTAGTGAATAATCAGTTATAACCTTTGTCGCATAGTTGAGATATGGAAAAAAGATTGAAAAGGATGTAGCAAATACATGTACAAATTTATTTTTCATGAGTACATAGGAAGCATGAAAAGTTCGAAACAGTATTTGCAATTCAGATTCATGCGATGTTTCCTTAACAAAATTATTTGCTTCTTAACCTGAACATCAGTGGACATGTTTTTATTTTTAGTAAACCCAAGACCATCTTTGACACTAGGAGGTCTAGTGACCATATATGCACTACGTGCATATTTAATCTTTTCCTTGTCAAAGATTCCATTTGGGATGGATGTTTATCATGTGAAACGGAAGAATTATTTTTAACAATATTTTTCTTACTAGAGCATATGGAAGTTACAATTGTTGTTGAATTTACACTTTTGGAAGGTGAGCTCTTGGAGGAGGAGGTGTCACTTTGCTTGAATGACTCAACTTGCACTTCAAGGATTTTGTTAACTTTTGACAAGTTAACAACTCCATCCTTAATTGCAATATGGGAGTCTTCTAGTTTTAAGTAAGTTTCTATACTCAAGGCTAGCTCATGCTCAAGTGAGTTGCTCTTCTCCTTATCAAGCTCAAGGACATTTTCAACCTCTTGATATCTCATCCTTCCGCGGATGAGCATATCTTCATGTCAGTTGACAAGCTCCTCCTTCTCAAAATTTCATTCGACAATATTTTCATTTTCTTTAAAGCAGTTTTACTTAAACTTTAAACATTTCCTCATTTTCACTAGAGCTATCAAAATCATCAATGGAGGAATTAAGAGAGTGAGGTGTAAGTTGAACAATTTTCTTGCCTTCTCTAGCCATGAGGCAAGTATGATTATGAGTCTCCGGTCCTCCCATGTTCAATAAGAGCGTAGACTTCTTGGTAGGCTTCTTGATGGCAATGGTGGCCATCTCTTCTTCTTCATCGAAGGAGGCCTCGTCGTTTGAGTCCCACTCCTTGCCAATGTGTGCTTGGTGGGCTTGCCTCCTTTTCTTGAAGGTCTTCTTCTCTTGAGGCTTCACTTAGTTTTTCTTTTTATTTTCTTCAGTTGTGCAGTCAACCATAAAGTGACCGTACTCGCCACAGTTGTAGCAGCTACGTCGTGCCTTGGATTTTCCTTTTTCTTTGCTCTTCCCATCACTAGAGTTGCTGCCCTTCCTTCTTCTCATCATAAGCTTGAATTTCTTGATGAAGAGCACCATCTCTTCATCATCCAAATCGGTGCTCACATCACTTGTGTCTTCTTCATCTTGTGCTTCACGAGCTTCCTTACCCTTTTTGCTTAGTAGTTTCTTTCTCAGAAGCGCCTTCAGTTTAGGCACTTGTTCATCATCGTGTTTGTTTTCCTTGAGAACATCGAATGCATTTGTGTCCTGTTCTTCTTCAGTGTTGGGCACCTTCGGGATCTCGCTGTTCTTGTCAGAGGCCATTGATTTCTCCGAGCGGTGAGTCTCGTCGATGAAGAACCTGCTTTGATAACAATTGAATGTGACCTATAGGGGGGTGAATAGGATTTCAAAACTTTCCTGCAAACTTAATCAAATCGTTAAATACCTGAGGGATTGAACTTGTGTGTTATCACTGTGGACTAGTCCGGTGTGCTGATATGTTGTGAACTGATCAATTGTTGATACAGAGATTGTGAATGTTATACTAGCGGAATTTAATTACTATTCAAACAAACTTGATTGAACTATCAATATTGCAAACTTGCACATGAAACACAAATTACTTGATAGATCAATTCTAATGCCCTAGATGATGAACCTTGCAAAAGTAGAGAAATGAGCACACGGGATACGCATTTTTACCGAGGTTCGATCTCACCAAAGAGATCTATGTCCTTGTTTAGGAGGCCCATACAGAGTCAGGTCTCTCCAAACCCTTTCCCTCGTCAAGTCAGCACACAAGGCCGACTTGATTCTACTATCACGGGTAATCTCCGAGTTGGTGGGGCAACCTCACACGTTGAGGGCTCCCACAAGAATTACAGCAGAAAAAATGATGTAATACACTCGAAAATGATTACAAGTAATGCAAGAGCGTAAAGATATCAAACTATAAGAGCTCAATAAAGCGTAGACAACAATCTCGCAATCCCAAATCTGAATACTCGAAGAATTTCACTTTTGAGGATCTTAGATGCGTGGGATATGTGTTTTTGTGCTCCTGGGACAAGTGCCGGTGCTAGGGTTTCAGTTCTTGACAGTAGGATGCGGGAGCTGTGTTTGTGGGGTCGTGGATCTCCTATTTATAGTGTTTCCAAAAATGTTACCGTTAGGTATCCCGACGGCGGGACTAGTCCGTACTGGGGATCGGACTTGTCCGGTGTGCTGTGTGAAATCTGTGTGGAATGTGCAGCGCATTAGAACACCTAATTTTTGTGAGGTATACCGGACTAGTCTGGTAGTTGTACGGACTTGTTTGGTGCCTTGTGAATTGGAACATAAGAAAGTTTCTCAGACTAGTTCGATCCATAAACGGACTTGTCCAGTGCATACTGTTGTGAAACTTCAGAGAATTTGTCAGACTAGTCCGGTCCATGAACGGAATTGTTTGAAGCACAGTGTTATGGAACATTAGAAAGATTAATAGACTAGTCTGGTTCTTGAATGGACTAGTCCGATGCACTGTGAAGTGAGATTTCAAAGAGTTGAACGGACTAGTCCGGTCCATGAATAGACTAGTAGTCCGGTGCACTGTGAAGTGAGACATTAGAGAGTTGAGCGGACTAGTCCGGTCTATGAACGGACTAGTCCGGTGCTCGGTGAATTTTGAGGTTGATTTTAAGCCCTTACAACTATGCAAAGACTTGAGATCTTGGGATGTGTCTCTCACACACATCCTATACAATTAAGTCTACTTTGTGCTTCATTTATCAATAGGGCTTTTCTTTTTCTCCATCACTTCATTTTTCACTTTTTGAGTGCACCAAACTTTCTCATTTGAGTTAACCTGCATTCATCTCAACAAGTCCATTAGGATCTCATTTGTTTGTCATCAGTCGTCCAAAACCCACAAGAGAATGCCCAGATGCACTTTCAATGGCTAGCCTCGAGCTCAGTGTTGGCGATCTGGAGAGCTCCGTCGTTGACACCGTGTACAAGCCACAGCTCTGGGAGGAGGGCAATTGGCACTGAGGGGCCGCTCCGTTCAATTCATTCACGGGTGTGAAGTCGGACACGTAAGCGTACATGCTGCCCATGCTGCCAGGGGCGCCATCCCATTGCGCGCGGTGCTACGTAGAAGGCCACCACAACCGCAAACGTGATGTTGTCCACAGAAATTTGGAACGTGCTGTCACGCTATAGGTTTCACCTGGAAGTGTTCTCCATGGAAGCCACACCTACTTGCCGCTGCTGCTGCGGATCATGCATGGTGGTGGCCTTCTCCCTGGCAACCATGCCTACATGCCGCCGCTGCGGTTCATGCATGGTGGTGTCATGCCCAATGTCAAACCACCTAAGAACCCCAAATTGTTCCTTTGTTAATAAGCAGCTGGTGCTATTCCCGCCATCCTGTGGACACGGACAGCTCGTGGATCATTTCATATGCCTGCAACCTTATGGAGAGCAAGCATGGGCAGCAGCTGTTCTGTCTGTGTTTCTTCTTTTACTTCCTTTTAAAAAAAGTAATATTGAAATTGCTCGATTTTGAATGTATCCTACTGCGATGTGCTTAGGATGAAGGCTTTGTTGACATGGGCGCAAGAATGAGGCTTGGCTAGAAATAGCATATAATATGCTAAAACACACACGCAGCCACCATGCGTGCTCCATACACGCCCATGCGCCATGATCTGCACGTTCTTCTCAGTATCTGCGAGGTCAATTTGCTCGTCCCTGACGTTGTGGCACCTTCCATGAAGACCGGGTGCCATAGACACAACCAGACAGACATGTGGGGCAGGGTAGTGTAGTGGAGGAGGAGGAAGTGCAGCTTGAACATTTGGTTAGTATCATGGCCAGCCTTGGGCTCAGAGTCTGCGAGCATAAAGCTCCGCCATCGCGGCGGCGATGGTGCCGTCGGCTGGGGGGGGGGGGGGGGGGGGGGGGAGGAGGAGGAGGACTCCGCGTACGAGCCATGACTCTGGGAGGAAGGCACCCAGTACTGAGCGACCCCTCCATTTCCTCCATTCATGGATGCAGAGTTGGGGCACGTACGCATCTATGCTGCTCCTTCTGCCGGAGGTGCTGTCCCAGGGAGCGTGGTGCTACGGAGAAGGCCACCGTGGCCACAGATGCGTTGTTGTCCCCCGAAATGAGCAACGAGCTGTTATGCTCCAAGCTTCACCTGGCAGCATTCTCCCTGGATGCCACACCTATGTGCCGCCACCGCTGCCATTCATGCATGCTGGTGTTCTCCCTGGCGGCCACACCGACATGCCATCGCTGCCATTCATGCATAGTGGTGGCGCACCCGTTATCAACACCCCTAGAAACCCCAAATCGTTCCCTTTGGGCACGAGCAGCAGGTGCTATTCACGTCGTCCTATGGACATGGACGCCACGTGGATGTCGTCCATATGCCTGCAACTTCATGGAGAGCTAGCATGGACATTAGCTCTTCTTAGTTTCCATGTAACTTCGGTCCTTCTTTCACCCTTGTATGAAAATAAAAAAATCTTGTGCTGAAATCTTAGTCTGTTAGTACATTATTTACTCTTTCTTTCTTTTTTTAATTCCATTTTTCTAAAAAAAAAGTAGAATTGGAATTGCTCGATTTTATATCCATCCTACCCCGACATGCTTGGAGTGAAGGCTTTGTTCTGATGGGCCCAAGAATTTAGGGCTGGATAAAAGTAGCATCTAATATGCTAAAATACACACACAACCATCATATGTGCTGCATACACACCCATGGGCCATGATCTGCATGTACTTCTCAGTGACACTGCAAGAGTCATTCGATCGTCCCGGACATTACGGCACCTTCCATGAAGACTGTCGCCACACACATATGCTGTACCAGACGATGTCGCATCTTTAGCACCAACGGCAATGGCGTGGTATGCCTGCAACACACACATGACACGCACACTCGAGACTGACCATGTGCCATGGTATATTCCATCATTTTATTCTCGGCCGCTATTCCCTTAGTGTTTTTGCTCACTGGGCCACTGCCGTCACGTGATTTGGCCATGCTCGTCGCTGATTAGCCATGCTAAACCATCAAATCGCATGGCAGGATGTCAGCTTGTCCCTCTGGTCTTCCTGGTCATGAGCCACCACCTCAAACCCTAGTTCTAGCAAGCCTCGATAAGCTCCACCGCATCTCACTGCTGCCCATCTTTGCTGCATGTGTTTCCTAAAGCTAACCATCTCAACAAGTTCGTAATGAGAATCTCCCAGGTGAGAAGAAGATGAGGCCCAGCTGCGGAGACACCGTCCCAATGAAGACCAACGGTTTCCACCGCCCCTCATTGTCGCAAGCCCCTCCCTACACTACGAGGACCCAGGGAGTACTAAGATGGATAAGGATATGTAGGATCCCTATTGCTGTCACGGAATAAAGCGAGACATTGCAAAATATGTGGCATTATGTGACATATGCCGGCTGGTGAAGGTAGGTGCAGCAACAGCAGCAGCATTGTCGGTACCCTACGGACCATGTACCCTCGCTTATAGAGGAAGAAGACATCCGGAGGCCACCATGTGTCCCACAGCGCCGGACCTGCCTCCCTACTAAGGTTGGCTCCGGTGCTGTCACGTGTTCTGCAGCTATCGAACTGCCTCCCTGCTAAGGATAGCTCCGGTGTTGCCATGTGTCCTGCAGAGCCGGAGCTGCCTTCCTGCTAAGGGTGGCTCCGGTGCTGCCACATGTCCTGCAGCTCCGGATTTGCCTCCCTACTAAGGGTGGCTCTGGTGCTGCCATGTGTCCCATGGCGCCGGACCTACCTCCCTTCTAAGGGTGGCTACAGTGCTGCCACGTGTCCCGCAGCGTCGGTCCTGCCTCCCTGCTAAGGGTGGCTCTGGTGCTGCCATGTGTAAGACTGTGACACCCAGTTCCGAAAATGAACCAAGCGTGATGCATATGTGTGCACAGGATGTTTAACACACATACACAAGTGATTCAAAAACGATAAATAGATGATAACCATGTCTCAAATAGTAATACTAATAATATTACCTTATTACAAACCAAATAGTCTCGAATACAAGCTCTAAACAACTGCAGTGGAAAAACACTAAACACTAAGTACTCCAACACCACAGGCAAGCTTGATGGTAACACGCATGCCTAGAACTCCTCAAAGACCTCCTGGTACTCCACGTCGACGCCTGCATCTGAATTTGTTGCGGGAATAGCAAGGGTGAGCACATGTTGTACTCAACAAGTGTGAGAAAGTATGACATGTAGCATAAACAAGGAATGGTAATAAACAATGGCTAATTGCATAAAAGTACATTCAAAACAGTTGAAAATGCAATTATATAATCATATAGTGAGGTCCTTCCCAAAATAACCCGAATAACATAAATTCAACTTAAATAACAAATACTAGCAATAATAATCCATTATCAACTCATAACTGCTCATTTGTCTCAATATCATATATTCCACATACCAAAGCCAGTTAATTAATCAATACCAATTCTCAATTTGATCCCAGCCATTAAACCATATTCAAGGTCCATGAGTCTAATCATGTGAGGGTCCAGGTTGCTCATAACTGGGACCATGATTCTCATGATAGTTTTAAACCAATCTGCAGAGGTTGTACCACTTTACCCACAAGTTCGTGATTTCATCACCTTTCGATGACTATAGAATCTCAATTATGTCGTCTCATGCTTCCTTAGTTGTGTGGCCAGGAGATCACAAAATAGCCTTTACAAAGTGATTACTAGCATTTAGACCCCACTGAGGTTTCACCGGTGGTGATGTCTCCAACTGACCACATCCAACCAAGGCCCCCTCTTGAGCCATTCGGATCCTAGGGTAGTCCCACCAATCTCTACAAACCCATGCAACTACCCCTTCCTTGAGCATTCTTAATGGTCTAAATAGTACTGGCAACACACTAATTAGTCAGCTAAGTCACACTCATACTTGGCCCTATGGTGGCACTATAAATAGTGGATGGTTGCTCCACGAACCGACCCTTAGATCTAAAGCAAGCAAAACCACCAAAACAGTCCAACCCATTCCACATAACCGACTTGCTTAGATCCCTAGGCACCGTGTTGCTAAAGGGTCAATGTTATCAATTCTCATCATTAAAGTGTTTAATAGTTCATAATTAAGCACATATGATTGTTTTCCCAAACCAATTTTGAGTAATGTGAAGCAAAAGTGTAAAATACCATTCCCGACTCTCTACATTGTGTTCAAGCGACAAGGGTGGTCATACGAAACTAGTAAACTCCTACAATTGGGTCTTCCCATCAAATTGACAGAAGCATGCAATTTTGCAAACAAATCATTTAAAAACTTGGATCTAAATGATTCAGGACACTTGCCTTGCTCGAGAGCTTGGTTTGGATCGAAGGCTTCGAAGTTCTGCTCTTGCAGGTCCTCAAAAGCACTCTCTACAGCGAGACCTTCCGCGCGACAAACATGCCAAATAAACGTTACAATCAATAAATGCT
Source organism: Tuctoria greenei (assembly GCA_036927565.1). NCBI lineage: Eukaryota > Viridiplantae > Streptophyta > Magnoliopsida > Poales > Poaceae > Tuctoria > Tuctoria greenei. Next base: position 142,972,809 of record JAYESD010000011.1, read on the forward strand.
CATATATTACTCAACATGCCATGATATGCATGATTAATGCAATTGTGGAGTAAAACTTGTCAATGAGTTGCTATTAATGTTTACTAACTAGTTATAGTAGTTTTTAATGAGTTTGAACAAGTTCATAATTGGTTTGAGTCAATTCAGATTCAATTCAGCACAATACAGATTCAGACACCGGAATAGTCCGCTGTCAGGGTCGGACTAGTCCGCCCTTGTCACAACTATGAATTAGGGTTTTCTGATCAGCAAGGATTTGGGTTAATTTCATGTGGAAAAGTGGATGTAGAGGGTGTACCACGTATTTAGAGATCAAAAGATCAAGAATTGGGTGTGAAACTTGAGTCTTGACGATTAGGGCTTGTTGAAGATGGGTTAATAAAGATTTGGTGATGAAGAACATCAATTGTCGAAAAGTTGATGAAGATCAATCTTGATTGATCATTCTCATTTTTCTCCCCCTCCTCCTTGCTTCTGGACTTCTTCTTGATGACGACACAAGGCAAAAGGTGGCAGCGAGGATTTTTCTCAAAGGTTGAGAGGTGAGGGTATTGGGTTGTTCATATAGGGGTGGAGAGGTAGGGCTTTGGGGTGGATTCCAAGTGGATTTTGGTGGGGGAATGAGTTGGGGCCGAGGTGGGGTCCACTTGGGCTCCTCTAAGGTTAGGAACAAAGTTATTGGGCACAAGTAAGGCAATTACCCAATAACCAATCGTGGAAGAATAATAGAATCCAAGTTGAATTCTGCAGGCCGGACTAGTCCACAATAGGACCGGACAAGTCCATTTTGGAACAGAGACTATTTCGGACAAGTCTGGTATAGGCGCCAGACAAGTCCGGGGTGGCAAACTAAAAATCTTCCGGACTGAAGACTGGACCAGATCGGACTAGTGCGCTCGAAATCAGAAAAGTCTGGAAAAATAGCAGAAGCTCAATCCGGACTAGTCCGTGCAATGTGCCGGACAAGTCCGGGCTCTGAAGAAAACAAAATTTTATAAATAGAAGGGGAATGCCGGACTAGTCTGGGTTGGAGGCCCGACAAGTCTGTACCCTGACAGACTTAAATTCTTGATTAGACCTAAATTCATTTTAATCTTGTTCCTTTTAAGGTTGCTTAATGTTAAACATGTATGAGGAACAAGATTAAAATATGGTGTTACACAAACCCTACCTCTCCAACTGAAAGGACTCTGGGATTTCAAACGGCGCGAACATTCAAGGCTATAAATCACCCGTTTCAAGATCTAGTTAACACGTCATTAATTCCTTATTAATGATACACGATCAGGAGCATGGTAACGTCACCATCAGTGCATGTTAATACATGATAAATCACTATTAAGTGCCTTAGATCGTGTACAGGGTGCTTGATAGCCTGGGCCATCTGTCGGGCCTCGGCCTCGCCTTGCTGTAACAGCCAAACCATGGCATATAAAAGGTCAGTGTTGCATGGTAGAAGAAATAAGGGCTGATCTCAGGTGCTCACATATTGACTCAGGTTCAATAATACTCAATACCACACACAAACCTCCGTGGAGTAGGGTATTACGCTCAGGCGGCCCGAACCACGTAAAAATCCTCGTGTCACCTTGTTCTTTTGTTCTTCGAGTTACACCCCTCCCGAAAAAAACCTCTGTGGAGTACTTCTTAGTAGTACCATGGGAAATGTCGATTGAACACTTCGACATTTGGCGCGCCAAGAAGGGGGCAGGCTCATTGAAGACTTTCAAGATCAATGATGGTGAACTCCGTTGTTGCTTCCTCTATTTCGGATGTGTGGGTTGGAAGAGGAAATTATGGTGAAGACACCTCTCGCCGTCCTGGTGGCAATCCAGCCACTGATCCACAAGTTGTTGCTGCAGCGCATCAACCTGGAAACAATGGACCACCACATGCTATAGAAGAAACCACTACTCAGATGCAGGATGGTGCCCTAGTGTCGGTCACTGAATCTACCACAAGTCTAGAGAATGCGCTGATTGCAGCGCGTTCTCTTATTCAGCGTTCACCAGCACCGAATGCACCTCCAGTAGCGCTGGAGAACTGGTGGAATGATGTCAAGCATCTGGTCGCCACAACAGCCATGGCGCTCAACAATCCGCCGCAATTCGGGCCTAGGTCGGCCCCAACATGCAACAGGACCTTGTCAGTATGACTCGGTCATGTGCCATCACAGAGGAGACATGCGCCATCACACCACGCGATGTCGCACACTCCTTCAGTGGCCCGCCGTGCCTCTACAGTGTCGAGGCTACCAACAGGAGATCTCAGAGCAGAGCTGAACCACCGTTACACAGAGCAAGATGGCCGAGTCGCCATCGAGCGTAGTCGCGAGAGGCAATTCGTCCTTGAAGGTACCTCTCCCTTAGGAGCGAGAGGCAGTTGTTCGGTGCTTGCACCACATCTCCATATGGGGGAGTGGCCACCCAAGTGACAACCTCATTTGCCAGAGAAATATGACGAACTGTCAACCCCGTCGAGTTCTTGTAGATCTACTCCACTGCCATCTGTGCTGCAGGAGGGAATGAGGCTGTCATGGCCAATTGCTTCCCAGTAGCCTTGACCGAAACTGCTCGGTCATGGTTCATGAGCTTACCCCCGACTCAATCTATAGTTGGGGAGACTTATGCCGCCAGTTCACTGCCAACTTCGAGAGTTCCTATACTCGCCCTGGCACTTAGCTGGATCTCTTTGTCGTACGGCAAAATCCGGGAGAGTCTCTGTGCTCCTTTATCCAGCGGTTCTCCATGGTTCAAAATACTATTCCTTCTATTTCGAACGCCTTTGTTGTTGTTGCTTTCCGAAAGGGCGTGAGGGATAAGAAGATGCTAGATAAGATACCACAAAACACATCCATGATGTCACGGAGCTCTTCAGTCTGGCAGAGAAATGTGCCCGGGGTGCTGAAGGGCATGACTGGCACGCCAGACCAGCCGCAGAGGGAAGTGTGCCACCTGCTTCCAAGGTGGGAACCACTGCCCAGCGCACCTACTAGAAAACAAGTGGCAAGAATAAGCCACTTTCCAGTGCACCTACATCTATAGCCACAACGGCTCCAGGTGGCCGGGGGCCATGCCCTGACAAGCGACCACGACCATTGCCAGATGACAAGAAGTGTTGCCTGATCCACTACACTTCGGCTTACGACCTCGAGGAGTGCCATGAAGTCAAGAGGCTGGCAGAATGTTTCCAGCAAAAGAGCCTAGAAGATCCATGCTTCCGTCAACTAGAGGGTAAACAAAAGATCGACTCGGAAGCTTCTGAGCAGGAGCTGGGCTTTCAAGAGGCCAAGAAAACGTTGAAAGCAGTCTTCAACAACGTCGATGACTCTGACACTAGCTCTGATAACAAGCGAAGGAGGACTCTCCATATGATGTATGGAGGGTCGTGGGACATTACCTCCTGGCGTGTAGTGAAAACTTTGCATCGGGAGGTAGCTTCGATAGCTCCCACCGTCAAGGCGGAGCCCTATCAGAAGTGGATGGACACTCCGATCACCTTTGACACCTCCGACTGCCCCAAGGACATGACAAGAGCTGGGCAGCTTCTGCTAATAGTCTCCCCAACCATCAACAACCTGCCACTATTCAATGTTCTATTTGATGGTGGGGCGGCACTAAACCTCATTAGCTTCGCTGCTTTCAAGAAGCTATAAGTCCCCATGTCGGACCTTAAGCCCTCGCTCCCATTCTCTGGAGTGGGTCCGGGAGCTATCACTCTACTCGGTTGTGTCTCTCTCCTGGTAACATTCGGGATGCATGAGAACTACCGTTTGGAGATACTTATTCGACATGGCGGATATTAGTCTTCCATTTAACGCCATCCTTCGACGTAGCCCACTATGGCTATTTTGTGTTGAAGATGTCGACACCTATGGGCGTTCTCAAGACCTGGGGAGATTGTACTGCAGGTGTCACTACTTTGGAGAAGCTACATGCGCTAACTACTGCGTAAGAGGATGATGCAAACAAGGAGCAGCTGGCTGAACAACCTCCGACCCCGCGCCACCGTGGCTCAACATATGCACCCCATGTGCAGCCAAGCAGCGATAATGATGTTCCCCTCAAAGTCGTTCAAGTTGGTTCCTAAGCTACTCAGACCACTCGCATTGCGGGAGGTCTAGGTGACAAATAGGAACTCACGCTCATCACCTTCTTTCGAACTAATGTCGATGTGTTTGCATGCCAACCATCACAAATGCCTAGGATCCCCAGGGAGGTGATTGAGCACCATCTGAAGATCTACCCCGACGCACGGCCAATTCAACAGAAGCCCTGAAAGCAGTCCATTGAGCGGCAAAAATTCATCTGTGAAGAAATCAAGAAGCTGCTTGATGTTGGATTCATCCCGGAGGTTCATCATCCCCGATGGCTGGCAAACCCAGTCAGCATCTCCATGGCCGGTGGGAAGATTTGGATGTGCATCGACTACAACACTCTTAATAAGGCATATCCAAAAGACCGTTTTCCACTTCCTAGAATAGATCAAATAGTGGATTCTACTTCTGGCTGTGAATTATTATGCTTTCTGGATGCGTATTTTGGTTTCTATCAAATACCAATGGCTAAGACAGATGAAGAACATACAACTTTTATCACAGTAGATGGCTTGTCCTGCTATACTGCCATGCCTTATGGTCTCAAGAATGCTCTCTAAACTATTGTGCGAGCAATGCATAAGACATTTGGGGAGCTTATCTGGGATCTTGTGGAGGTGTATGTTGATGACATTGTTGTCAAAGTCAAGACCAGAAACTCTTTACTTGATAATCTTCAATCATTCTTTGACAAGTTGCGCATGATGCATACGAAGATGAATCCCGACAAGTGTGTCTTAGGGGTTTCGTCTGGGAAGCTTCTTGGATTTCAGGTAACACACCGAGGAACTGAAGCAAATCTGGAGAAGATAAAAGTTATTGAAGTGTTGCAGCCTCCTGCCCGTATCAAGGATATCCAGAAGCTTACGGGATGTCTGGCCTCACTTAGTCGATTTATCTCTAGACTGGTTGAGCGGGCTCTTCCCTTCTTCAAGCTCTTGTGGAAGTATGGACCTTTTAACTGGTCCAAAAATGTAGACGAGGCATTTCAGGAGCTAAAGCATTCTCTTACAACACTGCCAATCATGGTAGCTACTAAGCCAGGTGAGACGTTACTGCTTTACATTGCTGTAATGATAGAAGTTGTTAGCATGGTCCTGGTCGTGGAGTGGCCAGAAGCATCTCCGAATCCCTCTACTCAAAGGCTCGGACCTTTCTGGGAGAGTCCGCAGCCACCTACAGGAAGCAACAATCAAGGCCAGTTTGGGTCCCATATCCCAGACATTTAAGAAGGTCCTGATGTTCGGGGGCCTCTTGACCTTCCTCTACAAGAAGACATGTCAGACCCCTCCAGAAGGGTCCCAACCGCACATGAAGTGGACCCGGACCCCTTTGGGAGGGTCCAGGTTGATGGAGAGGATGGACCGGAGCCCTCCGAGAGGGTTCGGACTGTCCAGCGACTTGTCTACTTCATCAGCGAGGTGCTCCACGACACCAAAAAAGATATCTTGAAGTGCATAAGCTGCTATGTGCAGTCTTTGTTGCATCGAGAAAGCTCAATGGGTGTCTATACTCACAAGATCTCAGTGGTTGTCTACTTTGTTGCCTTGAGGCTCAATGTTGTATCTTGAAGTGCATAAGCTCCATCATTATTTTCAAGCTCACAAGATCTCAGTGGTAACCTCTTATCCACTGGTGTCTATACTCCATAATCCCAATGCAACAGGAAATATTGCTAAATGGGTTGCGGAGCTAGCAGAGTTTGAGCTTGAATTCTTGCCTCGACTTGTTATCAAGAGTCACGCACTAGCTGATTTTCTGGCAGAGTGGACTCCATCTCCATCTAGTCCACGAGGCTTTGATGTTGACATGTCAGAACCCAAGGTCCCGGTCTTCACTGAGCCCCACTGGACCCTCTTCTTCGACTTCTCCATGTAGAAGCAGGTGGTCGGAGCTGGAATTCTGCTCCTGGCACCAACAGGAGAGCAAGTAAATTACATGGTCCACCTTGACTTCAAGGCGATGAACAACATGGCGGAATATGAAGCTCTTATCTTTGGATTGAATACGGAACTATCCTTTGGCGTCCAGCAGCTGCTGGTCAAAGGGGATTCGTAACGCATCATCAAGCTTGTTAAAAGTGAATGTTGTTGCAACAATCCGCAACTAGCAGCATATCTACTTCAAGTCCTAAAGATGCAGAAGGAATTCCAAGTCCTGGACCTATGCCATATCCAGCATGCCAGCAATGCTAAAGCTCATGAACTCTCAACAAAAGCTTCTACTGGGGCTCCAACGTCTGATGGTTTTTTGTAAGGAGACTACCAGCACCTTCCGCCCAGCATGCCGAACTGGGTGAAGGGTGCGAGACGAGCACCTCGAAGCTGGCGGTCCTGGTGGCCTAGATACTATGCCGTCCACCAAGGATCGTAGGCGTCACAGGGGGCTCCGTGCAACCTGGTGCGCAAGATCCAAAAGCTCAATCTAGTTCTGATGCATGGATCCCGGAGGTCCGGAATTACTTGAAAGACAATATCCTTCCTAAAGAATATGTATCCGCTAAAAGGATTGTTCAGATGGCTAAAAGATACACATTGGTAGAAGGAGATCTCTACCGATGTGGCGCCAATGGCATCCTATTGCGGTGCATATCTTGAGAAGATGGTTGCAATCTCCCCGCAGATGTCCATCGAGGCGAGTGTGGGAATCATGCTTCATCCCGCACGCTGGTCGGTAAGGCCTTCCAGCATGGTTTTTACTGGCCTATAGCTCTCCAGGATGCAGTCGAGCTGGTCAAGAGATGTGAAGCATGCCAGTTTCACGCCAAGCAGATCCACACACCAGCACAGTCGCTGTAGATGATTCCCCCCTCATGGCATTCATTGTATGGGGGTTGGATATTCAGGGACCTTTTCTCAAAGCCTGAGATGGTACTGATTTCTTTACGTCACCATCGACAAGCTCACAAAGTGGCTAGAAGCAGCTTCTGTTGTAACAATCAACAAGCAATCAGCCATCAAGTTCTTGAAGTCCATAGTCTATAGATTTGAAGTCCCGAACAGAGTCATCACTAACAACAAGACCCAATTCACAAGTATAGCATTCCAAGAATATTGCGAAGACCTCGGCATCAAGATCAGCTGCGCATCGGTAGCGCACCCAACAAGTAATGAGCAATCCGAGAGAGAAAATGCCGAGATTCTCAAAGGACTCAAGACCCGCACCTATGAATGCTTGAAAAAGCATGGTGCCAGTTGGATTAAAGAGCTTCCGTCTGCACTGTGGGCTAGCTGGACAACACCTAGCCGGGCTACAGGAGAGACACCCTTCTTCTTGGTCTACGGAGGGGAAGTTGTTCTCCCTTCAGAGATTGCTATGGGTTCTCTTCAAATCCGAACCTACGACGAAGCCGCACAGGATCAAGTCAGGCACGATGATCTAGACCTTGCCGATGAGGCAAGATGCTAAGCTGCTGTTCGAAATGCGCGGTATCGCTAAGAACTCCGGTGCTAATAGCAACAACATGTGCACAATCAGCAACTTGAAGTAGGCGATCTGGTGCTGCGCCGCATACTTTCTTGAGGAGGAGCGAACAAGATCTCCCCAGGCTAGGAGGGTCCCTTCCGAGCGACAAACATTTCCCGCCCCAGATGCTTACACTTGGCTACAGAGGATGGAACACTGCTTCCCACCATGTGTAACATAGAGCACCTCCGTAAATTCTACACTTACCACAGAGGTGAGTCTGTTGTTATAGTATTTCATAGTGTCTAAGAACAAATGGGGTCGGTCCAAGATGTATAGCATGCGTAGCATGGTTCCGTACCTTAAGTGTGTACCCTTGCCTCCCCTATTATCTGGAATTACTATGAAATTCTATAATATGAAAACAAACTTTATGTGCATTTACATTGCACATGTTATTATTTATTGTTCATTTGCTCCCTTGTACCTTCTTGCCAATAGTAAAGTTGTGCAATCCAGTTTAAAATTGGTTTCTAAGAATTCATGTGATAGATATTCAAGTATTTTTTGTAATCTTTTTTGGGATCTAGTGATCGATGAATGGCCTACTCGTATGAAAAACAATGCCAATGATAGGTCCGGTGTGTGCTAAAGATTTAGTCTGGTCTAGCACCCTAAGTATGCCACTCTACCTTTTCTGGTGCTGTGTCAAAGTAAGGTGGGTCTAGACAGCACACAGACCTATGGAAGTACAACCAATATACTGGTATTATTACACTGAATTGTTCAGGACCCTGAGTTCAACAAAGGACAATAATACAAAATCGAACTATAGGCAAGAGGAAGCACTTTTACTACTTTTTCTTGTCTCTCATGTGCAGGACAAATGATTTACATGCTCATTCTTGGAGCTCCAGCGCCCCAGGGGGGGCCTTTTTAATGGGTCCTGTCAAGTCAACATGCTCCGACACTTCCAGAGAGCCCAATGCTATGTTTCTCACGTTGGTAAAGGGTACCGTCCTGGTCTCGGAGACCAGGATCAAGCTCGAAGCTAACTTAGAAGCATCAAGTCATTGCCAAGTACCTGATGGTAGATGTCCTCAATCCATTGAATACATCTACTAGGGGGCCAAGTAAAATATGGCAATGACAACACAGAGGACTCAATAATGAAGACCAAAGATGAAGTTCAAAAAAATTTCATTCAAGTTCCAAGCTTTTACAAAAAAAAGTTTTAATATACAATGGCAGATAGAGGATGAGAAGCTCCTAATTATCAATGGAGTTGCGTTCGAACCAAGAGGCTACAGTCTTGGCAGCGTCCTACGCGCTAGCCTTGGTTGCTTCCTCCGTCTCTGCGACGGGCCCTTCCAACACCAGAGCTAGTGAGATGGAGGGGTCTAGCTGTGGAAGCAAGTCAGCACATCTTCTTCTACTGACCTTGTCAGGACCTTTCCCTCCATCCCAAGCTGGTCGCTGATGACATCTTCCAGCACTCCCATCTTGGTCCCGGTGGAGTTTTGAGCAGCAAGAGCTTGGCCACCTTCTAGCTCTGGGTCGCTCAGCTGGACCGGACTGAAGCCTAGTGGGACCAGTGAACTTTCGGCACGCCCCAAGAAGTCCCAGATTTGTTGGGCATTGTCCTCCACACGACCTCCAGCTCCTCCAAAGATTTCCTGGTGGTCTTCAACTCTGTGAAGCCCTCCTTCAAGAACAGTTCAACCTCTTTGGCATGTTGCTGCATCCGCTCAGCATGTTGCCCTTCTTGGACCGCAACCTGTTTCTCTCGGAGGTTCAAGTGATCCTTCCTCGCCGCTAGGTCCTTCGTTTCTGCCTTCACCTCATCCTCCTTGGCAGACATAGCAAGCTCCAGCTTGCTGAGTTCTTACCTCGCCTGCCATACACGCTTCTGCTCTTCTTCAGAGCGAGCTTTGAATAGATCATTACGGAGAGCCAGATATTTTTCCCCACATTATAGCTTCTATGACATCTCCACGTATCTTCCTTGGAGCTCCTGCTTCTTATTGGCGACTGCCTCTTGGCGTTGGAGGAGCTCTTCCCTCAGCTTATTCAAGGAATCCAAGCAAGCATCAGCCAATTCTTTGGCAGCCCTCGCGTAGTCGAGCGCCTGGCGAGTTTGAGCATCCAACACTTTGATGGCAGCTTGCTTGTCACTGAGCAGCTCCTGCGCGTCAGGCGCGCCCGCTCAACTACAAGTAGGTCTCTCTCGTCCGCCTGGCGGGTTTGCATGAGCTTCGTATTGAAATTTAGAAGCTTCTGCCATCGCCTTAGAGCCTCCCGCTCTGCCTCCAAAACATTGCGCTTATGGTCGAAGCCAAGTTGTACTTGGTGAAGACTGGAGCATGCATTCTCTATAGAAAGAGACAGAGGGATTGGCTCTGGACCTTCTGTCGGATCCGCTGGCTCTCCCATCGCTCTGGGAACAGTTGTTGGAGCCCATGGCACAAGAATGGACCCCGGAAAGTCTTCACCAAATGTCTCGGAGCTGTCGCTGACCTCCAAGATCTCCTCCAGTCTTGCTACTGACGCAAACGCAGCAGCAGTGGCGCCTCTGGCACCACCGTGGTGTCAAGCGCCAACTCAGACACGACGTCAGCCGCTGGCTCCAGTACCGTCGAGGTCCCAGATGGTAGATCCGACGCTACCTCAGCACCCATCACCGGCTCCAGAGTTGACTCCAATACTACTGCAACATCAGATGGTTGATCCAACACAACTGTGGCATCATCATGGTAAGAGCCCTAATTTCAACAATTCAAAGTTCAGTTAGGACAAAAAAATTTGAATAATAAAAAACAATAAAAAGGAAATGAGAAAAACAAATAAATACAAACTCCAAATGAGGGAATTAAAAAAAATAAACTTAGCTACTGTTCACATGATGTTAACATGAAGATTTGAAATTACCAATGGTTTCCAAATATTTAATTTAGCCTCCCTGCAAACGTCCATAATTTTTGAAGCAAGTTTGCTATTTAATTCAATAGCTACATTGAATCCAACTCAAATTCCAATTCAAGTTTGAATTCAAATGAAACTTTGTGAAATCAACAATTTGAATTCAAAATAAAATTCTACATGATTAATCCAGCCATCCCACAAATATCTAGCAAATTTTGGAATGAATTAGGTGGTAGAGTTGATGGGGCAAAGATGAGGATGAGGTTGGACCCACTTGTCATCCAAAGAAAAGTGCTGTTCTTGCTCTCCAAGTGACACAACATAGCATGCAACTGCCAGGCAGCTGCTTGCCTGTTTGTAGTCGCCTCCAGCTGCCCCCAGCATGCCCTGACCTCCTACTTATCCCCCTCCACGGCCTTGAGTTAATCCTTTCTTCACCTTGAAGTTTCCAACGCCATATTTGTCTCTCACCCAAAATCTCCTCTGTCCAGCCGAATAGGAGCAAAGTGACTCGGGTTTGATCCCTTTTCTTTGCCTCTCCTCACTCACCAAGGTCGTGCGCACCTCCCTGACCATTTTATTGCCCCGCCGGAGCCTCCCCGATGCCAATCGAAGTGGAACCGTGGCAGCAGGAAATGCTCCCCTGTTTGCCGCTTCTCTGATCATCGTCGACACAATGATACAGCCATCAACTCGTCTTCATCCTTGGAGGAAAAAGGTGCGCAATTACATTTATAACATGCTCGTAAAGTTTCAGCCCATGCCATGCCTCCTAGCCCCCGTATTTCCATTTCTTCTGACGAGCTTCGGGTATGAGTTGAGTTTGTTCGCCCGCGAAGTGCCTTTTATACGGTTGATTATTCCTTGTGCACTTGTGATATGTTGTTCTATATGACCAGGCACATCACCTTGAAGAAGATTCATCGAGTTTCATCGGGTATTCGAGCCGGAATACCATTTTTCCCCCAACCGCCGATTTTCCCCTCATCGGTACATCGTCGCCACCATCTTCCGAACCTTTTCACTCCTTATGCCCAAAATCATCTTCCCATTATTCCATGGGGCTTCCTGAGGTCTTCCCGATTGTTTTAGCCCACCGTATAGGGTTCGTCCGACATGGCCGAAACCCTAACCGCCCCCGCCGCCGTCGCACCGCCATTTCCGGCCACCTATTGCCGTCGAGAGCTGCACCACCGTGTTCCTCATCGGAATTTAGGTGGGGGCGGCGAGGGTGGAGTGCCGCTGTGCCCTGGAATGGGTTGTGGTGAGTTGCCGCCATCGGGCACCAAAGCACGCTGTGCCTCAGCGCCGTAGGTGCGAGGTAGACGAAGACCCGGGCGGGCCCCGGCTGTCAGCCAAAGAAGCGCGCGCCCGGATCCGGTGCGGCCCGATGATCGAATGTGGCTACACCATTATCTCTGTGACCCCCGTGTGGCTTGATTCCGATTGGTCCACTTTAAAGACCGTGGGGCCCCCTTGATTATTTAAACTTCCCCATTTAAATTTAATTCCAGATTTTTCTCCAACTTTGAAAATCCATATCTCCTAAAATACTTGTCCAAAAATTCCCAAAAAAAATTGTTAGAACCAGGATGATCTTTACTTTCAAGTGGTGCCCTTGGATCTGTATGAAAAGCCATAAATTATCTTCAATAATTCCATGAAGCAAAATTTTTTTGGAATTAATTACTGGTTCTCCCTTCATTCAAAAATTATCAAATTTGTCCACATCATTCCAAATAATTCCCATGAGTTCCAGTAAAAGTTTGAGGTCCATTGGAGTTCAATTGCATAGCCAAATTGTGTTTACAACCTCTGTGTACCTGAAAATTCTAAAATGTACAGAAACATTTCAGAAATTTGTCCAAATTTCTAAATTCAATATCTCACAGTAGAATGCTTAGACCTCCTCTAAACAGAAAACAATTTTAGCCATGTTAAAGTCCCAGGTTCCCCATGAAAATTCAGAGAAGGGTTCATATACATTGAATTTTATACAACAGATACTTCCATGAACTTAGCCCAAATTTGGCCACAACCTCGCCCATAGTGCCTAGTGTCCTCTCAAAATTTCCAGGACCAGTGGCCATCATTTAATATACTTAACTGTCTTTCCTTTAAGCTATGTAATAATACCAATATTGATTCAATTATATTTTTCTTTGCATTGCGAATAGTTGCCGAGCTCGAGGAGACCCTGGAGCCATTGGAACTCATCAATCCGGAGACTAACTTTACCCCTGTCTCGCAGCCAGGCAAGCTCCGATTTGCATTTAACAGCATTTTAAATTTTATTTGTATCACACTTTATGGGTTAGGATGCATGTGCATTAAGTCTAGGAATTTCTTGGAGTTTTCCAATGCATGACCAGAGAACCCATGAGATAAGGGTAGATGGTTAAGTCCTTGATGTGTCCATGCTATGCTTAATGTTATAGTTGCTTCGGTAGAAGTCGAGTAGTTGGAATCTACTCGCGAGTTTAGGAATTGGGTTCACACGGGATTGGTCGAGTGAGAGATTCACCATCTGGTTAAATATGAGACCGGGCATGGAGTAATAACAGCAGGACATAGGGGCCTGTGAGCTGTAGCTGTGCTTGTGTCGGTCATGGACCGATCCGTGTGCGGCCCTGTTGAACAAGTTTGAATGTACCGAAGGCATACTGGATATATGGGACCCAGTAAACCGATGTAACTTGTCCACCTTAGCGTCAAGGCATACCCTACCGCCTTATAGGTGTGGGTTGAGAGCAGCAAGGTGTAAACCTGCCAGCGGGTACGTCGTACTCCGTGTGGGGGCCTCCTGCTCATAGTGGTGGGACTAGTTTGGCGTGTAGGTAGCGGGCGAAAGGTTGCTGCATACAACATGAGTGGAGTATGCTGTCGCACCTCTGAGTGTGGGTGTATGTGTCGTACTATTCAGGTACCCCTGCAGGTGTATATCGATTCGAGTCACCGTCTTTCGCAGTAATTAAGTACCGCTTGTTCACTGAGTCATAACATAGTTAATTATTTGGAGCTGAATATTATTGAATCATGCTTTATGGAATAATTATGTATTGATGCTTGTATGTTTAGATCAGGTTGATCACTAAATTTCAGATTCATGAAGCTTTAATTTGCTGCTAAAAGCTGAAAGTAAGGACTAATACTTAGGCGAGTCTTTTATTGCAAACTGCCGTCCTATATTACGTTTATTCTGCATATAGAGTTCCATGCTTAGTGGAGACGGTTAAGTTTTGCTGAGCCTTCGTGCTCACGGTTGCTATTTTAAGTTTTTAATGCAGATGATGACGTTTTTGATGAAGGGTTCACAGGTGAGGCATTGCCCCCGTCGGGGTACACGGCCGAGTGGGAACCCTGCACGCCGCCGTGATGTTTTATGTGTGGCCAGTGTGATTCCGTTCTAGGGCTGAATGGAATGACTTTTGCATAGCTTAGGCTTGAGTTTCAAGAGCTATGAACTTATCTTCCGCTGTAGTGTATTTAAATGTATATTATTTGTAAAAGACAAAGCTTGCATAATACTATGTTATTTTATGTAATACGATGTATCTTTTTCTGTGTGTTGTTGGTTGTCGCATCGCATGGCACCACCCAATTGCGATTCTTGAAATGTGTGGACTCCGGTCCCCACAACCTGGTATCGGAGCTGCATTAGGAATAGCATGCTTAAAAAGGATCATATTACAAGAAAAATTTAGGTTTCAGTGAGGAATCGATAGTAGCCCACATAAGGATTATTATTAGCGTAGTTACTTAAGGTGGCAAAGCTAACTTATGTGTTATTATATTCCGTAACGGCACTCCAACATCAGGTAAGAGGTAAGGTACGCCACCACAAGCGGATCAATTGGGGTAAGCTCACCATGCGAGAGGTAGCATGTGATTGTTTCCGTGGCTTGTCATGGAAATGTCAATATGAGTCTCTGAAACATTCCATGTTTCTGAGAACATAGGACACGCGGTACCCCAGCATGCTTCAAAATTAGTGGGAGCCCCTGTCGGGTGGGACATAACCCGATGCGCCTCCTACTGGTGCAGCACTATACAAAGACGTGGGACCCTGTCGGGTGGTAGAAAACCCGGTCATGTACCTCGAGACGTGGCTTAACTCGGGGCGGTCCGTATGGAATGATACAGGACAAATGTTTTTACTTTTATATATATTATTGTGAAATGTTTGCCCTTGCTGGTTGTGTTGTACGACACCATATGATTGATCAGTAGTTTGGGTGTAGTGAAAGGTTCACTGACCACATGATCGTATTGCATTTATAAATCATTTGTGAGTGAATGTCACTAAGGCCACCGTTGAGACGTATAGCGGAATACCGGCTTAAAATTTTTACTTTGTGAGGCACGTAGTACCGACATATATTCCATTGATGCATTACCCACTTTTATGTAAAATGGAACTGAGAAGATGTAAAACTACCTATATTAGCTATTGATCTCTGATTTTGAATTAAGTTTTCAAATTTGGAGTAGGCTTTGAAGTCACCAATTCAAAAACAGAATGTTCTGTTTTCTGCCAGAAGAAGACCTGACTTTGAGGTACCATATCTCCCAATAGAAAACTCCAATTAAGGTGTACCATATATGGATGGAAATTTTAGGAAGTTCTTTAAAACTTTTATGTTCATCTCAAGAACTGAATTCCCCTCTAACCTGTTCAAAATTTCAAAGTTCCAAAATCTGCCAAACTGGACAGAAACTGGAACCCTCTCTGGACTCCACACTGTTTTGACCATATCTCCCTTTCAAAAATTCGAACCGGGCTGTGCAAGACAATTTTGGAATCCTTGTAATTTGTATTACAATTTTGTAATCTGTGTCTGTTGTAAATTGTGAAGCTTTATATCTGGAAATTGTGGCCCAAATCAGCATAAACAAAGGAGATGCTGTCAAAATTTCCAGAAAAACTGTCAGGTTTACAATGCCATATCTTCTCAACCAGAAATGATCTGGAGGCAAACCAATACTTTCTGTAAGGTATTGAAGTGTACTTCAATTTTGTAGTTCACCTTGAGATCTGATTCTGCCATTTACTGGGTTAATTTTGTGTTTGAGTACAAGCTGGTCAGGTTTCGACAGAAACTTTATCGGCTTGGCATAAATTGGTCTTGTTATGAATCTGGTCCTCGATTCACTTCGAGAAGTGTCGTAACGGACCAGTTGTAGATACTCAACCATTTACCAGTGGAATGGAGGGTTGGACCCACTCGAACCTTTTTTCTTTTGTGACCATGTTTGTGTCGTATTGAAGATAAAAATGTGTATTCACACGATAATGCGCATAACGTCCCGTCGCGATCAACGATAGTCAAAATGAACTTCGATCCATGAAGTTCATTATTTTGGAATTCGCTATTGTAACATTGGTCCAGAGATGATGTATTTTGTATAAAGTCTATACTTTATCAATATATGTTACCATTATGCAAGTTTAGTTATTAATACGCACACCCTTGTTGTTATCCTTGAGTGATCTTACAATATCACATCTCATGTTCGATTCATGGTTCTTACTGCAGAATGGTGCGCACCCGTAACACGCTCGAGATCGGTGGTGTGAGCAGGGAGGTGATGACTCCCAGCAGCAGAGAACTTAAGATCAGCGACAGCAGACACCGCCACCACCACCTCCTCCCCTGCTTAAGTTCGCAGATGTGATTGCGGCAATGCTGGGTTTGCGCAACGAGCAGACCGAGCTGCTGCCCGTGCAGAATACGTCCCGTCAGTGGGGGCATCCAGACGGAGGCAATCATCAGTCTCAACACACCACCTACTCGGACTCCTTAGCAACTCACCCACCGGTCTTCACGGAGGCCGATGAACCTCTTGAGGCGGACAACTGGCTCCGCACCACTGAAGCAAAGTTCGGGTTGCTCCAATGCACCGAACCGCAGAAGGCGCTCTTTGCAGTGCAGCAGCTTCATGGCTCCGCCGGTGCTTGGTGGGCGAATTACATCACCTCTATACCGGCTGGTCACGCCATGACATGGACTGAGTTCCGGGAGCATTCCGCGCCTATTACATACCTCCCGGGATTATGAAATGCAAGCTTCAAGAATTCCTTGAACTCAAGCAAGGCGGGAGGAGTGCTCACGAGTACTCCAAGACCTTCAATCACTTGGCGCAATATGCACCAGATCATGTGAACACGGAGGAGAGGAAACGGGACTGTTTCTATCGAGGTTTGAATGCAAAGATGAAGGATAAGCTCACTTTGTTCAATCGCGGCACATTCAATGATTTTGTCAACGCGGCGATTGTACAAGAGGATGCAACACGCGAGTTGGTAATGGAGAATAAGAGGAGTGCTCCACAAGGCAGCAGTGGTGGAGCTCCACAAAAATACTGAATGGTGTACCGATCACCATCCGATCAAAGGTGGCAGCCACCGGCATGACCGCCAATGTTCTGTGGCCGCCCATTCAACGCACCAAGCTTCCGACCACCCCTGCCACAGCAGCAACATCAGCAGAAACAGAGGATGGTACCTCGTGCACCCCCAAAGCAGCAGCGTGCACCGGGTTTCCATTCTCCGGTCTATAGTGGTCCGACACAATACATGTGCTACAACTGTGGACGTGTCGGACATCTCTCCTACAACTATCCGAACAAGCAAGGCAGCGGACAAGCATCGTATCAGGGTGCTAATCAACCCTGCAACTAGCCCAAGAAACCAAATACCAAACCCAGCAACGTCCACCACATCGCCATTGAGGACGTACCGGAAGGTGAACCGTACTCGCGGGTACGTTTTCTCTCATCGATCACCCCATTATCATACTTTTTGATTCTGGAGACACCCACAATTTCATTAGTAGTTCATATGTCGTCAAGTACCAACTACAAAAATTTCCTACTAAATATCCATACATGATTTGTTCCCCGGGTGGGAAAATATCAGCTCATAGTATGATTCCTAAAGCACCACTGTGCATGGGTGGAAAAATATATCCAACCACTCTCATAATCTTAGATGGCCAAAAGATCGATGTCATATTAGGTATGTCGTGGTTACATCACCACGGTGCTGTTTTGGACATCATTCCTCGAACCGTTGATTTGGATTATCCACTACACAGTCCACATACTCTCATTCTTGATCGACCCGTTCCACAAATTGCAGCAGCGTACCACTCTGAATCCCTTAAGTTGGAAGACATTCCGGTGGTCCGTGAATACCCCAATGTGTTTCCCGATGATCAACCGCGCATGCCGCCTGAATGTGACGTCGAGTTCAAGATTGAACTTGCGCCGGGAACCACACCGATCTCTCGAAAACATTATTGAATGGCTCCCAATGAGCTAGCTGAATTAAAAGAACATCTCAAGCACCTGCTGTACAAAGGATTTATTCGCCCGAGCTCCTCTCCTTGGGGCTGCTCCGCGCTGTTCGTTAAAAAGAAGTATGAAACGTTGAGGTTATGTGTGGACTATCGTCTGCTAAATGCCAGGACTATCAAGAACAAGTATCCACTACCTCGCATCGACATTCTCTTTGATCAATTAGTGGTGCTAAGTTATTTTCCAAGATGGATCTTCGGACCGGATATCATCAAATCAAAATTCGGATGGAGGATATACCGAAGACGGCATTCTCAACGCGATATGGACTATATGAATATCTTGTCATGTCATTTGGTCTCACCAACGCTCCGGCCCACTTTATGTACCTTATGAACTGAGTGTTCATGCCGGAGTTGGACAAGTTCGTCGTGGTCTTCATCGATGACATCTTGGTTTATTCCAAATCGGAGGAAGAACACGCCAAACACTTGCATATCGTACTCCAGCGATTGCGAGACCATAAACTCTATGCAAAAATCGGATTGTAGTGCCCCGTGACATGGAACTTCGAAAGAAAATTTTGGACAAAGCTCATTTGTTCAAATATTCCATTCATCCGGTCAGTAATAAAATGTATCAAGACTTGAAGACTAAGTTTTTGTGGACACGAATGAAGCGTGAGATTGCTAAGTACGTATCTGAGTGTGATACGTGTCGGCGAGTGAAGGCCGACCATATGAAGAAAGCGGGACAGCTGCAACCACTTAATATTCCGGCATGGAAATGGGAGGATGTGAGTATGGATTTTATTGTAGGATTGCCACCACATTCTGGAAGCATGATTCGATTTGGGTGATAGTCGATCGATTAACCAAATCAGCACATTTCATTTTGGTAAATGTCGGATTGAATGCCAAGAAATATGCGGAGTTGTGCATATCAAGAATCGTGTGCCTGCACGGCATTCCTCACACGATTATTTCAGATCAAGCCTCGCTGTTCGTTGCTCGTTTTTTGGAGCAGCTGCATGCCTCGTTGGGTACTAAACTGATTAGAAGCTCCGCCTATCACCCGCAAACCGATGGACAAACTGAGCGGGTGAATCAAGTACTTGAAGACATGTTGCGAGCGTGTGCCATCCACCACAATAAAAATTGGGACGATCATTTGCCGTTGGCGGAATTCTTGTACAACAATGGTTATCAAGTGTGTACCAAGATGGCGCCATATGAAGCCCTCTATGGCTGAAAATTTCGAACCCCGCTGAAATGGTGTGAGTCCGGCGAAAGAGTGACCTTAGGGATTGATCTAGTCCATGAAGCCGAGGAACAAGTTCGGATCATTCAAGCGAACTTGAGAGCGGCTCAATCTTGACAGATGAATTTTGCGAACAAGCGGCGTCGCCCGCTGCACTTCGATGTCGGAGAATATGTGTACCTCCGCGTGTGTCCGATGAAAGGAATTCACTGGTTAAAATAAAAGGAAAGCTAGCTCCCCGGTTTATTTGCCTGTTTGCTATCACGGAGAAGTGCGGACCTGTGGCTTATAGATTGGAATTGCCGGCATCTCTCGCTGGTATTCAACATTTTCCATGTATCTCAGCTCCGGAAATGTCTCAAGTTCACAGCTGCTGTCCACACGGATGAAATCAGCGAGTTGCAAACGGGTCACACATAGTCAGACCATCCGATTCAAATTCTCGATGAGAAGGCTCGAACAACACGGAACCGCACGCTGTGGTTCTATAAAGTGTTATGGATCAACCATATTGTTGAATAAGCGACTTGGGAATCCGAAGAATATCTCCGCTCAAACTATCCGGATTTCTTATCGTCTGATATCCGGAAATTTCTCTCCTACTTTCGTCTCTTCATTGTAATCTCGGGACGAGATTCTTTTAAGGGGGGGGGGGGGACGTAAGATCCCTAATTTCAATAATTCAAAGTTCAGTTAGGATAAAAAATTTTGAATAATAAAAAGCAATAAAAAGGGAATGAGAAAAACAAATAAATACAAACTCCAAATGAGGGATTTCAAAAAAAATAAACTTAGCTACTGTTCAAATGAAGTTAACATGAAGATTTGAGTTGACCAATGGTTTCCAAATATTTCAATCCTCCCTGCAAACTTTCATAATTTTTGAAGGAAGTTTGCTATTTAATTCAATAGCTACATTGAATTCAACTCAAATTCAAATTCAAGTTTGAATCCAAATGAAACTTTGTCAAATCAACAATTTGAATCCAAAATGAAATTCTACATGATTAATCCATCCATCCCACTTAATATCTAACAAATTTTGGAATGAATTAGGTGGTAGAATTGATGGGGCAAGGATGAGGATGAGGTGGGACCCACATGTAATCCAAAGAAAAGTGCTGTTTTTGCTCTCCAAGCGACGCCACATAGCATGCAACTGCCAGGCAGCTGCTTGCATGTTTGTGGTCGCCTCTAGCTGCCCCCAGCATGCCCTGACCTCCTCCTTACCCCCCTCCACGGCCTTGAGTTAATCCTTTCTTCACCTTGAAGTTTCCAACGCCATATTTGTCTCTCACCGGAAATCTCCTCTGTCCAGCCGAATAGGAGCAAAGTTACTCGGGTTTGATCCCTTTTCTTTGCCTCTCCTCACTCACCAAGGTCGTGCGCACCTCCCTGGCCATTTTATTGCCCCGCCAGAGCTCCCTGACGCCAATCGAAGTGGAATCGTGGCCGCCGGAAAAGCTCCCCTGTTTGCCGCTTCTCTGATCATCATTGACACGACGATAATCCATAAACTCGTCTCGATCATTGAAGGAAAAGGTGTGCAATTACATGTAGAACATGCTTATAAAGTTTCATCCCATGCCATGCCTCCTAGCCCCCGTATTTCCATTTCTTCCGATGAGCTTCGGGTATGAGTAGAGTTGGTTCGCACGCGAAATTTTTTTTATACGGTTGATTATTCGTTGTGCACTTGTGCTATGTTGTTCTATATGACAAGGCGCATCACCTCGAAGAAGATTCATCGACTTTCATCGGGTATTCAAGCCGGAATACAATTTTCCCCCAACCGCCGGTTTTCCCCTCATCGGTCCATCATCGCCACCATCTGCCAAACCTTTTCTCTCCTTCTTATGCCCAGAATCATCTTCCCCATGCTTCCATGAAGCTTCATGAGGTCTTCCCGATTGTTTTAGCCCACCGTAGGGTTCGGCCGACATGGCCAAAACCCTAACCGCCGCCGTCGCACTGCCATTTCCGGCCACCTATCGCCGTCGATGGCTGCACCACCATGTTCCTTATCGGAATTTAGGTGGGGGCGGCGAGGGTGGAGTGCCGCCGTGCCCTGGACTGGGCTGCGGCGAGTGGCCGCCGTCGGGCGCTGCCGCGCGCCGTGCCTCAACGCCTTAGGCTTTTGGTAGACGAAGACCCGAGCGGGCCCCGGCTGTCAGCCAAAGAAGCGCGCGCCCGGATCCTGTGCGGCCTGGTGATTGACTGTGGGTACACCATTATCTTTGTGACCCTCGTGTGGCTTGATTCCGGTTGGTCCATTTTAAAAACCTTGGGACGTCCTTGATTATTTAAACTTTCCCATTTAAATTTAATTCCAGATTTTGCTCCAACTTTGAAAATCCATATCTCCTAGAATGCTTGTCCGAAAATTCCCAAATAAATTTTGTTAGAACCAAATGATCTTTTATTTTAATTGGTGCACTTGGATCGGTATGAAAATCCATAAATTATCCTAAATAATTCCAGGAATCAAAATGCCTTTGGAATTAATTACTAGTGCCCCCTTCATTCATAAATTCTCAAATTTTTCCACATCATTCCAGATAATTCCCTTGAGTTCCAGTAGATATTTGAGGTCCATTGGAGCTCAATTGAATAGCCAAATTGTGTTTCCAATATCTATGTACCTGAAAATTCCAAAATGTCCAGAAACATTTCAGAAATTTGTCCAAACTTCTAAATTCAATATCTCAAAATAGAATGCTTAGAAAATTGTGAAACCAATTTTGTTGAGTCACGCTTGACCTCCTCTAATAAGAAAAACAACTTTTAGCGATGTTAATGACCCAGGTTGCCCATGAAAATTCTGAGAATGGTTTTATACATTGAATTTTATACAACAGATACTTCCATGAACTTAGCCCAGATTTGGCCACAACCTCACCCATAGTGCCTAGTGTCCTCTGTAAAATTTCCAGGCCCAGTGACTATTATTTAATATACTTAACTGTCTTTCCTTTAAGCTATGTAATAATACCAATATTGATTCAATTGCATTTTTCTTTGCATATCGAAAAGTTGCCAAGCTCGAGGATACCCCGGAGCCATTGGAAGTCATCAATCCGGAGACTAACTGTACCCCCGTCTTGCAGCCAGACAAGCCCCGGTCTGCATTTAACAGCATTTTAAATTTTATTTGTATCATGCTTTATGGGTTAGGATGTATGTTCATTAAGTCTAGGATTTTCCTGGAGTTTTCCACATGCGTGACCATAGAACCCATGAGAGAATGGTAGATGGTTAAGTCATCGATGTGACCATGCTATGTTTATGTTATAGTTGCTTCGGTAGAAGTGAGTAGTTGGAATCTACTCTCGAGTTCAGGAATTGAGTTCACACGGGATTGGTCGAGTGAGAGATTCACCATCTGGTTAAATATGAGACCGGGCATGGAGTAGGAGCAGCAGGACATAGGGGACTGTGAGCTGTAGTTGTGCCTGTGTCAGTCAAGAACCGATCCGTGTGCGGCCCTGTTGAGCAAATTTGAATGTACCAAAGGCATACTGGATATATGGGACCCAATAAACCAATGTAACTTGTCCATCTTAGCATCGAGGCATATCCTACTGCCTTATAGGTGTGGGTTGAGTGCAGCAAGGTGTAAACCTGCCAGCGGGTTCGTCATACTCCATGTGGGGGCCTCCTGCTCATTGTAGTGGGACCGGTTTGGCGTGTAGGTAGCGGGTGAAAGGTTGCTGCATACAACAAGAGCGGAGTATGCCGTCGCAGCTCTGACTATGGGTGTATGTGTCGTGCTATTCGGGTATCCCTGCAGGTGTATATCGATTCGAGTCGCCATCCCTCGCGGATATTGAGTACGGCTTGTTCACTGAGTCGTGAAGTAGTTAATTATTTGGGGCTGAATATTATTGAATCATGCTTTATGGAATAATTATGTATTGATGCTTGTATGTTTAGATCAGGTTGATCACTAAATTTCAGATTCGTGAAGCTTTAATTTGCTGCTAAAAGCTGAAAGTAAGGACTAATACTTAGGCGAGTCTTTTATTGCTAACTGCCATCCTATATTACATTTATCCTGCATATAGAGTTCCATGCATATCATGTTTATTGCAAACTGCCGTCCTATGTTTTCTGTGTGCTGCAGTGTGATTCCATTCTAGGGCTGAACGGAATGACTTTTGCATAGCTTAGGCTTGAGTGTCGGGAGCTATGAACTTATCTTCCGCTGTAGTGCATTTAAATGTATATTATTTGCAAAAGACAAAGATTGTATAATACTATGTTTTTTTATGTAATACGATGTATCTTTTTCTATGTGTTGTTGGGTGTCGCATCGCACGGCACCACCCAATTACGATTCCTGGAATGTGTCGACTTCGGTCCCCAAAATCAACTGATGTCGAAGTTGTGGGGACCGGAGTCCACACATCCGAGGATCTCATTGGGTGGTACCGTGCGATGCGGCACCTAACAGCACACACAAAAAGGATACCAAAACATATAAAGTTTTCATTTCATAATAAGAAGAGTTTACAAAAGAGTGTACAATAGGAGTACACACGCAGCGGAAAATACATACTCATAATCTCACCTAACTAAGCAGGAGAGAAGACGTCCATGCCCTAGGACGATTCTCACTAGCAACACGAAGAACAAACAGCAGCGGCGTGGCTCACATGAGATTTATCTCGACACCTCGAGTCTCATGTACAACCTGAACAGCAGAAATAAAACTAATACCTGCAAAAATCGTTAAAGCGCAAACGTGAGCATAAGGCTCAGCAAGACTTAACCGTCTCACTAGACAGATGCAAGGGGACACTAAATATAGGTAAGGAATAGCATAAATGACTCGCCTACAAGTGGATCCTTATAATCAAGTTTTAAGTAGCAAATGACATTCTCTGAGCACGGCACATCATGGGCTCCACAATCAAACAAGAAACGCTTTACCGATGATATGACATGCCCAAAGCACATAATGCTATTACAGCTAAAGTATGGGGAAACTGTAAATCTTTAGTTATACTATCTCTAAACCAAACAAGGTTGCAAAGTAATTATAATTCAATACAATATGATTTTCTGGCTTCTTTAGTATTTACTACGTCACCGCTCAGTGAACAAGTGGTACTCTATTACTGCGAGGGACAGTGATTGCAATCAGGACACACCCGGACAACACGACACATACGCACTTTCGGAAATGCCAGCGAGCACTTCGCGCAGTACCTACGTAGCACTTCAGTACTAGTCGTATATGGCAACCTTTCGCGAGACACTCAAATGCCGAACCGGTCGATCCGTCACGGGCAGGAGGTCCCTGCGTGGGGCGTACTCTGACGTGCCCACCAGCGGATTTACACCTTGCTACCCTCAACCCACACCTATAAAACGGAACGGTATGCCTCGACACCCAAGTGACCAAGCTACGTCAGTTTATTGGATCCCATATGTCCATTATGTTGCCGGTACAACTCAAGCTTGTCCGAAGGGGCCGCACACGAAGCGGTCCTTAATCGACACAGGCAGGGCTATGCGACCGAGACTCACTTCCCGCCGCTTCCTAGCCATTCCCTGCCCGGTCTCAATTTCATTATATTAAGCCATTTTCTATCTAACCAATTCTGTGAGATACCTCTCTCGCGAGTAGATTCCAACTACTCGACTTCTACCGGATTTCCTATGCATTAGCAAAGCAGTTACTATAGGTCAAACTGTAACTCGTTCCAACCAATCCATGGGATTTTTGGTCATGCAAGTGGAGTATCAATCACCCTATACGTAATGCACATATCAAACTTATGACGTAAGGTGATAAAGACTGTAAAAACTCTGTAAAGCTTTTAAATGCAAACCGGGGCTTGCCTTAGTTTGCGACTGAACAAATGTCAATTGTTAGGGCTTGATCTTCCTCCAGAGAACCTGCCATGGAACCTCAGTGGAAACACCTTGGCCTTCTCCTCCAAGTGAAGCTTCTTGTCGATCACCTATCAGCACGTTCCTATCGACATGATATGCATATAAGTAATTAAGTAATTAAGTAATTTAAGAAAAAGACTCCACGGGGTTGTGTAAACTCTAAGAATGAGGAGTTCAACTAGGAAGGACAAATATGCCTTTGTTGTGTGAATGAACAAAGGATGAAGTCAAGTGGTCATAGTAGTGTCGAGATGTGAATTGAAAGGTGCAATGTAAGCACACATTGCAACTTGGCATTCAACACTCGACGCTATGCCACTCAAGGACGATACAGCTGAATGGTGTGAAAGTGTTAGACTGGTAGGGTAAGGATGACCTAAGAGTCAAGGTGGCATAGTAGTGTCGAGATAAGCACTGAAAGGTGCAATGTAATGACACATCGCAATTTAGCACTCGACACTTGGAGCTATGCCGCACAAAGAGTGATAAGGTAGAATGGTGAAGAAGTATTACTGGACTGTGTGATGTAAGGAAGACTAAGCGATCAAGATGGAGCATTGAAAGCTTAAGGCGTGAGTGAACTGTGCAACAAGAGTTTGTGACTTAGAAGTCGACCAATGGAGTTACACAAACTCATTAAGAAGTAAACCTAATTACGGGACAAGTGTGGTCGCAGGGTCCTGATAAGGATGAACCAGGGTGAAACCCTAGCGACACTTGGGAGTGAAGTGAGGTCAACATTGCTTGAACTCAAAGAGTCGTAACAAGCCCTGTTAATTTGATGTGAGTACCAAGACAACATTGAAATGACTTTTTGGTAAAGTAGTTTCTACGGCAAGCTTCTTGAGCATCGTTCAAGTGCTTACACGACACTATTGCAGTGTCCTTTGCAAGATTGTCCAGATGAGCTCGGTGAACTCCTAGAACTCGAACATGATGCGAGACCTTGTCGTGACGGTCATGCTTTGCCATCACGGGAAGATCGGATTAGCGAGGTCCACATCGACCCGGACTCGTCAAAGGGGTGAGCGGAATCCCGAACACCACTTCATGAGTCGAAGAGTTAGGGACTCGACTTAATTGTCGACAAAAGACTCGACGAACCTACCGTCGATGAAGAGGTACACCTAGGTAAGCAATTCTGCGAGCGGAAAGGAAACGTCCTCGACACGACTAAGAAATTCTTATCCAAGGTTCCACTTGGACTAGTTCTCCTCGTCGGTCGCAACGTTCTCGCAGTATTCTACCCTAGGTCATCGGTGGTCACCAATACACTCGGTTTGACCTAGAAGGCATTTCATCTAGCATCTAGGCTACACCTAGGACTCGACGAGTCTCGCCTTGACCAAACCCTAATTTGGCTAAACGACCAACGACTGATGTGTCGTGGTCGTGTTCCAGTACCACGTACATCACACGTATCCTTCACCTCGATGTCAGGACACGATAACGGCTCGGAGCGTCACGACGACGTCATATGGTCAACGACGTCGACGCGGCTCATGGTGGAGCATCACGAGCACACACGGACAAGTTAACGCGATCCAAAGGACAAAGAAGGTCAACTTGGGGACTCCTATAGGAATGATATCAATGCGGAAACTGGATGTACGACTTGACGACACATGAGTAACCTTAGCGATCATGACGAACGGACGTCGGTGACATCAAGCAAGGTATTTCAGGGTAAGGCTCACCTTGTAGGCATTTCGCCGAACATCTTGGTGTGTACTAGAGTTCCATCACGTCATCACCATCCAAAGGGTATCTTGGCACATGTCCTTGTCGATTGCCAACCCAGAATAGACCTGCATCCATAGACCAGCATTGAACGGCAACACACTTAGTTTCGCCTTGTAACCATTTCATCGAACACCTTGACTGCAATCACTGATCCAATCACTCTTGCAAAATAAGAGCTAACCTTGGACCAGTTGTCGATACCATGGTGTCAAAGGTGTGTTCCTGCATATCCTCCATCACACCCATTACTCGCTTTGCTTCCAGGACATAGACACGGCGCGGAACGCAGACATGGCGTCATGGTGCTCGCGGTCAGCCCGAAAAGGCGCGGCCAGCAGGGACACGACGGCCGAGTGTATGCGCGTGGTGCTGGGTCTGGACAACAGCAAGGGCGAACGGCCGTCACTGGTGCAGTGGTGGCGTGAACGGCCGGCGTCATGGATGGCGGCGTGGACGGCAGTGCAGCCATGGAGAACGGCACGCAGCAGCGGTAGGATGGCGAAGGTGAGCAGCGGGCCAGCAGCAAGGCGCCGGTGCACGGGCGACAGGGCGCTGGCGAGTTGGGCGGCGTGCGCGCTGTGACAAAGAGGCGCAATAGCGGAGAGCTTGGCCGGCGGCGCGGTGAAGCGCTGGAGCAGGGAGCTGGGCGGCTGTGCTCGGTGGTCGCACGGGCGCTGGGGTGCGGGCGCGAGCAGGGCGCTCGGCCTGGAGCAGGCGCGGCGCTGGCGGCGGGAGGGCGGCGCGCTACCGCGGCGAGGTGGAGGTGCGGCGCTGGCAGGCGAGCGGGGAGGCGAAGCGCTGGCGGTGCGATGCGGGGCAGGCGGCGCGACGGCCAGGGCGAGCGGCATACGGCGGCGCCGGTGAGGAGTAGAGGCAGCGCGGCGCGGGAACGGCATCGGAGGCGAGGAGGCGCGCTCGAGCAGGGGAAGGCCGACGGCCGACGGAAGGAGCAGGCGGCCGTCGCCGTGGCTGGACGCTAGCGGGCCGAGGCGGCCGGCGGGGAGGCGCCGTGGGGGCGAGCTGCGGGGTGGTGCGCGGCCTGGGAGAGGAAGCGGAGCGGGAATGAGAAGATAAGGAAGGAGGGCGCGCGTGGTAAGGACAGAGAGAGAGAAGCAAACTTGAGTTTTGGTTAAGAATGACATGTGGGTCCCACTCTCTTCTCCCTCCTCTTTTCAAAATTCAAAAGGAGCTAACAGACAGGCTTCAAAAATAGTCAACTTTGGCCCAGTGACTAAATAAAATGTGGAGAATTTTAGGGTGCGATCAGATTTCAAAACTGAGCAAGTTGAATTTGAACTCAGGTTTGAATTTGAATTCAGGTGGTGACACTTGACTCAAGGAAATAAATAGTAGATTAGGTTGAAAAATCCTGAAACTTTGAAGTTAACCTTTTTGAACCATAAGGGACCTCAGGAAAAATTTGGAGTTGATTTGGACAAGGTTGAGCGCGAAGTTTAAATTTGAAGTCGACGTTGATTAAACTCTCAGTACGTGTCCAATAAATGGGAAACGTGCTTCAAAAATTTTTGAAACTTTTCCGAGAGTCCAATTGGAATATTAGAAGGTCATGGAAAAATTTACGGCATGAGATTTGAATATTTTTGAATGTCCCATTTTAGGGTTGAAATAATTCCTATTAAGATTTTAAGTTTTAACAAGTCCATATTTGTAGTGAACATGGGTTAACGCACGTGATACATGTGAGTTTGAATTTCTAAGTTCATTTTCAAAAAATTTTAAGTTCACATTTTTACATTTTTGTTCTTCCGAAAAGCGGGCCTTTACAATCCTTCCCCCTTAAAGGAATCTCGTCCCGAGATTCTAACAGGTAGGATAACAGAACGATGAGGGAACGACCCGTAAAAGAGGGTCATTGACTAAGGAAAATGGCAATGCCCTTAAAAACTTGGGTTCTACAAAATAGTGATTATCTTCATGCATCTTAAGAAATTCTAAAGTTTGCCTCAGGAGATTCCAGTCTTTAGGTTGATAGCCTTGACAGGATGCTCGACATGACAATATCACATCGTAAAACTTTCACGTCTGTTACTGATTCTTTATTGTTGTACTTTTATACTGACATGACATCTTGTGCTGTCCTAGTCTTGATTTGAAGAATTTGCACTTGTTCTTTGCTTCTCTAGGTCACCTTGATAGTTAGAAACTTTTCTTGCATTGATTCTTAGTTGCTTGCTTGGTTTTGCATAGGTCCTTTCAACTTAATGTGGTATTTCCCTTGACATGAGTTAAGATGGTTTACGAGGTTAAACAACAATCATTAACCTTGTTTGACGTTTAGTCAACCATAGGATTCCTTAGCCGTAGCATAAGAGTAGCAAGACACTCAACACTCTTATGTAATCAAAACAGCAGGAATACTGAAGATATGACGACTACAAGGTTTCTGGGTATATCAACGTCTTCAAACAATAGAAGCAGAAGATGAAGACCTTTTTGCGGTGGCACATGAGGATGTAAGGATTCAGTATCCTCATATGTTTCAACACAGCAAAGAACTCAATCATATGGTAACTACAAGGTAATTAGTATAGCAAGGTTACCCTATAACAACATAAGATCTTAGATGGACCCAAAGAGTTTCACGAGGTTGACAAACGAACGGTATCCTCGCGAGGAAGGAGATTTCATGGATTCTACAAGGTTGGTCATCGAACTGATGACTATTCGATGACGAACGGTATAGTTGCAACAATCAAGGTACTTGAACCTAACAAGTCAAGGATGGAAGTCCAAGTGTTTGTTTAGTTGCAAGTACTCAAGGCGATTTGAGTTTCAACAAGTCAAGGACAAGGACTCAACTGTGTTTTAGTCACAAGGTGTCCCTTGTGCTACTCAAGATAATGAAACCAGTCGAAGGCGTTGCGAACGATAAAATTGATCACAACTCAAAAATTGTGAGACACAACGTAGGTATTTGAATGGGGTCATATATTCTTGCTCAAAACTCATTAGTAATTACGTTTCATGATGCATCACAAGTGGAATAATGTTATGCATTAATGATGCAACGCTGGCCAGCTAGAAATGTAGACGGTATGATGCATTCATTATTATGCTTTGAGCAAAAATAGGTAGGACAATCCAAACACAGTCAGAAGTATCCCAAATACAGGAGGATTGAATAAACTTGGTCATGAAAGGCGCTAGAAAAGACTTGCTACTTTCATATCTCGACCAAGTTCGATGGTTTCAAGGTAAAAGTATTAGCAAGGAATGGTGAGGTTCATCTCAAGGCAACAGAGTGTACAGAATGGAACAAAGTGTTTGAACTTCTTGTTGATCGGAAGTTCCCTAAAGCTTGTTAATCACAACTTACAGGTAATTGTGGTTCCTTAACAATGGGTCAGGTTTTTCATCTCATAGTTTTCTTAAAGTACTATGTCTACCCCTTAAAAGGTGCGGTAGGGTTGCCTTGAGAAGTGGCAAAGAGAGTAACCTTTGAAGAGTAAGGTTCTCCTCACTTCCGTAGGTTGCACTAAGTGGTTGACAAGGTACTGTGCTAGGCACGACCTTGGTTAGTAATCCACGTTCTTGCTAAAGAATTTCCAGCTCATACTACTCACTTATGGCTTCTCGTCTCAAAGACTGAGGCAAAGGAGTGGTTTAGCGTGAAGAATCAACTGACTCCTTTAACTCGTTGATCGAATTCCACAAGAAACGGGGTTCAAGGTGATCCGTTACTTAAGCTTCACATTGACTTAATGAGTCAATGTTGTACTCGGTCCTACTTACTTGAGCATTGCTCCCAGCACGTTGGTTCGGTGTCGATGTACCTTGGTATGACACCTAGGTGAACGTAACACTTCAATTACTAGATGAACTCCTTCCCCCTTAAGATTCAAGCTAGGTGAGCAAGAAACTTACTCCAAGCAATATTTATGGGGAGGGTCGTCCAACTAAGGGAAGGGTCGTACATGCTCAATGCACAATTAAAGTGTGAGATGCAAGGTTGCATAGTCAAAACACTAGCATGTGCATCCGAGCAAAAAGGGATTTGCCTTAGTGTAATACTCAACTCTAAAGGAAAATATTGTTGGGTCGCAACACCTGGGATGTTATGGAACTCCTCGAGTTGAACTCGAGAACCAAATCCATAAACACCCTAAAGGGTCATCACCCGATTAAATCCTGGTGGAGGATGAACAGCTTGGACGCAACTTAGATTTTGGCCAAGTAAATGGCAAAATCATACCTTGAGGTGAACAACAAAGTTAAAGTACACTTCAAGACCTTTCTAAAAGGTATTGGTTTGACTCTAGATCGTCTCTGGTTTGCAAGTTATGCAATTTTAAAGTTAGCAGATTTCTCTGCACTTTCAGCAGAATCTGCTTAAACAGTAGCAGTTTTGATCTAAAGTTTTCAGGCTGTTCTGATGGAAATCTGGAAATATTCTTATTTACAAAGTTGTAGCCAATGTAATAAGCTTTCCAGAATGTACTTAATTGTCTTCATATCAGCTCTAGCTCAAAAGATATGAATTATTGAAGTTAGGTAAAATTTCAGTATTCAGAACTGAATTCAGTTCAGATTGACCACTCTGTATTCAAACTCGATTTGGAAAAGGTAGATGACCGATTCAGGTCTGGAGCCAATTGCAAAAATTGTAGCTGACTCTCTAAACTCTCCAACGGTTACTCGCGTGACACCATTGGATCAAGGGTCTGCGAGTTATGGATTAAATTCAGAGGTGTACAGATTGCTGTCCAGTTTGGGTATGCCTGGACAGTCTCTGCGATTATCCAAATTTCACCCATTTAGAAAAGGATTCTGGTCTGGTGTTGAACAGAAAATATGCAGAGGACTCCCAAATCTTTCTAAAGAGTATTTACTTGCCCTCGTAGCACTTCTGGTTGAGAAGATATGGCATTTGCAAGTTGACAGTTTTTCTGAAAATTTGGACAGCACCTCCTTTGTTTAAGGCTGATTTTGTCCACAATTTCAGATATACAAACATCAATATTTGCAGAAGTAATACATAGCAAACTTGTTGCAAAAATTCTCGGGATCCCAGAAATGAAAATTATGAAGTCTTTCGACAATTATACAGCGAGTTAGGCGAGAAACAGTAACTGTATACAGGACTGTCCACTCGCTGTCCAGATTTGATCAAGTCTAGAAATCTGAAATTTTGAGTATGTTAGAGATGGATTCTGCTCTGGAGTTCTATAGAAATGTTGTAGAGGACTCTCTAAGTTTTCCATACATGTATAAACATGCATAGGTTGCATTTCTAGTTTAACAGTTATGGCTATTTAAAGTTCAAAATTTTTCTGGCTGTTTCAGATAGCATCGATATACATGTACTATCTTCAACTCTGTTTTTAATTAGTTTTAAACTGAATTTGAGGTATCACTGAATAACAAAGTTGTAGAATAGCTCTCCCACTTTCCAGAAATGTATCATAATGGAATAGAAGAGCTTTCTCCAAGGAAATATGACAAAAATTCAGATGCTGGTCCGTGTAGTTTCAGAACAGCAGCTGCTCTGATAATGGTGCATTTTCATCACCATAAAAGCATCTTTTGGCTTGGAGGTCAATAGGAAACTATTAGAAGACTCCAAAAGCTTTTTAAAAAGTATTCACTTGCCTCCAAAGTCCTCCAGGTTGAAGAGATATGGAATTTCAAAGTCAGGTCCATTCTGTTCGAAAACAGAACTCACCGGCTTCGAAACACAAGAATTTGGAAACAAACTCAAATTTTGAAACTTAGCTCAAAACTCAAGTCCGATGGCTAGAACTTGATTCACAACTAATCATTTCCTTTAGAACCAAATGGAATCTTAAAAGGGACTTGACGACCTTCTTATCCATAGCATATCACTATGGATCTTCAAACTTAACCAAAGTCTTACTCCGGCGAAGTCGAGCTAAACTCTCGCCAGGAGCAAAGGACTTTGGTTCACCTACTCTTGAAAAGAAACATTTTACTTCGTCCACAAGATATCAGCAACTGATACTTGGACTTAATATGAATATGAAGCCATTTCTCTCGTGGGGAATGGTCAAAGTATCAATTGTGATACTGATGGTACTACGTGCCTTACCAAAAGAAAAGTCTAACCCGATACATCCGGATACGTCTATAGGTGGTCCTAATATCGATCACTCGCAAACGTTTGCTACACGGGTCGCTACCGGAGTTAGTGTACCTGCAGAAGACAAACAATCCCCTTCCACACCTTCACACCTCAAGGGCGGCACGGGGAAACACGACAGGCAGTCACAATAACATATAATAAAAAGTAAATGCATACGACTCGGGTGTGAGTCGCCCTCGAGCAAAGTCATGTCTCGAGGTACATGGCTGTAAATACGTCTGTACAGCAAAGACTCCCGTACGAACCGGCTTATACACGCTCGGGCATACGTGTTTCGCATGATCCCATAGAACATGAATAGTTCTAGAGATACATACTATCGGGTTATACACCACCCGACGGGGGCTCCCACTAATTTTGTGTCACGCTGGGGTACCGCGTGTCATATGTTCTCAGAAACATGGAAAGTTTCAGAGACTCATATTGACTTTCCGTGCTAAGCCACGGAAATTTCACATACCATATCTCGTATGCAGAGTTTACCGAGATTGATCCGCTCTCGGCGGCGTACCTTACCTCTTACCTTGAAGACAGAGCGTCGTTACAGAATAATATAACAAGTTAGTTCACCACCTTTATAACTTATACTAGTAATAGTCCTTAATGGGCATATAGCTAATCCTCACTCGACTACTTCGGAGTTTTCGAAAATAGGCTCTTTTCGAGCGTGCTATTCCCAATGAAGCTCTGATACCATGTCTGTGGGGACCGGAGTCCACACATCCGAGGATCTCATTGGGTGGTACCGTGCGATGCGGCACCTAACAGCACACACAAAAAGGATACCAAAACATATAAAGTTTTCATTTCATAATAAGAAGAGTTTACAAAAGAGTGTACAATAGGAGTACACACGCAGCAGAAAATACATACTCATAATCTCACCTAACTAAGCAGGAGAGAAGACGTCCATGCCCTAGGACGATTCTCACTAGCAACACGAAGAACAAACAGCAGCGGCGTGGCTCACATGAGATTTATCTCGACACCTCGAGTCTCATGTACAACCTGAACAGCAGAAATAAAACTAATACCTGCAAAAATCGTTAAAGCACAAACGTGAGCATAAGGCTCAGCAAGACTTAACCGTCTCACTAGACAAATGCAAGGGGACACTAAATATAGGTAAGGAATAGCATAAATGACTCGCCTACAAGTGGATCCTTATAATCAAGTTTTAAGTAGCAAATGACATTCTCTGAGCACGGCACATCATGGGCTCCACAATCAAACAAGAAACGCTTTACCGATGATATGACATGCCCAAAGCACATAATGCTATTACAGCTAAAGTATGGGGAAACTGTAAATCTTTAGTTATACTATCTCTAAACCAAACAAGGTTGCAAAGTAATTATAATTCAATACAATATGATTTTCTGGCTTCTTTAGTATTTACTACGTCACCGCTCAGTGAACAAGTGGTACTCTATTACTGCGAGGGACAGTGATTGCAATCAGGACACACCCGGACAACACGACACATACGCACTTTCGGAAATGCCAGCGAGCACTTCGCGCAGTACCTACGTAGCACTTCAGTACTAGTCGTGTATGGCAACCTTTCGCGAGACACTCAAATGCCGAACCGGTCGATCCGTCACGGGCAGGAGGTCCCTGCGTGGGGCGTACTCTGACGTGCCCACCAGCGGATTTACACCTTGCTACCCTCAACCCACACCTATAAAACGGAACGGTATGCCTCGACACCCAAGTGACCAAGCTACGTCAGTTTATTGGATCCCATATGTCCATTATGTTGCCGGTACAACTCAAGCTTGTCCGAAGGGGCCGCACACGAAGCGGGCCTTAATCGACACAGGCAGGGCTATGCGACCGAGACTCACTTCCTGCCGCTTCCTAGCCATTCCCTGCCCGGTCTCAATTTCATTATATTAAGCCATTTTCTATCTAACCAATTCTGTGAGATACCTCTCTCGCGAGTAGATTCCAACTACTCGACTTCTACCGGATTTCCTATGCATTAGCAAAGCAGTTACTATAGGTCAAACTGTAACTCGTTCCAACCAATCCATGGGATTTTTGGTCATGCAAGTGGAGTATCAATCACCCTATATGTAATGCACATATCAAACTTATGACGTAAGGTGATAAAGACTGTAAAAACTCTGTAAAGCTTTTAAATGCAAACCGGGGCTTGCCTTAGTTTGCGACTGAACAAATGTCAATTGTTAGGGCTTGATCTTCCTCCAGAGAACCTGCCATGGAACCTCAGTGGAAACACCTTGGCCTTCTCCTCCAAGTGAAGCTTCTTGTCGATCACCTATCAGCACGTTCCTATCGACATGATATGCATATAAGTAATTAAGTAATTAAGTAATTTAAGAAAAGACTCCACGGGGTTGTGTAAACTCTAAGAATGAGGAGTTCAACTAGGAAGGACAAATATGCCTTTGTTGTGTGAATGAACAAAGGATGAAGTCAAGTGGTCATAGTAGTGTCGAGATGTGAATTGAAAGGTGCAATGTAAGCACACATTGCAACTTGGCATTCAACACTCGACGCTATGCCACTCAAGGACGATACAGCTGAATGGTGTGAAAGTGTTGGACTGGTAGGGTAAGGATGACCTAAGAGTCAAGGTGGCATAGTAGTGTCGAGATAAGCACTGAAAGGTGCAATGTAATGACACATCGCAATTTAGCACTCGACACTTGGAGCTATGCCGCACAAAGAGTGATAAGGTAGAATGGTGAAGAAGTATTACTGGACTGTGTGATGTAAGGAAGACTAAGCGATCAAGATGGAGCATTGAAAGCTTAAGGCGTGAGTGAACTGTGCAACAAGAGTTTGTGACTTAGAAGTCGACCAATGAAGTTACACAAACTCATTAAGAAGTAAACCTA
This sequence comes from Tuctoria greenei, assembly GCA_036927565.1. Lineage (NCBI taxonomy): Eukaryota > Viridiplantae > Streptophyta > Magnoliopsida > Poales > Poaceae > Tuctoria > Tuctoria greenei. The sequence goes on from JAYESD010000011.1 coordinate 143,008,423, forward strand.
ATTACGGGACAAGTGTGGTCGCAGGGTCCTGATAAGGATGAACCAGGGTGAAACCCTAGCGACACTTGGGAGTGAAGTGAGGTCAACATTGCTTGAACTCAAAGAGTCGTAACAAGCCCTGTTAATTTGATGTGAGTACCAAGACAACATTGAAATGACTTTTTGGTAAAGTAGTTTCTACGGCAAGCTTCTTGAGCATCGTTCAAGTGCTTACACGACACTATTGCAGTGTCCTTTGCAAGATTGTCTAGATGAGCTCGGTGAACTCCTAGAACTCGAACATGATGCGAGACCTTGTCGTGACGGTCATGCTTTGCCATCACGGGAAGATCGGATTAGCGAGGTCCACATCGACCCGGACTCGTCAAAGGGGTGAGCGGAATCCCGAACACCACTTCATGAGTCGAAGAGTTAGGGACTCGACTTAATTGTCGACAAAAGACTCGACGAACCTACCGTCGATGAAGAGGTACACCTAGGTAAGCAATTCTGCGAGCGGAAAGGAAACGTCCTCGACACGACTAAGAAATTCTTATCCAAGGTTCCACTTGGACTAGTTCTCCTCGTCGGTCGCAACGTTCTCGCAGTATTCTACCCTAGGTCATCGGTGGTCACCAATACACTCGGTTTGACCTAGAAGGCATTTCATCTAGCATCTAGGCTACACCTAGGACTCGACGAGTCTCGCCTTGACCAAACCCTAATTTGGCTAAACGACCAACGACTGATGTGTCGTGGTCGTGTTCCAGTACCCCGTACATCACACGTATCCTTCACCTCGATGTCAGGACACGATAACGGCTCGGAGCGTCACGACGACGTCATATGGTCAACGACGTCGACGCGGCTCATGGTGGAGCATCACGAGCACACACGGACAAGTTAACGCGATCCAAAGGACAAAGAAGGTCAACTTGGGGACTCCTATAGGAATGATATCAATGCGGAAACTGGATGTACGACTTGACGACACATGAGTAACCTTAGCGATCATGACGAACGGACGTCGGTGACATCAAGCAAGGTATTTCAGGGTAAGGCTCACCTTGTAGGCATTTCGCCGAACATCTTGGTGTGTACTAGAGTTCCATCACGTCATCACCATCCAAACGGTATCTTGGCACATGTCCTTGTCGATTGCCAACCCAGAATAGACCTGCATCCATAGACCAGCATTGAACGGCAACACACTTAGTTTCGCCTTGTAACCATTTCATCGAACACCTTGACTGCAATCACTGATCCAATCACTCTTGCAAAATAAGAGCTAACCTTGGACCAGTTGTCGATACCATGGTGTCAAAGGTGTGTTCCTGCATATCCTCCATCACACCCATTACTCGCTTTGCTTCCAGGACATAGACACGGCGCGGAACGCGGACATGGCGTCATGGTGCTCGCGGTCAGCCCGAAAAGGCGCGGCCAGCAGGGACACGACGGCCGAGTGTATGCGCGTGGTGCTGGGTCTGGACAACAGCAAGGGCGAACGGCCGTCACTGGTGCAGTGGTGGCGTGAACGGCCGGCGTCATGGATGGCGGCGTGGACGGCAGTGCAGCCATGGAGAACGGCACGCAGCAGCGGTAGGATGGCGAAGGTGAGCAGCGGGCCAGCAGCAAGGCGCCGGTGCACGGGCGACAGGGCGCTGGCGAGTTGGGCGGCGTGCGTGCTGTGACAAAGAGGCGCAACAGCGGAGAGCTTGGCCGGCGGCGCGGTGAAGCGCTGGAGCAGGGAGCTGGGCGGCTGTGCTCGGTGGTCGCACGGGCGCTGGGGTGCGGGCGCGAGCAGGGCGCTCGGCCTGGAGCAGGCGTGGCGCTGGCGGCGGGAGGGCGGCGCGCTACCGCGGCGAGGTGGAGGTGCGGCGCTGGCAGGCGAGCGGGGAGGCGAAGCGCTGGCGGTGCGATGCGGGGCAGGCGGCGCGACGGCCAGGGCGAGCGGCATACGGCGGCGCCGGTGAGGAGTAGAGGCAGCGCGGCGCGGGAACGGCATCGGAGGCGAGGAGGCGCGCTCGAGCAGGGGAAGGCCGACGGCTGACGGAAGGAGCAGGCGGCCGTCGCCGTGGCTGGACGCTAGCGGGCCGAGGCGGCCGGCGGGGAGGCGCCGTGGGGGCGAGCTGCGGGGTGGTGCGCGGCCTGGGAGAGGAAGCGGAGCGGGAATGAGAAGATAAGGAAGGAGGGCGCGCGTGGTAAGGACAGAGAGAGAGAAGCAAACTTGAGTTTTGGTTAAGAATGACATGTGGGTCCCACTCTCTTCTCCCTCCTCTTTTCAAAATTCAAAAGGAGCTAACAGACAGGCTTCAAAAATAGTCAACTTTGGCCCAGTGACTAAATAAAATGTGGAGAATTTTAGGGTGCGATCAGATTTCAAAACTGAGCAAGTTGAATTTGAACTCGGGTTTGAATTTGAATTCAGGTGGTGACACTTGACTCAAGGAAATAAATAGTAGATTAGGTTGAAAAATCCTGAAACTTTGAAGTTAACCTTTTTGAACCATAAGGGACCTCAGGAAAAATTTGGAGTTGATTTGGACAAGGTTGAGCGCGAAGTTTAAATTTGAAGTCGACGTTGATTAAACTCTCAGTACGTGTCCAATAAATGGGAAACGTGCTTCAAAAATTTTTGAAACTTTTCCGAGAGTCCAATTGGAATATTAGAAGGTCATGGAAAAATTTACGGCATGAGATTTGAATATTTTTGAATGTCCCATTTTAGGGTTGAAATAATTCCTATTAAGATTTTAAGTTTTAACAAGTCCATATTTGTAGTGAACATGGGTTAACGCACGTGATACATGTGAGTTTGAATTTCTAAGTTCATTTTCAAAAATTTTTAAGTTCACATTTTTACATTTTTGTTCTTCCGAAAAGCGGGCCTTTACAGAAGTCACACCGACGTCAGCTATTGGGTCCGGCACCAACACAGTATCCGCCGCAGCCTCGGAAGAAGCCACGACATCATTCGACAGGTTAGCCAGCCTGGTATCTTCGACCACGACGCTGACCTGGTTTGCTGCTGACGCCTGAGTAGCAACTAGCCTCGAAGTTCTGGAAACACAGGAGATAAAGAATCAGCAAGCAAGAAATGAAAAAGAAAGCAAATTCCTGATGTCACTTCATACCTAGGGGCTCGACAGCTCCAATGGACGCATAACTTCTTCCTTGGGCGGCCGCAGTCATCTAATCCCACCATCGTCGGTGATACGGATGGTCCATACTTAGCTCTGGGAGTCCCCAAAGCTGATACTAGCTTTGGAGCCGATGGGACCTCCTGGACTAGCGTCGCATCTCCTCCTGCCGGAGTTTCTGCCGCAAGATCCTTTCCGAACTCAAGGCACGCCAGTAGCACTGAGACCGAAGATAAAGACGTGGGAGGTATGACCACCACAGACTTCAAGTTGGGCACGACACTGATGATGACACTCCTTTTGTTGGAGCTAGCCTGGTGGAGCTTGTACCAATTCACTCCAACCTCCTGTTCCTGCTGGAAGAATCAGCGGACTCTTTCCCCTTGCTCTAGCTTGAGTCGGACTTTTTCCACTAGCTAGGTTCTGCAACAGATTTTCCTTTGCCAATGGCAAAGGTATGTTCGGACCTCTCCTGCTAACTGGGGGCCGAAGCTTTAGAGATGACTATTCCTGTAGAGGCGTCAGCCCTCTGTCGCACGGTGATGCCAATATCATTGAGAGTCGGCATTTCCTTCAGCAGTTGTGACCTCACCTTTGGCATGGCAAACACTAGCAAGAAGTCCGATGGAGGCATGAGGTCATCCCTGGAGATGGTACCACTATACAGCTTCGACGGACGAACAGAAGAGCCTTCTCATCTAACTCAGTTCCTAAGCTGACCTTAAGCCGTTTGAAGTCCATCTCCCCGCCATAGTTCCAGAGTGGGAACTCCCACTGCTGAAGAGGAGCAAGGCTCCGTGACAGGAAATCACCGAGCACCATCAGTGATGACAAACCTCCTTCAGCCAGGTGCCGCATGCTTGTGAGCATCGTGTTGTACTCCGTCGACAGGTCCGAAATGATCTCCAAGGAATCAGTGTCTATGGGGGGAAGTCCTACTGGCAACTCCAAGCGGTCATGCTGGTCTGTCCGGACTATCACCCAGTTGCTCATCTAGGTCTCTCACTTCCAAGAGGAGAAAGATCTGATGTACTGGTATAGAGAGTTCCTCTGCTTCAGAAAGTAGTAAGCTCCGATGAGGTCTGAACCTTTCCCAATCGACCGAAGGGTGAAGAATATCTTGAATAGAGGCACGCAGAGCCTCACGCACACCTATATCTCGCAGAAGTGGACAAAGATCGCCAATAGAAGAATGGAGTGAGGGCTGAGGTGTTGGAGTAAAAGTCCGTACACCTCCAGCAGCATCAGAAGGAAGGAGGAAACTGGCGGGACTAACCCAACCATGGCATACATTATAAAGAAGACGATGTCCCTAGAGCTCTTCTTGGTGAAAGGAAGGCTCCCGCAGCGCATCGCGTTGTTGAAGGAAGGGCTTTGCCAGCCCATTAGCTTCAGGACTATCACGATGTCCCTCTTTCTCACAATCTTGGAGGTGAGAATGTCGGGCTCCATGGTTGCGAGTGCAGCAGATCGGAAAGCACAAGCACAGTGCACAAAAGGAAGGGGAGAGTTCTATGTGCAAGAAAACAAATCGGAGCATAACAGTTTCTTTGTTGTGCAAACGCCCCCCTTTCTTATCCTCTGCAATGCTTGGAAGGCAACTGCACACGGAGCTTGGTTACACACCGCATACTCACCTTCATCAATGACAAGGGGACCCGGGTCCACTTGGCAAAAAAGTCACAGCAGGTGAACTGTTGTCATGATGAGAAGTTGGCAACCCAAGGGAGGCGACTCGATAGGGCTACAAACATTGTGTTGGGATCCGATACGAAAATTGTATTGGGAACTCGCATTCTTCAATGTGTGGGATCGGCACGGCGCGCATCATACCTGCCAAATAAAGAAAGGCCACATATCGGTGGCACAAGAACTTGTCGTCGTTTCAATCGCCCAAGTACAAAGTTGAAGTATTAATGCGAGAAGTGATGGTGGCCCCACCCGCGGGATCGAAACCTTCGCCGAGGTGGGCTCGGGGGGCCACTGTCGGTACCCTGCGGACCAGGTATCATCGCTTACCTAGGAAGAAGCGTTGAGCCCCACCTTCCAGGAGAGAAGACATCCAGAGGCCACCACGTGTCCCACAACGCCGTACATGCCTCCCTGCTAAGGGTTGCTCCGTGTGGGGACCGGGGTCCACACATCCGAGGATCTCATTGGGTGGTGCCGTGCGATGCGGCACCTAACAGCATACAAGAAAAGGACACCAAAACGTATAAAGTTTTCATTTCATAATAACAGAGTTTACAAAAGAGTGTACAACAAGGGTCACTACTACAATAAGCTTCATCGCAGGCGGCTCCACACATATTATCACAAACGGTTTTTAAAACCGCCTGAAACGAAGAGTCTGTGATAATCCGCAACTTCACAAGCGGAGAAGTGATACCGCCTGTGAAGAAACATTATCACAGGCGGTTTTTACTAATGCTAGCCGCCTGTGAGGATAAGTTATCACAGGCGGGTGGTGCAGCATATATATCCGCCTGTGATAATTGTCTTAGCACAGGCGGGTCTTGCAGCATAACTAACCGCCTGTGATAAAGGTGTTATCACAGGCGGACGTTTACCTACATCAAGCCGCCTGTGAAGACCTTTTACCACAACCGGTTTCTACCTTAACAGTTACCACCTGTGATAATTAGGTTATTACATATGGTTCTTTACCTGTATCTAGCCGCCTGTGATAATTGTTTTTCACAGGCATGCCCAGCCGTTGGTTAATAACCGCCTGTGATAAGGTATAACCTATGTAGTACTACTGCTGTTATTTCCAATTTCTAGGTCAATTCAATATAATCACAAAACAAACATCAATAATATCATCACAGAACAAAAGTCAACAATATTATCACCACATAAGTCAATTTCACTAAAACAATATACATATGTACAAGTTACACATACAATTCATCTCATAGTTTACAAGTTTTCACTAAAAACTGTTTCTATTGGCATAGTCGCAAAGTTCTGGCACATCAGCTGCTGAACCATTCTTATCAAAGAACTTCCCTGTTTTGTGCAAAATCCCGCGACGAATGAACTGACAGAGTTCAGAAGCAATCCTGTCGGCTCCTCCATCAGTAATACTTCTACAAACCAGCCATTCTTCGTTTAGATTCTTCGTGTGCTGCAATATAACACATAACAAGGTTCAGAATGTGTTGGTTTGAACAATCTCAAAGTATAGATAAAAATGAGAGTATACAGGAATTTAGTTGGTATTTTTGGAGCAGTTGTACTATGAGCAATTGAATTTTGAAGTTGGAATTAAAATATGAAAATAATGTTTCTTGTAATATTGAACAGCAGAGAATATAAATATTAAACTATGCTAGTTACAATGAAAATGAAACTCAAAAGTAAGAAAATAAGGTATCGACATTAAGGATAACTTACATCCTCACGATTCACTCTATATACACCGGCGGTCCGAAGATGCTCGCATATATAATACCCGCATAAGACACTCCCAGCAGGCTGCTTCGGACAAGGATAATATGTTTTAATGTCCAATGCATTCGTATTGGAAGGTCTCTCACCGCCAAGTTGTTCTGCGTAAAACCACCAAGCACTGTAATACAAGAAATGTCATATAAAACTTGTCAACACATTCTAAATGTGTGTAAATTAAAATTATTGAATAAACGTACAATTTCAAAATGGAAAAGAAATCTTTGTAACGATCTGGTGGGAAATCGGCCGAGTCCAAGACTGTTGCCTTTCCCTGCGTTGGCATGATGAAGATCATTATGTAGTGATTACTGCAAACACACAAACACACGTGTTAACAATTACCAATAACTGCTATTTCAATGTCATGTGTTGAACTTACTCGAAGTGGTACGGAGCCTTTACGAGGTCCTTGCCTTCTCTGACAAAGTAAAACATTGCATGTCCTATGTAAGCTGCAACTTCTGTCCTTTTATCCTTCTTAAGTTTTGCGATTGCTTTTTCAAAATCTTTTTTGTTCATGTGCTTGAACTGTTTTGAGTTTCGATTTGCCTTGACGTCGAATAGCACCTTTGCAATCCTAGTAGGGTCAAGGATACATGTCTTGCGCGCCAACTTGTCATTAGCCATGTATTGCAACCTATTGAAGAAGTCCAGAATTGTTATAATATCATGAAATGCATATGCGTGTAGTAAGAAAAGCAAATACAAAATATTAGAGCACTTACAAGCACCAGACGAGCATCAGGTTGATTTCGAGCATGCCCTGATGCAAAAGGGGACGCAGCTCTTCAAATAAAATGACTCGTCTATCTTCTCCAGTGCTCCATAATGCTTGTTTTGGAATACGAAATGTGACGCAATTAAGATCATATTTTGTGCTGGCAAGGATGTACCACTCATGCATTCTTCTGAGCGAGACGGGTTGTTTGCTAAGTTGTACGGATGTCATGAGCGGCTTCCCATTCTTAAATTTAGGAGGAACATCCTCAAGCTTGTATATTGGAACTCCTGGTTTAACTAAAGTCGTCCGCCAATTATACATGACACCGTCTTCTTCCCACTCCTCGATATTTCCTAATTCTGGCTCATGAGAAGAACGAGATGCACTCAATTTTATAATATTTTCCTTCATAGTTTCCAAATTGTAAGACCTATGTGTGCTGAATGCATTGGCTTATAGTGAATACACTTGACTTTGATGATAAAAGTGTTGAATATCACCAAAACACCTTTTTATCAAGTTCCGACTCTAGCTCCGAGCTACAGCAAGGTCCGACGGTAGGTCCGGCTTGGTTTGGGTAGCTCCGGTTACATTCGATGCTAGGTCCGACTAGCTTTGGTCAGCTCCGGTGAGCTTTATCTTTAGCTCTGGCATGTCTTTGTTAGCTCCGGCATGTCTTTGATAGCTTCGGCATATATTTGATAGCTCCGGCATGCTTTTGCTAAGCTCCGACGTACTTTTTCTAGCTCCGATTTTGGGTTGACTAGTTTTGACTAGTTTTTGGTAAGCTCTGGTGCTAGGATCTACTAGTTTTGGTAAGCTCTGGCAGGTGCTTCATTGTACTAGTTTTGGTAAGCTCTGGTGCTAGGTTCTACTAGCTTTTGTTAGCTCCAGCTCAAGGTCCGGGTTGCTCTGGCAAGGTCCGGAACTTGACTGTAGTGCTTCTGCTTTTCATTTGCAATGTTTCGTACTTGCTTTACATTATTGGAAAGATTGCTTAGTATTCATTTGCTAAGTTTTTGGAGCGTTTTGGTTGATATGGATGATTTTGTTTTGATATGCTTTGCAACATGCTTATGTGAGGTGCTCACGTAAGGTGTTGTGTTCGGAACTAACTTGAGTCAAATCGAGGACTTGGGCTCGTATGGATTGGTTGTTTATTCATGTGCAGGTGTTGCTTGAGTTCAAGACATGGCTGGTGACAGGATCCATTGGACTAGTCTCAGGGAGGAGATGAGGTTCCAACAACCAATTTCGGGAGGAATCGTGGTTGAGCTGATCAGGAGGTTGCGCAGCATGTTTGGATCAAGAACAATGCATATGAAGGTATCATGGACATCATTGGAAGATGTTTGCACATATGCAAGGAGTGCATGGACGTGACTACATGGTTCCAAGACGTGATGAAGAGATGTGGACATAAATAATTGGTCGGAAAGGTCCAACCGACTAGGTTATGGACTCAGGCTGCGGCTGAGTCGGGTTTGACTCAAATATGGAAAGATTTGAGTTGGTTATGATAGGATTTCGTGTGGGTCACGAATTTGAGTTGTTTAGGAATGTGAGATATGTTCCTAAGGTGTTTGGAAGTCTTAAGATTGCTTCTATCTGCGTATAGAATAATCTTGAGCGGTTATGGAAAGTTACGATTCATGATCTGAGTAGGATTGGAGTCCTAGTTGATATTAGGTTGGCCTAAGGGCTGGTTATATAAGCAAGGGAGCCCAGATCTCGTGGTGCACGACTTTGGGGCTGTTCCTCTTGTATTATATTGAATAAAATTCGTAGTTTGAAGGAACTTTTGTGCCTTGTTCGTCCGACTTGTTCCAGACAAGTTTACTCGTCGAGTTTCTGGACAGCACTACCTTTCGTCGGTGGTTTTATCATAACTCGAGTTTTACTGATCCAATTGACGTGATTCTTTTTGAGTTGTCTTCACAACTTGATTGTCTATCATCTGTCAATATTTCACGGTCATTGGATTTGTGGTCTATGATCTACACGAGTTTCTTTGCAGCATTCCAGAACTGTTTTTCTCGGGTAGGGCAGATTGACCTTTGTTTGATCTTTCGATCATAACTTGAGTTTTCCTCGACGGATTTGAGTGATTATTTTTGTGTTGTCTTCGTGACTTGATTCTCTCTGATATCTATCACTTTTTTCACGGTGAAACACGTTTAGATTAGTCTCACACACGATTTCTTCAACAGATCGTTTTTCTGCTGAAGGGTTTGGGTTTTAATTGTTTCCGCTGCGTAAGATTTTTTAAATCTACCATTCACCCCCCTCTGGTAGCTTTTCACGTGCTCTTCGATCCTACAATTGGTATCAGAGCCACGGTGCTCTAATCTTTGTGATTTGCACGTATTTTTGACTAATCATCATGGAGAAGTACTCCGCCAAACCTTGTGTGTTTGCTGGTATTGATTTCCAGGTTTGGAAGGCACGCATGGAGGCTTTCATCCAGGCACAAGGCTTTGCAATATGGGAGAAGGTGTATAAGCCTTATGAAGTGCCACCTAATGATCAAGTCACGGCCACAAACCTACGGGACGTCGACAACAACAACAAAGCCCGAAACTTGATCATCCAAGGACTCACTCAAAGCGACATTGATCGTGTCCCGCACCTCCGATCAGCATACGATGTTTGGAGAGCTCTCTGTGATTATCATGAAGACTCCAACACAATCAAGGAGGTATAACAAGATATGTTCAAAAAGGAATATATGCGTTTTGATATGCAACCAGGTGAGTCTATCGATGACCTCTTTGCTCGTTTCAATAAAATTCTCAGCAACTTACGTAGTGTCAATGTAAATTTTTCTGATGCTGAGAATGCTAGGCAACTTCTTAGTGCATTAGACATGTCAATTTGGGAGATGAAAGTAACATCTATTCGTGAATCAACTGTTATGAGTTCTCTTACATTAGATGTACTTTATTCTAGACTAAAAACTCATGAAATTGACATCCTAGCACGTAAGAACCCAAACAAGTCTATTGCATTTGTCTCACAACGTGATATGTCTAGCTCCGGCCAATCATCATCCTGCAATACTCTTGTTTTGATGTCCTCACTAACCCTGGAGCAGATCGAAGAATTTCCAGAAGAGGAGTTGGCACTCATCTCTACTAGATTCTCAAAAGCATTGCAAAATGTGAGAAATAGAAGGAGAGGAAGCTCCGGACCTCAACGCTGTTTTGAATGTGGTAAAACAGGACACTTTCGTACAGAATGCCCTAACCTTTCAGGTCCGACCACCCGGGAAGAAAAACAAAGCAAGGTTCGGACCTCCTCTGGAAATTCCAACAAGAAGAAGAAAGGTACCATAGGACGCAAGATGATCAACAGTTTCATCACCGCGCTTCAAGAACTTAGTTCAAGTGATGTAGACTTTGAAAGTTAAGAAGATGATGACGATCTGGCCAACTTATGCTTCATGGCGGGCAAAACAAGATCAAAATCAAGTCAGGGGGATGCAGAACACAACAGTGAAGACGATGAGGTATGTTCTACCTGCAATGACTATTATTGTCAAGAAAAAGGACAAAAAACTTAGGGATAATGCTGCTAAAATTGAATCACTAGAATCTGAAATTAACCGTTTAAAAACTTTGATTCCGAGTGATGATGCATGTCCCTCATGTGACTTAATCTATGAACAATTGTCCACATTAAGAAGTGCACACTCCTCCACTCTAGATAAACTTGAGTTAGAAATTGAAAAGAACAAAGATCTTGCTGCACTTAATGATAAAAACTTGAAAGATGCTAGCTGTTCTACAATTGATTTGCATTGTTCTACTTGTGATGATCTTGATAAGAAACTACAGGATGTTATTAATGAAATTTCTATATTGAACAATGCTTTACGTTCTCATGAAGTTAAATTTTGTTCCAATTGCAAACTAAAAGTAAAAACTTCATGTGAAAATTGCCTTGATCTGTCCAACAAACTTGATGACGTGCATAGGACATTAGATCGGTTTTGTAATGGGAATAAGAACCTAAACTTGCTGCTGAATTTTTCCAAGTCTTGCAATGATAAAACTGGTTTAGGTTTTTATTTTCATGCTCATGCTAAGGCACATCCACCTAAAATTGTAAAGACATTAGGAAGTGGTTTGATTCAAACAGTTCCTAAACAAAAAGGAGTGGTTTTCAAATCTGCAGGAGTGTTGCCTCATTCGGTTACAAATAAAAATATTGCTTGCTCATCTAGACATGAACACAAAGTTAAATTTCATTGTACCTTCTGTGGTAGAGATGGTCATGTCATAGATTTTTGTTATAGACTAGCTAAACAAAAGAAAAGGGAAAGAATGGTTGCTAGATCTCATAACTTTCATGCAAAATTTGCTGCACATATTGAACCGAATGTACAACATGCTATTTTGAGTCAAAAACATTCAAAGTTTACCTCTGGACCTTCTGTTTTTGCCTCCGGAGCTACTGATTTTTGTGCTACACAAGTAACACCTTATAGGTCAGTAGTTAAGAATAAAAAATCTCAAAATTTGACTCATAAACCTGCTGTTTTGTCTCAGCTTTCGCGTGTTTTTCCTGCTGCACATCGCGTGACTCAGTACTGGATTCCTAAATGCCTTTTGACTTACCCCAGTATTGAGTCATCGACGTATTGTGCTTTTATGTAGGTTACACGTTTGAGGAAGGAGAACATTTGGATTGTGGATTCAGGTTGCTCATGCCACATGACCGCTAACAAAGATTGGTTCTCCTCCCTCTCTTTTGTGTCACGTGTAGAGAATGTCACTTTTGCCGATAATTCTTCAACTCCTATAATTGCTAAGGGTTCGGTTACACTTTGAAGGATGTGGCACTTGTCAAAAATTTGAAATACAACTTGCTTTCTGTTGCACAATTGCTAGATGAAAATCTAGAAATTATTTTCAATAAAAACTGCTGCAAAGTTGTAGGTTCAAATAGTGAGCTTATTTTTAACATGTCTCAATTTGGAAGAGTTTTTAAAGCCGATTTTGATATGTCTTCCTCTAAGCATAGGTGTCTAGTTGCTAATGATTCAAAGGACTTATATTTTTGGCATCGTAGACTTGGTCACGTAGGCTTTGATCACCTAACGTGTGTTAGTGCTCTTGATCGCATACGTGGGCTGCCTAAGCTTAAAGGGGACAAAGAAATTGTGTGCTCTTCTTGTAGACATGCTAATATGGTTGCGGGTTCACATACTCCTCTCACAATGATCATGACAACTGAACCATGTCAACTTTTGCATCCTGACACCGTAGGACCTTCACGTGTTCAATCCTTCGTAGGTAAATGGTATGTTCTTGTTATCGTTGATGATTATTCTAGATACTCTTGAGTTTACGTTATGGCGTTTAAGAATGAAGTTTTTAGTCACTTTAGAACTTTATTTCTTAGATTATCAATTGATCACCCAGGATCATTAAAAGCAATTAGAAGTGATAACGGAACTGAATTTAAAAATGAATCTTTTGATCACTTTTGTGCTGAAAATGGAATAAATCATCAATTCTCTTCACCATATGTACCTCAACAAAACGGTGTTGTAGAAAGAAAGAACAGAACCTTAATTGAGATGGCTAGTACTATGCTTGATGAATATCAAACTCCTAGGAAATGTTGGGCTGATGCGTTAGCAACCGCTTGTTATGTCTCAAATCGTGTTTTCTTGCGTTCTAAGCTAGGTAAAACACCATATGAGCTTCGGTTTGGACATAGGCCTAGTGTTACACACTTTCGGGTCTTTGGTTGCAAATGCTTTGTTAAGAAACATGGTAATCTTGATAAATTTGAACCTAGATCCATTGATGGCATGTTTCTTGGTTATCCATCTCATACTAGAGGCTATCGTGTGTTTTTACTTGACACTAACAAAATTGTGGAGACTTGTGAAGTGTCTTTTGATGAAGCTAGCCCAGGTACTAGCTCCAATGTTGCAGGACCAGATCTGTATCCTCAGGGGGAGGGTATTTTCGAAGATGAAGAAGAGCCGGTGATACTGCCTAGTAGTTCCGAAGTTGACACATGTCCAGCTCCGGACATTGAACAAGCTCTGGCTATCACCTATGCTGGTCCTGATCGTCCACAAGTCACAAGCTCATCAATCTACAATGAACCTAATGAAGAAGAAGCTTGTGAGACATATGTTCCCCTACGTTTTTACAAAGATCATCCCCCAAAACAGATGATTGGAAGCTTGCACGAACGAGTCAGACGGTCCAGGTTTTGCGATCCAAACTCTCATGCTCATTCTACTTTTGTTGCTTCTTTTGAACCCAAAGATATATCACACGCACTCACTAATGAAACTTGGATTATTGCCATGCAAGAAGAGTTAGAAAATTTTGAAAGAAATAATGTTTGGAAACTTGTACCTCCACCTCAAGGTCACACTTTAATTGGAACTAAATGGGTATATAAAAATAAACAAAGTGAGGATGGGGTTGTGGTTAGGAATAAGGCTAGGTTGGTTGCTCAAGGTTTCACTCAAGTTGAAGGTCTAGATTTTGATGAAACTTTTGCTCTTGTCGCTAGATTAGAAGCCATAAGAATTTTGTTAGCTTTTGCAGCATCTAAAGGTTTTAAGCTATATCAAATGGATGTTAAAAGTGCTTTTCTTAATGGCTACATAGATGACGAGGTTTATGTCAAACAACCACCGGGTTTTGAAAATCTAGATTTTCCTAATCATGTTTACAAACTGTCCAAAGCCTTATACGGTCTCAAACAAGCCCCTAGAGCATAGTATGATAGGCTAAAAACATTCTTACTTGAAAAGGGGTTTACCATGGGCAAGGTTGATAAAACTCTTTTTGTGCTTAAACATGGCAATGACTCATTATTTGTTCAAGTGTATGTGGATGATATTATATTTGGTTGTGCTTCTCATGATCTTGTGTCCAAGTTTTCAGCAATGATGAGTTCCGAATTTGAAATGAGTATGATGGGTGAACTCACTTACTTTTTGGGGCTGCAAATCAAGCAAACCAAGGAGGGTACCTTTGTGCATCAGACGAAGTATACCAAAGACCTCCTAAGGCGCTTCAACATGGACAAAAGCAAGCCTCTTCGGACACCAATGGGAACAGCAACAACACTTAAACTTGATGAAGATGGTGAACCCGTGAATCAAAAAGAATATAGAAGCATGATAGGATCACTTTTGTACCTCACGACATCAATACCGGACATACAATTCAGCGTATGTCTTTGTGCACGGTTTCAAGCTTCCTCACGTGTTTCACATCGTCAAGCCGTCAAAAGGATTCTCACGTACTTACATGGAACCCAAGAATTTGGCATCTTTCTTCCTTCATCCTCAACCGTTACTTTGAAAGCTTTTTAGGATGCTGATTTTGGGGGTTGTAGGATTGATAGGAAAAGTACTTCCGGTGCTTGTCATTTTCTTGGTAATTCTCTTGTTGCTTGGTCCTCTAGAAAACAAAATTCAGTTGCACAATCCACAGCCGAATCTGAATATGTAGCTGCTGCTAGTGCTTGCTCACAAGTTCTTTGGATTGTTCAAACACTTAAGGACTATGGGGTTGATCTAAATAGTGTTCCACTATTCTGTGATAACACTAGTGCCATTTGCATTGCTAAAAACCCCGTGCAACATTCTAGAACTAAGCACATTGACATTAGGTATCACTTTCTCCGAGATAATGTTGAAAAAGGAAACATTGTGCTTCACCATGTAGATACCGAACAACAATTGGCTGACATTTTTACAAAACCTTTGGATTTCACTCGTTTTTGTTACATTCGTAGTGAAATAGGGGTTATGCATCCTCATGGCTTAAATTGAGGGGGAGTTTTTGAAACTTGGGAAGTCTATGTGTGAATCTGAAATTAAAATAATATGAGCATAGTATTTCATACATATATGAATTTGTAATTCCTTTTACATGCTAAAAGTTCTTATTACATTACTCGTGTTATACATTTCGTAATTTTTTCCATGTCTAGTAATTGGAATAATTACTTACACTAAATCTGGTCATGGTCGAACTTTCTTGCTGTTTTGAACTTGTTGCATGCTCACAAATGCTTTTAATCATTAAGAATTTATCAAGTAATCAACTCACATGTTGAGTTTTTATGAACAAATATAAATTGAGAAAGGATCAAGAGAATATGCATGCATCGCATTTCTTCTTTTGAGATGGCTTGTCATTGCACTTAGATATGAACTTGGAAGAAGTTGTGTATGACTAAAACCATGTCCTTAAGCTTCTGATTGTCAAATGACATAGACTTGGCTTGGTTGGTTAGAATAAGGCAGATGCGCATATAATCTCTTGCAAATATCATATGATCTAAATTTATGCTTTGAAAAATAATAAATGCAGCAACTAGTGTCATGCTATCAGGTTTTGAGATAGTTAAGTTTGTGAGATCATGACTTGCTTAAATTGAAAATTACATTTGATCTCTAGCATGGCTTACACTACTTTATGTATTTCATTGATGTGATAATGTAAGGTACTTGATAGTATGACTTGGATGAGCTTTGTTTATATGTATATGTTATAATATGCTCATAACAACTAAAGGGGGAGAGAAAATTTGTTTACATGCTCATGACTTGCTGAATACATTGTCAAAGGGGGAGAGATAAGCATGAAGAGAAAGATAATGTGCAAGGGGAGAGATGATAAAGGGGGGGGGAATATGTGAATTTTGAATTTTGAATTTTTGCTTTTCTTATCATTTTATTTTTGATTTACAAATGGGGAGAAATTGCCTTCAAAACTTTTATATGAATACGCCAATGTTCGGATTTTAAATGGTGTTGCCAATGCATTCATCAAGGGGGAGATTGTAAGACCTATGTATGTTGAATACATTGGCTTGTAGTGAATACACTTGGCTTTGATGATAAAAGTGTTGAATATCACCAAAACACCTTTTTATCAAGGTCCGACTCTAGCTCCGAGCTACAGCAAGGTTCGACGGTAGGTCCGGCTTGGTTTGGATAGCTCCGGTTACGTTTGATGCTAGGTCTGACTAGCTTTGGTCAGCTCCGGTGAGCTTTATCTTTAGCTCCGACATGTCTTTGTTAGCTCCAGCATGTCTTTGATAGCTCCGACATATATTTGATAGCTCCGGCATGCTTTTGCTAAGCTCCGACGTACTTTGTCTAGCTCCGGTTTTGGGTTGTCTAGTTTTGACTAGTTTTTGGTAAGCTCCGGTGCTAGGATCTACTAGTTTTGGTAAGCTCCGGCAGGTGCTTCATTGTACTAGTTTTGGTAAGTTCTGGTGCTAGGTTCTACTAGCTTTTGTTAGCTCCGGTTCAAGGTCCGGGTTGCTCTGGCAAGGTCCGGAACTTGACCATAGTGCTTCTGCTTTTCATTTGCAATGTTTCGTACTTGCTTTACATTATTGGAAAGATTGCTTAGTATTTATTTGCTATGTTTTTGGTGTTTTTTGGTTGATATGGATGATTTCATTTTGATATGCTTTGCAACATGCTTATGTGAGGTGCTCACGTAAGGTGTTGTGTTCAGAACTAACTTGAGTCAAGTCGAGGACTTGGGCTTGTATGGATTGGTTGTTTATTCATGTGCAGGTGTTGCTTGAGTTCAAGACATGGCTGGTGACTGGATCCATTGGACTAGTCTCAGGGAGGAGATGAGGTTCCAACAACCAAGTTCGGGAGGAATTGTGATTGAGCTGATCAGGAGGTTGCGCAGCATGTTTGGATCAAGAACAATGCATATGAAGGTATCATGGACGTCATTGGAAGATCTTTGCACGTGTGCAAGGAGTGCATGGACGTGGCTACATGGTTTCGAGACGTGATGAAGAGATGTGGACGTAAAGCATTGGTCGGAAAGGTCCAACCGACTAGGTTATGGACTCAGGTTGCGGCTCAGTCGGGTTTGAGTCAAATATGGAAAGATTTGAGTTGGTTATGATAGGATTTCGTGTGGGTCACGAATTTGAGTTGTTTAGGAATGTGAGATACGTTCCTAAGGTGTTTGGAAGTCTTAAGATTGCTTCTATCTGCGTATAGAAGAATCTTGAGCAGTTATGGAAAGTTACAATTCATGATCTGAGTAGAATTGGAGTCCTAGTTGATATTGGGTTGGCCTAAGGGCTGGTTATATAAGCAAGGGAGCTCAGAGCTCGTGGTGCACGACTTTGGGGCTGTTCCTCTTGTATTCTATTGAATAAAATTCGTAGTTTTAATGAACTTTTGTGCCTTGTTCGTCCGGCTTGTTCCAGACATGTTTTACTCGTCGAGTTTCTGGACAGCACTACATTTTGTTGGTGGTTTTATCATAACTCGAGTTTTAATGATCCAATTGACGTGATTATTTTTGGGTTGTCTTCACAACTTGATTGTCTATCATCTATAAAAATTTCACGGTCATTGGATTTGTGGTCTATGATCTACACGAATTTCTTTGCAGCGTTCCAGAACTGTTTTTCTCGGGTAGGGCAGATTGAGCTTTGTTTGATCTTTTGATCATAACTTGAGTTTTCCTCGACGGATTTGAGTGATTCTTTTTATGTTGTCTTCGTGACTTGATTCTCTCTGATATCTATCACTTTTGTCACAGTGAAACACGTTTAGATTAGTCTCACACATGATTTCTTCAACAGATCGTTTTTCTGTTGAAGGGTTTGGGGTTTAATTGTTTCCACTGCGTAAGATTTTTAAGTCTACCATTCACCCCCCTCTGGTAGCTTTTCACGTGCTCTTTGATCCTACACAAATACTTTCACACTTCTGATGAAGGTTTCTTATTTTCATATGGGCTAACTTTGATAGGCAATAATGATCGAGGAGTAGTCGTCGAAAGTTGGACACTGGCTTGTTGAACCTATTGTTCAACTGATTGCTCTTTACTCCCAGCAGCTAGCTCTAGTACTACTTCAAGCTGTTGCTCAACTGGTTGCTCTTTACTAGCAACAGCTTGCTCTGGTACTGCTTGAAGCTGTTGTCCAACTTGTTGCTCTTGGATATCTTTACTAGCAAGGTTACTATCATCCTTGCTGAGACATAGGGGGAGTGGATCTTCCTGGACTGGGAGTGGATCTTCATGCAATTTCGCCTTTGAATATGTGGTTGCAGTATTTGGATATGCGACGGGGCTAGAAATTGGCTCATCGTCCAACACGATATCACGTCAGTGTCAAAGGATTAATCGGTTGACAGCCTGCCCCAGAGTCGCGATCCCCTCAGGTGTGATATGGTCTATTTCATAATCTTCATAATCATTATCAATGATCTGAAGAACTTGCACCACAGCATAATACAACGGAAGTGGATTCCCGTTCAAGTCACGATCAGGCTTTGCCATAGCAGTGGCAACCTGTTTGGTTTTGTTCCCTGCTCTGCCTATCGGGACAAGAAGACGACAAGATTTGTCGTTAGCAATATCATCAACAGGGAACTTATGGGTTGACCCTGAGCCTGGCACAGAACCAACGCTGCTAGGGTAGGCAGTTGGAGATACTAATTGCTCCTTTTGCACCGGAACCATCACTGTACTCGGTGCCACTAATTGTCCCGATTGTCTAAGTTGTTCCATTATTTCTTGCATATTTTCTTTGACCTTTTGAGCAATCATTTCATCAAGTGTTTTCTTAGTATTCTCACGTCTTCTATATGTGTCTTTATCTTTAGGGAAACCATCTAGCCAAGACATTTGAGAAGAGACCGCTCGAACCCGTCTGCTGTGTTCAGGGTTTCCTAAGATAGCGGTAAGTTGGTCATTCTCCCTCTTCGGCTTGAAGAGACCCTTCTGTTGTTTTTCAATTACTTCTTTCATTTTATCCTCTACTTCATTCAGAGTGTCGGGCCTTTCAAGTTTGCCCTCGTCGGTCAAACCTGACCGAGCAAAGACCCACTGTTTATTTCTCTCATCGCACCCTTCTAATGGGTGAGGATTTCCCTTACTGGTAATTTCGTCTAATATCTTTTTCCATTTCTGGACTTTGGGGCCATATTCGGCAGACCCCAAGAGATGATGGTATTTGTTCTTTTTTTCAAGCTCTGACCTAGTTGCACTTAGAGCTTTAGCATCGAGTGTGCTCTTTTGACGAACAAACTCTTGCCACTGAGCTTGTGTGATTTTTCCCATCTTCCTCGGGCTAGGCACCTTATCGGCCTTAACATAAGCATTCATTTCACTCTTCCAGCCACGAAACTTCTTGCAGCAAGAGATCAATGTTGCCTTCTTTACTGCTTCTTTTGTGCCTTTCAGTAACTTGAATTGTTTCTTTACCCTTTCTACAACTCATTCTTTGTCTGCTCAGGTAATTTCCTCAAATTCTTGGTTGTGATCGGCACAACCTCCCTAACAAGAAAACCGCATGCATTACGGTACTTGGTAACTGAATCCAGTGGTTCTTCGAGAAGCCCACCTGGACCGACCCTTGTTATGTACATGATGCGGTCCAATGGACCCTTACTGGGACCTCGTTGCCCTCGTTTCCGCTTGAGTGAAGTTGAGGATTCATCCATTGGAGAACCTTCTGCGGTTTTAGGAGCCGATGTAACCTCATTGTCTTCGCGATTAATCTAGGTAGAAAAAAATTATAAGACTTTGTATACTTGACAACCAACATTAACTTGAACTGTTGAAGTTAAGATTCGTGATCCATACCTCGTCGGTAGGATCATATTCTAGGTCTAGATCCACTGAAGTCTTTTTCATTTTTATATTCAGAAAAGGATCCGATGGACTGTGATAGGAGCCTGAACTGCTGGAGTCAGTAAACTCCATATTGTCTTCTTTATTGTTACTACCAGGACCAGTCTTCTTAGGACTTTCCATGCTAGATCTAATAAGACAAAAAATCTAATAAATGGCATATTAACTCTACATGAAGTGTTGCATGAAGAAAAAGATGGAAGCATTCTAGGATTTGATAAGGCATTCTAGGGTTTAAGGCGACTGACCAAAAGGTTCCTATACATTGCAAGGGTGACAAGCATGTTAAAGTTGCTCACCAGCAATGTCAATTTTATCTTCTTATTCTAAATAGGCTAGCTTCGTTCAGAGTGGCAACCACGTTCTTGAGGTTTACTAGGCGGCGCCTAGCTCCGGACCTATAACTGATCAAGCAAGAGACTGATAGCAGCAGCAACTAGCAAGCTCACTTTACACCGACAAGCCAAGGCATTCTTGTATCATAGAGATTGGCAGCATATGCTCAGACTCCATCGCCACACCTAGTGGTACCTAGATATGGGCGTGAGGATGCTCCTGGCATCACAAATGAGTTGGCCAGCAACTTGTTTTGCTTCAGAGCTAAATATAGCATAACTTTGGTAGCACAGATTAGCTACAATTGCTCAAATGAAGCTGATGGAGCCACAAGTGCAGACATCTTTGGTAGCACAGATAGCTACAATTGCTCAAATGAAGCTAACTTAGAGAAATAAAAGCAAACTTAGGCAATAGTCTAGCATAGCTAACTCTAAGCAAAAGTAGCCAAATATAGCTAAATATAGCATAACTTAGTCAAAATTAGTCAAGTATAACTATATCTAATGTGACTTAGCCAAAATTATCCAAATTTGCTCAACTTAACCAAATATAGCTAAATCTTGCCCCTATTATAGAATTATGGGGCATATGCAAGGCCGATGACAGAAATAGGGAATATACTGCTGTTACTAACTATCAATTTCACAGTTTCAGACACACAAAACCAACTACCAATTTATAGTGATCTAAACCATCCACATAAATCTTGCCCCACCGAACCCTAACCAAAGATGCCACCAAACTTGACAGTTTTTCGAATTCCACCGAACCCTAACCAAGGATGCCTACCATTTTCCAATTCCCGAACCCTAACCAAGGATATGCAAGGCGGCGGCAAGGGCGGTGAGGGAGGTGGCACGATGAAGGAAGATGGAAGGTCGAAGGGTTTAGGGTTTACCTTGAAGCTCGGCGGTGACAGCAATTGCTTCGCTCAGCGTACCTGGAAGTGACGTGGGCGAAGCTCGGCGGCGACGGCGAAGCTCGGCGGCGACGGCGGCCAACACTTGGCGGCAAACGAAATTTTGGCAGCCTAACGGCGTCTAAGTGTTTCGCTCGGGTTAGGTTTTCCTAACGCTGCCGAGGGGTATATATAGACTCCCATTTTCTCAGGCGGATTTTAAGTACCGATCGCCTGAGAAGATGGTTACCTCAGGCGGGTTTTACTTACCAACTGCCTAAGAAGATATGATTATTGCAGGCGGTTGGTAAGTAACACCCGCCTGTGAAGATATTTACTTCTTCTTAATTAATATTCTTGATTAAATGTGGGTCCTTTAAAAAGGCAAAATTCCACTTTCTTGTAATATTATTGATAAGTAAAGGTTACCATTAAATTTCACTTCATAAATCCTTTGAAATTGGTCAGAACTTAGAAAACATACAACAAATGCTATTTTTCATTTTTCTATCTTGATGAATATAATGTTTTTTCATTTATTTTTTCAGTGGACATTTTTACTCATCATACCAACCTCTATGAATTTGTTCAGATTTTTTAAATTTTTTTGAATCAATGTGTGTTCATAATTTGATGAATGCCTCATATGTATATGAGCATTTAGTTAGAATGATGGATAATTTGAAGTTTGACATGTTGGAACGCTTTTAAAAAATTAACAAAATTCATACATGTATAAATGATACAAATATGTTCATACAAACAAATTTGAGTGAAGGATCCTTTTTTTATGAGATACACAAATGTGAATAATATGTGAGTGGAAATTAATTTGATATTTACTAAAACATTACAATGTCAGCTATACAAGTTTTAAAATATTTTGCTCAGGTGGTAGATGTTAATTTTATACAAATGTAGAAGAAAGAATCATCGAATTTGGACACAATTTGCATAATCTAAACATGTTTGAGTATTTATATTGGAATCTAAATAAAAAAGAAGCAAGGGATAAGGAAACTGAAGAACAGTATCGGGCATTATCTCAGGCGGTTGGTAAGTAACACCCGCCTGAGATAAACTTCTTCTAAGGCGGTTGGTAAGTAAACCCGCCTGAGAAAAATTTAAACACCGCCTGTGAAAAACGGACGCCTACATAAAGACCCCTCACCTACGTACGTGTCGACGTCCGTACGCGACCTTTCTTTTCCCCAAGGCACGACCTTTCAATGCGCGGTAAACCAACTGCTCCACGCGGCCCTTATTGAAGACGCGCCATTACCCATTAGTTCTCCACAAGCACGTCGCTCACTTTGAATCCTTTTCTTCGTCTTCCTCCGCTCTGACGATCCAACACCACTATGGCCGACCTTCCGCTGCCAAGCCCTCCGAGGGAGCCACCTTGCAAGAAACAATGTTGCAGCACCCCCGAGAGGATCAACACCTAGCAACGCCTCCTCATGGCGCGAGAGGCATACAACAATACATCTCGCGCCATGAGTGCCTTGGGGTTGGGTACCCTTCCACAGTATCCTGGAATGGGTACTACCGTCAGCCACTACCTCTACGCCCTCAGGGGGTGGCTAATCTCTCGACATTCTGTTCGCGATGATGGCCAGGTTCTTGGCCCCGAGGGCCGCAAACGCTAGTGGAGGCGACGGCTAGTAACCTCGTTCTCGGTGTTGCACCGCCAGTGCAGCCGGTGCAACCGGACCCATCTCCTATTGCACCGGCGCTAGAGTCGCCGCCGGAGGACGAGGAGGAGGAGGAGGAGGAGGAGGAGGAGGAGGAGGAGTAGGAGTAGGAGTATGATTTAATTAGTTTTTCTTTGTTGTTTTTAGTTGTGTCTGTTTTGTAAATATTGTTAACGAATGAAATCTATCATTGTTCATCTATGTGATTGAATATAACTTGTGTATCTTGTGTGTTCTTTTGTGAGATGTATTATTGAATATTGTTAATGAATGAGTATCTTGTGTGTTCTTCAACTGTGTGAATGAATGAATGAATGTGTAATGTGTTCGTCGTGTTCCTCAGACTCGGGTATCATAAGGTAATTATCTCAGGCGGTTGTTAATTCAAACCAGCCTGAGAAGAAGATTATCTCAGGCAGTTGGTAAGCAATACCCGCCTGAGATAAACATCTTCTCAGGCGGTTATTAAATACCAACCGCCTGTAAAGATATTTACTTCTTATTAATTAATATTCTTGATTAAATGTGGGTCCTTTAAAAAGGCAAAATTCCACTTTCTTGTAATATTATTGATAAGTAAATATTACCATTAAATTTCACTTCATAAATCCTTTGAAATTGGTCAGAACATAAAAAACATACAGCAAATGCTATTTTCATTTTTCTATCTTGATGAATATAATGCCTTTTTCATTTATTTTTTCAGTGGACATTTTTATACATCATACCAACCTCTATGAATAATTTCAGATTTTTTTAATTTTTTTGAATCAATTTGTGTTCATAATTTGATGAATGCCTCATATGTATATGAGCATTTAGTTAGAATGATGGATAAATTGAAGTTTGACATGTTGGAATGCTTTTAAAAAAATTAACAAAATTCCTACATGTATAAATGATACAAATATGTTCATACAAACAAATTTGAGTGAAGGATCTTTTTTATGAGATACACAAATGTGAATAATATGTGAGTGGAAATTAATTTGATATTTACCAAAACATTACAATGTCAGCTATACAAGTTTTAAAATATTTTGCTCAGGTGGTACATGTTAATTTTATACAAATGTAGAAGAAAGAGTCATCGAATTTGGACACAATTTGCAGAATCTAAACATGTTTGAGTATTTATGTTGGAATCTAAATAAAAAAGAAGCAAGGGATAAGGAAACTGAAGAACATAATCGGGCATTATATCAGGCGGTTGGTAAGTAACACCCGTCTGAGATAAAATTCTTCTCAGGTGGTTATTAAGTAACAACCGCCTGTGTCGACGTCCGTGTGCGACCTTTCGTTTCCCCGAGGCGTGACCTTTCAAATCGTGGTTGGTAGATATTTACTTCTTCTTAATTAATATTCTTTATTAAATATCTTCTCAGACGGTTGGTGAGTAAAACCCGCCTAAGATAAAGTTAAAAACCGCCTGTGAAAAACCGACGCCTATAAGGACCCCTCACTACAGTCAAAACGCAACCCTGGAGAATTTATATCGACGCCGCAAGGCTGTTGAATTTCCCCTGCGCCGCGCCACCGCTCCGCCGCCCAGCCCATACTGCCGCGCTGCCGCTCAACCCCGTACCGCCACTTCTCCACCCAGTCGGCCCACCGTGCTGACGCCTCCCCACCGTGCTGACGCCTCTGCAAGGTAAATGTAGTTTCCTTACTTTTTCTTTGTATATTTTAATTAGCTGATAAGCTGTTAGTTTTGTGTGTTCTGGTATATGGATTCTTTCCTTTTGCATGTGTAAGGACTGTATGGATTGTGTTCTGGTATATTGATGTATGGACTATATGGATTGTTTCCTTTTTGTGTGTTCTGCTAGTTTGGTCTTTTATATATTGATGTATGGACTATATGGATTGTTTCCTTTTTGTGTGTTCTGCTAGTTTGGTCTTTTATATATTGATGTATGGAGTATATTGTAGTAAGCTTATTGTAGTTTGTACCTATTATGTGACATGCATATGATGTTTAATTAACAGATGCTATTGTAATATATATAAGATGCATGAAGTTTACCCGAACTTGTAATTGTTGTTTTATGTGTTTTCCTTTTCAATATGCTACTTGTGTGTGCGTACCTCCTGCTTGCATATATTTCGAATGAGTGATTAGGGTTAGCTTTCTAGAGAGATGATTTTAAAACTCACCTATTTAGTTACCATCGTTGGATGGGATCCGATGTCAAGATATAACGGACCGGATCCCATCCAAACCTAGCCCATGCTGCTGGGCTTGTTTGCCCCACAACTTCAATCTTTCACCCCCGATTGCTGCTCCCGACGCCTTCGACTCCGTCCGCCTCAAGCTGCAGTAGGGTTGGGCATTGGCGACCATACCTTCTCGTTGCTAGGTGACATTAATGGTGGCAGGGTGCAGAAGCCAGCGATAAGGCCATCTGCAAGCGGCAGCGAGGTCGGGAAATGGCACCGGGGGTGGAAGGCGGCACTGGGGCCAGCTGCATGTGGCGACAAGGACGGAGACAATGTTGGAGGTACCGGGGACAGCTACCGGCGGTGGCGAGACCGAAAGACGGAGGTGATGGCCGGAGCCGCGGGCGACAGCGCACAGTGGTCAGTGGAAAGTCGGCGGTAGTCACCTAAGTGGCGAAGTGGAGCCGTGTCACGCTCCAGCAGCGCGCCTCTCCATCACATCAAGTCGGGGGCGGCGGCAAAAATCCACCCGTACCTGCACTCGTCGGGTGCAATACCCGTCGGGTACCCGTACCCGCAGGTATAATTGCCATCCCTAGATCCCACCCAGACCTAGCCCATGCCACAGGGCCTGTTTGCCCCATGACTTCAATCCTTCACCCCCGCCTCAAGACGTCGCCCGTCTCCTACATTAGTCACCCTAATCATACTTGTTATGTCTCTGTAAATTCATTTTATAGAAGACCTTTAGAGAATATTTGTGGCCAAATTTTGTAAATCTGACAAAAATTCTATTATTGAAGCATGGACCGTCGAGTGTGGATGTATAACATGCCAAGACCCGATCCTATGTACATTCATAATGTTGCAAATTTTATTGAAGCATCCAAGAGACATGCAAAGTTGCAAAAGATAGATGACATATTATGTCCATGTATCGACTGCGAAAATAAGATTGCTTGGACGGATACTATAGTAATCCAATCTCATTTGGTGAAAAGAGGTTTCAAAAATAACTACACAATATGGACAGAGCATGGTGAGTTAGATACACATGATGTGGATAAAGATGACGAGAGAGGTTCAGACGATGATAATGTTCATATCGATGATGGTAGTGACAATCAAGCTGGTGATGATGATGATGAGTTCGATTGTGAGGAGATGTTGCGTCGCATTGAACCATATGTATTGACTTCTATGGGAGCAAGCAAAGGTTTAAGTAAAATGGAGACATTGCAGAATGTGGCGATGGAGCTCTTATATGATGAATCAAACGGTTGTCATAAAGAGTTTACTACATTGCGTGCAGTCTTAGAACTACTAAAGTTGAAAGCTACGCACGGATGGTCTGATTGTAGTTTCTCTGATCTTTTGAATCTTCTGGCAGAAATTCTTCCAAATCCAAATAAACTG
Source organism: Tuctoria greenei (assembly GCA_036927565.1). Classification (NCBI taxonomy): domain Eukaryota; kingdom Viridiplantae; phylum Streptophyta; class Magnoliopsida; order Poales; family Poaceae; genus Tuctoria; species Tuctoria greenei. Next base: position 143,034,906 of record JAYESD010000011.1, read on the forward strand.
CCCAGAAGCACTTATAAAGCGAAGAAACTTCTTTGCCTGATGGCACTAGGTGTGACAAAAATACACGCTTGTGTGAACCGTTGTATTCTGTATCGCAAAGAGCATGAGCTCGCAACTAGATGCCCCATTTGTGGTGTCAGTAGATATAAGAAGGACTACAATCACCAGTATGTTACCAACATGAAAAAGACTCAGAAGAATAAGAAGTTTATTATTGGTTCTGAAGGTGACAATGACGATACTTCTACCGATGCAGACGGGAAGAACAAGAGAAAAATTCCTACCTTGATGATGTGGTACCTTCCAGTAATTGATCGCTTGAAGCATTTTTTCTCAAACCCTAGGGAGGCTGAACTTATGCGTTGGCATTCCGAGCAACACATGAAGAATGAAAAACATATACGACACCCTGGTGATGCAACGCAGTGGAAAAAATTTGATATTCAGTATCCAGAATTTGCGAAGGAAATCAGAAATGTGAGATTTGCCTTGGGTACAGACGGAATGAATCCGTTTGGTGAAAAAAGGAGCATACACAGCACATCTCCCGTGGTCTTAACGATGTACAACCTACCAACATGGTTGTGTCACAAAAGGAAATATATCATGTTATCTGTTCTTATCCAAGGTCCGAAACAACCCGGCATCAAACTTGATGTGTTCTTGGAACCTTTAATGGAAGATATGGTAAAATTGTGGAATGAAGGGGTACGTACATGGGATGAGTACAAGCGGGAGTATTTCACGCTAAGAGCAATGATATTTGTTACCGTGCATGATTATCCCGAACTGTTTACATTATCGGGACAAATGAAAGGGAAGAAAGGTTGTGTTAGGTGCGTGGATAGAACTGGATTTCTATACTTCACTTCATCCAGAAAGACGGTGTACATGAGACACCGACGGTTCTTGACAGATACACACAAGTATAGGAAGATGAAAGAACAATTTGATAACAAAATCGAAAAAGATATTGCACCAAAACCTTACAGTGGAAAACTTGTGTTTGAAATGGTCAAGAACATTCATATTTCTTTCGGTAAGGGCAAAAATAGTAAAGGAATTAAGAGAAAGAAAAGTACATCTTCGGATGATACAACTGACATGGCTTCCAAGAAACAATCAATTTTTTTCATGTATCTTCCGTATTGGAAGAATGTGGAATTTTTCCATAGTATTGATTTGATGCATGTTACAAAGAATGTATTTGACATCATCATTGGGACCTTGCTGGACATGCCGAGGAAAACAAAGGACGGATTAAATTCACGTATGGACCTAGTAAATCTTGATTTGAGACCAGAGCTTCATCCAGTAGAAAAGGCGAACGGGAAGCATTACCTTCCCCCAGCCAGCTACAACTTGATGCTAGAAGAGAAAAAAGCAATTTGCGAATGCTTGCATGGGATCAAAGTGCCCACGAGTTTCTCATCTAATATCCGCAAACTACTCTCGATGAAAGACTTGTCTTTACTCGGTTATAATTCTCACGACTGTCACATGATGATGACAGTTTTCTTTGCCATTGCAATAAGAGTCATCAAACCTGAGCATATAAAAGTTGTCATCACACGTTTGTGTTACTTCTTCAATGTAGTATCACAAAAGGTGATGGCACGTGAAGATTTAGACTATCTGAAAACATACATCGTCGAGACAATGTGCAAGCTTGAGATGTGTTTCCCATCATCCTTTTTTGATATGCAAGTACACCTAATCATACATCTTGTTGATCAGATAAAAGCATTGGGGCCACTATATTTACATCATATGTTTTTGTTAAAAGATATTTAGGAGTATTAAAAGGTTATGTGTGGAACCGTGCTCACCCAGAGGGTTCAATTATGGAAGGATACACCACTGAAGAAGTGATTGAGGGTTGCGCTGATTACATCAAAGATGGAAAATCGATAGGTGTGCCTATACCGGTACATGAGGGTAGACTACGTCGGAGAGGCAAAGTGGGTAAGAAAACTTTTATCGTTCAAGATTACAAGAATGTACACTGTGCACATTTTTGTGTACTACAACAGCTCACAATAGCTGAGTCGTACATCGAGGAACACCAAATTGAGCTTCGTGATAAAAACCAAGACCGCACAGAGTACTAGATCATGAAAGAGCACAGAAGATGTTTCACTGAATGGTTAATGGACAAAAATATACCATATAGAAACACTATAGAAGAGGCAACAATGAAGAAGTTAGCTTTTGGCCCATCTACTTTGGTGACATCATGGCAAGCATATGACATCAATGGTTACACATTTTACACTAAAGAAAAAGATGGTAAGAGTGTTGCACAAAATAGTGGTGTTCGTATTGAGGCTTATGATTCACAAGGGCAGAAGACCACATACTTTGGGTTCATAGAGGAAATATGGGAACTCGATTATAGCGAAAGAATGGTAATGCCCGTATTTAAGTGCCAATGGGTCAAACATCCTGATGGTGTGAAAGTGGACAATTACGGGCTAACACTGGTTGACTTGAATAAAGTGGGTTATAAAGATGACCTATGGGTTCTCGCCGATAATGTTGCACAAGTTTTTTATGTTCAAGATCCAGAAACTGAGAAGATGCACGTAGTTGTTTCTGGAAAGCAAAATATTGTTGGGGTTGAGAATGTGGGGGATAATGGAGAGGAATATAATCAGTATGAAGATATGTACCTTTTGACTGAACCAGAAAACATCAAGCACGTAGAGAGAAGCATTAAAAAGAATTTGAAACCCTATATGCAAGAAGATGTCAAAGCTGGAAAAAATGTATATAGCAATGCGAGATGATATATATTGTATATATTTGTATCTTCTGAAATCAACTTAGAACAATGTTCTATTTCAGCTTTAGATAGCATGTTTCGAACATTACTAAATTTAGCTTCTGTTTCGAGCTCCTGTCAAGCTAATCCCTTCACAGCAAGCTCTTGTAGATCCAAGTAACACCCGAGACTCACCATTTGGATTGTTAAAAGCTTGAATTGAAGTCTAACGATACTTCCCCTCCATTTGAGGGCTTGTTTGGATAGGAGTACACCCAAACAAGCCCTGCAAGATTTCTTTCTCTTTTCTCCATTTTGATAACTTACGAAGATGCTACTTTATCAGTTCTAATGGCTGAATATATTGACTACAAATCAGTACCATCTCTCTTAGTGCTTTACACAAGCGACAAAACGTACAACTTCAATCACAAATCTTGTTTGTACCATTTTCATAGGAATTTGACCTTAATCTTTCAAGCATAGATTTATCAATAATTAAAGCTTCCTCGTCAGACATGTTAATGACAGTTACAAGGGAAGGGTGCGTCGAAGCTAACGAAATCTCAACGACACTGAAGACAAAGAGATGCTGCATATGATTGACAATGTCCAAGTTAGACAACATGAAGCTATGATGACAGCCTTCAACAACATGAAAAGTGATTCCAAGGTTATGCTTGCATCAACCAAGACATGTTGTGAGGGTATAACACTTGTTGGGGCAAGCATAACCTTGGCAAAAATCAGAAATCACGCCACCGTTGATTACTCTGAAGGCGCCATGGATTACTTTGAAGTTTACCGAGTACGCACGGAGAAAACATCAGAGTAATCCATGGCGGCTTTAGAGTAATCCACGGTGGTGTGATTTCTGATTTTGGCCAAGGTTATGGTTGCCCCAACAAGTGTTATACCCTCACAACATGCCTTGGTTGATGCAAGCATAACTTTGGCATCACTTTTCATGTTGTTGAAGGTGTCATCATAGCTTCACGCTGTTTAACTTGGACATTGCCACTCATATGCAGGATCTCTTTATCTTCAGTCCGATTCAGATTTCGTTAGCTTCGACACATTCTTCACTTATAACTGCCATTAACATGTGTGATAAGGAAGCTTCACTTATTTGATAAATCTATGCTTGAAAGATTAAGATTAAATCCCTATGAAAGTGTAAAAACAAGATTTGTGATTGAAGTTGTTCGCTTACTCGCTTGTGTGAAGTACTAAGAAAGTGGGTACTGATTTTTAGTCAATATATTTAGGCATTAAAACTGAGAAAGGAGCATCTTCCTAAGTTTTCAAATGGACAGGAGGGAAAGAAATCGTTCAAATGGATGGGAAAATCCTTCCAAGGATCGTCAGGCTTCAAAATGATGCTTTCAACAATTCAAATGATGAGCCACGGGTGTTACTTGCATCTACAATAGCTTGTTGTGTAGGGATTAGCTTGACAGGAGCTTAGCAGCATCAGAGGCGGTTATTAAGTACCAACCGCCTGTGAAAAATTTAAAAACCGCCTATGAAAAACTGATGCCTATATAAATACCCCGCGGAGGCATGCCTCTGCCCAGTCCCACAACGCGCCACGAGGTACCAAAGTAAATTTGCATAGTTTCCTTACTATGCATTGCATGCTACCTTTTTCTTTGTATATTTTCATAAGCTGCCAGTTTTGTGTGTTGGTATATGGACTGTGTCCTTTTGCATTTGTGTACATATGCGTTTGGACTCAATAATTTGGAAGTTTGGAAGTTTGGTCTTTCAGATAATGATGTCTCGCGCATGTAGCCGATTGAAGGAGGAGCGCTTGGTGTGGCGCAAGAACCATCCCCATGTATGTACATATGGCACACCTGTCACATGGTTGTATATACATATGTATCTGTAATGGACTGATGAACTTAACTATAGTTTGTTTTTCCGTCTTGTTTGTTTTTGGTATTTTCAATTTCTCTGCATAGAGTTTCTCTGCGAAGCCTGAATCCGGAGATGTATTGAAGTGGCAGTGCATCTTCCCCGGTAAAGAAGGGGTAAGTCGTGAAGAACAAGCACAATATGAGTTTAACCATCGTCCTCCTATTAATAAATTTCTTTTGCGGACTGAATGGGAAGATGGTTACTACCCCCTAACAATCTCCTTCTGTGAGGACTATCCCTTGGTGCCTCCAAGATGCGCCTTTCCAAGTGGGTTCTTCCATCCAAATGTCCATCGTTCGGGAGCACTCTGCATCGAGATTCTTGATCAAGAGACTGTAAGATAGATCTATTTTGATCATGTAATTAATACTTAATTGTTGTCGAACTTATTTGAACTGGTTTCTTATATTGCTTAAATTATATTTCGTAGGGGTGGTGCAGTGCTTTTACAATCAAAACTATACTACTTGAAGTTCAGCGTTTGCTGCATCAGCCAAATGTGCCCGATGTTGAAAATGATTGCTATAATCTGTTTATCAAGGTTAGATGAAACTTTGACTTAGTGACCAATGTAGGTTATTCATTCCTCCATCGACATTTGTTAATTTAAATAATGTCAATATTTTCAGGATCCAGCGGAATATAAGAGACGTGTTCGGGAGCAAGCAGGACGGTACAATTTAGATTGATCGATGGGAGCTTCGGGAATAAGTTTAAATTCGAATTTAAATTAGAGGGAACGCAATGTATGATCTATGGAATTCATCGATTTGTGAATTACCTCTGAATTGCAATGCCATTTGCATTTGTTTATCCTTGTATTCCAATTAAATCACTTAATTGCAATGTCATTGCGTTTGTTTATCCCTGCAACAGACGCTCACGATCTAGGGCACTCTGGCGTTTCCGGGGACACAAAAGAAGTGGAACAATGACTTTCCCTAGGCGGTTCTTCAATGAAAACCGCTTGTGATAATTGAACAACTACATACGGTTCTTACACAATGACTGCCGGTGAAAATACATGATCTTCTCAGGCTGTTGTTAATTAAGAACCACCTGTGAAGTTCATTACATTACAGGCGGTTCTTAATTAATAACCGCTTGAGAAGATCATGTATTTACCCAGGCGATTTTTCCTTAAAATCCATCTGTGATGTTTATTTTATTGTAGGCGGTTCTTAAGTAATAACCGCCTGAGAAGATCGAGTATTTACCCAGGCGGTGGTTTTTTAAAATTCGTCTGTGTTGTTCTTTCATCACAGGCGGTTATTATATCATTCTTCATCACAGTCGCATATTTTTAAGGACCGCCTGTGTTTGAAAAATTGAGGCGCCTGTAAAACTGCTTTTTGTAGTAGTGGGTACACACGCAGCGGAAAATACATACTCATAATCTCACCTAACTAAGCAGGAGAGAAGACGTCCATGCCCTAGGACGCTTCTCATTAGCAACAAGAAGAACATTCAGCAGCGGCGTGGTTCACATGAGATTTATCTACCTCGAGATCTCATGTACAACCTGAACAGCGGAAATAAACCTAATACCTGCAAAAATCATTAAAGCGCAAACGTGAGCATAAGGCTCAGCAAGACTAACCCATCTCACTAGACATATGCAAGGGAAAGTCTAAACATAGGTAGGGAATAACATAAGTAGACTCGCCTAAAAGTGGATCCTTAGAGTCAAGTTTTAAGTAGCAACTGACGTTCCTTGGGCACGACACATCATAGACTCCACAATCAAACAAGAAATGCTTCGCCGATGATATGACATGCCCAAAGCACAAATGCTATTCAGGTTAAGTGTTTGGAAACTGTAAACTGTAATTATGCTATCTCTAAGCCATACATGATTGCAAAATAGTATTGTAATCATTGCAACAAATTTATAATATGATAACTACTGTGGATTACTATGTCACGGCGCAGTGAACAAGTATGCTCCCTTCCGCGAGCGGCGGTGATTGCAATCATGACACACCTGGACTGCACGACACATACGCACTTTCAGAAGTGCCAGGGAGTACTTACAGCAGTACCTATCTAACACTTCAGTGCTAGTTGTATATGGACACCTTTCACAAGAGACCCCCATATCGAAACAAACCTTCATCCCGAGCAAAAAGGCCTTCTACACGGACACGTTGAAGTTGCCCGCTAGAAGAGACTTCACCTTTTGCCTTCGCATCTCCATTCAAGGATGGCAGGCAAGCTTCAACACCACAGTCGTCAAGTTACATCAGATTATTGGGCCCCATTAACCTATTATGCAACCCGTAATGTTCAAACTTGCGCAAGTAGGGCCGCACACGGCTTGGTCCTTAATCGACACAGGCAGGGCTATGCGACTGAGATCACATATTCTCGCTTCCTATCCACCCCTGTCCGGTCTCAAATTCAGGTTCATATCTCGAGTGTTTGCTATATCAACCCTGTGTGAAAAGTCCTACATCACTCGCGAGTAGATTCCAACTACTCGACTTCTACCGGATTTCCTATACATTAGCAAAGCAGTTACTACAGGTCAAACTGTAACCCATTCCAACCAACCCCTGGGATTTGTGGTCATGCAATTGGAGTATCAATCACCCTATACGTAATGCACATATGAAACTTAAGACGTAATGTGAGAAATACTGCAAAACTCTGTAAAGCTTTTAAATGCAAACCGGGGCTTGCCTTTGTTTGCGACTCAACTATCTAACAACTGTTAGTAGCTTCTTCCGGAGACTCCGCCAAGGACATCAGGTGAACACCCTGGCCTTCTCCTCCAAGCGAAGCTCCTCGTCGATCACCTACATCATGTTCCTATCGGCATGATATGCATATACGTAATTAGTGTAATATAACATTAGACTCTAAGAAGTTGTCTAAACTTTCAGAATGAAGAAGTTGGCTAGGAGGATTAGGTAGGCTTCTGTTGTGTGGAAGAATAGAAAATGAGTCAAGGTGGACATCGCAGTGTCGAGGTGTGAATGGAAAGGTGCAATGTAAGCACACATTGAAACGTATCACTCAACACTTGGAGCTAGGCCACTCAAGAAGGCTGAGACTGACTAGTGTGGAAGTGTTGGACTGGTAAAGGTAAGGATGAGCAAGGGTTTAAGGTGGAACATCGAATGATTAGGTTACAAGTGGAATGTGTAACTAAGAAGGTTGCAACTTAGGAGTCGACTAAGGAAGTTGTATCGACTTATGAAGGAATAACCCTAGTTGGAACGAGATATGTTCAGGCAGTCTACGAGACAATAAGAATCAAGGAAAGACCTATTAAATTTAGATGTGAAGGGTACATAACACTTGAAGCTCAAGCAACCTAGCAACTTAACAACGAGGATTGTTAACGACTAAGGAGGGAGTAATCTACCTAAAGACAACATGTCGACTGTTGTAATGCACGACTTAGGAGGGCTAGTGAATTAAGGAATTAAAGTTATGACGTGACCTAGATATAACTTTTGGATGTAGGGCAATGGTTATCGAGGAAGGTGTCTTCATAAAGTACTCTTAATAGACTACAATGGAAAAGGGCAGGTCAAAGGAAACTCATTTTATTTTATTTCCATCAACTACCTGACGCTTTATGAGACGGCCTCCCCAAGCATACCCCTCACCTACATCAACTAAATAAGTTCAACATGGAAGTTAACTTCTTCAAGGCCCTCAAGGTATAGCATCAGTGATGATTGGTCAAAATGAGTACTACTAACGCATCCTCACCTATAGCTACTCCGAAATGAACCTCTTGTCTAGGAACATAACTTGGTTTCAACTAATTCCAAGGAAGTAGCCACACCATCCATCCAACCTAATCATACTAGCATTATTCTAATGCTCTCAACTGCTATGCCCACAGCGAGTAAACAACAACTAAAGTGCCTTGACGCATTCAACATCCACATTCCTTGCAGCCAACGACCTGACGCTGGCAGACGATAGCAAACAAAGATTAGAGAACTTGATGACAAGCCTGTGGCATTTGGTCGAACAGTTGGTGAGTGTGACTGGAAACAGAGCATAGAGCAGTGGAAGCATGGGATATTCATGGAGTAAGTGAAGAACGACCCTTAGGTCGAGTAATGACGCGATTGTTGCTGGCAAGGTGTGCTCGGCCGTTGACGAACATGGTGCCGACATGGAACGTGCTCACCGCGGTCTGCGCGGTGAGGAACAGCGCAACGTGGTGCACTGCTGGAGACGGCAGGCTAGTGAATAGCGGAAAAACGCACGAGGATGCAGCGCTGTGGAGGAAAACACCTGCGTGGATAAGCAAAATGCGCAGGTGAGCGACCTACGGCGCGGCGCACGGCAACACGTGCTGCGGCGAGGAGGAGAGGCGAGCAGGGAACGAGTTAGGCGGAGAGGAAGGACGACGACGGCTAGGCAACTCACCTCGAGACGTTCGGTGGCTGGCTATAGGCGCAGGAGCGCGGGACGGTGACATCAACTCGTGCCGGCGAGCAGCAGGGCAACTGGGCGCCGTCGACAACAGGGGACGAGTGTGGCGCGCGGCGGAGGTGACCGGCGCAGCAAAGGTGGGGGCGAGCATGACGCGCGCGGACGTCGGCCTGGGCGATGAAGGAAGCGGGCGCGCGCACGGCGCAGGGAGGAGACGCGCGCGACAAGGGTGCGCTGCGGCCGGAGGCAGCAAGGGCGAGCAGCGTGAGTGGAAGGAAGCAGAAGCGGGGTCAGGCGCGCTAGGAGGAGAAGGGACGTTTCCCCTTTGCTGGAAAGAAAATAGAGGAGTGAGAGGATAAGACTGCCACGTGGGTCCCCCAATTTCTTTCTCCTTATCCTCATTCAGACTTTCAAATGTATTACTAAATTAGTTCAAAATGGTATGTTGGTTATTTGACAATTAAATAACCCAAGATAATTTACAATCTTTTATTTGATTGATTTAAATTGGATTTTTTTTATTCCAATTGATAAAGTATGATTTCTTCATATAGCTTGATAAAATATAAAATGGGTAAATAATGTTCATTAGAAAAAGTGCAAATTGAATTTTTAAATTGGTAGTTGAAACTGATATTTGCATTAAAGTGGGATTCTACATTCCTCCCCCTTAAAAGAATCTCTTCCTGAGATTACAAAAGAAAGGATAAAAGAAAAGGATCTAATGAACATACGCCGCTAAAAAGTCCAGATGGTTCTATCTAAGGTATTCCTCGCTTTCCCACGTTGCTTCTTCAACGGTGTGGTTGCTCCACAAGACCTTGTAAAAGTGCAAGGTGCGACTTCTTGTGGTGCGAGTCTTCTCATCAATAATTCGGGTTGGATGCTCAGAATATGTGAGATCTGGTTGGAGAGCTTCCAAATCATCAGTGTGGACTTTGGCTGGGGACTTGAGACACTTCCACAACTGAGATATGTGGAATACATTATGAACTCATGATAGAGGCGCCGGTAACTCCAGATGATAGGCCATAGGCCCGCATTTCTCAATGATAGCGAACGGCCCGATGAATCGTGGAGCCAACTTTCCCTTCACCCGGAAACGATGAATTCCTTTCATTGGAGATACACGAAGGTAAATGTGATCCCCAATGTCAAAGTGAAGAGGTCGTCGTCGTTTATCCGCATAGCTCTTCTATCGAGATTGAGCAGCTTTAAGATTAGCTTGGATTACTCGCACTCGTTCTTCAGCTTCATTCACCAGATCAATGCCGTAAATCACTTGTTCACCAGACTCACACTAATTCAATGGTGTGCGGCATCTCCGGCCATAAAGAGCTTCATATGGCGCCATTTGGATGCTAGCTTGATAGCCATTGTTGTAGGAGAACGCCACCAATGGTAAGTGATCATCCCAGTTCTTACCTTGGTGAATGGCACATGCTCGAATCATGTCCTCAAGCACTTGATTCACTCGCTCAGTCTGGCCATCAGTATGCGGATGATAAGTAGAGCTTCGAATCAACTTCGTACCCAATGATGTGTGGAGCTGCTCCCAAAAACGAGCAACAAATAAGGCTCCACGATCTGAGATGACAGTGTGGGGCACTCCATGTAAGCACACGATGTGAGCAATGTACAACTCCGCATATTGCTTTGCAACGTACTTCGTATGAACAGGAATGAAGTGTGCTGACTTGGTGAGTCGATCAACGGTCACCCATATGGAATCATGCTTGCGGAAAGAGAGAGGTAATCCAACAATGAAGTCCATACTGATGTCCTCCCACTTCCACGCTGGTATGCTTAAAGGTCATAGATATCCGACTGTCTTCAAATGATCGGCTTTCACTCGCCGACATGTATCACACTCGTATACGTACTTTGCTATTTCCCTCTTCATCCGAGACCACTAGAATTTCTTCTTCAAGTCTTGGTACATTTTGTTACTTCCCGGATGAATAGAATACTTGGACAGATGAGCTTCGTCCAATATCTTTTTCCGAAGTTCCATATTACGAGGCACCACTATGCGGTCTTTGGACCAAATGGTACCATCATTATCACATCGGAAACACTTCATATACCCCTTATTCATTCTTCGCTGAATGTGCGACATGCCTTTGTCCTCCTTCTAAGGTTCTACAATATCTTCCCTGATGGTAGGAAGGAGAGCCAGGTTGTAGAGTGCTCCATATGGAACCAAGTATAAACTCGGCTCATCCTCTTCCATTGAAGTGATCGATAGATGATTGACATGGGACTTGCGGCTCAGCGCATCTGCAACCACATTTGCTTTGCTAGGATGGTAGTGGATCTCAATCTCATGGTCTTTGATCAACTCCAACCATCTTTGCTGTCGCATATTCAAATCCTTCTGGGTGAAGATGTACTTCAAACTTTTGTGATCGGTGTAGAGATGTACTAGGTTGCCCAGTAAATAATGTCTCCACATTTTCAATTCAAGTACCACGGCAGTGAGCTCAAGATCATGAGTCGGATAATGCTGTTCATGGTTTCAAAGTTGCCATGATCCATAGGCGATCACCCTTCTATCTTGCATTAACACACAACCCAAACCAATCCCAAATGCATCACAATAAACATCAAATGATTTGGTTGTGTCCGGCTGAGCTAATACTGGTGTTGTTGTGAGGTGTTTCACCAACGCATGGAAACCTTCCTCACACTCCTTCGTCCATACATACTTCTTTCCTTTCCTCATAAGCTCTATCATTGGTTTAGCTATCTTGGAGAAACTTGGAATGAACCTCCGGTAATAACCTGCTAAACCCAGGAAGCTTCGAACTTCATGTGCAGACTTTGGGGACTCCCATTTGAGCACTTGCTTAATCTTGCTTGGATCAACTGCGATTCCCTCAGCAGAAATAATGTGCCCAAGAAATGGCACTTGGTTGATCCAGAACTCACATTTGCTGAACTTAGCATACAGCTTGTGGTCTCGCAATCGTTGAAGCACGACGCGCAAGTGTTGAGCATGTTCTTCTTTGGATTTCGAATACACAAGGATGTCGTCGATGAAGACCACGACAAACTTGTCCAATTCCGGAATGAACACCGAATTCATGAGATACATGAAGTGAGCCGGTGCGTTGGTCAATCCGAAGGACATGACAAGGTATTCGTATAATCCATACCTCGTCATGAATGCCGTTTTAGGTATGTCTTCTGGTCGAATCCTAATTTAGTGATAACCAGACGAAGATCCATCTTCGAGAATACCTTAGCACCCACTAGTTGATCAAAGAGAATATCAATACGTGGTAGTGGATATTTGTTCTTGATGGTGACGACATTGAGTGGACGATAGTCCACACATGGTCTTAGTGTCTTATCCTTCTTCTCCACAAACAATGCAGAACAGCCCCAAGGTGATGAACTTGATCGAATGAAACCCTTGTCCTCAAGTTCCTTCAGCTGCACCTTCAGTTCTGTAAGTTCTTTTGGTGCCATCTTGTATGGCTGCCTGGAGATTGGCACAGTTCCCAGTACAAGTTCAATCTTGAACTCGACATCCCTTTTCGGTGGCATACCCGGAAGATCATCAAGAAATACGTCCGCATATTCAAACACCACTGGGATATCCTCAATCTTGATGGCTTTTGTGTGACATACTGCTACAACTTCTTGTGCGGTGTCCATAAGATTCAACGTGATGCAACCATGGCCTTGAGAATTCAATTGAACAGTCCGTGAGCTAATATCAAAGATAGCCCCATGATGTGTTAACCATGACATTCCCAAGATGAGGTCAATTCGTTGACCTTCCAAGACAATAAGATTCACAGGATAGATTTTTCCACCCATGCATAGAGGTGCTCGAGAAACAACTTTATTAGCTGAGATTTGGCCTCCTGGTGAACTGATATGGAATGGGTGTGAGATAATCACAACCGGTACTTGATGCTTCAGCACGAAGGATTTACTAATGAAGTTATTAGTAGCTCCGGAATCAAATAGAATGACCGTTGGGTGTTCGCGTAAAGTGAACATGCCCGTTAAAACTGGTTCTCCTTCTGGAATGTCTTCAATCGCAACATAGTGAACACTACCGCACTTGGATACAGCTTTCTTCTTAAGTTCATGGTGCTGATCTGAAACTTTGGAAGAGGACAAATGAATGCGGTCACGCTCAGTCTTACGACAATCTCGTGCTAACTACACCCTTTGCTTTCCACTGAATTGCGGTGGGCTGAAACCCTGAACACCTTGCCGAGGTGGAGCCGCAAGAGCGGGGTCACAATGCTGTAGTGAAGAGCTAGGATACACTTGCACACTTGGCTGAGGTGAAGGTGAAGTCTCCACTGGATAAGAGTGATATTGACTCTGTGGTGGTTGCTCATTCAGCCAAAACTCTTGACCGGACGGTGAGTAGTACACCACCCGATCCTCCTGAGGAACATCACCAATAACTTCTTGTGAGGTTCTCCTCTTCCTCTTCTCCGCCTTATAGCAAAGAGTTGCATCTTCTTGAACAATAGCAGCATCGACCAATTCATTATAGTTGCCGTTATTGAATAATGTCAGTCGAGATCAAAGCTTAACGTTTAATCCTCGCAAGAAGCAGCCACACTTCAACGACTCTGTATTCACATACTCGGGCGCATATTGAGCCAAATGATTGAATTCTTTGGAGTATTGATAAGCACTCATCGCTGCTTGCTTTAACTCCATGAATTTCTCCAACTTCGTTTTAATTATCCCTGTAGAAATGTGGCATGCACGGAAGGCATCATGGAACTCAGGCCATGTCACACGATGACCATCTGGGAGCGTGGTGAGATATTCAGACCACAAAGCTCCCGCAGATCCGTGAAGTTGTTGAGCGGCAAACAAAGTCTTCTAATATTCATCACACTGGAGTAACTCAAACTTGGCTTCAATTATACGGAGCCAATGACCCGACTCCAGTGGTTCAATTGCTTCCGTGAACACCGGTGGTTGTGTTGCCAAGAAATCCAGATATGTGACTTGAGATCGATCAAGTGATCGAGCTTCGGGTGGTACACTCCACTGTACCAACGTATGTAGAGACTCAGCCATCCTCGATAAGACTTCCTCCAATCCGGTTGACGATGGCACTTGTGGTGGAATTGAGTCATTTTCACCACGAACGGAACCCAATTCACCCTCAGATTGAGTGGGATCCATGCTGCAAGAGTGAGCAATACGGTTAAATCCAAAGTCGAAATGTCCACTGGAATAATACTAAAGACCGTAATATGCTCCTCTTAGCAACGCAATAAGCATGGTATAAACACGGATTAGAACTTTGAAACCAGACTCGAACAATAGATAACACCCAGTTAACACTTCACTTGGGGTTTCACACCTTATATTATCTAACATGTCGAGCAATCACCTCTGGTCATGATAAATAACACAAAGTATAAAACTAAAACGACTTGAGTTGATAACGTCGCACACTGGTTCAGACGACTAGTCTGTAAAAATTAAATATTTCTCCCAACTAATTGCCAATTCTCATCTGGAGTTCAACTACAAAGTTGTATTACACTCACACAGCTTTCCATAATGTATTCATATGCCTTCATATCGTTCCTGGAACAAAAGTTATGGAATTTTGATTACAGGTCACAAGATGGTTCAAAACGGGAGTATGAACTTCAGTTCTGTTTCAACCGACCTTCCTGTATAAACATCAATTTTTTATACAGGAAAGGTCGGAACCAGAAGTTGAGTTGAATACAAAAGTTGTTGTACACTTTATAAACTTTCTAGAATATATTTATTTACCGCTATACCATCGTTAGGTTGCAAGTTATGCTATTTTAAAGTTGACAGATTTTTCTGACACTTTCAGCACACTTGCATAGAGAGTAGCAGTTTTGATCCAAAGTTTCCATGTTGTTCGGTTTCAAATCTGGAAATATTCTTATTTACATAGTTGTATACAATGTAATAAGCTTTCCAGAAATTACTTATTTGTCTTCATATCAGTTTTGGTTTAAGAGATATGCATTTTTAAAGTTTGCTGAAATTTCAGCATTCAGATTTTTATATTCAGTTCAGATTGACCACATTGTATTCAAACTCGATTTGGAAAAAGTAGACGACAGATTCAGGTCTGGAGCCAATTACAAAAATTGTAGCTGACTCACTAATCTGTCCAAGGGTTACTCGCACGACACCATTTGATGCAAAATCTGCTAGTTATGAGTCACATTCAGAAAAGTTCAGAGTGCTGTCCAGTTTCTGTAGTCCCGGACAGTTTCTGCGATTTCCAAAATTTCACCCACTTAAGAAAAGATTTTGGTCCTGAGCTGAATAGAGAAATTGTAGAGGACTTCCAAATATTTCCAAAAATTCTTCATTTGCTCTCATAGGACTCCTGGTTGAGGATATATGGATTTTTAAATTTCAGTTGTCACCAGATTTTTAATAAAAATTTCGACAGAACTTTCTTTGTTTGTTGTTCATTTTGTCCACAATTTTCAGATAGTTAAACGTTGATATATGCAGAAACAATGTATTACAAAATTGTTACATACATCCTCAGTATTCCAGAAATGCATCACATGAAGTCATTCAACAATTCTACAGCGAGTTATGCGAGAAACAGTAGCTGTATACAGGACTGTCCACTCGCTGTCCAGATTTGATCAAGTTTAGAAATTTGAAATTTTGAGTACGTTAGAGATGGATTATTCTCTGGAGTTCTATAGAAACTTTGTAGAGGACTCTCTACACTTTCCAACAACATAAAGTAGGCCCGCAGAGGTGAAGTCTGCAAAATGTTATGATTCAATTGGTGAAGAGTTCAGATTCTGTCCCCTCTTCCGGGCTGCCAGAACCTCTTAAACGACACTTCAATTTAGACCTTGTTAATGTGAGTTTTAGATTAGAGTCGAATAGAAACTCGTTAGAGGATTCCTTAAGCTTTCCAGGCATGTATATATATGCCTATGTTGCTGTTCTAATTTAAAAGTTATGGCTGTTCAAAGTTCAACAATTTTCCAAGTTGGTTCAGATAGTACATATAGTCTTGTTCCAGTTTTTAACCCAAGTGTTTAAATACTTCTTATCTGAATTTGGGGCAATATTGAATTACAAAGTTGTAGTCTAGCCCCTCACCTTTCCGAAAATGTATCACAAAGGCATGGAAGAGCTTTCTACCAAGAGATAGGGCAAAACACTAAAGCTGGTCCAATGTTTCAAAGAAATGGGATTAGTGTTGATTTTTGATGATGGGAATCGATTCAAAAGGCTTTCATGCCCAAACTGTTCAAAGAACAGTCGTAGAGGACTTGAAGATCTTCTTAACCATATAGCACACTACTAGGTTCTACGATGTTTCATTAAAAGCACCTCTTGACATAATCGAGCAAGATTTCATCAAGAGTGAACAACAACCTTAATCTTCATCCTTCTTCCCATTGCACTCTCCAAGTCGAAACTTTGACCCAAAACTTTCCAGCAACTAGGAGTTAGATCTTACAAGATGATAATGAAGTCAATCTTTCGTGGGGGATGGTCAAAGTATTAATTGTGATACTGATGGTACTACGTGCCTTGCCAAAAGAAAAGTCTAACCCGGTATATCCGGATACGTCCATAGGTGGTCCTAGTATTGATCACTCACAAACGGTTTCTACTGGAGTCGCTACCGGAGTTAGTGTAGAGTTAGTGTAGCTGCAGAAGACAAGCAATCCGCTTTCACACCTTAACACCTCAAGGGCGGCACGGGGAAACACGATAGGCAGTTACAATAATATATATGAAAGTAAATGCATACGACTCTGGTGTGAGTCGCCCTCGAGTGAAGTCATGTCTCGAGGTACATGGTTGTACTACGTCTGTACAGCAAAGACTCCCACACAAACCGGCTTATACACGCTCGGGCATATGTGTTTCGCATGCTCCCATAGAACATGAATAGTTCTAGAGATGCATACTATCGGGTTATACACCACCCGACGGGGGCTCCCACTAATTTTGTGTCACGCTGGGGTACCGCGTGTCATATGTTCTCGGAAACATGGAAAGTTTCAGAGACTCATATTGACTTTCCGTGCAAAGCCACGGAAATATCATATACCACATCTCGTATGCAGAGCTTACCGAGATTGATCCGCTCTCGGTGGCGTACCTTACCTCTTACCTTGAAGATGGAACGTCGTTACAGAATAATGTAACAGGTTAGTTCACCACCTTTATAACTTATACTAGTAATAGTCCTTAATAGGCATATAGCTAATCCTCACTCGACTACTTCGGAGTTTTTGAAAATAGGCTCTTTTCGAGCATGTCATTCCCAATGAAGCTCTGATACCATGTCTGTGGGGACCGGAGTCCACACATCCGAGGATCTCATTGGGTGGTGACGTGCGATGCGGCACCTAACAGCACACATGAAAAGGAACCAAAAACGTATAAAGTTTTCATTTCATAATAAGAAGAGTTTACAAAAGAGTGTACAACAAGGATACACACGCAGCGGAAAATACATACTCATAATCTCACCTAACTAAGCAGGAGAGAAGACGTCCATGCCCTAGGGCGCTTCTCATTAGCAACAAGAAGAACATTCAGCTGCGGCGTGGTTCACATGAGATTTATCTCGATACCTCGAGATCTCATGTACAACTTGAACAGCAGAAATAAACATAATACGTGCAAAAATCGTTAAAGCACAAACGTGGGCATAAGGCTCAGCAAGACTAACCCGTCTCACTAGACATATGCAAGGGAAAGTCTAAACATAGGTAGGGAATAGCATAAGTAGACTCGCCTATAAGTGGATCCTTAGAGTCAAGTTTTAAGTAGCAATTGACGTTCCTTGGGCACGGCACATCATAGACTCTACAATCAAACAAGAAACGCTTCACCGATGATATGACATGCCCAAAGCACAAATGCTATTCAGGTTAAGTGTTTGGAAACTGTAAACTGTAATTATGCTATCTCTAAGCCATACATGGTTGCAAAACAGTATTTTAATAATTGTAGCAAATTTATAATATGATAACTACTGTGGATTACTACGTCACGACGCGGTGAACAAGTATGCTCCCTTCCGCGAGGACGGTGATTGCAATCATGACACACCCGGACTGCACGACACATACGCTCTTTCGGAAGTGCCAGCGAGTACTTACAGCAGTACCTACCCAACACTTCAGTACTAGTCGTATATGGCCACCATTCACAAGAGACCCCCATATCGAAACAAGCCTTCATCCCGAGCAAAAAGGCCTTCTACACGGACACGTCGAAGTTGCCCACTAGAAGAGACTTCACCTTTTGCCTTCGCATCTCCATTCAAGGATGGCAGGCAAGCTTCGACACCACAGTCGTCAAGTTACATCAAGTTATTGGGCCTCATTAACCCATTATGCAACAGGTACAGTTCAAACTTGCCCAAGCAGGGCCGCACATGGCTCGGTCCTTAATCAACACAGGCATGGCTATGCGACTGAGATCACATCTCGTCGCTTCCTGTCCACCCCTGTCCGTCTCAAATTCAGGTTCATATATCAAGTGTTTGCTATATCAACCCTGTGTGAAAAGTCTTACATCACTCGCAAGTAGATTCCAACTACTCGACTTCTACCGGATTTCCTATACATTAGCAAAGCAGTTACTATAGGTCAAACTGTAACCCGTTCCAACCAACCCCTGGGATTTGTGGTCATGCAAGTGGAGTATTAATCACCCTATACGTAATGTACATATGAAACTTAAGACGTAATGTGAGAAATACTGCAAAACTCTGTAAAGCTTTTAAATACATACCGGGGCTTGCCTTTGTTTGCGACTCAACTATCTAACAACTGTTAGTAGCTTCTTCTGGAGACTCCGCCAAGGCCATCAAGTGAACACCCTGGCCTTCTCCTCCAAGCGAAGCTCCTCGTCGATCACCTACATCACGTTCCTATCGACATGATATGCATATACGTAATTAATGTAATATAACATTAGACTCTAAGAAGTTGTCTAAACTTTCAGAATGAAGAAGTTGGCTAGGAGGAATAGGTAGGCTTCTGTTGTGTGGAAGAATAGAAGATGAGTCAAGGTGGACATCGCAGTGTCGAGGTGTGAATGGAAAGGTGCAATGTAAGCACACATTGAAACGTATCACTCAACACTTGGAGCTAGGCCACTCAAGAAGGTTGAGACTGACTAGTGTGGAAGTGTTGGACTGGTGAGGGTAAGGATGAACAAGGGTCTATGGTGGAACATCGAATGATTAGGTTACGAGTGGAATGTGTAACTAAGAAGGTTGCAACTTAGGAGTCGACTAAGGAAGTTGTATCGACTTATGAAGGAATAACCCTAGTTAGAACGAGATATGTTGAGGCAGTCTACGAGACAATAAGAATCAAGGAAAGACCTATTAAATTTAGATGTGAAGGGTACTTAATACTTGAAGCTCAAGCAACCTAGCAACTTAACAACGAGGATTGTTAACGACTAAGGAGGGAGTAATCTACCTAAAGACAACATGTCGACTGTTGTAATGCACGACTTAGGAGGGCAAGTGAATTAAGGAATTAAAGTTATGACATGACCTAGATATAACTTTTGGATGTAGGGCAATGGTTATCGAGGAAGGTGTCTTCATAAAGTATTCTTAACAGACTACAATGGAAAAGGGCAGGTCAAAGGAAATTCATTTTATTTTATTTTATTTCCATCAACTACCCGACGCTTTATGAGACGGCCTCCCCAAGCATACCCCTCACCTACATCAACTAAATAAGTTCAACATGGAAGTTAACTTCTTCAAGGCCCTCAAGGTATAGCATGAGTGATGATTGGTCAAAATGAGTACTACTAACGCATCCTCACCTATAGCTACTCTGAAATGAACCTTTTGTCTAGGAACTTAACTTGGTTTCAACTAATTCCAAGGAAGTAGCCACACCATCCAACCAACCTCATCATACTAGCATTATTCTAATGCTCTCGACTGCTATGCCCACAGCGAGTAAACAACAACTAAACTGCCTTGATGCATTCAACATCCACATTCCTTGCAGCCAACAACCCGACGCTGGTAGACGATAGCGAACAGAGATTAGAGAACTTGATGACAAGCCTGTGGCATTTGGTCGAACAGTTGGTGAGTGTGACTGGAAACAGAGCATAGAGCAGTGGAAGCATGGGATATTCATGGAGCTGAGGTCGATAAAATGAAGAAGGACCCTTAGGTCGAGTAATGACGTGGTTGTTGCTGGCAAGGTGTGCTCGGTCGTTGACGAACATGGTGCCGACATGGAACGTGCTTACTGCGGTCTGCGCGGCGAGGAACGGCGCAACGCGGCGCACTGCTGGAGACGGCAGTCTAGTGAATAGCGGAAAAACGCACGAGGATGCAGCACTGTGGAGGAAAACACCTGCGTGGATAAGCAAAGTGTGCAGGTGAGCGACCTACGGCACGATGCACGGCAACACGTGCTGCGGAGAGAAGGAGAGGCGAGCAGGGAACGAGTTAGGCGGAGAGGAAGGACGACGACGGCTAGGAAACTCACCTGGAGACGTTCGGTGGCCGGAGACAGGCGCAGGAGCGCAGGACGGCGATGTCGACTCGTGATGGCGAGCAGCAGGGCGACTGGGCGCCGTCGGCAACAGGGGATGAGCATGGCGCACGGCGGAGGTGACCGGCGCGGCAAAGGTGGGGGCGAGCGTGATGCACGCGGGCGTCGGCCTGGGCGATGAAGGAAGCGAGGGCGAGCGCGGCGCAAGGAGGAGACGCGCGCGGCAAGGGCGTGCTGCGGCCGGAGGCAGCAAGGGTGAGCAGCGTGAGTGGAAGGAAAGCGCGCTAGGAGGAGAAGGAACGTTTCCCCTTTGCTGGAAAGAAAACAGAGGAGTGAGAGGATAAGACTGCCACGTGGGTCCCCCATTTTCTTTCTCCTTATCCTCATTGAGACTTTTAAATGTATTACTAAATTAGTTCAAAATGGTATGCTGGTTATTTGACAATTAAATAACCCAAGATAATTTACAATCTTTTATTTGATTGATTTAAATTGGAATTTTTTTATTTCAATTGATAAAGTATGATTTCATCATATTGCTTCATAAAATATAAAATGGGTAAATAATGTTCATTAGAAAAGCTGCAAATTGAATTTCTAAATTGGTAGCTGAAACTGATATTTGCATTAAAGTGGGATTCTACACTCCGGTGCTGCAACCGTCCTGCGGCGCCGGACCTACCTCCCTGCTAATGGTGGCTCCGGTGCTGCCATGTGTCCTGCAGCTCTGGACCTTCCTCCATGCTAAGGATGGCTCTAGTGCTACCACGTATCCTACGACGCCGGACCTGCCTCCCTGCTAAGAGTGGTTTCGGTGATGTCACGTGTCCTGCAGCTCCGGACCTGCCTCCCTTCTAAAGGTGGCTCCAGTGCTGCCACGTATCTCGTGGCGCATAACCTGCCTCCCTGCACTCACAACACTGACGGCCATAGCGTGGTGCACCCGTGACACACACCAGCACACACCTGAGACAGACCTCGTGTCATGGTTAATTCCAACATCCAGTTCCCGGTCTTGCTTTCCTAGGTGTTTTTGCTCACAGAGCCGCATAGATTTTTGTGATGATGCTACAGAGACCCACGCGGAGGAGGGGGCATGTGGGCAGGGGGATGTAGTGAAGGAGGAAGAGCACCTGAACCATCGGGTTGGTATGATGACCAGTCTTGGACTCAGAATCGGTGAGCAAGAGAGCTCTGCCACGTGCCGACGGAGGAGGTCAGTGGACACTCCGCGTAGGAGCAACGACTGTTGGAGGAAGGCACAATGGTGGTGGCTCGGCTGTTGGAAGGGCAACTGGCAATGAGGGGTCACTCTGTGCCGTCTGTTAATGTGCGCGAAATCGAGGCCCATACGCGTACGCACTCCCTGCTGTCGGGGGCGCAGTTCTGTGGAACTACGAATAAGGCCACCATGGATGCGGACATGTTGTTATCCTTGAAATGAGCAACACGCTGACACACTCCCACCTTCGCTTGACGGTGTCCTTCCTGGAAACCATGCCTACAGCTACAGGCCACTGCTGCTGCCTCTCGTGCATAGTTGTGGCATTCTCCATGGCGGCTATCGAAGTGTTAATGCGACACTTTTTCTGTATCTGCTAAGAAGCAGCTCGCGGAGGTTCTTTGTTTGGCGGGGCTTAGACCACAATCAAGTGTTCTAGCGGATCGGAATATGAGACGGTGGTTTTTACGTGGTTCGGGCCGCAAGGAGCGTAACACCCTACTCTAAGGTGGATGGTATTGCTAGTATGTGTGTCTGCGTGTGCGTGATGTGGGGATTCGATGTCGGGTTTCTGGGTCCTTTTATAGTCCAAGGCAAGACGGCTTACAAGTGGGGCCCGGGACCCGACAGGTGGCCCCAGGGTGATCTTATCTTGTACAAGATATAAGGCTTCTTACGTTTGTTGACTGTGACCGCACTTTAAAGACTTGTTGTCTTGCCGCGTTGGTTGCCAGTGGCAGGACATAGTCGTTGATGATGGCAAGGAATGCCCCATCTGTCTTGTCGTTGTAAGCTACCCAGTTGGTGGTGTGGGGTAGGCCTCCGACGCCTTCACTGTGATGTGATTGGGCGTAGCGGTACCTGACAGGGGCGTGTGCTGCACCGTGCGCTGCACCGTGCGCCAGGGGAAGGTGTGTGCCTTCAATGCGAAACTGTACAGGACACGCCGCCCTTCACTCGTTGGGGTCCACGCCTCGTTGCAGGTCGTGGGACACACTCCAGCTCCAGAGCCCTCCTCGGTGGGATCAAGGGCCCGGAGCCAGAGGACGTGTGGCAGCTCTGGATCCCTCCTCAGTGGGAGCAAGTACCTGGAGCCGTATGACGCGTGGTAGCTCCGGAACCCTCCTTAGCAGGGAGGATGGGCCCAGAGCTTATTCTTGTATGCGGGGTTACCCGGTTTTGAGGGTACCCAGAGTGGATATGCCTATATGCCGTCGCCGCTACCGTTCATGCATGATGATGGCATTCTTCCAAACGACCACACCTACATGCTACCACCACCACTGTTCATGCATGTTGGAGGTGAGACTATTTTCAACCCTCCTAGGAACCCAAAACAATATGTGATATTTGCTCTGTTCTTGAACACACACTACTACAAAAAGCATTTTCACAGACGCCTCGATTTTTTTACACAGGCAGACCGTTAAAAAATTTGCCTGTGTTGTCGAATGAGTTAACAGCCACTTGTGATAATAGAACTTCAAAGGCGGCTCACATAAATGATTCGCCGGTGTAAACAAATCTATTTTTACAGGCGGGCTTTGAAGAAAGAGCCACCTGCATAGTAGCTATTAATACAGGCAGCTAATGTGACCGGGTGCACCGGGCATGCGTGCCAGTTATTGAGGTGCCTTAAACACATGCAGCGCATGCGCGTCCTTTGAATTCAATTTGAACTGCTCTGCGTCCCATCACTACTTAACGCATCAAAAGACGAACCTCCAAGCTTCTACAATGTTATAAGATCACTCGTGTGGGCCATCATCTTCTCCGCACAACAATCTTGCTCCATGGGCGCTTTGGGCTCGGCCCCCTTCCAGAATATACTGGAATAGGCACCACAAGCCACTACGTGTTCGTCCTCACGCATTTGGCCGATCGTCTCGATGCTCTCTGCAAGACGACGGCGGCTGAGCTCGGTGTCGAGGGCCGCGACAACTAGGTGGTGGAGATGGCCATGAAACTGAGTTTTCCGGCTTCACGGCCGGAGGCGCCCTAGGCCTGCCAGAGCCCGAGGAGCCCGAGAAGGAGGAGGAGGAGGAGAAGTAGAAATTAGTTGTTTTTTCATTTCTTGTTTTTAATTGTGTTGTTTTTCTTTTCATGTTTTTAGTTGGTGTTTTTCCTTTTTCTCGTGTTTGTAATTTATTGTTTTTAAGTTAATGAACTTTATGTTGCTGTTCATTGGTGTGCTATCCGTGCAAAAATAGTTCTAGTCGCTGATCGATCATCGATCATCTAATAGGCCATAACCTCATCATATGAGTGAACTACTAAAAATGGACTAATAATGTAATGTCCTAACGATAAATAAATCATTATATATATGTATTATAAAACATAAACTAATGGACTATTTATCTCTTCAATGAATGTGTTACACATTGTTGATGTAGAAAATCATTATAGATATGTATCGCATAAGTTGATCAAAAAAGTGTCGTAATTTTTTACAAACGGTCCTTAAACAAAAGACACGTGTGACAATAGTACCTTCAGAAGCAACTGCTCAGCTTCCCAGGCGGTGATTAAGATTCCAACACCTGAGAAAATTTGTTTTATAATTTATTTAAAATATTTTCTCGGGCGGTGATTAAGAAGGTGTCACCTGACGAAAATAATTTCTCTATAAATGAAGTGTTGGCCGTGTCCCGCAACCCTAACATTTTCATTTTGCCACCAAGCCCTTCCCCGCTACCGCCAAGCCCTCACCCTCGTCGTCCTTACCCTCGTCGTCGTTACCGTCACCATCCGCACCCTCGTCATCTGCACCGTTGCTGTCCTCACCCTCATCGTCCTCACCCTCACCATCCTCTCAATTGTTGTCCTCACCCTCGCCATCCTCTCCCTTCGCCATCCTCACCCTCAGCATCGATGTCGAGCACCATCTTCACCCTCGACGTCGCTGTCGAGCACTATCCTCACCCTCTGCATTGCTGTCGATCGACGTCGAGCACCGTCCTCACCCTCAGCGTCACCGTCGACGCCGAGCTCTGTCGTCACCCTCGACGTCGCCGCCGAGCGTCGTCCTCACCCTAGCCGTCAATGCCAAGCCCTCGAGGTCGCCGTCGAGTGCCATCCTCAAAGTATAGATTTTTTGCTCTTTGTATTGTTACTTTGTGTAAATTTACTATATATGGCCAAAATTGGCCTTCTTAGTCTTGCAGTAAGATATGTTGCACAATTCATTTTGCATGAAAAATTAAGAGGTTGTGCGAGACTGAACTTAGTATAGTTTCTCAATGCATCAATCCCGATTCCAATATAGACAACCAGTATTTTGAAAATGTTGCGCTTAAAATCAATGTGAAGAACAGTTCTTGTACTTTTATATTTACTATTATTTCATCCATGTGCTGTTGTAAGTAATTTTGTAATGAACGGTTAAAGCTGTTGTCAGCCTATCAGGAATTTATTTTTAAAGGAAAGCGTATCAAGAATTGATTGATGTTAGTGGCACTTTTGATTTCTACCTCTGCAGTCATGCTAGAATCAAGGTACCTATGCGATAATTGGTGTTGCTCACACAAGTTTTGATATTAATCTATTCATGCATCAGTTGATGTAAAAGTTTGTTTTCTTTAGTGGACAAGCAGACTAGCTCACTACCATCACTACAGGAAACCCGATCAATTACGTTGGTCAGGCAAAAGCCAACGTAAATTACTTTATTACATTGGTTTTTCCTTAATTATGTTGGTCATGGGCCGATGTGGCAGTTTAGACGTAATTAAGCTAACTTACATCGGTTGCCAACATAAATTACTTATGTCAGCCGTCACTTAATTATGTCAGCCATCAGTAGCAGACGTAAGTTAGTGCTTACCTCGGCCGTCGATAGCTGACGTAAGTTACATGGTCTAACTTACGTCAGCTCTTGCCAGGTCGATGTAAGTTCCTTGGTCTAACTTACGTCGGTATAGCCGGACCGACGTAAGATAATTTGGGATAACTTACGTCGGCCTTGCCATAGCCGATGTAAGTTATGTTTTTTATTTTTTTAAAAAACAGAAATTGTCTGCCTCGCACGATGGCGAGCTCACAGAACAACAATACATAGAGATATTTATACACAACAGTAAGAAAGAGTCTCAAATTATTCAAAACACATCAATCACAACACAAACTCCGACCGGGCTACACGCTAGCCTCTCGACCACCTCCGGAGCCAAAAAGGTCATCTCCGCGCGTCCCTCCAGGTGTAGGTTGTTGTGCTGAATAAGTCTGCTGCCGTCGCCGAATCCTACAAAAGAACACTAGAGTTGGACATGTTACAAATTCATCTCACGCTCTTCCTCTCTCTCTAACTTTCATCCTCTCACTCTCTTCCCCCCTTTCTCTCTTTCTTTCACCCTCTTCCTCTCCCTCTCCGTCTCTCTATTTCTCTCACACTCTCTTCCTCTCTGTCTCTCTCTTTCTCTCATTCTCTCACTCTCTTCCTCTCCCTTCCTTTCTCTCCCTCCCTTTCTGTCACAATTTCTCTCTTCCTCTTCCTCTCTTTCTCTCATTCTCTCACTCTCTTCCTCTCCATCACTTTCTCTCTCTCTCTTCCACTCCCTCTCTAGCATCCTTTCTCTCTCAACCTATGTTTGTCTCTCTTACTCCACCTCTATCTCACTCTCTCTCTCTCACCCAATGTTCTACCTCCTCTCCCTAAGTGAAATACTAAAATAAATACGACAATATTAAAGAAATAGTTTATTACCTGCGCCGGGGGCATCTGTGCTGGGGGCATCTGTGTGGGGTCACCTGCGGTAGCTGAACAGAGAAATATCGATATGTTGACCACTCCGTCGAGCAAGAGTCTGCCATTGCAAAATATTAGAAGATATATGTTACTAAAATTCTATTAAATTAAACTACGGTAGTTTAAATTACTTACCGCCACCGTTTCTTTCATATGGGCCACGTACAAGCTCGTGACCTCCTGGAAGGCCCTCGACCTCTCCTGCTCCTCCCTCACCCTCTCCTGCTCAACCCTCCACCTCTCCTGCTCAGGTACAATGAGACTAACAAACATAAACTCATATTTCATGCGTGTGCTTATGATACATTCGGCCATGTTACGCTGTTGATGCATGACATCAATATTGTGCCTTAGAATCAACAACTTAACATATGGTAGCTCCCAAATTCCACATATGTGAGTCCAATTGTGTTTGTCTCCGTAATCTTCGAAATATCCAGGATGACCTTCACCTGGTACCAATTTGTCCAACATATCATATATTTCTGACCAGTTAAGACCTTTTTTGTGGTCCTTTAGTGACAACGGTGTACTTTTTGAAGACATTCCTCTAATGCCTAAACACGTGATTCGGAGGCGGCCAACATCTGTGACAATTGAAGTAAGATATCTTGCCTCCATGGGAAGTCGAAAGCAATTGATGTCCGAAGCACATATCGGACACGTCAACCAACCCTGAGTGCTCCATCTAGAAAACATGTCGGAAAACTTTTTAACCTCTGTTGTAGGAGGATCCTCTATAAGATCTTGTTATATAGCTTCCAGCATCTCATCCATCATTTCAACCCCCGTGTCATCATCATTGTCCAGTTCCACTTCTTGTACAGCTTGAGAAGCTATCTCACCGCGGAAGGTTCACAACTCATAATGTGATACGTAACCGTTTCGACACGAGCGCATCGAAAGTTCCACTTTGTCCAAAAATGTCTCGTTATGGCATTTTGTACATGGACACCGCGCCTTATCGCTGTTTGACAATGAAAAAGCTTGTTCTACAAAGCTTTTGTCTTGGCGTACCACTCATTTGAGTGACCACCAGTTCTGCTCTTCTAACCAATATACATCCAACTGTGATCTTCAACCATGTTTGACTCTGCAGTTTAAAGCCAGAGAAATTGTGGTTACTTTATACTTTGTTTAGTGCCACAACCCTACATATATTGGAAAGGATAGGTCCTAAACCCTTACAAGAGTGATCGAGCGAAGCGTGCTTATGATGAGGCGCGCATTCTGGATTCGGACGAAATGTCGGCAGCATAACCCCTCCATTCTCTAACTGCATGCTCGTAAATGGTGCAGCAGAGAACAACAGGGTTTTGCCATAACACTCGTAAATGGTGCAGCAGAGAACAACAGGGTTATGCCATTAAAATCTCGTCTAGATCCAAACCCGCATCTCATCACAAGCCACGCCCCCTCGGTCACTCTCAAGCTGTCCAAAAAAGGGACAATTCCGAACAGACATGCCTCACATGCGTAACGCATGTGAGATGGGCCGGTTCGAAATGGGTAATGCATATTGTACAGGTTACGTTAATTTTTCATTTTTTAGTCATTTCTGAGAGAGAGAGAGAGGAAAGAACGAGAGAGAGAGAGAGAGAGAATTGGGTCACCCATTCTAAGTTATAACCATCTAAGCCCGCCTTTAACAGTCGAACGGCTATACGAGACAGTCGTCATACTTTATGCTCTGTCGGATCCTGCCGCCCACGTGCGGGACCTTGCCTCATCACCGTCGCTTTTCGTCCTCGTGCCCGTCTATACGCATAAGTGACTACTAAATGGTCGTGTTGGGCCATAAATGGGCTCTGCTGGGTCGAGTTGGCCCGGAGCCCGTTTATATACATATCATAAATAAACACTCAAGCAATAAAAATATTTAAAAAAGAATTGAACAACTAGTTAGTAAATAAAAAGGAATTAATCAATTAAACAACTAAATTTCATCAGACATCAAATTTTGAATGTAATTGCAACTAATTGCTAAACAATTGAATGTAATTGCAACTAATTGAAACTAATATACCAACATTGGGGAAATAATTGAATGTAATTGCAACTAACTAAAACAAATTGCTAAACAATTGATAATTGACAGCTAAATTCTCAATAACTAGCTAAGTACTCACTAACTAACAATTGACAATTGCAAAAAAAAAAAAATTAGCAATAAAAAGAGTGGCAAAAAGGGGGTGGGCTCACTAACTTTGATGACGGCGGCGCAGTGGGGGCGGCGTCGTAGTGCGGTTGGGCAGTTGCGCACTGAGATGGCGGCACGATGCGGGCACGCGGTGGTGCAGGCGGCGCAGTGGGGCGATGACTCGGTGCTGTGGGGCGGCGGCGCAGTGCAGCAGCGCGGCGGCTTTGGTGCAGGTGCCGCGGTGGGGCGGCGTGGTGCAGGCGGCAGGATGGGGGCGGTGTGGTGGGGGCAGGGGGGCAGC
The DNA here is from genome assembly GCA_036927565.1 of Tuctoria greenei. Lineage (NCBI taxonomy): Eukaryota > Viridiplantae > Streptophyta > Magnoliopsida > Poales > Poaceae > Tuctoria > Tuctoria greenei. The sequence goes on from JAYESD010000011.1 coordinate 143,063,926, forward strand.
GCGGCACAGCGGCGGCGACGCGGTGGGGCGGTGTGGCAGCGTGGCATGGCAGTAGCGACGCAGGCGAAAAGGCGCACGGTGCGGTGCAGAGGAGATAGAGGCACGCAGCATGGAATGAGCTGCGTGCACGGCCCATACGGGTAGGTTTAAGTCCTCTACTTATGTTGACCACGGTATAGGCCAACGTAAGTTGCAGACAAATTCCATCGGCCGTCTTACTTACGTTTGCCCGGGTCCCAGACTGACGTAATTAGCTCGTTAATGACGTCGGCCGATTTACATTTGTTAGTTGCGGGCATGGGACCGACGTAAGTTACGGAACTTACGTGGGCATCCAACGGCCGAGTAAGTTAAGTTACTTACGTCGGCAGGCCCACGTAAGTTAAACTTGCCGACGTATGTTCGCGTTTCCTGTAGTGCATGTTCTCTATGATGAGAACAATTTCTCAGCTGATGCTTTACAGATGCTCACCAACTGTCTGTCTTTCAGATTGCAGTTTCAAAAGTTTGGTGAAGTGATTGCAGCTCAATCTAGATTGAAGGAGACACAACCGTTTCTTATTCATAGGAACACAATTGTTTCCTATTCATTGCAATGTTAGGGAGAGTAAGCTATGAATTGCAATGTATGAACTATGAATATTAGATGCAAGTTGAGAGAAACTATTAATTGCTATGTATAATTAACCTATATTTTGCAATGTAGACACTATGAATTGCAATGTATGAAGCTATGATTTGCAATGTATAAACTGTGAATTGCATTGAATATATTTGTAATTGTTGTTATTTAAATTTGAACAAGAAATTAGAAATAATAGGGTTTAATTAGTTCTGTCCTAATGCTTTATCACAGGCGGAGTTGTACGTTAGGATCCACCTGAGATAATGCATCATCAGAGGCAGCATATTGCAAGTAAACAACTGCATGTAGAAAATCATTAGCACAGGGATTTCGAGAGCCGCTTGTGAAAATGGCCGATTTTGACAGACTCTATGTTTCAGACGGTTTTGAAATCCGTTTGTTATAATATGTTTAGAGCCGACTAAGGTAAAGCTTTTGGTAGTAGTGAGAGACACCCCTGTGGACATGATGTCAAACGCCAGCAACCTCATGAAGAGCATGGGCAGAAGCTGTTCTGCGTTGCTTTCACGCAGTGCCACCCGAGAAAATCCTAGTGTTTCCATGCAACTTTCACCCAGCTTCCACCCTAATATTGAAATCAACATTTCATGTGCTGGAATCTTAGTTTAATCATACTTGAGGTAAAGACTTTGTTGTGATGGGCCCAAGAATTGAGTGTTGGGTAAAAATAACATCTAATATGCTGAATCACACACACATCCACACACCCACACACACGCATGTGTGCTGCATACACACACATGCGTCATGATCGGCATGTTCTCCTTCAGTGACGCAGTGAGAGTCATTAGTTCATCCTGGACGTTGTGGCACCTTCCGTGAAGACCGGCACCACACACGCACAGGCTGCACCGGACGATGTCGCACCTGCAACACCAACCGCCATGGCGCAGTGCACCCACAACACACACGACGGGCACACTCGAGACAGATCTTGTGGCGTGGTTCATTCCAACATCCGATCGCTGGCCCTGCTTTTCTAGTGTTTTTGCTTGCAGAGCTCCGTGGATTTTTGCAATGGCGCCGCAAGGGAACAGGGCAGAAGAGGGGAGGCATGTGGGGCTGAGCTCCGTGGTATGATGGCAGCCTCGAGCTTGGAGTCGGCTAGCAGGAGAGTTCCGCCACCACCCCGGTAGGGTGGTGATGCTGTAGGCGGCGGAGGAGGTGGACTCTGCGTACCATCCACAACTCTAAGGGGAGGGCGAACCGTCGGTGGCTCAGCTCTGGGCAGGGCACCCAACACTGAGGGGCTGCTCCGTTCCGTCCGCTCATGGGTACGGCATCGGGGTGTGTACGCGTACGTGCTGCTTTTGCTGCCAGGGGTGTCGCCCTGTGGCGTACGAGCAACATGCTATAACACTCCCGGCTTTCCTGTTGGCATTCTCCCTGAAAGCCAGGCCTACATGCCGCTGCCACTACTGTTCATGAATGGTGGTGGCGTTTTCCCTGGCGTCCACGCCTACAGGCTACCGCCACCGTTGATGCATGGTTGTGGTGTGCCCATTGTCAACCCTCCTAGGAACCCCAAGCCGTTCCCCTTGGGGCATGAGCAGCAAGTACTATTTGCCTCGTCCCATTAACACGGACAGCCAATGGACATTGTCTCTCAGTGTGAGCATTCAGTTAAACCGAAACAGATCAGTTCGGTTATTAGTTTTTTTTATCAAAGTTCGGTTATCAAGTAATGGAATTGAAATCTTAACTGAAAAGGAAAAAAACTATTACCTCGGTTAGCAGGAAATTTTCTGTTCGGTTTCGGTTAACTAAAAAAAACAGACTCCAGATCTGTCGTGGGGGAGTGGGTCGTGCGGCGGCTGTCGGGAGTGACCGTGGGCGTTACGGCTGCTCTGCACGTGTTGGCAGCCATGGGAGATTTTGTGTAGTGGGTTCCTCGGCGAGGGTGGGCCGGGCGGTGACGGGAATAATGGGAACCTGGCGGGGGCGGAGATCGGACGCTGGGATGCTGCATCCGGCCATCGAGGTCACCGAGGACCAAGGAGATCGCTGAGGATGAAGTGTACGATGGTGTGGCGGGCGACACTTGGGCTAGCGTGGAGGCAGGCGGCGCTTGGACCGACGAAGCGCACGACGACAGGACGGTGGAGCGCATGCCAGCAGGGCTTGGCGTGCAGTTGGCCGGTGGGGAGGCGGGCGCCATCGTGCACCGCTGGTGGCAGCGTGAGGGAGTGGAGCGGTCACCTGTAAAGGGTTAGGGTTGGAGGTCTGAGCAGCGGAAGCAGGCCTTATGACCACATGTATGCAAGTGGGCTGGGCATTATGAGTGAACAAGTGTAAATGAGCTAGGTCAACAAATTTCAGTTTCGCCCAGTTAACGGGGTTTAAAAATCGAAAACCGAAATAAAGTTATGTTTTCACAGTTGAGGAAGAAAAATTGTAAGCGGTTTGATCAGTTTCAGTAAATTTGGTTTGAGCTCTGTCGGCGGGGGAGGAGGTGGATTCTGCGTACAAGCCACGACTCTGGGAGGAGGGCACCGGACACTAGGGGCCCTCCATTTCGTCCACTCATAGGTGTTGAGTCGGGGCACACACGTGTACATGTTACCAATGGAAGCGACACCTGCATGCCCTGCTGCCCCACTTGTATGAAAATCAACAATTCACCTGTTGTAATATTAGTTTTGTTGTACTTTATGTACTATTCCCTTTCTTCTTTTACTTTCATTCTAAAAAAATAATTAAAATTCCTCGATTTTATATCTAGCCTGCCCGACATGCTTTGGGTAAAGGCTTTGTTGCAATGGGCCCAAAAATTGATGGTTGGGTAGAAATATCATCTAAAATGCTAAAACACACACACACAGCCACCATGTGTTCTGCATACACAACCATGCACCATGATCTGCATGTTCCACTCAGTGATGCCAAAAGAGCCATTCGCTCGTCCTGGACATTACAGCACCTTCCGTGATGACCAACACCACACACCCATCGCACCTGCAGCACCAATGGCTGTGGTGCGGTGTACCCGTGACACACACGCGGCACACACACACGAGACAGACCTCGTGTGTGGTTTATTCCAACATCCGATCCCCGGTCTTTTCCTAGATGTTTTTGCCCACCGAGCTGCATGGGCTTTTGCGATTGCACTGCAGAGGAACCATTGGAAAATTATGAATTATTCGACCTATTTTAATCTATAATAAAGTATAAACTTGTGCAATAGTCATCAACATGACAATTATGACTGATCTTATGCTATCAATTCTAGCAATAGTAATACAAAAAATTATTAAAGCTAAAATAAGGAACTTGGAGATATATCCAGTGGCAGGACCAGTGCCCACTGGCGGCGTCATTCCCAACAGTTGACATGTTGGGCTGTTCGATGTAGTTGTTCCCGCTTAGTGCAGTGGAGATCGTTGATGCAGTGTAGTCACGTTACAGTGCAGACCGCGTCCATGAACACGTGAAGTAGTCGTTGATGAGCTTGGAGTTGTTGTAATCATACACGAGCACAAACAGGATGTTGAGTAGTCATGCGAATGTGTTCCCCAAAAATCATATTTGCCCTCTATCCCGTGGCAGGATTTCAAGAGAGCGTCGATTTCGGAGGCCTGCTTACTCCGTTTCTCGTGCGCGCAAGAAACAGAGTTGGGAACACTTAGAAGCAACACAACAATGAAATCTTTTGGTGGATGAGAGCAAAGTTTCTCACTTGTGTGTGTGTCTCAAAGTGTGAGGGGAGGGCCTTCTTATATAGGCTCCAAGAGTGAGAGAGGGTGAATGCCCTTAAGCCAAGAATTAATATGTTCATCAATTTAGCCGCGTTACTAGGCATAAGTGTAAAATCCCACTTTTTCATTTCATGTGAAGTTCAGCTACAAGTGGTTTATCAAAAATAATGGAGGTCAATATAGTTGTGCACATAAACTTGGCCTCACTAAAAAGGTTTCTTTCTACTCATGATTAAATCTTATTAACATGAGGACTGGACTTCACCCTAACCCTAGAACATTCTATTTAAACCTTTCTGCAAAGTTGGGAAGTTAATTGATAGAAATGGCTAGGTCAAATTTTATTGCAGCAATATAAAAATCAAAACAAATGTAATTTGATTATATTGCTATGCATATTTGACCCTACCAAAAAAATTCAAATCCAAGGCTCCAAATTTTTCTTGGACTCTTAAATATCTTAAATAGCTTCACAGCAAATTTTCAAGATTTTTGAAGTACATCTTCCATTTGTTTGGACACGTACAAGGGATTCATTTCGCGTCGACATCAAATTTAGCTTTGCACTAAACTTTGCCCAAATCAACCCCCAATTTTTCCTAAGACCTTTTATGGTTCAGGGGACTTTGTTTCAAAGTTTGGAGATTTATGGACCTTAGATACTATTTATTTCAATAAGGTTTATACCCATAGTTGAATTCAAATTTGAATTTGATACAAACTATGTCCAAATTGAAATATGACTGCAGAATTGGATTCCTCATATTTTTCTTAGCCTATCTGTAAATTTTGGGATTTTTTGGACAATGTTTGAGCTAGAATTTAGAGGAAGTGATAAGGGAGAGAGGTGGGGCCCACGAGTCAGTCGGTGAAACCGTTTCACCGCCTCTGTTTTCTTTCCCCGGGCGACACCGCGACGCTGCATGCCGCCAGCGCACCATCGACCGTCGGTCGCCTCCAGCTGCCCCCCCCTGCGTCCTTATCTACCGCGGTGAAGGCTATAAAACCACCCCTCGTCGGCCGAAGTCCATCACCGATTCACTTTTCATTGCGCCGCACAATTTCATCGCCGCCGCGATCACCTCTGTGCCGCCGATGCCGTGAAGCCTCGCTGTCGATACAAGCATCATCATCCTTTGCAGTCTATAGCAAAAAGGTGCGCAACAACCTCGTGCAGCTTCTGGTTAAGTTTGAATTCCTATCGTGCATCCTAACTTCTATATTCTTTCAATTCCCGAAGCGCTTTTATAGCTTTGAGGCTAGTTCGTCGGTTTAATTCCGATTGTATGCACAAAATTTCTTTGATCCAGTTAGACAACATGATCTATGTAGCCTAGCGCACCTTCCCTCCAGAAATCAGAAAGAACCATCGACTAATTAGCAAGTTCTTCGATTTTTCCCCTTCTGCCATTGTTAGAGCTCGGTTCACCGTCGACCTCGGTGTTGCCGGCTATGGCACGAGTTCTAGACCCTCCTAAAACCTTTCCTATGCTTCCACGATGCTTCCCGAGCTTTCAAACGAGAGATTTAGCTAGGGAATCGATGGTCTCCACATCACCGAAACCCTAACACCCGCCGCCGCCATCGGGAATGGTTTTCCGGTCACCCCTCGCCGTCGGGAGTCGGTCCAGCGTGTTCCCCGCGCAAAAATATGGTAGGGAGGCAAGTCCCGAGGCCTCCCGTGGGCCGGAAGCTATCGCCAGTGAAAGCGCCGCCGCGCGCCGATGAGAACGCCGCCACCTGAGCCGTGGACCGAGGTGGAAGAAGACCGGGACACGGGTCCCACCTGCCAGCGAAAGCAAAGGCGCCGGATCAATCTGTGGCTTGGGATTTAGTGCGGCCACGTGGGAATCTTTATGGTCCCGGTGTGGCTCGTTCCTGATTGGATGATTTTAAATCCAGTGGGCCCTGGCACCAAATTTAAAAGCTGAAATTTCCCATTTTGTGTAGAACCATTTCCAAAGTTTAAAAATCAATATATCTCTATAGACTGCTCCAAAAATATTCAAACAAATTTTGTTTGAAAGCCCTTGAGCTCTAGTTTCTGTCAGTACCAATTAGGTTCTGTGAAACTCAAATTTAAATTATGTAGAAAACAATATTTCCAAATGCAAATACAATTTTTCCATATGAAATTGCCACCGGACAAATCCCCAAAATTCACATAAAATACGTTGTCCTATTCTTGACTACCAGAAACAGTTTGAGAGCCATTGCATCTGTATAACTCTCTGTATAGTTCAGTTACCTTTTTTAGTTATTTAATTTTTACAGATATTCAGTTGCTTTATTATGTCCCAGATTTGGACTGAACCTTCATTTAGTCATACACTAGTTTCTGTAAAAATCTGGGATTTAATTGACCTAATCTCATAGTCCTAATTCAGTTGCAAACTGAATATTAATTGAAAAGCTAAAAATTCAATTATAATATAATTCCAGAAACTCTTGCCAACTTTGAAATTCTATAACTCCTTCACCAAGGCATAGAAATTTATGAAACAAATTTTGCTAGAACCAGAACAACTTCCTCTATCATGATTATCAACTGGCAGCTATGTTCAAGCTACAGTTTCTTCTCTAAAATTATTGGAAGTTATTGCTTGCCATAATTTTGGAGACAACAAACTACTTTAATACTCTCCCGTTCTTTGCAAGAGCTTCTATCATATTCCCTAGTATCTACCATCAAAGTTCCACAGCCAATTAGGTCCTTATCCTATAATGATCACCATAGATTAAATTATGGTATTGGTAGTAATTATTTTACAAAGTCATTCATATACATATTGTATGCATATCATATAGTGACCGAAGTCGAGGAGGAACAAGAGGCCTTGGAAGTACACTTGCCGGATACTAACCCCGACTCTGACCTGCAACCAGGCAAGCCCCGGTTTGCACTTAAGTCGTTTATAAAATTTTACTTTTATCACTATGATGATTAGCATATGAATTGTACATTACGTATAGGATGATTGAAAACTCCAGATGCATGACCCACAATCCCATTGGTTAATTGGGTAGGTTAATCACTCAACGTGTAGAATTGCTATGCTAATGTAGTAGGTGAACCGGTAGAAGTCGAGTAGTTGGAATCTACTCGCGAGATAGAAATTTACACTCATCTACACTGGGATAACATTTATAGAAAATAACTGTTACATCCAAAACTCGAGAACGGTCAGAGATGGATAGGAAGCGACAAGACGTGGTCTTGGTCACATAGCTCTGACTGGTCAGTTAAGGCCCGTATGTATGTGGCCCCTTCGGACAAGCTTGAATTGTATCGGCGACATAATGGACATATGGAATCCAGTAAACTGATGTAACTCGATAACTGGGGTGTCGAGGCCCATTAACTCACCATCGATAGGGGTGGGTTGAGGACAGTAAGGTGTAAATCGGTCGGCGGACACATGAGGTGTTCTGTGCGGAGACCTTCTGTTCGCGGAGGTGAGACGGGCTCGACATTCGGGTTTCTTGTGAAAGCTGGCCATATACGCCTAGTACTGAAGTGTTACGTAGGTACTGGTGTACTCGCTGACACTTCGGAATGACGTATGTGTCGTGTTGTCTGGGTGTGTCCTGATTGCAATCAGTGTCCCTCGCGGTAATAGAGTACCACTTGTTCACTGAGCTGTGACGTAGTAAATACTAAAGAAGCCAGAAAAATATATTGTATTGAATTATAATTGCTTTGCAACCTTGTATGACGTAGAGATAGTAAAACTAAAGTTTACAGTTTCCCCATACTTTAGCTGTAATAGCATTATGTGCTCTGGGTATGTCATATCATCGGCAAAGTGTTTCTTGTCTGATTGTGGAGTCCATGATGTGTCGTGCTTGGAGAATGTCATTTGCTACTTAAAACCTGATTATAAGGATTCACTTGTAGGCGAGTCATTTATGCTTCACCTTACCTATGCTTAGTATCCACCCTTGCATATGTCTAGTGAGAAGGGTTAGTCTTGCTGAGCCTTATGCTCACGTTTGCAGTTAACGAGTTTTTGCAGGTTATACGATTGATGAAGGGTTTGATTATGAGGTTACACCCCCTCCAGGGTGTACAACCGAGTGGGAACCCTACACGCCGCTGTAACTTGCGTGTTGCTAGTGCGAAGTATCCAGGGCATGGATGACTTTGCTTTTGCATAGCTAGTGCTGTGAGCGTAGCTATGATATATATATTTCTTTCCTTCCGCTAGTATTGTAAAACTTCCGCTGTAAGATAAATAAAAGACTTCGTCTTGTATTTTATTCTGATTCTGTTCTTGTATACTGTTGGGTGTCGCATCGCACGACAGCACCCAATCAGATCCTCGGATGACGGGATTCCGGTCCCCACAGACATGGTATCAGAGCATCATTGGGAACAGTGTACTTGAAAAGAACATATTTTCAAAAATTAGGATTTGAGTGAGGAATTAGCTATATGCCCTTATAAGGAGTATTATTAGTATAAGATATAAAGGTGGTAAACTATGTGTTATTATATTCTGTAATGACGCCCCGATATCAGGTAAGAGGTAAGGTACGCCACCGAGAGCGGATCAATCTTGGTAAACTCAGCATACGAGCAGTGGTATGTGAAATTTCCGTGGCTTGGCACGGGAAGTTAATAGGAGTCTTTGAAGCTTTCAATGTTTCTAAGAACCTATGACACGCGGTATTCCAGCGTGCTTCAAAGTTAGTGGGAGCCCCCGTCGGGTGGTGTATAACCCGATAGTATGCCTCTCTAGAACCATTCATGTTCTATGGGAGCATGCGAAACACGTATGCCCGAGCGTGTATAAGCCGGATCGTACAGGAGTCTTTGCTGTACAGATGTATTTACAGCCATGTACCTCGAGACATGACCTCGCTCGAGGGCGACTCACACCAGAGCCGTATGCATTTATTTTCATATGTATTATTGTGACTGCCTGTCGTGCTTCCCCGTACCGCCCTTGAGGTGTGAAGGTGTGAAAGGGGATTGTTTGTCTTTTGCAGCATTAACTACGGTAGAAGACCGTGTAGAAACCGTTTGCGAGAGAACGATATAGGAACCACCTATAGATGTAACTGGATATACCGGATAGAATTTTCTTTGGTGAGGTACGTAGAACCGTCAGTATCAAACATGATACTAGACCATCTCCAATGACAGAATGGATGCATAATATTTTGGAAAGTCCAATTATCAGATGCTGGTAGGTTTGGACTCCGTAAAAACGGACTCCGACTCGATAGGGTAAGTAGGATCAAGATTCTTGATTTCTGGCAGAAGTTGGCTCAACTTCGCTGGGTTGTAATCTTGGTTATCGGATAGATAACATAATGGTATCATACATGGATGGAAATTTCTTGAAGACCTCTAGAACTTTTCTGTTGACCATCAGGGCAGAAGAGTTTGATAATCTGGTGAAATTTGGAGTATACTAAAACTTCTCCAGATGACCCAACCATTGTACCAGTTCCAGAAATATTGCCATAACTCCCAGTAGGAACATCTTCTGCCTTATTGTGACACATGTATGGAAAGTTCAGAGGAATATCAAAAGGTTTGATGTTTAGAGTTTTTCCTAATTCGAATTTTAGTCAAATCAAATTTGGAAGTCAAAACAGTGGACTGCAGGACTGCCGGTGCAAACCAGTCAGTTCAACTGTTTAGTTTGGATGGTTATAACTTTTAATCCAGAATAGTGACATAGTCACATATATACATTTCTGGAAATCTTAGGAAGTCCTCTATCAACTTTATTTTGCATTCATGATCTGAATCTGGGTATAGCGGTGTCTAATTCCATTTGTCGCAAACTTGGTTCTGGCAGTCCAGAACTTGGAACAGTTTGCACCTATTTGTGAATTCACGCGCGATACCTGTATAACAAACTTTTCAGGGGGTAACTATTTTACTTCTGGATTTTTAACTTGATGTTATACAAAGTTTATTTTGTCATTACATCAAAATATTGTCATGATATCCCTGTATAAACTGTGGACATCACAACCTATACAGGGGAGGTTCTGTCAAAATTTCCAGAAAATATGGGTCAACTTAAAACCTGTATAGATTATATTTCCTGGCTCACTTGTAGCTGTATGAGCACAATATGGAAAGCTTGGAAAGTATACTACAAATTTTGTATTCAGCCCAACACTTGGATCTGATGTTTCCTGTATGAAACTGTGAAATTTATACAGGGAGGTCAGCTGGAACAGACTGTGATTACAGCTCCAGTTTTAAATTTTCTTAAATCTGTTGAGAGTTGGGAACCTTCTCATTGTTCCAGTATTCTTTTTATAGATGACGGAATTGAGGATGCTGCTACCGGACGGATGGGTATTTTCCACTTGCGCTAGTCATCCGGGTTTCCCAAGTATTTTGCGGGAAGTGCTCCAACAGTTTGGCTTCATCGAGATGCCATGCTATTGGGGTAGGGAAACGATCGACAGAGGTGTTCAGTCGTGCACCATCTTGGTAGACATCCCGGCTAGTCCACGTCAATATGTATGGGCTCCTTTATTGGTTACCATCGAGGGGGCTCAGTTACAGGACACATGGGCAATCGCTGCAGGCGAAGCACTTATGAAGCTTTGTGAGCTTCATCAGGATGCTATGGCAGGGACTCAATTTGCCCTTATTCCAGTCTGTGGTATGGCCGGATTTGAGTGGCAACGTCGTATGGTTGCTGCCTATACACCGCATGGCGACACCACCTCGACGACACTTGGGACATATGCAGCTGCTTCCTATATGGTAGTTGCTATGCAAGGCACCATTATTTTGGAACAAGTCAAAGCCTTGTGGGAAGCAACGGAGCGGGGTGATACCCTTGATTATATCAATGAGGGTCTATGTTCGCTCATAGCCCCAGCAAATCAATGGATAGATAAATGTGAGAGTCAGTTGCATTATGCTCGCATTAATTAGGCTACGGAAAGCTCATGCCGCACAACGACAGACTCACACTGAACTGCAGCAAGCTCGTGGTGAGCTGCAAGCAAGTCAGTTGGAGGTGCAACAACAGCAAGAGCAGCTGTTAGTCATCACTGGAGAGCGGGGCACCGACATTGAGACAGCTCAAAATTGGGAGTATGAGGCAGGAGAACTGCAGGATAATGTAATTGAGGCCGAGGCACAATTACAACCAGTGGTGTATCCACCGGCCCATAACATACCACTAATTATGGGTGAAAATTGCCTTCGGATGACGAAGAAGAAGAAGATCCCGAGGAACTCGAATACGTCGAGTAGGACGTATTAAAGTGGGATGTGGCAGCACTTCTGCTGACACGGGGCAATATATAGTTTAATAGTTGCTCATGTTTCTCTTTTGTGACCATGTTTGTGTCATATTAAGAGTAGTGGTAGTTATGTCTAAGATGACAAGACGTGTACGACATCTCATGGGGACCAAGTAGGGTAGAGATGTATTTCCATAGTGGGAGTCCATCATTTTGGAGTTTACCACTGTAAACTTGGTCACGAGATAATATATCTTGTATAAAGCTTGTACTTTATCAATATATGTGTATATTATCTATCGTGGTCTAACGCATTACTATTTATATGGAAGGATGAACTTGAGGCAGTGAGACTTATGGTGTAAATCATTGTATTGCAGCATGGTGCATACACGTACAACCACGAAAGTAGGAGGCTCAAGTGGGGGAAAGGGGGGTGACACACCACCCCCGGGGCAGAACACGCCCTAGACGCAACCATCTCCACCACCTCCACCTACACTTCCCAGAAGTCTCGCGGAGGTTCTCGCAGCAGTACTCGGCTCGCGCGACGAGCAAACCGAGTTGTTGCGGACCCTTGTACAGCACTCGTCCTGTCAAGGGGGACGACATGCTGATGGGCCAAGTTAGTCATATCCGAGTTCCTACTCGGATTTTGCATCGACGCATCCGCCGGTCTTCAGAGAGGCCGACGAACCTTTGGAGGCGGACAACTGGCTCAGCACCATTGAAGGAAAGTTCGGTTTACTCGAGATAACCGAACAACAGAAGACTCTGTTCGCAGCTTAGCAACTGCAGGGTTCTGCTGGTGCATGGTGGGCAAACTACTTCGCCGCACGCCCCGCAGGCTATGTCGTGAGCTGGGCAGAATTCTGGGAGGCGTTCCGCGCCTACCATATCCCTCCCGGGATTATGAGGAGGAAGCTTCAAGAGTTCTTGGAGCTAAAGCAAGGTGGAAGGAGTGCTTACGAGTACTCCAAGACCTTCAACCACTTGGCCCAGTATGCACAGGACCAAGTGACCACGGAAGACAGGAAGCGAGAGTGCTTCTACCGAGGGTTGAACCCCAAGATGAAGGACAAGCTGGTCTTGTTCAGCCGCGGCAATTTCAACGACATTGTCAACACCGCGATCGTGCAAGAGGAAGCTACTCGAGAGTTTTCCTCAGACAAGAAGAAGAGGAGTGCTCCACAGGGCAGCGGAGGTGGTGCTCCTCAGAAGTACTGAATGGTGTATCGATCACCATCTGGCCAGAGGTGGCAACTGCCATCACAACCACCAATGTTCAGTGGTCGCCAGTTCGGCAACACGGGTTTCCGACCGCAACAGCAGCAGGGGATGATCCCACGTGCACTTCCACCTGCACCACGTGCACCGGGATTCCGTCCTCCCATTCGTACCAGCCAAACCCCATACACGTGTTTCACGTGTGGATGCACAGGGCACTTCGCCAAGGACATCCCGTAGAGTAGGCAGGGCGGGGGACAGTCATCATACCAGGGCGCCAACCAACCCCGCAACCAGCCCAAGAAGCCAGTTCCCTGAATCGGCAACGTCCACCACCTCGCTATTGCGGACGTTCCGGAAGGCGCACCCGTACTCATGGGTACGTTCTCTATCTTTGATCATTCCGTAGTCATACTCTTTGACTCCGGAGCTTCACACAATGTCATTAGCAAGTATTTTGTCATTAAAAATCAATTGCCTATTATCTCCATAAAAACGCCGTATGTGATTTGCACTCCGGCAGAGAAAACAGTAACAAATGAGTTGGTTCCTGGGATACCACTTAACCTAGATGGAACCATATATCTTACTTCACTGCTGATATTAGAGAATCAGAAGTTAGATGTCATCTTGGGTATGGCATGGCTACAATACCATGGTGCTATAATAGATCTCGTTCCTCGAAAAATATATCTAAATTCTCCACTTCATCCTTCTCAAGTCCTCAATCTTGAGAGAGCCATTTTAGTGAATCCATCTACTCACAATACTAAGGTTATTGAACTTAAGGATATTCCGGTAGTATGTGAATACCCGGACTTGTTTCCCGAAGATCTTCCTGGTATGCCACCAGAAAGACATATAGAGTTCAAGATTGAGCTTGTACCGGGAATAGTGCCGATGTCAAGACAACCCTACAAGATGGCACCCAAGGAACTTGCATAACTGAAGGAGCAGTTAACAGAACTTGAGAACAAGGGTTTCATTCGTCCAAGTTTTTCACCATGGATGTTCTGCATTGTTCGTAGAGAAGAAAGATAAGACCTTGAGACTGTGTGTGGACTATCGTCCGCTCAATGCTGTCACCATCAAAAACAAGTATCCACTACCACGCATTGATATTATTTTCGATCAACTAGTGGGTGCTAAAGTATTTTTGAAGATGGATCTTCGTTCTGGTTATCATCAGATTAGAATCTGACCAGAAGACATACCAAAGACATCATTCTCGACTAGGTATGGGCTACATGAATACCTTGTTATGTCCTTCGGATTGACCAACGCACCAGCTCATTTCATGTATCTCATGAACTCGGTGTTCATGCCAGAATTGTACAAGTTTGTCGTGGTCTTCATTGATGACATCCTTGTGTATTCAAAATCCGAAGAAGAACATGCTCAACACTTGCATATCGTGCTTCAACGATTACGGGACCACCAGCTATATGCTAAGTTTAGCAAGTGTGAATTCTGGATCAGCCAAGTGCCATTTTTAGGGCACATCATATCAGCAGAAGGGATTGCAGTTGATCCAAGCAACATAAAGCAAGTACTCAAATGGGAATCTCCAAAGTCTGTACATGAAGTTTGAAGTTTCCTAGGTTTAGCTGGGTATTATCGGAGGTTCATTCCCATTTTCTCCAAAATAGCTAAACCAATGACAGAACTTCTAAAGAAGGGGACGGAGTATGTATGGACTGAGGCATGTGAGGGAGGTTTTCAGGCATTGGTAAAACACCTCACAACCGCACTAGTATTAGCTCAACCGGACACAACCAAATCTTTTGACGTGTATTGTGATGCATCAGGAATTGGTTTGGGTTGTGTGTTGATGCAGGATAGACGAGTGATCGCTTATGGATCACGGCAGCTTCGGAACCATGAGCAGCACTATCCAACTCATGATCTAGAGCTCGGTGCTGTGGTACTAGCATTGAAGATGTGGATACATTACCTACTGGGTAATCTAGTACATCTCTACACCGATCACAAGAGCCTGAAGTACATCTTCACCCAAAAGGACTTAAATATGCGATAGCGTAGATGGTTGGAATTAATCAAGGATTATGAGATTGAGATCCACTACCATCTAGGCAAAGCGAATGTAGTCGCAGATGCTCTGAGCCGTAAGTCCCATGTCAACAATCTTTCCATTACCTCAATGGAAGAAGAAGAACCGAGTCTCTACTTGGTTCCATATGGGGCACTCTACAACTTAGCTCTCATTCCTACTATCAGAGAGGATATTATGGCAGCTCAGAAGGAGGACAAAGGGATGTCGCACATTCGACAAAGAATGGAGATGGGGGAGACGAAATGTTTCCGATGTGACGATGAAGGTACCCTCTGGTTTAAAAACCGCATAGTGGTACCCCAAAACATGAAACTTCAGAAGAAGATACTGGATGAAGCTCATTTGTCCAAGTATTCCATTCATCTGGGAAGTAAAAAATGTACCAAGACTTGAGAAAGAAGTTCTGGTGGACTCGGAGGAAGAGAGAAGTAGCAAATTACGTATCCGAATGTGATATGTGTCGGCGAGTTAAGGCCGACCATATGAAGGCAGCTGGACAGCTTCAACCTTTAAGCATACCGGCTTGGAAATGGGAAGATATCAGCATGGATTTCATTGTTGGGTTGCCTCCCACTCTCCATAAGCACGACTCAATTTGGGTGTTCGTTGATCGGTTGACCAAATCAGCTCATTTCATACGAGTCAGTGTGGATTATGATGCAAAGTGGTATGCAGAACTTTATATTTCTAGAATTTTGTGCCTACATGGAGTACCCCACACTATCATTTCAGATCGTGGATCTATTTTCGTTGCTCGCTTTTGGGAGCATCTCCACGATGCATTGGGTACCAAACTGATTCGAAGCTCGTCGGTATCATATTTTTCTTAACCTATCTGTAAATTTTGGGAATTTTTGGACAATGTTTGAGCTAGAATTTAGAGGAAGGGATAAGGGAGAGAGGTGGGGCCCACAAGTCAGTCGGTGAAACTGTTTCACTGCCTCTGTTTTCTTTCCTCGGGCGACACCGCGACGCTGCATGCCGCCAGCGCGCCGTTGACTGTTGGTCGCCTCCAGCTGCCCCCCCCCCTGCGTCCTTATCTACTGCGGTGAAGGCTATAAAACCACCCCCCGTCGGCCGAAGTCCATCACCGATTCACTTTTCATCGCGCCGCACCATTTCATCGCCGCCGCAATCACCCCTGTGTCGCCGACGCCGTGAAGCCTCGCCGTTGATACAAGCATCATCATCCTTTGCAGTCTATAGCAAAAAGGTGTGCAACGACCTTGTGCAGCTTCTGATTAAGTTTGAATTCCTATCGTGCATCCTAGCTTTTGTATTCTTTCAATTCCCGAAGTACTTTTATAGCTTTGAGGCTAGTTCGTCGGTTTAATTCCGATTGTATGCACAAATTTTCTTTGATCCAGTTAGATGACATGATCTATGTAGCCTAGCGCACCTTCCCTCCAAAAATCAGAAAGAACCATCAACTAATTAGCAAGTTCTTCGATTTTTCCCCTTTCGCCATTGTTAGAGCTCGGTTCACCGCCGACCTCGGTGTTTCCGGCTATGGCACGAGCTCTAGACCCTCCTAAAACCTTTCCTATGCTTCCACGATGCTTCCCGGGCTTTCAAACGAGAGATTTAGCTAGGGAATTGATTGTCTCCACATCACCAAAACCCTAACACCCGCCGCCGCCGTCGGGAATGGTTTTCCGGTCACCCCTCGCCGTCGGGAGTTGGTCCAACATGTTCCCGACGCGAAAATATGGTGGGAGGCAAGTCCCGAGGCCTCCCATGGGCCGAAAGCTATCGTCGGCGAATGCGCCGCCGCGCACCGGTGAGAACGCCGCCGCCCGAGCTGTGGACCGAGGTGGAAGAAGACCGAGATGCGGGTCCCACCTGCCAGCGAAAGCAAAGGCGCCGGATCAATCTGTGGCTTGGGATTTAGTGCGGCCACGTGGGAATCTTTATGGCCCCGGTGTGGCTCGTTCCTGATTGGATGATTTTAAATCCAGTGGGCCATGGCGCCAAATTTAAAAGCTGAAATTTCCCCTTTTGTGCAGAACCATTTCCAAAGTTTAAAAATCAATATCTCTCTGTAGACTGCTCCAAAAATATTCAAACAACTTTTTTTTTGAAAGCCCTTGAGCTCTAGTTTCTGTCAGTACCAATTAGGTTCTGTGAAACTCATATTTAAATTCTGTAGAAAACATCTTTCCAAATGCAAATACAATTTTTTCAGATGAACTTGCCACTCGAAAAATCCCCAAAATTCACATAAAGTACAATGTCCTATTCTTGTCTACCAGAAAAAGTTTGAGAGCCATTGCGCCTATATAACCCTCTGTATAGTTCAATTACCTTTTTCTGTTATTGAATTTTTACAGATATTCAGTTGCTTTATTATGTCCCAAATTTGGACTGAACCTTCCTTTTGTCATACACTAGTTCCTGTAAAAATCTAGGATTTAATTGACCTAATCTCCTGGTCCTAATTTAGTTGCAAACTGAATATTAATTGAAAAGCTAAAAATTCAATTATAATATAATTCCAGAAATTCTTGCCAACTTTGAAATTCTATAACTCCTTCACCAAGGACTAGAAATTTATGAAACAAATTTTGCTAGAACCAGAACAACTTCCTCTATCATGATTATCAACTGGCAGCTATGTTCAAGCTACAGTTTCTTCTCTAAAATTATTGGAAGTTATTGCTTGCCATAATTTTGGAGACAACAAACTACTTTAATACTCTCCCGTTCTTTGCAAGAGCTTCTATCATATTCCCTAGTATCTACCATCAAAGTTCCATAGCCAATTAGGTCCTTATCCTATAATGATAACCATAGATTAAATTATGGTATTGGTAGTAATTATTTTACAAAGTCATTCATATACATATTGTATGCATATCATATAGTGACCGAAGTCGAGGAGGAACAAGAGGCCTTGGAAGTACACTTGCCGGATACTAACCCCGACTCTGACCTGCAACCAGGCAAGCCCCGGTTTGCACTTAAGTCGTTTATAAAATTTTACTTTTATCACTATGATGATTAGCATACGAATTGTACATTACGTATAGGATGATTGAAAACTCCAGATGCATGACCCACAATCCCATTGGTTAATTGGGTAGGTTAATCACTCAACGTGTAGAATTGCTATGGTAATGTAGTAGGTGAACCGGTAGAAGTCGAGTAGTTGGAATCTACTCGGAGATAAAAATTTACACTCATATACACTGGGATAACATTTATAGAAAATAACTGTTACATCTAAAACTCGAGAACGGTCAGAGATGGATAGGAAGCGACAAGACGTGGTCTTGGTCACATAGCTCTGACTGGTCAGTTAAGGCCCGTCTGTATGTGGCCCCTTCGGACAAGCTTGAATTTTATTGGCGACATAATGGACATATGGAATCTGGTAAACTGATGTAACTCGATAACTGGGCTGTTGAGGCCCATTAACTCACCATCAATAGGGGTGGGTTGAGGACAGTAAGGTGTAAATCGGTCGGCGGACACATGAGGTGTTCCGTGCGAAGACCTTCTGTTCGCGGAGGTGAGACAGGCTCGGCGTTCGGGTTTCTTGTGAAAGGTGGCCATATACGCCTAGTACTGAAGTGTTACGTAGGTACTGGTGTACTCGCTGACACTTCCGAATGACGTATGTGTCGTGTTGTCCAGGTGTGTCCTGATTGCAATCACCGTCCCTCGCGATTATAGAGTACCACTTGTTCACTGAGCTATGACGTAGTAAATACTAAAGAAGCCAGAAAAATATATTGTATTGAATTATAATTGCTTTGCAACCTTGTATGACTTAGAGATAGTAAAATTAAAGTTTACAGTTTCCCCATACTTTAGCTGTAATAGCATTATGTGATCTGGGCATGTCATATCATCGGCAAAGCGTTTTTTGTTTGATTGTGGAGTCCATGATGTGCCGTGCTTGGAGAATGTCATTTGCTACTTAAAACCTGATTATAAGGATTCACTTGTAGGCGAGTCGTTTATGCTTCACCTTACCTATGCTTAGTGTCCACCCTTGCATATGTCTAGTGAGACGGGTTAGTCTTGCTGAGCCTTATGCTCACGTTTGCAGTTAACGAGTTTTTGTAGGTTATACGATTGATGAAGGGTTTGATTATGAGGTTGCACCCCCTCCAGGGTGTACAACCGAGTGGGAACCCTGCACGCCGCCGTAACTTGTGTGTTGCTAGTGCGAAGTATCCAGGGCATGGATGACTTTGCTTTTGCATAGCTAGTGCTGTGAGCGTAGCTATGATATATATATTTCTTTCCTTCCGCTAGTATTGTAAAACTTCCGCTATAAGATAAATAAAAGACTTCGTCTTGTATTTTATTCTGGTTCTGTTCTTGTATACTGTTGGGTGTCGCATCGCACGACACCACCCAATGAGATCCTCGGATGACGGGATTCCGGTCCCCACAATAAGTGGGTCTTTTATGACTCAACCATTAACGCGATCGTTTCTGATTCAACCATTAACATGCCCGTTAATAGTCATAAGTGGCTTGAATTAAACAAACATAAAAATGAGGCATAATGTCATTGTGACGTGGTGCATCATACTGGCTTAACACGTACGTGTGTGTGCCACATTCTACATCACCATCTCTCAGACCCTCACAACATCCTTCTAGTATTTCACATATGCTATGGAATTCATTTGATTAAATTAAATAAATAGGTCCAAGATCCAAATATCTAACAATCCCCATCAAATTTCAAGGCAAATAGAAATACTCTCGATTTCACTGTTGTTTGATATATCAGCGTTTCGATGGAGATTGTTAAGTTGAACATTCATCTAAAATAGAGATTTACACTCATCCACAACTAAACAATGGACTATGCCTTGAATTGACAGTGTTGTGCGAATGAGTTTCATCAAAGTCTTTGTTGCATGATACTAGACTACCAGAAGCATTCCCTCAGTTTGGAGCGTATGAGTCATACTCCCTGGCTTTCATGAGCATCTAAAGATCATCCAATCTCATAATTGTGACTAGCAGTCGGGCTCATATAGGTGTATTCCTAAGGAGATGTTATATAGGTCAACATCTCTCCTTATACATGCCACTCGGAATACATCAAGATATAATCAGCCTGCCATACAGAATAAGATAGTATTGGATCTTCAACGGAGTGGGCTTTGTACATATGTACTCTCCTCTCAACAAATCAATAGTTTGTTTCAACACCCTCATTCACGGGATCTCCGATCTCAAAGGGTGAGATCCATTATGATATGACCTTATGTGGGTCTCAATCCCATCTCCCTTGATGTTTCATCTATCACATTTCATGATAGCCCTTTGGTAAAGGGATCTGCCATGTTTTTAGTCGTCTGGACATAATCCAACGCTATCACTTCGGAGTTTTTCATTTTCCTGATAGATTTCAACTGCCTCTTAACGTGTCTTGATGACATCATGTTATCCTTAGAACTATTGATCTTGACAATCACATTGTGATTATCATAGTTCATAAGAATAGCAGGAACTAGTTTCTCAATAATCAGTAATTCCATCACATGTTCATGCAACCAATCAGCTTCAACAATGGCGATATCTAATGCTGTTAGTTCTGCTTCCATTGTTAACCTCGTTAGAATGGTCTGCTTGCAACACTTACAGGAAACAACGCAACCTCCCAAAGTGAACACATATCCACTTGTGACTTTTATCTCATCGGCATCAGAAATCTAGTTTGAATCACTATAACCTTCTAGCATCCTAAGGTACTCGATATAGTGAAGTCCATAGTTTGATGTCCCTTTTAGATAGTACATCCTTTCCAGAGCTCGCCACTGATCATCTCCCGGATTTGAAACAAACAGGTTAAGTTTGCTCACAGCAAATGAGATATTGAATTTTTTATTAATATACGAATTAAAAATGTTTCTAATATAAAAACTTACGAAATGAAAAAATTGCAAAAATGACCCACTGTCATCTATGTCATGAACGAAATTCGTGCTGACACAACCACAAATCCAACGTGGACGTGTGCGCTGGCAAATCGTTCTTACCACGAATGAAATTCGCTGAGAAGTCTGCTGCATCGTTTCACCATCGCTGAAATCAATCTACGTAGTGCAGGTTAATAGGGAACAGAAAAACTTCTCCATTCTAGTGATGAACGTTTGGTCAAGTCTTCATTGAATGACAGCAACTCAACTGTCACTGGGTACATGCGTACCTGCTTCACCACTTCCTGCATTAACGTTGTCAGTAAAGGAGCTGCTCAGTACGAGGATCGATGCAGTAAACCCACTGCTAGCCCAAGTGTCCAAACCTACCAGCATTCAATCATATCAGTTCACTGTTCAAATCTAACAATGAAGCCAGCAGCGGACTTCCCAAGGAATTTCATACGAGGTGCGAACCATTTGACAGCGCACAGGTTGTGGCAGTCAGCACGAATTTCAGTTATGGCATGGACGAAATTCAAATTTCGTCCATGCCATAGATGACAGTGGGTCATTTTTGCAAATTTTTGATTCCATAAGTTTTTTATATTAAAAAATTTCAATTCGTATATTAATAAAAAAACTCAAAGATGTATGGTCTCGTAGCATTAGCTAAATACATCAGCGAACCTATGATTTTGGGAGTATCCCAATTGATCCTTAGATGTACCATTATTCTTTCGCAATCATATACTAGAATCATACGGAGTTGAAACAAGTTTACAGTCACTAATTCCAAAGAGACTCAAAACCTTTTCCACATAGTGAGATTGCACAGCACAAGTGTAATCCCACTGACATCTTCTCGTAACAATTTAATGTTTAAGATGACATGCACTTCCCCCAAGTGTAATTTTGGAAGGAAGAAGAAGCAGGGTCAGGCGCGCTAGGAGGAGAAGGGACGTTTCCCCTTTGCTGGAAAGAAAACAGAGGAGTGAGAGGATAAGACTGCCATGTGGGTCCCCCAATTTCTTTCTCCTTATCCTCATTGAGACTTTCAAATGTATTACTAAATTAGTTCAAAATGGTATGCTGGTTATTTGACAATTAAATAACCCAAGATAATTTACAATCTTTTATTTGATTGATTTAAATTGGAATTTTTTATTTCAATTGATAAAGTATGATTTCATCATATAGCTTCATAAAATATAAAATGGGTAAATAATGTTCATTAGAAAAGCTGCAAATTGAATTTCTAAATTGGTAGCTGAAACTGATATTTGCATTAAAGTGGGATTCTACACTCCGGTGCTGCAACCGTCCTGCGGCACCGGACCTACCTCCCTGCTAAGGGTGGCTCCGGTGCTGCCATGTGTTCTGCAGCTCTGGACCTTCCTCCATGCTAAGGATGGCTCTAGTGCTACCACGTGTCCTACGACGCCGGACCTGCCTCCCTGCTAAGGGTGGTTTCGGTGATGTCACGTGTCCTGCAGCTCCAGACCTGCCTCCCTTCTAAAGGTGGCTCCAGTGCTGTCACGTATCTCGTGGCGCCAGACCTGCCTCCTGCCTCCCTGCACTCACAACACTGATGGCCATAGCGTGGTGCACCCGTGACACACACACCAGCACACACCTGAGAGACCTCGTGTCATGGTTAATTCCAACATCCAGTTCCCGGTCTTGCTTTCCTAGGTGTTTTTGCTCACAGAGCCGCATAGATTTTTGTGATGATGCTACAGCGACCCACGCGGAGGAGGGGGCATGTGGGCAGGGGGATGTAGTGAAGGAGGAAGAGCACCTGAACCATCGGGTTGGTATGATGACCAGTCTTGGACTCAGAATCGGTGAGCAAGAGAGCTCTGCCACGTGGCGACGGAGGAGGTCAGTGGACACTCCGCGTAGGAGCAACGACTGTTGGAGGAAGGCACAATGGTGGTGGCTCGGCTGTTGGAAGGGCAACTGGCAATGAGGGGTCACTCTGTGCCGTCTGTTAATGTGCACGAAATTGAGGCCCATACGCGTACGCACTCCCTGCTGTCGGGGGCGCAGTCCTGTGGAACTACGAAGAAGGCCACCATGGATGCGGACGTGTTGTTATCCCTTGAAATGAGCAACACGCTGACACACTCCCACCTTCGCTTGACGGTGTTCTTCCTGGAAACCATGCCTACAGGCCACTGCTGCTACCTCTCGTGCATAGTTGTGGCATTCTCCATGGCGGCTATCGAAGTGTTAATGCAACACTTCTTGTGTATCTTCTAAGGAGCAGCTCGCGGAGGTTCTTTGTTTGGCGGGGCTTAGACCACAATCAAGTGTTCTAGCGGATCGGAATATGAGACGGTGGTTTTTACGTGGTTTGGGCCGCAAGGAGCGTAACACCCTACTCCAAGGTGGATGATATTGCTAGTATGTGTGTATGCGTGTACGTGATGTGGGGATTCGATGTCGGGTTTCTGGGTCCTTTTATAGTCCAAGGCCAGACGGCTTACAAGTGGGGCCCAGGGCCCGATAGGTGGCCCCACGGTGATCTTATCCTGTACAAGATCTAAGGCTTCTTGCGTTCGCTGACTGTGACCACACTTTAAAGACTTGTTGTCTTGCCGCGTCGGTCGCCAGTGGCAGGACTTAGTCCCTGATGGTGGCAAGGAATGTCCCATCTGTCTTGTCGTCGTAAGCTACACACTTGGTGGTGTGAAGTAGGCCTCCGACGCCTTCACTGTGATGTGATTGGGTGTAGCGGTACCTGACAGGGGCGTGCGCTGCACCGTGCGCAAGGGGAAGGTGTGTGCCTTCAAGGCGAAACTGTACAGGACACGCCGCCCTTCACTCGTTGGGGTCCACGCCTCGTTGCAGGCCGTGGGACACACTCCAGCTCCAGAGCCCTCCTCGGTGGTAGCAAGGGCCCGGACCAGAGGACGTGTGGCAGCTCTGGAGCCCTCCTCAGTGGGAGCAAGGACCTGGAGCCGTATGACGCGTGGCAGCTCCGATACACTCCTTAGCAGGGAGGATGGGCTCGGAGCTTATTCTTGTATGCGGGGTTACCCAGTTTTGAGGGTACCGAGAGTGGATATGCCTATATGCCGTCGCCGCTACCGTTCATGCATGATGATGGCATTCTTCCAGACGGCCACACCTACATGCTACCACCACCACTGTTCATGCATGTTGGAGGTGAGACTATTTTCAACCCTCCTAGGAACCCAAAACAATATGTGATATTTGCACTGTTCATGAACACACACTACTACAAAAAGCATTTTCACAGGCGCCTCGATTTTTTTACACAGGCAGACCGTTAAAAAATTTGCCTGTGTTGTCGAATGAGTTAACAACCACTTGTGATAATAGAACTTCAAAGGCGGCTCACATAAATGATTTGCCGGTGTAAACAAATCTATTTTTACAGGCGGACTTTGAAGAAAGAGCCGCCTGCATAGTAGCTGTTAATACAGGCAGCTGATGTGACCGGGTGCACCGGGCATGCGTGCCAGTTATTGAGGTGCCTTAAACACATGCAGCGCATGCGCGTCCTTTGAATTCAATTTGAACTGCTTTGCGCCCCATCACTACTTAACGCATCGAAAGACGAACCACCAGGCTTCTACAATGTTATAAGATCACTCGTGTGGGCCATCATCTTCTCTGCACAACACTCTTCCTCTATTCTCCACAAATCCGCGCCAAGAACACGAAAATGGCTGACAAGAACACGCTGTGGCCAAGCTCGCCCAAGGAACCTATGATGGCCATGTGAAAGTGCATCTAGGTTCCCCGTGGGTTTTGGATGATTGATGATGACAATTAAGTCGCTAATGAGCTCATGTGATCTTAGCACAGGTGTGGACTCGATCGGAGACGCAAACCCTCAAAAAGGAAAAGGAATGAAACAGAGTCAACTCGAAGCGTAGAAACTAGGGTTTCTAGCGTGTTGAGTTAGACTAGCCGTAGAAATAGGAGGGTGTGTGCGTAAAGTGCAATGATGTCAAAGTAGGAGCTCAAGAGTGGTAGTTGAGGTAGAAATCCTATTTGAAGTTGAAGTTAGAGTAGTCTGGCAGGAATGGCCGGACTAGTCCGCCTTAGGGCCGGACTAGTCCGCTCCTGACCAGACTAGTCCGTTTTCACACAGACCAGAAGGTCCTGTGTGACTTCGGACTAGTCCGTAGTGGACCGGACTAGTCCGGGGTACCCCTTGAGTGGAGTTTCGGGACTAAGTCCTAGAGAGCGGACTTGTCCGTTTTGGGGCGGACCAAAAGGTCCTGTGTGAGATCGGACTAGTCCGTCCTTGGGCCGGACTAGTCCGTGGTGCTGAGTGCAGAGAGGTTTTGTGACTAAGTCTGGGAAGGCCGGACTAGTCCGCCCTTGGGGCCGGACTACTCCGTGGTCTCCAGACTAGTCCGTTTTCACACGGAACAAAAGGTTCTGTGTGAGATCGGACTAGTCCGGTAAGGGCCGGACTAGTCCGTTGTGGAAGTTACCGTTTGAATTTGAACTTTGGCGGGTAGCGTGACGATTGCCGCGCAGTGCGACAGTGTCAGAGGGGTCAGTGGTCCCCTAGGCCAGACTAGTCCGGGCCTGAGGCCGGACTAGTCCGCCCTTTTGCTGAGGTCAGCAGTTTGGGCTCGGGACTCCTATAAAAAGGGGACCCCCGGCCTCATTTCAAATACTCTTGAACTCTAGCGCCGCCACAGCCAACTTGGAGCACTCTTAAGCCTCTTTCTTGCCAACTTTCCCTCTAAAACTAATTCTTGTGTGGATTAGGGTTTAGTGAGGTGGAGAAGAGGAAGAACATCGCGCTTGTGCTCCCGGTTTGATCTCTTGCACTCATTGAGTATTTGTGAGCTGTGTGTTGAGTGTGCTTGCGTTGTTGATCATCTTTGTGGTGTGGGAGCCTCAGATTGTGAGAAGCCCCAACGAATCTTGTATTCGCACTTTGAGATAGTGGAGAACCAAGTTAGGCCCGTGCGGTAAACTTGGTGAGGGAAGGGTTGGTGAACCCGGTCCTTTGTGGACTCCTCAACGGGGAGTAGATTCTTGTGTGGAATCGAACCTCGGGATAAAATTCCTGGTGTCTCCTTGTTCTTCGCATTTTGTTGATCACTTACTTCGTTCTAGGGTTGCTAGTCTTGTTTTGAGCCTCACATTGTTTAATCTTGTTAAAACTTGACTCACTCTTGTGTTGATAGATTCTAAACTTGTATTAAACATATCCTCACCTGTAGCCTCGAGAAAATCCCCTTAAAACTTGCTAGAAACACTTTTTAGGGATCTTCACGCAGGCTGACTGGACTAGTCCGCCCCCAGACCGGACTAGTCCGCCCCCTGTGATTTAATCTCGTTTTATTAAGTCATTTGCAGGTCGATTAGCCTATTCACCCCCCCTCTAGGCAACTTTCAATTGGTATCAGAGCGGGACTCTCCACAAAGAGTCTAACAACTCGGAGAGATGGACGGAGTTGTGTTTGAAGAGGTGTCGACCAACGACTCTCAACCGACACGTGAAGAGACAATGGCTTATCAAGACAAGCCAACGGATGATGAGGAGACTCGCCAGCTCAAGGCGAAGCTCCGGGAGAAGTTGAAGATTGCTGTGGTTGAGCCGTCAAGCTCATCAAGTGGTGGCGGTGGGGTCAACTACAACCGACAAGGGTTCAACTGTGAATGCCTTGCCGCCAACAACCACTACCTCTCCATCCCATTGGGGAAACCTTCTCAATTCGATGGAACCGACTACAGGATGTGGAAACACAACATGAAGATCCACCTCGTGTCACTCAATCCGGCATTGTGGCAAATTGTCATGACCGGGGTGGAGATCCCGAAGGATGAGGACAACATCACGCAAGAACAAGCCATCCTCATCCACCGCAACGCTCAAGCTGCGGGTGTGATTATCTCATCTCTCTCAAGAGATGAGTTCAACCGCGTCGATGGCCTTGAGGTGGCCAAAGACATATGGAACACCCTCAAGATGGCACATGAAGGGAATCGGGTGGTCAAGGAGGCCAAGATTGAGCTCATCGAAGGAGAGCTTGGGAGATTCGCCATCTTGGATGGTGAATCCCCCCAATACATGTACAACCGGTTGAAGGTACTTATCAACAAGAGCCGATCATATGGCTGCACCAAGTGGACCGACCACGAGGTTGTGAAGAGGATGATCCGGGCATTCATGCCTAGGAACGTCGCTCTTTGCTCCATGATTCGAGAAAGCCCGGGGTTCACTCAAATGACCCCGGAGGAGGTCCTTGGAAGGATCATCAACCACGAGATCATGGAGAAGGAGGCGCTCTTCTACAACGACCTTCAGAAGTTCACCGCCTCCAAGATGAAGAACGTTGCACTCAAGGCAACACCCTCTTCAAAGGAGCAAGAGGAGAGTGATGAGGAGAGCCTTGACACCGATGAGGAAGAGGCCTTCTTCATCAACAAATTCAGGAGAATGATGAGGAGGAAGAAAGGTGGATACAACCATGAGGGCAAAGGGAAGGAAAGAGCAAGGCCCAAATCAAAAAGGTCTTGCTACAATTGTGGCGAGTATGGGCACTTCATCGCTGATTGCCCACATGAAGAAGGGAAGAAGAAGAAGGAGGGCAAGCCTCAAGATAAGAAATTCTTCAAGAAGAAGAGGCCCTCCGGACAAGCCCACTTGGGGAAGGAGTGGGACTCTAACGATGAGTCCTCCTCCGAAGAAGAAGAGGAGAAGATGGCTACCATAGCCATCGGGAGGAGCTCCAAGGGAAGCAAGCTCTTCCCCAACCTCAACGACAACTACAAACCTACTTGCCTTATGGCAAGGGAGGGAAGGAGAAAGGTAACATCTCATCCCTCCTCCACAACTTCCTCGCAAGATGAATTTGATAGCGCTAGTGAAAATGAGCATATGTTTAAGGACATAAGCAAAAGCACCCTGCGTAGGATGAAGTTGCTTATGGATGAGATCTTTGAGAAGGAGGATCTCATCAACAGACAAGAGGACATGCTCATCCTTGAGAAGGAGAGATGTCGAGAGCTTGATGAACTCCTTGAGCTCGAAAGAGAGAAGAGCAAGGCATTGGAACACGAACTTGCTCTAAGTAAGAAAACGTGTTCAAGTCTTGAGAAGAATACAATTGAGCTCAAGGATGAACTTGGGAACTTGTCAAAAGTTAACAAAATCCTTGAGACTCAAGTTGAGTCTCTCAAGAACAATGTAGCCTCTTCCTCTAAGAGCTCAACCTTCTCAAAGGCCTCATCCAATGCAACTCCGCCTTGCAAATGCTCTAACTTAATCCTTAAGCTTAAGGATGAACTCAACTCAGCGCAAGGCAAGCAAGCACCTAAGGGTGCCATCTTTGACAAGGAGAAGGTGGCGTATGCACGAAGTGCATACACCAACACAAGATCTCCCCATGTCAAGGATGGTCTTGGCTATACAAGAGGTGGAAGGCATAACGCCAAAACCTCCAAGTATGGCAAGGACATGATTGTCTTTGTTAAGGGGAGTTCATCTCCAACTAAAATTGAAAAGAACTCACCCTCTAGCAGCAAAATGCCTAAATCTGAATCGCATCCTTTATTTCATGATTTTGATGCATCTTATGTGCTTAAGAGGAACAAACACGGCAAAGTGTTTGCTAGATATGTTGGGCCACTCCGCAAGAGTCCCAAGCCTTGCGTGTGGGTGCCCAAATGCCTAACTACTAACGTGAAAGGACCCAACTCCGCTTGGGTACCTTAAAGGAAGGCATAAACTTGTTTTGTAGGCTTACTCCTCCGGTGGATCGAAATGGGTGCTGGATAGCGGATGTACCAACCACATGACCGGAGAGAGGAGCATGTTCATAGAGTATGAGGAGAACGAGGACCCAAGTGAAGGAATCTTCTTTGGGGATAATAGCCAAGGGAAAATCCTTGGCTCCGGTAAAATTGCTATCTCCTCTTCGCATACTTTATCTAATGTTTTGCATGTTGATTCCCTAGACTATAATCTCCTATCCATATCACAGCTTTGTGATAAAGGATATAAGTGTGTCTTTTCTAGTGAGGGTGTGAATGTTCTGAGAGAGGGTAATGACTCAATAGCCTTTAAGGGAGTGCTCAAGGGAAAGCTGTATCTTGTGGACTTTACCACGGATAAGGCTCAACTTGACACATGCTTAATGGTGAAAGCCAACATGGGATGGCTTTGGCATAGAAGGCTTGCCCATGTTGGAATGAGGAACCTTCAAAAGCTCCTTAAAGGAGAGCACGTTCGTGGCCTAAAGGATGTGGTATTTGAAAAGGATAGGCCATGTGGTGCGTGCCAAGCGGGAAAGCAAGTAGGAGCTCAACACCCCTCTAAGAATGTCATGACGACAACTAGATCTTTGGAGTTACTCCATATGGATCTTTTTGGCCCCATTGCTTACATTAGCATCGGTGGCAACAAGTATGGTCTAGTCATCGTTGATGACTTCTCTAGATATACTTGGGTGCTCTTCTTGCATGATAAGAGTGAAACCCCCGGTGTCCTCAAGAAATTCCTAAGGAGAGCTCAAAATGAGTTCACCTTAAGGATAAAGGCTATAAGGAGTGACAATGGCATCGAATTCAAGAACATGCAAGTAGAAGAGTTCCTAGATGAGGAGGGCATCAAGCATGAGTTTTCCGCTCCCTATTCTCCACAACAAAATGGAATTGCCGAAAGAAAGAATAGGACGCTCATTGAGATGTCAAGGACGATGCTAGATGAGTACAAAACATCGGACCGGTTTTGGGCGGAAGCGGTTAACACCGCTTGCCATGCCGTAAACCGATTGTACCTTCATCGCCTCCTCAACAAGACTCCTTATGAGCTTCTCGTTGGTAAGAAACCCAATGTTTCTTACTTTCATGTTTTTGGTAGCAAGTGTTATATCCTCAACAAGAAACCTAGGACTTCGAAGTTTGCTTCAAAGTTCGATGAGGGTTTCTTTCTTGGATATGACTCAAACACTCATGCGTACCGTGTGTTCAACAAATCCTCCGGAATTGTTGAAGTAGCACGTGACGTGGTGTTTGACAAAACCAATGGCTCTCAAGTGGAGCAAGTTGATCAACATGCCCTTGATCAAGAGGAACCTCCACTAGAAGCTCTAAGGAGAATGGCACTTGGAGATGTTCTCCCACAAGAACCATATCAAAGCCCAAGTGACCATCATCATTATGAAGTAGGTCAAACCCCCATTGGACAGGTTGGAGATCCGCTAGATACTCCCCAAGATGATAATGGGAATGAAGATCAAGGAGGAGGCTTGGATCAAGGGGGAGACCAAAGTGAAGAAGATGAAGCAAGTGTTTCAAGAGCTCAACCTCCGCATCCTCGTGTTCATCAAAGTGTTCAACAGGATCATCCCGTTGACAACATTCTAGGAGATATCACAAGAGGAGTAACAACACGTTCACGTGTTGCAAACTTTTGTGAGCATTTCTCCTTTGTCTCATCTTGGAACCCCATAAGGTTGAAGATGCCTTAAGAGATCCGGATTGGGTAGTTGCCATGCAAGAGGAGCTCAATAACTTTGAAAGGAACAAGGTTTGGGAGCTTGTGAAGCGCCCACAAGCTAATGTTGTTGGAACCAAGTGGGTGTTCCGCAACAAACAAGATGAGCATGGCGTGGTAACTAGGAACAAGGCACGACTTGTGGCAAAAGGGTACTCACAAGTTGAAGGATTGGATTTTGATGAGACATTTGCTCCCGTAGCTAGGCTTGAGTCAATTCAGATATTACTAGCCTTTGCTACTCATCATGACTTCAAGCTCTACCAAATGGATGTTAAGAGTGCATTCCTTAATGGCCCAATCAAGGAAGAAGTTTATGTAGAGCAACCTCCAGGGTTTGAAGACCAATACTATCCTAACCATGTTTACAAATTGCGAAAGGCTCTTTATGGCCTCAAGCAAGCTCCTAGAGCTTGGTATGAGTGCCTAAGAGACTTTCTAGTTGAAAATGGTTTTAGGATAGGCAAAGCGGATTATACCCTTTTCACAAAGCACTTCAACGAAGATCTTTTTGTGTGCCAAATATATGTGGATGACATCATATTTGGTTCCACAAATAAGGTGTTTTGTGATGAGTTCTCCAAGATAATGACGGAGAGGTTTGAAATGTCCATGATGGGTGAGTTGAAGTTCTTTCTAGGATTTCAAGTAAAACAACTCAAAGAAGGGACGTTCATAAGTCAAACTAAGTATACACAAGATATTCTAAGGAAGTTTGACATGGATAAGGCAAAACCCATCAAAACCCCTATGGGGACAAATGGACACCTAGACCTAAATGAGGATGGTCCAAGTGTGGATCAAAAGTTATATAGGTCTATGGTTCACTTCTCTATCTTTGTGCATCTAGGCCCGATATCATGCTAAGTGTGTGTATGTGTGCTCGCTTTCAAGCGGCACCTAAGGCTTGTCATTTGACCGCCGTTAAAATGATCTTGAGATATCTAGTACACACACCTTCCCTAGGACTTTGGTACCCCAAAGGATCTAAGTTTAACCTTATTGGATATTCCGATGCGGACTATGCCGGGTGCAAAGTTGATAGGAAGAGCACATCGGGTACATGCCAATTCTTGGGTCGATCTCTAGTGTCTTGGTCCTCCAAGAAGCAAAACTCTATTGCTCTCTCCACCGCCGAAGCGGAATATGTTGCAGCCGGAAGTTGTTGTGCACAACTTCTCTGGATGCGACAAACCCTTAGGGATTATGGGATTAACTTGCGCAACATTCCACTCTTGTGTGACAACGAGAGTGCCATCAAGATAGCCCATAATCCGGTGGAGCACTCTAGGACCAAACACATAGACATTCAACACCATTTCTTGCGAGATCACTCAATGAAGGGAGATATCGTAATTTCTCATGTGAGGACAGAACATCAACTAGCGGATATCTTCACCAAGCCTCTTGATGAGAAGCGTTTCTGTGAGCTAAGAAGTGAGCTAAACATTTTGGATTCTAGGAATGTGGCTTAAACCACATTTCTCACTTTTTGAGCTATTTTGAAAAACTCTTCTCAATCATGATTTCTCTTCAAAATCCGTTTGAGAAAACTTTTTCTTGAAAATTGATCATGTTTGTGTCATGTTTATCTTCAATAATCATGTTTGCATTGCTTGTTGTCCAAAAGGACAAATGATTGGAGGGCAAAGCTCTAAAATACAATTTTTCAGCCTAGTCGGACCGGACTAGTCCGCCCCTTGGACGGACAAGTCCGGGTCCCGACTAGTCCGCGGCTAGTCCGCATACTGGACTAGTCCGCTCTGAAGCCGGACTAGTCCGGAGGCAGACTAGTCCGCGTCTGGTCCGCTCACCGGACTAGTCCGTCCAGGCACCGGACTAGTTCGGCCCTTGGGGGCTTAAACCCCCAGGGTCGGCCCAGACCCTCTTCTTCCTCCCACTTGCGCCTCTCCCTCTCCCACGCTCAAGCAACCGCCTTTTTGGCGATTTTTCGCTCCATCCACCAAATCTCGATTCCAATCCGTGCATTGGAGCCCTTGGGAGTGAGGGATCGTCTTCCCGCGCTTCACCTTCGCAATCCATCGTCGATTTCGTCGATTCTCGCGGATTCAAGAAGGTATTCTAGCTTTTTCAAAAACTTTCCCCATTTTTGATTCTTTAGGTTTTTGATAGGAACACCTTCATAGATATTGCTCCATATACCCTTGTGATCATAGCCTTGGAGTATTGCGCGCTGATCCGAAGTTTTTTCGATGATTCGATTAGGGTTAGGGTTTATCCTGTGCAACCCGGACTAGTCCGGCCCCTGGCGGACAAGTCTGCCCTGCGGACTAGTCCGTCCCCAGGGCGGACAAGTCCGGTTTGCACAGAGCAAACCCTAATCCTAGTCCTCTCTCGAGACTTCTTCCGCAATACTTCCATCTCCTTGAACTCATATCTTCCCGTCTATGCTTTTCGCAGCATGTCTAACTCGGAGCGCTCCCCTTCTCATCTCATCCCCACGGGCGATGAAGAACGTCCCGAGACCAATCGGGTCCGCACCGAGGAGAGAGGTGCGGAAATACCCCGGGAGGGCCGCACCAAGGCTCAAATCGTCGAAGCGAGGACGAAGGCTGCCCTCATTAAGGTGCAGAAGGAAAAAGAAGAAAGGCGGCTTAAGGCACTCGAAGCCTCTAAAGTAGCCGCCACTATCTACAATGAGGAAGAAGCCTTGGCTCGAGCAACTGCAGACTCCCTGAATGAGCTAAGGAGGAAGAAAAGGCAAGACAGGGAGGCTAACAACTCCAGGGCCGTTGAGGCCAATGCTCCCAAAAGGAAGAGACTCGTCACTGCTGGCGAGAAGGCAAAGGGCAAGGAGCAAGCCCAAAGGGAAGAAGAGCCCAGGGTCGAGCGTGACCCTAAGAAAGGAAAGGCTCCGGCTCCTGTCGAGCTGAAAAAGAAGAAGCCCTCTGTCAAGGTGCCCGCCAAGAAGGCACCTGGAGGGGTAGCCATTCGTGAAAAAGGGAAGGCCCAAGCTGTTGGCCCTCTGGTGATGCACAGTCCAGCACGTAATCCAAACCGTCAGCCCAACCTCTCAGCTAACACATTCAAAGGAAAAGGAGCTGAGAAGGCCAGGAGGCTCAGAGACGAGAATGTCTATATGTATGAGAGGTCCACCGACGACCCTCGGTTCTGGTGTGACTTCCATTGCGATTACTATCGCACAGTCTACCAGGCCATGAAGAAGCCAGTGATCCAGGCTCAATGGGTGGACTGGACCTATATGGCCAAGAGGAAGCACGAGGCGTTTGACGCAGTGATCGAGGCAGCTGAGCGCCACGGAATCAAGGACATTCTCGGGTTCAAGTTTGACTGGAATGAGGAGGTCATTGTTCAATTCTATACCACGGTTCACTTCCACTCGCGTGGTGACCGTGCAATCACTTGGATGACCAACGGTGAGCAGTACTATGCCACCTTTGAGGTGTTTGCTCAGGCTCTTGGTCTGGAGAGTCACCTGGACCATGAGATCATCATCTCCAATCTCAAGGCCATGGACAGGGATGACATGAGCTATATGTACCCTCCTCATGTCAAGTGTGAAGCTGGACTGGCCAGGAACATCCTCCCGTTCTACAGCATCCTCAACAGAATTCTTAGGAGGACAGTGGCTCCGAAGGAAGGGGATGCAGGGATCATCCAGGGTCACCTCAGGCACCTGTTGGCTCTCATCGATGGACATGAGATGTTCAACCTTGTAGATTACATCTTTGATGATATCTACAACATCTCACACACACCCAACCATGCCTGTGGTTACGCCCCGTACATTATGTGTCTGATCGAGAAGGTGTCCGGGCTTGTGTTTGTGAAGGACACCACTCACCAGCCTCTCCGACCCCAGATGCCTCCTGCTGTCCAGATCCCTCCGCGCCGGAAGAACGCGGATCCTCCCTCTCAGCCGGAGGAACCTCGTGGTGGAGCCTCTCGCCATGCCAGTCACTCACCCGGTGGCTCCTCTAGCAGCGGAGTCCTCAAGTTTCTTAGGTCCATCTTCACCTCGTGCTGCAAAGCCGAGGTGCGAGCTCAGCGGACTGAGAGGTACGTGAGGAAGCTCTGCGACAAGATGGAGATTCCGATGAGCCCTGAGGCCTCCGACGATGAGCTCACTCCTTACCCCCTTCTCACCCCCGAGGAGTTGGCACTCTTGGGTGAGACGGAGGGTACCTCCTCACCGGGCTCCGACGACGACGACGACGATCATGAGGAAGACGTCGAGGACCCGGAGGCCACGGAGAGTGACTCCCGCGACGGCGATAGTGACGAGGACGAGGACTAGCTCTTGGGTCCTTGTCCCCCTCTCCTTTTCCTTTTTGGTGCCTTGATGCCAAAGGGGGAGAGTTAGGGGGAGTCAGCTAGTCCGTTGTATGTGTTTGGAGGGAGTAGCAGTCTTTTGTGTTTTGTGTGGTGTGTTCTTGTCATTTGGACCTCGTTTGTAACTTATTCATGCTACTTGGATGTTTACATTTGTGCAAGACTTGCTAATGTTGTTAAATATCAATATAATGCTCTTATTATCAATCTTTTGGTTACATTGATGCTCTTTATGTCTTGTCACAATTGTTGAGCACATCACATAGGCACCCCACCATAACGTGTGTGGGTATGAAAGATCTCCTCCACCTCTTTTACATGTTGCATACATTGAGGGGGAGTCGTTCATACGCACACAAGTTATGAAAACCAAATTTAATACTCTTTATTGTTGAAGGACTTAATGTGTTGTCATCAATCACCAAAAAGGGGGAGATTGAAAGTGCATCTAGGTTCCCCGTGGGTTTTGGATGATTGATGACGACAATTAAGTCGCTAATGAGCTCATGTGATCTTAGCACAGGTGTGGACTCGATCGGAGACGCAAACCCTTAAAAAGGAAAAGGAATGAAACGGAGTCAACTCGAAGCGTAGAAACTAGGGTTTCTAGCGTGTTGAGTTAGACTAGACGTAGAAATAGGAGGGTGTGTGCGTAAAGTGCAATGAGATCAAAGTAGGAGCTCAAGAGTGGTGGTTGAGGTAGAAATCCTATTTGAAGTTGAAGTTAGAGTAGTCTGGCAGGAATGGCCGGACTAGTCCGCCTTAGGGCCGGACTAGTCCGCTCCTGACCAGACTAGTCCGTTTTCACACGGACCAGAAGGTCCTGTGTGACTTCGGACTAGTCCGTAGTGGACCGGACTAGTCCGAGGTACCCCTTGAAGTGGAGTTTCGGGACTAAGTCCTAGAGAGCGGACTTGTCCGTTTTGGGGCGGACCAAAAGGTCCTGTGTGAGATCGGACTAGTCCGTCCTTGGGCCGGACTAGTCCGTGGTGCTGAGTGCAGAGAGGTTTTGTGACTAAGTCTGGGAAGGCCGGACTAGTCCGCCCTTGGGGCCAAACTAGTCCGTGGTCTCCAGACTAGTCCGTTTTCACATGGAACAAAAGGTTCTGTGTGAGATCGGACTAGTCCGGTAAGGGCCGGACTAGTCCGTTGTGGAAGTTACCGTTTGAATTTGAACTTTGGCGGGTAGCGTGACGATTGCCGCGCAGTGCGACAGTGTCAGAGGGGTCAGTGGTCCCCTAGGCCGGACTAGTCCGGGCCTGAGGCCGGACTAGTCTGCCCTTTTGCTGAGGTCAGCAGTTTGGGCTCGGGACTCCTAGAAAAAGGGGACCCCGGCCTCATTTCAAATACTCTTGAACCCTAGCGCCGCCACAGCCAACTTGGAGCACTCTTAAGCCTCTTTCTTGCCAACTTTCCCTCTAAAACTAATTCTTGTGTGGATTAGGGTTTAGTGAGGTGGATAAGAGGAAGAACATCGCGCTTGTGCTCCCGGTTTGATCTCTTGCACTCATTGAGTCTTTGTGAGCTGTGTGTTGAGTGTGCTTGCGTTGTTGATCATCTTTGTGGTGTGGGAGCCTCAGATTGTGAGAAGCCCCAACGAATCTTGTATTCGCACTTTGAGATAGTGGAGAACCAAGTTAGGCCCGTGCGGTAAACTTGGTGAGGGAAGGGTTGGTGAACCCGGTCCTTTGTGGACTCCTCAACGGGGAGTAGATACTTGTGTGGAATCGAACCTCGGGATAAAATTCCTGGTGTCTCCGTGTTCTTCCCATTTTGTTTATCACTTACTTCGTTCTAGGGTTGCTAGTCTTGTTTTGAGCCTCACATTGTTTAATCTTGTTAAAACTTGACTCACTCTTGTGTTGATAGATTCTAAACTTGTATTAAACATATCCTCACCTGTAGCCTCGAGAAAATCCCCTTAAAACTTGCTAGAAACACTTTTTAGAGATCTTCACGCAGGCTGACCGGACTAGTCCGCCCCCAGACCGGACTAGTCTGCCCCCTGTGATTTAATCTCGTTTTATTAAGTCATTTGCAGGTCGATTAGCCTATTCATCCCCCCTCTAGGCAACTTTCACCATGAAACTGAGTTTTCCGGCTTCGCGGCCGGAGGCGCCCTAGGCCTGCCAGAGCCCAAGGAGCCCGAGAAGGAGGAGGAGGAGGAGAAGTAGAAATTAGTTGTTTTTTCTTTTCTTGTTTTTAATTGTGTTGTTTTTCTTTTCATGTTTTTAGTTGGTGTTTTTCCTTTTTCTCGTGTTTGTAATTTATTGTTTTTAAGTTAATGAACTTTATGTTGCTGTTCATTGGTGTGCTATCCGTGCAAAAATAGTTCTAGTCGCTGATCGATCATCGATCATCTAATAGGCCATAACCTCATCATTTGAGTGAACTACTAAAAATGGACTAATAATGTAATGTCCTAACGATAAATAAATCTTTATATATATGTATTATAAAACATAAACTAATGGACTATTTATCTCTTCAATGAATGTGTTACACATTGTTGATGTAGAAAATCATTATAGATATGTATCGCATAAGTTGATCAAAAAAGTGTCGTAATTTTTTACAAACCGTCCTTAAACAAAGGACACGTGTGACAATAGTACCTTCAGGAGCAACTGCTAAGCTTCCCAGGCGGTGATTAAGATTACAACACCTGAGAAAATTAGATTTATAATTTATTTAAAATATTTTCCCGGGCGGTGATTAAGAAGGTGTCACCTGACAAAAATAATTTCTCTATAAATGAAGTGTCGGCCGTGTCCCGCAACCCTAACATTTTCATTTTGCCACCAAGACCTTCCCCGCTACCGCCAAACCCTCACCCTCGTCGTCCTTACCGTCGCCGTCGTTACCGTCACCATTCGCACCCTCGTCATCTGCACCGTTGCCGTCCTCACCCTCATCGTCCTCACCCTCACCATCCTCTCAATTGTTGTCCTCACCCTCGCCGCCCTCTCCCTTC
Organism: Tuctoria greenei; assembly: GCA_036927565.1. NCBI lineage: Eukaryota > Viridiplantae > Streptophyta > Magnoliopsida > Poales > Poaceae > Tuctoria > Tuctoria greenei. The sequence continues at coordinate 143,101,479 of JAYESD010000011.1, forward strand.
GCCATCCTCACCCTCAGCATCGATGTCGAGCACCATCCTCACCCTCGACGTCGCTGTCGAGCACTGTCCTCACCCTCTGCATTGCTGTCGATCGACGTCGAGCACCGTCCTCACCCTCAGCGTCACCGTCGATGCCGAGCGCTGTCGTCACCGTCGACGTTGCCGCCGAGCGTCGTCCTCACCCTTGCCGTCAATGCCAAGCCCTCGAGGTCGCTGTCGAGTGCCATCCTCAAAGTATATATTTTTTGCTCTTTGTATTGTTACTTTGTGTAAATTTACTATATATGGCCAAAATTGGCCTTCTTAGTCTTGCAGTAAGATATGTTGCACAATTCATTTTGCATGAAAAATTAAGAGGTTGTGCGAGACTGAACTTAGGATAGTTTCTCAATGCATCAATCCCGATTCCAATATAGACAACCAGTATTTTGAAAATGTTGCACTTAAAATCAATGTGAAGAACAGTTCTTGTACTTTTATATTTAATATTATTTCATCCATGTGCTGTTGTAAGTAATTTTGTAATGAACGGTTAAAGCTGTTGTCAGCCTATCAGGAATTTATTTTTAAAGGAAAGCGTATCAAGAATTGATTGATGTTAATGGCACTTTTGATTTCTGCCTCTGCAGTCATGCTAGAATCAAGGTACCTATGCGATAATTGGTGTTGCTCACACAAGTTTTGATATTAATCTATTCATGCATCAGTTGATGTAAAAGTTTGTTTTCTTTAGTGGACAAGTAGACCAGCTCACTACCATCACTACAGGAAACCCGATCAATTACGTTGGTCAGGCAAAAGCCAACGTAAGTTACTTTATTACATTGGTTTTTCCTTAATTATGTTGGTCATGGGCCGATGTGGTAGTTTAGATGTAATTAAGCTAACTTACATCGGTTGCCAACATAAATTACTTATGCCAGCCATCACTTATTTAAGTCGGCCATCAGTAGCAGACGTAAGTTAGTGCTTACCTCGGCCGTAGGTAGCCGGCGTAAGTTACATGGTCTAACTTACGTCAGCTCTTGTCGGGTCGATGTAAGTTCCTTGGTCTAACTTACGTCGGTATGGCCGGACCGACGTAAGATAATCTGGGATAACTTACGTCGGCCTTGCCATAGCCGATGTAAGTTATGTTTTTAATTTAAAAAAAAACAGAAATTGTCTGCCTCGCACGATGGCGAGCTCACAGAACAACAATACATAGAGATATTTATACACAACAGTAAGAAAGAGTATCAAATTATTCAAAACAAATCAATCACAATACAAATTCATCTCACGCTCTTCCTCTCTCTCTAACTTTCATCCTCTCACTCTCTTCCCCCCTTTCTCTCTTTGTTTCACCCTCTTCCTCTCCCTCTCTGTCTCTCTATTTCTCTCACACTCTCTTCCTCTCTGTCTCTCTCTTTCTCTCATTCTCTCACTCTCTTCCTCTCCCTTCCTTTGTCTCCCTCTCTTTCTGTCACAATTTCTCTCTTCCTCTTCCTCTCTTTCTCTCATTCTCTCACTCTCTTCTTCTCCATCACTTTCTCTCTCTCTTCCACTCCCTCTCTAGCATCCTTTCTCTCTCAACCTATGTTTGTCTCTCTTACTCCACCTCTATCTCACTCTCTCTCTCTCTCACCCAATGTTCTACCTCCTATCACTAAGGGAAATAATAAAATAAAAACGACAATATTAAAGAAATAGTTTATTACCTGCGCTGGGGGCATCTGTGCTGGGGGCGTCTGTGTGGGGTCACCTGCGGTAGCTGAACAGAGAAATTTCGATATGTTGACCGCTCTGTCGAGCATGAGTCTGCCATTGCAAAATATTAGAAGATATATGTTACTAAAATTCTATGAAATTAAACTACGGTAGTTTAAATTACTTACCGCCACCGTTTCTTTCATATGGGCCACGTACAAGCTCGTGACCTCCTGGAAGGCCCTCGACCTCTCCTGCTCCTCCCTCACCCTCTCCTGCTCCACCCTCCACCTCTCCTGCTCAGGTACAATGAGGCTAATAAACATAAACTCATATTTCATGCGTGTGCCTATGATACATTCAGCCATGTTACGCTGTTGATGCATGACATCAATATTGTGCCTTAGAATCAACAACTTAACATATGATAGCTCCCAAATTCCACATATGTGAGTCCAATTGTGTTTGTCTTCGTAATCTTCGAGATATCCAGGATGACCTTCACCTGGTACCAATTTGTCCAACATATCATATATTTCTGACCAGTTAAGACCTTTTTTGTGGTCCTTTAGTGACAACGGTGTACTTTTTGAAGACATTCCTCTAATGCCTAAACATGTGATTCAGAGGTGGCCAACATCTGTGACAATTGAAGTAAGATATCTTGCCTCCATGGGTAAGTCGAAAGCAATCGATGTCCGAAGCACATATTGGACCTGTCAACCAACCCTGAGTGCTCCATCTAGAAAACATGTCGGAAAACTTTTTAACCTCTGTTGTAGGAGGATCCTCTATAAGATCTTGTTATATAGCTTCCAGCATCTCATCCATCATATCAACCCCCGTGTCATCATCATTGTCCAGTTCCACTTCTTGTACAACTTGAGAAGCTATCTCACCGCGGAAGGTTCACAACTCATAATGTGATACGTAACCGTTTCAACACGAGCGCATCGAAAGTTCCACTTTGTCCAAAAATGTCCCGTTCTGGCATTTTGTACATGGACATCGCGCCTTATCGCTGTTTGACAATGAAAAAGCTTGTTCTACAAAGCTTCTGTCTTGGCGTACCACTCATTTGAGTGACCACCAGTTCTGCTCTTCTAACCAGTATACATCCAACTGTGATCTTCAACCATGTTTAACTCTCCAGTTTAAAGCCAGAGAAATTGTGGTTACTTTATACTTTGTTTAGTGTCACAACCCTACATATATTGGAAAGGATAGGTCCTAAACCTTTACAAGAGTGACCGAGCGAAGCGTGCTTATGACGAGGCGCGTAGTCTGGATCCGGACGAAATGTCGGCAGCATAACCCCTCCATTCTCTAACTGCATGCTCGTAAATGGTGCAGCAGAGAACAACAGGGTTTTGCCATAACACTCATAAATGGTGCAACAGAGAACAACATGGTTATGCCATTAAAATCTCGTCTAGATCCAAACCCACATCTCATCACAAGCCACGCCCCCTCGGTCACTCCCAAGCTGTCCAAAAAAGGGACAATTCCGAACAGACATGCCTCACATGCATAACGCATGTGAGATGGGCCGGTTCGAAATGGGTAATGCATATTGTACAGGTTACGTTAATTTTTCATTTTAGGTCATTTCTGAGAGAGAGAGAGGAAAGAACGAGAGAGAGAGAGAGACAGAGAATTGGGTCAGCCATTCTAAGTTATAACCATCTAGGCCCGCCTTTAACAGTCGAACGGCTATACGAGACAGTCGTCATACTTTATGCTCTGTCAGATCCTGCCTCCCACGCGCGGGACCTTGCCTCATCACCGTCGGTTTTTGTCCTCGTGCCCGTCTATACGCATAAGTGACTACTAAATGGTCGTGTTGGGCCATAAATGGGCTCTGCTGGGTCGAGTTGGCCCAGAGCCCGTTTATATACATATCATAAATAAACACTCAAGCAATAAAAGTATTTAAAAAAGTATTGAACAACTAGTTAGTAAATAAAAAGGAATTAATCAATTAAACAACTAAATTTCATCAGACATCAAATTTTGAATGTAATTGCAACTAATTGCTAAACAATTGAATGTAATTGCAACTAATTGAAACTAATATACCAACATTGGGGAAACAATTGAATGTAATTGCAACTAACTAAAACAAATTGCTAAACAATTGATAATTGACAGCTAAATTCTCACTAACTAGCTAAGTACTCACTAACTAACAATTGGCAATTGCAAAAAAAAATAGCAATACAAAGAGTGGCAAAAAGGGGGTGGGCTCACTAACTTTGATGACGGCGGCGCAGTGGGGGCGGCGGCGTAGTGCGGTTGGGCAGTGGCGCACTGAGATGGCGGCACGATGCGGGCACGCGGTGGTGCAGGCGGTGCAGTGGGGCGACGACTCGGTGCTGTGGGGCGGCGGCGCAGTGCAGCAGCGCGGCGGCTTTGGTGCAGGTGCCGCGGTGGGGCGGCGTGGTGCAGGCGGCAGGATGGGGGCTGTGTGGTGGGGGAGGGGGGCAGTGCGGCACAGCGGCGGCGACGCGGTGGGGCGGTGTGGCAGCGTGGCATGGCGGTGGCGACACAGGCGAAAAGGCGCACGGTGCGGTGCAGAGGAGATAGAGGTGCACAGCATGGAATGTGCTGCGTGCACGGTCCATACGGGTAGGTTTAAGTCCTCTACTTACGTTGACCACTGTATAGGCCAACGTAAGTTGCAGACAAATTCCATCGGCCGTCTTACTTACGTTTGCCCGGGTCCCAGGCCGACGTAATTAGCTCGTTAATGACGTCGGCCGATTTACATTTGTTAGTTGCGAGCATGGGACCGACGTAAGTTACGAAACTTACGTCGGCATCCAACGGCCGAGTAAGTTAAGTTACTTACGTCGGCAGGCCCACGTAAGTTAAACTTGCCGACGTATGTTCGCGTTTCCTGTAGTGCATGTTCTCTATGATGAGAACAATTTCTCAGCTGATGCTCACCAACTGTCTGTCTTTCAGATTGCAGTTCCAAAAGTTTGGTGAAGTGATTGCAGCTCAATCTAGATTGAAGGAGACACAACCGTTTCTTATTCATAGGAACACAGTTGTTTCCTATTCATTGTAATGTTAGGGAGAGCAAGCTATGAATTGCAATGTATGAACTATGAATATTAGATGCAAGTTGAGAGAAACTATTAATTGCTATGTATAATTCAACTATGTTTTGCAATGTAGACACTATGAATTGCAATGTATGAAGCTATGATTTGCAATGTATAAACTGTGAATTGCATTGAATATATTTGTAATTGTTGTTATTTAAATTTGAACAAGAAATTAGAAATAATAGGGTTTAATTAGTTCTGTCCTGATGCTTTATCACAGGCGGAGTTGTACGTTAGGATCTACCTGAGATAATGCATCATCAGAGGCAGCATATTGTAAGTAAACAACCGCATGAGAAAATCATTAGCACAGGCGATTTCGAGAGCCGCTTGTGAAAATGGCCGATTTTGACAGACTCTATGTTTCATGCGGTTTTGAAATCCGTTTGTTATAATATGTTTAGAGCCGACTAAGATGAAGCTTTTTGTAGTAGTGAGAGACACCCCTGTGGACATGATGTCAAACGCCAGCAACCTCATGGAGAGCATGGGCAGCAGCTGTTCTGCGTTGCTTTCACGCACTGCCACCCGAGAAAATCCTAGTGTTTCCATGCAACTTTCACCCTGCTTCCACCCTAATATGGAAATCAACATTTCATGTGCTGGAATCTTAGTTTAATCATACTTGGGGTAAAGACTTTGTTGTGATGGGCCCAAGAATTGAGTGTTGGGTAAAAATAACATCTAATATGCTGAATCACACACACATCCACACACCCACACACACGCATGCGTGCTGCATACACACACATGCGTCATGATCGGCATGTTCTCCTTCAGTGACGCAGTGAGAGTCATTAGTTCATCCTGGAAGTTGTGGCACCTTCCGTGAAGACCGGCACCACACATGCACAGGCTGCATCGGACGATGTCGCACCTGCAACACCAACCGCCATGGCGCAGTGCGCCCACAACACACACGACGGGCACACTCGAGACAGATCTTGTGGCGTGGTTCGTTCCAACATCCGATCGCTGGCCCTGCTTTTCTAGTGTTTTTGCTTGCAGAGCTCCGTGGATTTTTGCAATGGCGCTGCAAGGGAACAGGGCAGAAGAGGGGAGGCATGTGGGGCTGAGCTCCGTGGTATGATGGCAGCCTCAAGCTTGGAGTCGGCGAGCAGGAGAGTTCCGCCACCACCCCGGTACGGTGGTGATGCTGTAGGCGGCGGAGGAGGTGGACTCTGCGTACCAGCCACAACTCTAAGGGGAGGGCGAACCGTCGCGGTGGCTCAGCTCTGGGCAGGGCACCCAACACTGAGGGGCTGCTCCGTTCCGTCCGCTCATGGGTACGGCATCGGGGTGTGTACGCGTACGTGCTGCCTTTGCTGCCGGGGTTGTCGCCCTGTGGCGTACGAGCAACATGCTATAACACTCCCCGCTTTCCTGTTGGCATTCTCCCTGAAAGCCAGGCCTACATGCCGCTGCCACTACTGTTCATGAATGGTGGTGGCGTTTTCCCTGGCGTCCACGCCTACAGGCTACCGCCACCGTTGATGCATGGTTGTGGTGTGCCCATTGTCAACCCTCCTAGGAACCCCAAGCCGTTCCCCTTGGGGCATGAGCAGCAAGTACTATTTGCCTCGTCCCATTAACACGGACAGCCAATGGACATTGTCTCTCAGGGTGAGCATTCAGTTAAACCGAAACAGATCAGTTCGGTTATTAGTTTTTTTTTATCAAAGTTCGGTTATCAAGTAATGGAATCGAAATCTTAACTGAAAAGGAAAAAATCCATTACCTCGGTTAGCAGGAAATTTTCTGTTCGGTTTTGGTTAACTAAAAAAAAAACAGACTCCAGATCTGTCGTGGGGGAGTGGGCCGTGCGGCGGCTGTCGGGAGTGACCGTGGGCGCAACGGCTGCTCTGCACGTGTTGGCAGCCATGGGAGATTTTGAGTAGTGGGTGCATCGGCGAGGGTGGGCCGGGCGGTGACGGGAGTAATGGGAACCTGGCGGGGGCGGACATCTGACGCTGGGATGCTGCGTCCGGCCATCGAGGTCACCGAGGACCAAGGAGATCGCTGAGGATGAAGTGTATGATGGTGTGGCGGGCGACACTTGGGCCAGCGTGGAGGCAGGCGGCGCTTGGACCGACGAAGCGCACGACGACAGGACGGTGGAGCGCATGCCAGCAGGGCTTGGCGTGCAGTTGGCCGGTGGGGAGGCGGGCGCCATGGTGCACCGCTGGTGGCAGCGTGAGGGAGTGGAGCGGTCACTGGCCTGTAAAGGGTTAGGGTTGGAGGTCTGAGCAGCGGAAGCAGGCCTTATGACCACATGTATGCAAGTGGGCTGGGCATTATGAGTGAACAAGTGTAAATGAGCTAGGTCAACAAATTTCAGTTTCGCCCAGTTAACGGGGTTTAAAAATCGAAAACCGAAATAAAGTTCTGTTTTCACAGTTGAGGAAGAAAAATTGTAAGCGGTTTGATCAGTTTCAGTAAATTTGGTTTGAGCTCTGTGGGTGGGGGAGGAGGTGGATTCTGCGTACAAGCACAACTCTGGGAGGAGGGCACCGGACACTAGGGGCCCTCCATTTCGTCCACTCATAGGTGTTGAGTCGGGGCACACACGTGTACATGTTACCCATGGAAGCGGCACCTGCATGCCCTGCTGCCCCACTTGTATGAAAATCAATAATTCACCTGTTGTAATATTAGTTTTGTTGTACTTTATGTACTATTCCCTTTCTTCTTTTACTTTCATTCTAAAAAAAAGAATTAAAATTCCTCGATTTTATATCTAGCCTGCCCGACATGCTTTGGGTAAAGGCTTCGTTGCAATGGGCCCAAAAATTGATGGTTGGGTAGAAATATCATCTAAAATGCTAAAACACACACACACAGCCACCATGTGTGCTGCATACACAACCATGCACCATGATCTGCATGTTCCACTCAGTGATGCCAAAAGAGCCATTCGCTCGTCCTGGACATTACAGCACCTTCCGTGATGACCAACACCACACACCCATCGCACCTGCAGCACCAATGGCCGTGGTGCGGTGTACCCGTGACACACACGCGGCACACACACACGAGACAGACCTCGTGTGTGGTTTATTCCAACATCCGATCCCCGGTCTTTTCCTAGATGTTTTTGCCCACCGAGCTGCACGGGCTTTTGCGATTGCACTGCAGAAGAACCATTGGAAAATTATGAATTATTTGACCTATTTTAATCTATAATAAAGTATAAACTTGTGCAATAGTCATCAAAATGACAATTGTGAGTGATCTTATGCTATCAGTTCTAGCAATAGTAATACAAAAAATTATTAAAGCTAAAATAAGGAACTTGGAGATATACCCAGTGGCAGGACCAGTGCCCACTGGCGGTGCCATTCCCAATAGTTGTTCCTGCTTAGTGCAGTGGAGATCGTTGATGTAGTGTAGTCACGTTACAGTGCAGACCGCGTCCACGAACACGTGAAGTAGTCGTAGATGAGCTTGGAGTCGTCGTAATCATACACGAGCACAAACAGGATGTTGAGTAGTCATGCGAATGTGTTCCCCAAAAATCATATTTGCCCTCTATCCCGTGGTAGGATCTCAAGAGAGCGTCGATTTCAGAGGCCTGCTTACTCCGTTTCTCGTGCACGCAAGAAACAGAGTTGGGAACACTTAGAAGCAACACAACAATGAAATCTTTTGGTGGATGAGAGCAAAGTTTCTCACTTGTGTGTGTGTCTCAAAGTGTGAGGGGAGGGCCTTCTTATATAGGCTCCAAGAGTGAGAGAGGGTGAATGCCATTAAGCCAAGAATTAATATGTTCATCAATTTAGCCGTTACTACACAGTCATTAACGCGTCTGTTACTAGGCATAAGTGTAAAATCCCACTTTTTCATTTCATGTGAAGTTCAGCTACAAGTGGTTTATCAAAAATAATGGAGGTCAATATAGTTGTGCACATAAACTTGGCCTCACTAAAAAGTTTTCTTTCTACTCATGATTAAATCTTATTAACATGAGGACTGGACTTAACCCTAGAACATTCTATTTAAACCTTTCTGCAAAGTTGGGAAGTTAATTGATAGAAATGGCTAGGTCAAATTTTATTGCAGCAATATAAAAATCAAAACAAATGTAATTTGATTATATTGCAATTCATATTTGGCCCTACCAAAAAGATTCAAATCCAAGGCTCCAAATTTTTATTGGACTCTTAAATATCTTAAATAGCTTCTCAGAAAATTTTCAAGATTTTTGAAGTACATCTTCCATTTGTTTGGACACGTACAAGGGATTCATTTCGCGTCGACATCAAATTTAGCTTTGCACTAAACTTTGCCCAAATCAACCCCCAATTTTTCCTAAGACCTTTTATGGTTCAGGGGACTTTGTTTCAAAGTTTGGAGATTTATGGACCTCAGATACTATTTATTTCAATAAGGTTTATACCCATAGTTGAATTCAAATTTGAATTTGATACAAACTATGTCCAAATTGAAATCTGACTGCAGAATTGGATTCCTCATATTTTTCTTAGCCTATCTGTAAATTTTGGGAATTTTTGGACAATGTTTGATCTAGAATTTAGAGGAAGTGATAAGGGAGAGAGGTGGGGCCCAAAAGTCAGTCGGTGAAACCGTTTCACCGCCTCTGTTTTCTTTCCCCGGGCGACCCCGCGACACTGCATGCCGCCAGCGCGCCATCGACCGTCGGTCGCCTCCAGCTGCCCCCCCCCCCTGTGTCCTTATCTACCGCGGTGAAGGCTATAAAACCACCCCCCGTCGGCCGAAGTCCATCACCGATTCACTTTTCATTGCGCCGCACAATTTCATCGCCGCCGCGATCACCCCTGTGCCGCCGATGCCGCGAAGCCTCGCTATCGATACAAGCATCATCATCCTTTGCAGTCTATAGCAAAAAGGTGCGCAACGACCTCGTGCAGCTTCTGGTTAAGTTTGAATTCCTATCGTGCATCCTAGCTTCTATATTCTTTCAATTCCCGAAGCGCTTTTATAGCTTTGAGGCTAGTTCATTGGTTTAATTTCGATTGTATGCACAAAATTTCTTTGATGCAATTAGACAACATGATCTATGTAGCCTAGCGCACCTTCCCTCCAAAAATCAGAAAGAACCATCGACTAATTAGCAAGTTCTTCGATTTTTCCCCTTCTGCCATTGTTAGAGCTCGGTTCACCGTCAACCTCGGTGTTGCCGGCTATGGCACGAGCTCTAGACCCTCCTAAAATCTTTTCTATGCTTCTACGATGCTTCCCGAGCTTTCAAACGAGAGATTTAGCTAGGGAATCGATGGTCTCCACATCACCGAAACCCTAACACCCGCCGCCGCCATCGGGAATGGTTTTCCGGTCACCCCTCGCCGTCGGGAGTTGGTCCAGCGTGTTCCCCGCGCGAAAATATGGTAGGGAGGCAAGTCCCGAGGCCCCCCGTGGGCTGGAAGCTATCGCCAGCGAAAGCGCCGCCGCGCGCCGGTGAGAACGCCGCCGCCCGAGCCGTGGACTGAGGTGGAAGAAGACCGGGACGCGGGTCCCACCTGCCAGCGAAAGCAAAGGCGCCGGATCAATCTGTGGCTTGGGATTTAGTGCGGCCATGTGGGAACCTTTATGGCCCTGGTGTGGCTCGTTCCTGATTGGATGATTTTAAATCCAGTGGGACCTGGCACCAAATTTAAAAGCTGAAATTTCCCCTTTTGTACAGAACCATTTCCAAAGTTTAAAAATCAATATCTCTCTGTAGACTGCTCCAAAAATATTCAAAAAAATTTTGTTTGAAATCCCTTGAGCTCTAGTTTTTGTCAGTACCAATTAGGTTCTGTGAAACTCAAACTTAAATTATGTAGAAAACAATCTTTCCAAATGCAAATACAATTTTTCCATATGAAATTCCCACTGGACAAACCCCAAAATTCACATAAAATACATTGTCCCATTCTTGACTACCAGAAACAGTTTGAGAGCCATTGCACCTGTATAACCCTATGTATAGTTCAATTACCTTTTTTAGTTATTGAATTTTTACAGATATTCAGTTGCTTTATTATGTCCCAAATTTGGACTGAACCTTCCTTTAGTCGTACACTAGTTCCTGTAAAAATCTGGGATTTAATTGACCTAATCTCATAGTCCTAATTCAGTTGCAAACTGAATATTAATTGAAAAGCTAAAAATTCGATTATAATATAATTCCAGAAATTCTTGCCAACTTTGAAATTCTATAACTCCTTCACCAAGGCTTAGAAATTTATGAAACAAATTTTGCTAGAACCAGAACAACTTCCTCTATCATGATTATCAACTGGCAGCTATGTTCAAGCTACAGTTTCTTCTCTAAAATTATTGGAAGTTATTGCTTGCCATAATTTTGGAGACAACAAACTACTTTAATACTCTCCTGTTCTTTGCAAGAGCTTCTATCATATTCCCTAGTATCTACCATCAAAGATCCACAGCCAATTAGGTCCTTATCCTATAATGATCACCATAGATTAAATTATGATATTGGTAGTAATTATTTTACAAAGTCATTCATATACATATTGTATGCATATCATATAGTGACAGAAGTCGAGGAGGAACCAGAGGCCTTGGAAGTATACTTGCCGGATACTAACCCCGACTCTGACCTGCAACCAGGCAAGCCCCGGTTTGCATTTAAGTCGTTTATAAAATTTTACTTTATCACTATGATGATTAGCATATGAATTGTGCATTACGTATAGGATGATTGAAAACTCCAGATGCATGACCCACAATCCCATTGGTTAATTGGGTAGGTTAATCACTCAACGTGTAGAATTGCTATGCTAATTTAGTAGGTAAACCGGTAGAAGTCGAGTAGTTGGAATCTACTCGCGAGATAGAAATTTACACTCATCTACACTGGGATAACATTTATAGAAAATAACTGTTACATCTAAAACTCGAGAACGGTCAGAGATGGATAGGAAGCGACAAGACGTGGTCTTGGTCACATAGCTCTGACTGGTCAGTTAAGGCCCATCTGTATGTGGCCCCTTCGAACAAGCTTGAATTGTACAGGCGACATAATGGACATATGGAATCCAGTAAACTGATGTAACTCGATAACTGGGGTGTCGAGTCCCATTAATTCACCATCGATAAGGGTGGGTTGAGGACAGTAAGGTGTAAATCGGTCGGCGGACACATGAGGTGTTCCGTGCGGTGACCTTCTATTCGCGGAGGTGAGACGGGCTCAACATTTGGGTTTCTTGTGAAAGGTGGCCATATACGCCTAGTACTGAAGTGTTACGTAGGTACTGGTGTACTCGCTGACACTTCTGAACAACGTATGTGTCGTGTTGTCCGGGTGTGTCCTGATTGCAATCAGTGTACCTCACGGTAATAGTGTACCACTTGTTCACTGAGCTGTGATGTAGTAAATACTAAAGAAGCCAGAAAAAATATTGTATTGAATTATAATTGCTTTGCAACCTTGTATGACTTAGAGATAGTAAAATTAAAGTTTACAGTTTCCCCATACTTTAGCTGTAATAGCATTATGTGCTCTGGGCATGTCATATCATCGGCAAAGTGTTTCTTATTTGATTGTGGAGTCCATGATTTGCCGTGCTTGGAGAATGTCATTTGCTACTTAAAACCTGATTATAAGGATCCACTTGTAGGCGAGTCGTTTATGCTTCACCTTACCTATTCTTAGTATCCACCCTTGCATATGTCTAGTGAGACGGGTTAGTCTTGCTGAGCCTTATGCTCACATTTGCAGTTAACGAGTTTTTGCAGGTTATACGATTGATGAAGGGTTTAAATATGAGGTTGCACCCCCTCCAGGGTGTACAACCGAGTGGGAACCCTGCACGCCGCCGTGACTTGCGTGTTGCTAGTGCAAAGTATCCAGGGCATGGATGACTTTGCTTTTGCTTAGCTAGTGCTGAGAGCGTAGCTATGATATATATATTTCTTTCCTTCCGCTAGTATTGTAAAACTCCGCTGTAAGATAAATAAAAGACTCCGTCTTGTATTTTATTCTGGTTCTGTTCTTGTATACTGTTGGGTGTCGCATCGCACGATACCACCCAATGAGATCCTCGGATGACGGGATCCCGGTCCCCACAGACATGGTATTAGAGCATCATTGGGAATAGTGTACTTGAAAAGAACATATTTTCAAAAATTAGGATTTGGGTGAGGAATTAGCTATATGCCCTTATAAGGAGTATTATTAGTATAAGATATAAAGGTGGTAAACTAACTATGTGTTATTATATTCTGTAACGACGCCCCGACGTCAGGTAAGAGGTAAGGTACGCTACCGAGAGCGGATCAATCTCGGTAAACTCAGCATACGAGCTGTGGTATGTGAAATTTCTATGGCCTGGCACCGGAAGTTAATAGGAGTCTCTGAAGCTTTCAATGTTTCTGAGAACCTATGACACGCGGTATCCCAGCGTGCTTCAAAGTTAGTGGGAGCCCCCGTTGGGTGGTGTATAACCCGATAGTATGCCTCTCTAGAACCATTCATGTTCTATGGGAGCATGCGAAACACGTATGCCCGAGCATGTATAAGACGGATCGTACGGGAGTCTTTGCTGTACATATGTATTTACAGCCATGTACCTCGAGACATGACCTCGCTCGAGGGCGACTCACACCAGAGCCGTATGCATTTATTTTCATATGTATTATTGTGACTGCCTGTCGTACTTCCCCGTACCGCCCTTGAGGTGTGAAGGTGTGAAAGGGGATTGTTTGTCTTTTGCAGCATTAACTACGGTAGAAGACCGTGTAGAAACCGTTTGCGAGAGAAGGATATAGGAACCACCTATAGACGTAACCGGATATACCGGATAGAATTTTCTTTGGTGAGGCACGTAGTACCGTCAGTATAAAACATGATACTAGACCATCCCCAACGACAAAATGGATGCATAATGTTTTAGAAAGTCCAATTATCAGATGCTGGTAGGTTTGGACTCCGTAAAAACGGACTCCGACTCGATAGGGTAAGTAGGGTCAAGATTCTTGATTTCTGGCAGAAGTTGGCTCGATTTCGCTGGGTTGTAATCTTGGTTATCAGATAGATAACATAATGGTATCATACATGGATGGAAATTTCTTGAAGACCTCTAGAACTTTTCTGTTGACCATCAGGGCAGAAGAGTTTGATAATCTGGTGAAATTTGGAGTATACTAAAACTGCTCCAGATGACCCAACCATTGTACCAGTTCCAGAAATATTGTCATAACTCCCCGTAGAACATCTTCTGCCTTATTGTGACACATGTATGGAAAGGTCAGTGGCAGATCAACAGGTATGGTGTTTAGAGTTTTCCTAACTCGAATTTTAGTCAAATCAAATTTGGAAGTCAAAACAGTGGACTGCAGGACTGCTGGTGCAAACCAGTCAGTTCAACTGTTTAGTTTCGATGGTTATAACTTTTAATCCAGAATAGTGACATAGTCACATATATACATTTCTGGAAATCTTAGGAAGTCCTATATCAACTTTATTTTTCATTCATGATCTGAACTGGGTATAGCGGTGTCTAATTCCATTTGTCGCAAACTTGGTTCTGGCAGTCCAGAACTTGGAACAGTTTGCACCTATTTGTGAATTCACGCGCGATACCTATATAACAAACTTTTCAGGGGGTAACTATTTTACTTATGGATTTTTAACTTGATATTATACAAAGTTTATTTTGTCATTACCTCAAAATATTGTCATGATATCCCTGTATAAACTGTGGACATCACAACCTATACAGGCGAGGTTCTGTCAAAATTTCCAGAAAATATGGGTCAACTTAAAACCTGTATAGATTATATTTCCTAGCTCACTGGTAGCTGTATGAGCACAATCCGGAAAGCTTGCAAAGTATACTACAACTTTTGTATTCAGCCCAACACTTGGATCTGATTTTTCCTCTATGAAACTGTGGAATTTATACAGGGAGGTCAGCTGGAACAGACTGTGATTACAGCTCCAGTTTTAAATTTTCTTAAAACTGTTGAGAGTTGGGAACCTTCTCATTGCTCCAGTATTCTTTTTATAGATGACGGAAGTGAGGATGCTGCTACCGGACGGATGGGTATTTTCCACTTGCGCTAGTCATCCGGGTTTCCCAAGTATGCTGCGGGAAGTGCTCCAACAGTTTGGCTTCATCGAGATGCCATGCTATTGGGGTAGGGAAACGATCGACAGAGGTTTTTGGTCATGCACCATCTTGGTAGACATCCCGGCTAGTCCACGTCAATATGGATGGGCTCCTTTCTCGGTTACCATCGAGGGGGCTCAGTTACAGGACACTTGGGCAATCACTGCAGGCAAAGCACTTATGAAGCTTTGTGAGCTTCATCAGGATGCTATGGCAGGGACTCAATTTGCCTTTATTCCAGTCCGTGGTATGGCCGGATTTGAGTGGCAACGTCGTATGGTTGCTGCCTATACACCGCATGCCGACACCACCTCGACGACACTTGGGACATATGCGGCTGCTTCCTATATGGTAGTTGCTACGCAAGGCGCCATTATTTTGGAACAAGTCAAAGCCTTGTGGGAAGCAACAGAGCGGGGTGATACCCTTGATTATATCAACGAGGGTCTATGTTCGCTCATAGCCCCAACAAATCATCAGCTAGATAAATGCGAGAGTCAGTTGCATTATGCTCGCATTAATTAGGCTACAGAAAGCTCATGCCGCACAACGACAGACTCGCACTGAACTGCAGCAAGCTCGTGGTGAGCTACAAGCAAGTCAGTTGGAGGTGCAACAACAGCAAGAGCAGCTGTTAGTCGTCACTAAAGAGCGGGGCACCGCCATTGAGACAGCTCAAAATTGGGAGTATGAGGAAGGAGAACTGCAGGATAATGTAATTGAGGCCGAGGCACAATTACAACCAGTGATGTATCCACCGGCCCATAACATACCACTAATTATGGGTGAACAATTTCCTTTGAATGATGATGAAGAAGAAGATCCCGAGGAACTCGAATACGTCGAGTAGGACGTATTAAAGTGGGATGTGGCAGCACTTCTGCTGACACGAGGCAACATATAGTTTAATAGTTGCTCGTGTTTCTCTTTTGTGACCATGTTTGTGTCATATTAAGAGTAGTGGTAGTTATGTCTAAGATGACAAGATGTGTACGACATCTCATGGGGACCAAGTAGGGTAGAGATGTATTTCCATAGTGGGAGTCCATCATTTTGGAGTTTACCACTGTAAACTTGGTCACGAGATAATATATCTTGTATAAAGCTTGTACTTTATCAATATATGTGTATATTATCTATCGTGGTCTACCACATTACTATTTATATGGAAGGATGAACTTGAGGCAGTGAGACTTATGGTGTAAATCATTGTATTGCAGCATAGTGCGTACACATACAACCACGAAAGTAGGAGGCTCAAGTGGGGGAAAGGGGGGTGACACACCACCCCCGGGGCAGAACACGCCCCAGACGCAACCACCTCCACCACCTCCACCTACACTTCCCAGAAGTCTCGCCGGAGGTTCTCGCAGTAGTACTCAGCTCGCGCGACGAGCAAACCGAGTTGTTGCGGACCCTTGTACAGCATTCGTCCTGTCAAGGGGGATGACACGCCGATGGGCCAAGTTAGTCATATCCGAGTTCCTACTCGGATTTCGCATCGACGCATCCGTCGGTCTTCAGAGAGGCCGACAAACCTTTGGAGGCGGACAACTGGCTCCACACCATTGAAGGAAAGTTCGGTTTACTCGAGATAACTGAACAACAGAAGACTCTGTTTGCAGCTCAACAACTGCAGGGTTCTGCTGGTGCGTGGTGGGCAAACTACCTCGCCGCACGCCCCGCAGGCTATGTCGTGAGCTGGGCAGAATTACGGGAGGTGTTCTGCGCCTACCATATCCCTCCCGGGATTATGAGGAGGAAGCTTCAAGAGTTCTTGGAGCTAAAGCAAGGTGGAAGGAGTGCTTACGAGTACTTCAAGACCTTCAACCACTTGGCCCAGTATGCACAGGACCAAGTGAACACGGAAGATAGGAAGCGAGAGTGCTTCTACCGGGGGTTGAACCCCAAGATGAAGGACAAGCTGGTCTTGTTCAGCCGCGGCAATTTCAACGACATTGTCAACGCCGCGATCATGCAAGAGGACGCTACTCAAGAGTTTTCCTCAGACAAGAAGAAGAGGAGTGCTCCACAGGGCAGCGGAGGTGGTGCTCCTCAGAAGTACTGAATGGTGTATCGATCACCATCCGGCCAGAGGTGGCAACTGCCATCACAACCACCAATGTTCAGTGGTCGCCAGTTCGGCAACACGGGTTTCCGACCGCAACAGCAGCAGGGGATGATCCCACGTGCACTTCCACCTGCACCGCGTGCACCGGGATTCTGTCCTCCCATTCGTACCGGCCAAACCCCATACACGTGTTTCACGTGTGGATGCACGGGGCACTTCGCCAAGGACTTCCCGCAGAGTAGGCAGGGCGGGGGACAGTCATCATACAAGGGCGCCAACCAACCCCGCAACCAGCCCAAGAAGCCAGTTCCCTGAATCGGCAACGTCCACCACCTTGCCATTGAGGACGTTCTGGAAGGCGCACCCGTACTCATGGGTACGTTCTCTATCTTTGATCATTCCGTAGTCATACTCTTTGACTCCGGAGCTTCACACAATGTCATTAGCAAGTATTTTGTCATTAAAAATCAATTGCCTATTATCTCTATAAAAACGCCGTATGTGATTTGCACTCCGGCAGAGAAAACAGTAACAAATGAGTTGGTTACTGGGATACCACTTAACCTAGATGGAACCATATATCTTACTTCACTGCTGATATTAGAGAATCAGAAGCTAGATGTCATCTTGGGTATGGCATGGTTACAATACCATGGTGCTATAATAGATCTCGTTCCTCGAAAAATATATCTAAATTCTGCACTTCATCCTTCTCAAGTCCTCAATCTTGAGAGAGCCATTTTAGTGAATCCATCTACTCACAATATTGAGGTTATTGAACTTAAGGATATTCCGGTAGTATGTGAATTCCCGGACTTGTTTCCCGAAGATCTTCCTGGTATGCCACCAGAAAGAGATATAGAGTTCAAGATTGAGCTTGTACCGGGAACAGTGGCGATCTCAAGACAACCCTACAAGATGGCACCCAAGGAACTTGCATAACTGAAGGAGCAGTTAATAGAACTTGAGAACAAGGGTTTCATTCGTCCAAGTTTTTCACCATGGATGTTCTGCATTGTTCGTAGAGAAGAAAGATAAGACCTTGAGACTGTGTGTGGACTATCGTCCGCTCAATGCTGTCACCATCAAAAACAAGTATCCACTACCACACATTGATATTATTTTCGATCAACTAGTGGGTGCTAAAGTATTTTCGAAGATGGATCTTCTTTCTGGTTATCATCAGATTAGAATCTGACCAGAAGACATACCAAAGACAGCATTCTTGACTAGGTATGGGCTGTATGAATACCTTGTTATGTCCTTCGGATTGACCAACGCACCGGCTCATTTCATGTATCTCATGAACTCGGTGTTTATGCCAGAATTGGACAAGTTTGTCGTGGTCTTCATTGACGACATCCTTGTGTATTCAAAATCCGAAGAAGAACATGCTCAACACTTGCGTATCGTGCTTCAACAATTACGGGACCACCAGCTATATGCTAAGTTCAGCAAGTGTGAATTCTGGATTAGCCAAGTGCCATTTTTAGGGCACATCATATCAGCAAAAGGGATTGCAGTTGATCCAAGCAAGATAAAGCAAGTACTCAAATGGGAATCTCCAAAGTCTGTACATGAAGTTTGAAGTTTCCTAGGTTTAGCTGGGTATTACCGGAGGTTCATTCCCAGTTTCTCCAAAATAGCTAAACCAATGACAGAACTTCTGAAGAAGGGGATGGAGTATGTATGGACTGAGGCATGTGAGGGAGGTTTTCAGGCATTGGTAAAACACCTCACAACAGCACTAGTATTAGCTCAACCGGACACAACCAAATCTTTTGACGTGTATTGTGATGCATAAGGAATTGGTTTGGGTTGTGTGTTGATGCAGGATAGACGAGTGATCACTTATGGATCACGGCAGCTTCGGAACCATGAGCAGCACTATCCGACTCATGATCTAGAGCTCGGTGTTGTGGTACTAGCATTGAAGATGTGGATACATTACCTACTGGGTAATCTAGTACATCTCTACACCGATCACAAGAGCCTGAAGTACATCTTCACCCAAAAGGACTTAAATATGCGATAGCGTAGATGGTTGGAATTAATCAAGGATTATGAGATTGAGATCCACTACCATCTTGGCAAAGCGAATGTAGTCGCAGATGCTCTGAGCCGCAAGTCCCATGTCAACAATCTTTCTGTTACCTCAATGGAAGAAGAAGAACCAAGTCTCTACTTGGTTCCATATGGGGCACTCTACAACTTAGCTCTCATTCCTACTATTAGAGAGGATATTATGGCAGCTCAGAAGGAGGACAAAGGGATGTCGCACATTCGACTAAGAATGGAGAAGGGGGAGATGAAATGTTTCCGATGTGACGATGAAGGTACCCTCTGGTTTAAAAACCGCATAGTGGTACCCCGAAACATGGAACTTCGGAAAAGATACTGGATGAAGCTCATTTATCCAAGTATTCCATTCATTCGAGAAGTAACAAATGTACCAAGACTTGAGAAAGAAGTTCTGGTGGACTCGGATGAAGAGAGAAGTAGCAAATTACGTATCCGAATGTGATATGTGTCGGCGAGTTAAGGCCGACCATATGAAGGCAACTGGACAGCTTCAACCTTTAAGCATACCGGCTTGGAAATGGGAAGATATCAGCATGGATTTCATTGTTGGGTTGCCTCCCACTCTCCATAAGCACGACTCAATTTGGGTGTTCGTTGACTGGTTGACCAAATCAGCTCATTTCATACCAGTCAGTGTGGATTATGATGCAAAGTGGTATGCAAAACTTTATATCTCTAGAATTTTGTGCCTACATGGAGTACCCTGCACTATCATTTCAGATCGTGGATCTATTTTCGTTGCACGCTTTTGGGAGCATCTCCACGATGCATTCGGTACCAAACTGATTCGAAGCTCGGCTTATCATCCTCAGACTGATGGCGCCAAGTGCTAGAGGATATGCTTCGTGCCTGTGCCATCCACCATGGTAAAAATTGGGATGATCATCTGCCATTGGCGGAATTTTCGTACAACAACGGTCTAGCATCCAGATGGCGCCATATGAAGCTCTTTATGGCCAGAAGTGTCACACACCCTTAAACTGGTGCGAATCTAGTGAACGAGTAGTATATGGCATCGACTGGATAAATGAAGCCGAAGAGCAAGTACGTATCATTCAAGCAAATCTCAAACCCGCTCAGTCTCGTCAGAAGAGCTATGCGGACAAACGACGTCGACCTCTTCACTTCGAGGATGGGGATCAAGTTTATCTCTGGGTATCCCCGATGAAAGGAATTCATCGATTCGGAGTGAGAGGGAAGCTAGCTCCACGTTTCATTGGGCCGTTTGCAATAATCAAAAGATGCGGACCTGTGGCATATCAATTGGAGTTACTGCCGTCGCTGGCAGGGGTCCACAATGTGTTTCACATTTCTCAGTTGCGAAAATGTCTCAAAGCCCCAACGAATATACGTATTGAGGATTTGGAAGCTCTCCAACCAGATCTTACGTATTCCGAGCATCCAACCCAGATCATTGATGAGAAAACTCGCACCACAAGAAGGCACACTTTGCGTTTCTACAAGGTCTTGTGGAGCAACCACAGTGCTGAAGAAGCAACGTGGGAAAGCAAGGAGTATCTTAAAACGAACTATCCAGACCTGTTAGCAACACATGTTCAGTAGATCTTTACCTTTTGTCTTTCCTTTGTAATCTCGGGACGAGATTCTTTTAAGGGGGGGGGGGAGGAATGTAAAATCCCACTTTTTCATTTCATGTGATGTTCAGCTACAAGTGGTTTATCAAACATAATGGAGGTCAATATAGTTGTGCACATAAACTTGGCCTCACTAAAAAGTTTTCTTTCTACTCATGATTAAATCTTATTAACATGAGGACTGGACTTCAAAACAAAATCAACTCACCGGATCAACCGATGATTTCAGAAATGTACACATCGGTCGAGTTGGTTCAACTGAAGAAGAAGACCTCAGACAAATGTACTCACCGGATCATCCGATATGAATGGCTCAGTGACATCGGTGCATCAGTACAGTTTGCAACACCATTGGACCAAGTGAAGCACCGGATCATCCGATGTGCAGACTTACACACATCGGTCGATCACTCCAGTAAGCATCAAGATTAAGCAAATTCTGGAGGAAGAGCCACCAGATCATCCGATGAGAAGACAGGGGCAACATCGGTCTAACAACGGTCATATCTGACACGATGACGTCAGCCAAAGTAATTAGACCGATGATAACTAAAGGGGAGACATCGGATCATCCGATGTTCACAGTAAAGTTCTGTCAGCCTACTTTTCCAACGGCTATTTCAGGGAGGCTGGCTATAAATACCCCCTAACCCTGTCATTTCGTCAAGTCTTGATCACCTGAAGCTATCCACACATCCACAAGTGTTTAAGGCCAAGAGCAATCACTTCCACACCATTTTGATCATCTCTACACCAAGGTTTAGGCTAGAACTAGCTAGAGAGAGAGCTTGTGAGCCACCATTCTGGGTGAGTGGACTCTCTAGGTTAGTGTGAGAGCCTCAAGGGAGTGCCCTTGGTGTTGTAATCGTGAGAAGACTTCCGGAGCTTGCCAAGGCGTGTGTGGAAGCCCGGAAGGTCGAAGTTGTACAAGGCTTGAGCTCCACCTTGCCAAGGAGGCGAACGGAGAAGAATAGTTAAGACCCCTCGTCTCGGTGACTTGGGTGTGGCAAAACCCTTTGGTGGGTGCCACAACGTGGATGTAGGAAGATCTTCACGATCTTGCCGAACCACGGGATAAATCCTTGTCTCCTCGGGAGTTTGCATCCCTCTCCTTCCTTTACTTTTATGCATTTTATATTCCGCAAAGTTTCTATCTACTAGAATGCATAGATAGTCGCGTAGGGAATTGGGCTTTAGAAATTAAGTTTCAATTTCTTAGAATTTTTCGAAGAAAGCCCAATTCAACTCCCCTCTTGGGCATTTGGTCCTTACAATTGGTATCAGAGCAAGGTTGCTCATAGGATCATTCTAGCTTCACCGCTAGAGAGCTAAAATGGCCAAGGTTGGGGGTTCGGTTCCTATCTTCGAGGGCAAGAACTTTGCCTATTGGAAAGCACGCATGCGCGCTTACCTTGAGGCTATTGCTCCCGAAGTATGGGAAGCGACCCACGCGGGGTTTGGAGAACATAATTATGTTACTGATCAACTAAAATGGGATGCTAAAGCTAGGAATGCAATCTATGAATGTATTAGTCAAGATGTGTTTTCTAGGATTGCTAGCAAGGAAAAGGCTTGTGAAATTTGGGCTTGCTTAATAGAGATTCATGAGGGCTCTTCTCGTGTCAAAGAACTAAAATATCATATGCTTAAAGCCAAGTATGATGAATTTAAAATGCTTCCTCATGAAAATGTCAATGAGATGTTCTCTCGCTTAAATGTGCTTATTGAAGAAATAAATGCTCTTGACATTGCTTCTCTTGGCAAGGGACTCATCAACCGCAAGATCCTCATGCTCCTTCCCAAGCCAAAGTACAACATCATCAACTCCATGCTCCAAAAAGAGTCACTTGACCACATTGAAGTTTCGGAGCTCATTGGAGAAATACACGCTCATGAGATGAGTGTACTTGGGATGATGGAGCAATCATCATCAAAGACAATTGCTCTAAAGGCCTCCACCAAGAAAACAAGCCTCAAGAAGAAGAAGGTGGTTGAGCCTAGCTCAAGTGAAGAAGAACAAGCATCAAGTGAAGATGATGATGATGAGCTTGCATTAATGATGAGAAAGTTCTCACGCTTGAACTCCAAGATTACCAAGAAGGGGTACACTTTTGATCCCAAGAAGAAAGCGTTTCTACCAAGGAGAGATGATCGCAAGACTTGCTACAATTGTGGTGATCAAGGCCACATCTCCTATGATTGTCCAAAACCGGACAAAAGACGAGAGAACTACAAAGGCAAGCATCGCAAGCTTGAAGGAAGCGATGATGATGAAGAAGAAGCCAAACCAAAGCCAAGATTATTTGGGAAGAAGAAACATGACAAGGGCAAGAAGGCAAGGCTCTTCCCAAAGAAGAGAAATGGCCCACAAAAGGTGTTCATGTGTGAGGCAAATGAATGGGTCACCGATGAAGAAACAAGTGATGAAGAGAGTGAAGAGGAAGAAGAAAGCTTGGCCGGCCTCGCCGTCGCCAACAATGATGATGCACCTCTTCATCCACCGCCCATGTGGCTCATGGCGAAAGGTAACACCAAGGTATGTGATGACTCTAGCGATGATGAGCTTTCCCCCGATGATTTAACTTCTTTGATAAATGAATATCATGCTATAATTAAGAGGGAAAAGAGTAAGGTTAAAGTGCTTGAAGAAACTCGTGCTAAACTTGAGAGTACTAACCTTGATTTGCTTGACAAGTATGAAAGCATACTCAAAGAGCATGACACACTCAAATCCCATGTCAAGCAAATTGAGGAAGAAAAGGCTAAAATTAAGATAGATAATCATGAACTTGACTTAGCACACCAAACACTCTTGGAAGAGCAAAACAAGTTAATACAAGAACATCAAACACTTAACCTTGCTCATGACATGCTTGATCAAGAATTGAAAAATATGAAGAAGCAAACCCTGAATGATAAAATATCCATTACTTCTCATGCCACTAATGATTTGCACAAGTCTTTGCCTTTGAAAGCTAATTCTAGGGAGAAGGACTTGTTGGAAGAAATTGAGAGTCTCCGCACTAGTGTGGCTAGACTTTCGAAAGGAGAAGTCAAGCACAAGGAAATCCTCTTCCAACAAGCAAAGGCCTTCAACAAGAGAGGACTTGGATCCTTATCGGTGCCTAACAAAGGAAATGTGCCCTCACCGGAGCTAAGAACAAGCTTCATCAAGGAAGTTGGTTCTTATTGCCAACATTGTGAGGTCACCGGTCACCACACAAGGGAGTGTCCTCTTCCTAACCGACCTTCTCCTAAATTGCCTACTAACTATAAATCTACTTTCAATGATCATTATTATCTCTTAAGTAAAGTAGGTGGCAAGGTGAAGGCTAGATTCATTGGCAAAGACATGAAGGGCATGAAGGGGAAGCTCCCCAAGCAACTTTGGGTCCCAAAAACACTTGTGTGACACATACAAGGACCTAAGTTGGCTTGGGTGCCTAAAGTCAAAAATTGAATTCTGTGTGTAGGTGAACTACAAAGCCAGAGGAAAGCATTGGGTACTCGATAGCGGGTGCACTCAACATATGACCGGCAATGATGGTATGTTCACCACCATAGAAAACCCCGGCAATCATGAACAAGTCACCTTTGGTGATAACTCTAAGGGAAAGGTAATTGGGTTAGGTAAAATTGCTATTTCAAATGACTTGTCTATTTCTAATGTCTTGTACGTTAAGTCACTTAGCTTTAATTTACTTTCTATTGCACAACCATGTGATCTTGGACTAACGTGCACATTTAGCAAAAATGATGTTGTTGTGAGTAGTGAAACTAGCCAAGACATAGTCTTCAAAGGATTCCGGCATGGACATCTCTACCTAGTGGACTTCGCCAACAAGAATGCTAGCTTGACCACTTGTATTTTCACTAAGACAAGCTTGGGTTGCCTATGGCACCGACGCATAGTGCACATTGGAATGAGCAAACTCAAGAAGTCATTCAAGCTTGGGATGGTGACTGGCGTGAAGGATGTCACATTTGAGAAGAACAAGCTTTGTAGCGCTTGTCAAGCCGGGAAGCAAGTTGCTTCACACCACCCAATGAAGACAATGGTGTCAACCTCCAAGCCTCTTGAACTACTCCACATGGACCTCTTCGGACCGTCCACATATCAAAGCCTTGGCGGTAACCTCTATAGTCTCGTTATTGTTGATGACTATTCTCGCTATGCTTGGACTCTATTTCTAGGTGACAAGAGTGAGACTCCGGAAGTGTTCAAGACCTTTGCCAACCGCGCTCAAAGGGAATTTCAAATTCCTATCATCAAGGTCCGGAGTGACAACGGCACTGAATTCAAGAACTACAACATTGGGGAGTGGTGTGACCGTGAAGGAGTAAAACATGAGTTTTCGGCCACATACACCCCTCAACAAAATGGTGTCATTGAAAGGAAGAACAAGACACTCATCACTCTTGCAAGAGCAATGCTTGATGACTACGGCACGTCAGAGAAGTTTTGGGCCGAAGTGATCAACACGGCGTGCCATGCCGCAAATAGGGTCTATCTCCATCGACTACTTCAAAAGACCCCGTACGAGCTTCTCATTGGGAGAAAGCCCAACATCTCCTACTTTTGAGTCTTTGGATGCAAGTGCTACATCTACCGCAAGAAGAGGCTCGGTAAGTTTGAAAGAAGATGTGATGTTGGTATATTTCTTGGTTATGCATCAAACTCAAAAGCATATCGAGTATTCAACCAAACCTCCGGTTTAGTTGAAGAAAGTTGTGATGTTGAGTTTGATGAATCTAATGGCTCCCAAGAGGAGAGTTTTGGTCATGATGAAATAGATGATGAGCCTCTACGAGAAGACATGAAGAACATGACCATTGGAGACATCAAGCCGGAAGTTGAGGAGAGCCATGATCAAGGGGGAGCTTCAAGTTCCAACAACAACTCTATGGCGCCTCAAGTTGACGAAGAAGAGAAGGATGATCCATTGCCGACTCAAGACTCACAAGCACAACAACATCAAGAAGAAGAAGAAGAAGTCCATGATCAAGTACAACCACAAGAGGAGCAACACGCATCACCTTCGCCAAGTGCTTCGCTTATGAGGTATGGACGCATCTCCAAGGCGCATCCAATGGATCAAATCATTGGAAGTCCGTCAAGGGGTGTAAGTACACGTTCTCGCCACGTTGCTTCATTTTGTGAGCACTACTCTTTTGTTTCGTGTGTAGAACCCACTCACATTAAGGAAGTGCTCCAAGACCCAAATTGGGTGATGGCCATGCAACAAGAACTCAACAACTTCATCCGCAATGAAGTTTGGGTGTTGGAGGAGCGACCCAAGGACAAGAACGTCATCGGAACAAAGTGGGTGTACCGCAACAAACAAGACGAGAATGGCGTTGTGGTCCGCAACAAGGCAAGACTTGTGGCCAAAAGGGTTCTCACAAGTTGAAGGACTAGATTTTGGGGAGACATTTGCCCCGGTCACCCGTCTAGAAGCCATCCGTATACTAGACTTTATCAAATGGATGTGAAAAGTGCCTTTCTTAATGGCTACATTAACGAGCTTGTTTATGTTGAACAACCTCCCGGGTTTGAAGATCCGAGGAATCCTAATCATGTGTATAGGTTGCACAAGGCGCTCTACGGGCTCAAGCAAGCACCTAGGGCGTGGTACGAACGACTACGGGACTTCCTCATCATGCAAGGATTCAAGATCGGGAGGGTGGACACCACACTCTTCACCAAGGACATCAATGGAGATTTGTTCATTTGTCAAATTTATGTTGATGATATTATTTTTGGTTCAACTAACGAAGCTTTTAGCCATGAGTTTGGCAAAATGATGTCTAGGGAATTCGAGATGTCAATGATTGGAGAGATCAACTTCTTCCTTGGATTTCAAATCAAGCAACTTTAAGAGGGGACCTTCATCTATCAAGAGAAGTACACCAAGGACCTCTTGAAGAAATTTGAGATGGGAGATTGTTGCTCAAGAAGCACTCCAATGGCAACCAATTGTCATCTCGACGCGGATAAGGACGGTAAACCTATTGATCAATCTAACTACCGTTCTATGATTGGTTCATTGCTTTACCTTACCGCATCTAGGCCCGATATCATGTTTAGTGTATGCTTGTGTGCTCGCTTTCAAGCGGCACCTAAAGAATCGCATAGGAAGGCGGTCTTTAGGATACTTAGGTATCTTAAGCATACTCCTAGTGTGGGCTTGTGGTACCCTAAAGGTGCAAAATTCCATCTTGTGGGATACTCGTATTCGGACTTTACCTGATGCCGCGTGGATCGCAAGAGTACCTCCGGTGGGTGCCACTTGCTTGGGCGTTCCCTAGTTTCTTGGTCAAGCAAGAAGCAAAATTCCGTCGCCTTGTCCACGGCGGAAGCGGAATACATTGCGGTCGGTGCTTGTTGTGCCCAAATTCTTTATATGAAACAAACCCTTTTGGACTTTGGTATTAAACTTGGTTTTGTGCCTCTCCTTTGTGACAATGAAAGTGCGGTTAAGATAGCTAAAAAACCCCGTTCAACACTCCCGCACTAAGCACATCGATATTCGCCATCATTTCTTAAGGGACCATGAAGCTAAGGGAGACATCTCTTTGAGAGGTGTTAGGTCCGAAGAACAATTGGCGGATATCTTCACTAAACCACTTGATGAGAAAACATTTTCTAGGCTAAGGAGTGAATTAAATGTGCTAGATGCAACAAACGTCATGTAAGAATGCATATCATATAGGTCTTGCCTAACTCTCAAAGGATAGGGGTGAGCAAGGGTTAGCTTGGGATGGTGGTTCCTTTGGGTTGTCCCAAGGTTTGGAGAGTAGCTCTCCCTGAAGAAGCCTTTGAAGTTCATATTTGGCAAGATAGATTTATTTTATGCCTTGCATGATGCCTGCCATATAGACTTAAAATTTCTTGCATTATAAAATGTTTGGCATTTCATACGGTAGATTGTCACAAAGGGTAACCCACCTCATGAGAAAGAGACTTGTTTGAAATGCAATATCTCAACTCATATAAGGTGGAAAGAACAAAATGTTAGGTGCGTTAATGCCTAGAGGAAAATGCTTCAAAGAGATAGAAGTCTTCATACTCTACCTCACAAAGCATGGGCCTTACATTTTATTTGGATAATTTTCCTCCTATTTTTTTCTCGATGTTCCATTTGCTTTAAGGCCTAGCCAAGCTATTGGCATATTAGTATTTTTGAGGGGTAAGGGGTTGCCCAAAAGGTCCTAAGACATGTGTTTCTCTTTGCTTGGTTGTTTGGTCAAAGGACATTTATGGGATGTTTTTGTTCTGCAGTCATCGGATTATCCGATGCCTAGGTCAATCCCTCATCGGACCAATAGGTGTTCAATCTTCAAGGGCCAGTTCAGTCAGTTTCTCAATTCAACCGACGAGTTCATTCTGGAAAACATCGGTCGATCCGGTGTTCACTCTTCTGGAACTGTGCCAAATTCCACCGATGCTACCTCCTCCATCGTCGGACCATCCGGTGTCAACACTCCTCTTTTGAATACCCTTATTGTGCCATTCGACTGATGATTCAAACCCTAAACATCGGTCCATCCGAGGTCGACAGCAACATTTTGAATATCCTTACTGTGGCATTCGACCGATGCATATCCCATCTAACATCGGTCCATTCGGTGTTAAAATTTCGGCTAGGGTTTGGGACCCACTATTTAAACACGTCCTCGCCTCCACCGGTTTCTCTCTCCCGATCCAGACGCCGCCTCCGCCGATCCTCTCGCTGCGCCACCTCCACCGCCGTCGGACGCCGCCGCTGCCGCCCACAGGCCGCCGCCGCCGTCTCCGGTCGCCGCCATCACCACAGCGCCACCGCCACTCGCCGCGTCGCCGCCTCCATCCACGCGCCGCACACCAGCGCCGCCGCCACTCGCCTCCACCAATCTGTCGCCGCCGCTTCACCTAGCCACCGCCGCGCCTCCACCCAAGCGACGCCGCCATCTCCTCCCTCTACGATCACCACCCGGTCGCTAGGGTTTCCCAGCGCGTTGATCTCCACGTCACCGTCGTCGACTCCGTGCAATCGCGTAATCGCAATGGCTCGCGACAAGAAGAACAAGGGGAAGGCTATCGCGGAGCCGGTCGCGAAGAAGCAAAAACTGTCGAAGGAAGAGAAGAAGGCCTTGATGGCCGCTCGCGCCGCCGAGGAGCGTGAGCGTGGCCGAGGAGGGTCACTAAGGATCCGTGAGGCTCGTCCGAGGCAACCTCCAGTGATCGACGACTCCGAGGCCGAAGAAGAGCCGGTTGAGCCTCTCGTCCGCCGACGCTCAGCCCGGACCCGTGGGGGTCACACCACGGCAGCACCACGTCCGAGACCGACGGTTGCCGATCGTCGTGAGGACAGGGAGGCCCAACCTGCTATCTACGAGATGGACACCACTGTCCATGTCGCTGAAGGAGTCCGGTTGACCGATTACCAGAAGATGAATGCCAAGCAGCTTCACAAGCTCAGATGGAATGTGCTGCTTGAGGAGTGGTGCCCGCAGCCCCGGGAAGCTCTGGTGGATAGTCGCTTCTGGACTGTCACCCATGCGTCTCTCTACGAGACCTACAGGCGTCGAGGGCACAAGCTGTTTCAACACAACTATCTGGATTGGGGACAGCTAGCTTTGGCTGCAGAGACGGAGATCCGTCCTTACTTTGAGAGGTACCAAGGTTTGGTGTAGCTGATGGCATATGAGCGGAGTGCCTACGTGGAAGATTGGGTCCGCTTCTTCTACGCCACCCTCTATGTATCTGAGGGCAGAAGATCAATTGACCTCATGTTCATGGGTCAACACTACCACTTGACGAGGCAGACGCTGGGATAGTTGCTTGGAGTGGACCTGCACGACACCTGCGTGCATGAGAGGGTCTACGGTTAGGCAGATCCATCGAGGAGGCCGCTCACTGGAGGAGTGGCACCACCGCTGGAGGAGATTCGTTCTTTGTTCGGTCCCACCTTCTCTCCTGACCAGCCGAGGGTACCAGCTTTGTTGACTCCAGCTGCGCGCACAGGGCACCTCGCCTTGCACCGCACGCTCCTGCCGAGGTCTGGTTACTTGGAGGGGTTCACCAGCTTGCAGCAGACTCTCCTGTTCTACATCATGAACGGGATGGAGTTCGACATTGTGGACGTCCTCATATGCGAGATGGAGGATGTGATCATAGACGGTGTGGGCATGATGAGGCAGCTAGTATATGGGCACTGGATCAGCTACCTGCTTACTATGATGGTTCCTGAGGGGTCCGCCGTACACGACCGTCTCACTGATGAGAGTGTGACACAGTTTGGTCACTACTGTGCCCCAGCTCCTGGAGACCGCCGCCTTGGCCGTCCAGTTGAGCGTCAGGTCAGGGCCCAACTGTCTGAGGAGGACTGGTCTGACTTAGAGAAGGAGGATGAGAGGCTTGCCGAGGCTGAGGCATAGGGGGAGGACTTGCAACATATCTGGTCTGAGAGCGACACCGATGACAGTGTCGAGGAGTACTTCCCTCCTCCGCCCTCTCCCAGGCAGCACGACGCGGAGGCTGGAGGCTCTACAGTGCCACCACCTACTCCACCTCCCGTCACCGAGGCGCAGGTCACGTAGCCGTTAGAACTGACATCGCTTCTCTAGCAGATGGTTGAGCAGCAGCGTCTGGACAGGCTGGCAGCCGAGCAGGCCCGAGCGGAGCAGGCTGCCCGTCTCCTTGAGCTCCAGCAGCAGCAGCAGGAGATGCAGCGTCAGATCGCCCGTGAGAGGCGTGAAGACACTGACAGGCTGACGGGGCTCATCGACTAGATGCACCAGCGCACCCTCGACCAGCAGCAGCAGACACAACAGGCGATGATGGGCATCCTAGGGTTGATCACCAACCTCTACACCCAGACCGGGATTTCCCTCCCGTCGCAGCTGCCTAGAGTCGCTCCACCACCTCCAGTCTTGGGTCCAGCTGCCGCTCCAATGGCCCCAGTACCTTCTACACCGATTCCCTCCTTCAGCATGTCTCCTCTTCTGGCTCCTAGTGCTCCGCTTCACTCCCCGCTGCCGGCCACGACTCTGTTCCAGCAGTCGCTAGCCTCCGTCGTCAGTGCCCCTGCTCCAGCAGCTCCTCCACAGTAGGCACCGACGGTGGCTCCTTCAGCTCCGGCAGCTCCCTCCACCACTACTCCAGCCAGCAGCTCCGACGACAGCGATGGTGACCAGTTCATCATCGCGCCCAACACTCAGAGTCCTTAGGTGCTCAGATCCCTTTTTGGTGTCTTGATGCCAAAGGGGGAGAAGAGTTAGAGGAGTCAAGGGGAGCATCTTAGTGTCAGGGGGAGTCTTAGTGTCAGGGGGAGTCTCATTTATCTTTTATCGTTTATCATTCTTGTAATTCAGTGTGTTTGCTACTTTTGAGCTCTAATGAACTTATTTCCATGAGTTATTAATCGATTGGGCTCATTTGGTGTTTATCTATGTTTAGGATCTCTTTTTATTCACACTTGAGTTATTAATTGATGTTTAAGCTTCAAGTGTGACATCCTGTATTCATTGCATATTCTTTTAAGTTTCATTCTATCAAATTCATTACTATTGCACTTTGATTATTGTGTTGTCATCAATCACCAAAAAGGGGGAGATTGAAAGCATCTAGGCCCCCATGAAGTACGGTTTCAGTGATTAATGACAACCATTGAACTTTACTAATGAATTTGTGAATGCAAGGTCCCCATAATCACTCATAAAATGAAATGAATATGTCATTGAAGACCCATATACAATCAACTTTTGAGATCAAATCAATGAGATAAAGACAAGAAGTGAAAGCTCTTATGTCTAAGTCACTCAACCATAAAGTTGACAACATACAATGCTTGAAGATCATCAGAGAGCCTTGTGGAACAAATGTCTAAGAGGTCATCTGAGCAAGACACAAAAGATTCACTCAAAACAACTCGAAGCAAACAAAATCAACTCACCGAATCAACCGATGATTTTAGAAATGTACACATCGGTCGAGTTGGTTCAACTGAAGAAGAAGACCTCAAACAAATGTACTCACCGGATCATCCGATATGAATGGCTCAGTGACATCGGTCCATCAGTACAGTTTGCAACACCATTGGACCAAGTGAAGCACCGGATCATCCGATGTGCAGACTTACACACATCGGCCGATCACTCCAGTAAGCATCAAGATTAAGCAAATTCTAGAGGAAGAGCCACCGGATCATCCGATGAGAAGACAGGGGCAACATCGGTCTAACAACGGTCATATTTGACACGATGACGTCAGCCAAAGTAATTAGACCGATGATAACTAAAGGGGAGACATCGGATCATCCGGTGTTCACAGTAAAGTTCTGTCAGCCTACTTTTCCAACGGCTATTTCGGGGAGGCTGGCTATAAATACCCCCTAACCTTGTCATTTCGTCAAGTCTTGATCACCTGAAGCTATCCACACATCCACAAGTGTTCAAGGCCAAGAGCAATCACTTCCACACCATTTTGATCATCTCTACACCTAGGTTTAGGCTAGAACCAGCTAGAGAGAGCTTGTGAGCCACCATTCTGGGTGAGTGGACTCTCTAGGTTAGTGTGAGAGCCTCAAGGGAGTGCCCTTGGTGTTGTAATCGTGAGAAGACTTTCGGAGCTTGCCAAGGCGTGTGTGGAAGCCCGGAAGGTCGAAGTTGTACAAGGCTTGAGCTCCACCTTGCCAAGGAGGCGAACGGAGAAGAATTGTGAAGACCCCTCGTCTCGGTGACTTGGGTGTGGCAAAACCCTTTGGTGGGTGCCACAACGTGGATGTAGGAAGATCTTCACGATCTTGCCGAACCACGGGATAAATCCTTGTCTCCTCGAGAGTTTGCATCCCTCTCCTTCCTTTACTTTTATGCATTTTATATTCCGCAAAGCTTCTATCTACTAGAATGCATAGATAGTCGCATAGGGAATTGGGCTTTAGAAATTAAGTTTCAATTGCTTAGAATTTTTCGAAGAAATCCCAATTCACCCCCCCCCCCCTCTTGGGCATTCGGTCCTTACAACTTGGCCTCACTAAAAAGTTTTCTTTCTACTCATGATTAAATCTTATTAACTTGAGGACTGGACTTCACCCTAACCCTAGAACATTCTATTTAAACCTTTCTGCAAAGTTGGGAAGTTAATTGATAGAAATGGCTAGGTCAAATTTTATTGCAGCAATATAAAAATCAAAACAAATGTAATTTGATTATATTGCTATGCATATTTGGCCCTACCAAAAAGATTCAAATCCAAGGCTCCAAATTATTCTTGGACTCTTAAATATCTTAAATAGCTTCTCAGAAAATTTTCAAGATTTTTGAAGTACATCTTCCATTTGTTTGGACACGTACAAGGGATTCATTTCGCGTCGACATCAAATTTAGCTTTGCACTAAACTTTGCCCAAATCAACCCCCAATTTTTCCTAAGACCTTTTATGGTTCAGGGGACTTTGTTTCAAAGTTTGGAGATTTATGGACCTCAGATACTATTTATTTCAATAAGGTTTATACCCATAGTTGAATTCAAATTTGAATTTGAATTTGATACAAACTATGTCCAAATTGAAATCTGATTGCGGAATTGGATTCCTCATATTTTTCTTAGCCTATCTGTAAATTTTGGGAATTTTTGGACAATGTTTGAGCTAGAATTTAGAGGAAGGGATAAGGGAGAGAGGTGGGGCCCACAAGTCAGTCGGTGAAACCGTTTCACCGCCTCTGTTTTCTTTCCCCGGGCGACACCGCGACGCTGCATGTTGCCAGCGCGCCATTGACCGTTGGTCGCCTCCAGCTGCCCCCCCTGCGTCCTTATCTACCGCGGTGAAGGCTGTAAAACCACCCCCCGTCGGCCGAAGTCCATCACCGATTCACTTTTCATTGCGCCGCACCATTTCATCGCCGCCGCGAAGCCTCACCGTTGATACAAGCATCATCATCCTTTGCAGTCTATAGCAAAAAGGTGTGCAACGACCTCGTGCAGCTTCTGGTTAAGTTTGAATTCCTATCGTGCATCCTAGCTTCTGTATTCTTTCAATTCCCGAAGCGCTTTTATAGCTTTGAGGCTAGTTCGTCGGTTTAATTCCGATTGTATGCACAAATTTTCTTTGATCCAGTTAGATGACATGATCTATGTAGCCTAGCGCACCTTCCCTCCAAAAATCAGAAAGAACCATCGACTAATTAGCAAGTTCTTCGATTTTTCCGCTTTCTCCATTGTTAGAGCTCGGTTCACCGTCAACCTCGGTGTTGCCGGCTATGACACGAGCTCTAGACCCTCCTAAATCCATTCCTATGCTTCCATGATGCTTCCCGAGCTTTCAAACGAGAGATTTAGCTAGGGAATCGATGGTCTCCACATCACCAAAACCCTAACACCCGCCGCCGCCGTCGGGAATGGTTTTCCGGTCACCCCTCGCCGTCGGGAGTTGGTCTAGCGTGTTCCCCGCGCGAAAATATGGTGGGCGGCAAGTCCCGAGGCCTCCCATGGGCCGAAAGCTATCGCCGGCGAAAGTGCCGCAGCGCACTGGTGAGAACGCCGCCGCCCGAGCTGTGGACCGAGGTGGAAGAAGACTGGGACGCGGGTCCCACCTGCCAGCAAAAGCAAAGGCGCCAGATCAATCTGTGGCTAGGGATTTAGTGCGGCCATGTGGGAATCTTTATGGCCCCGGTGTGGCTCGTTCCTGATTGGATGATTTTAAATCCAATGGGCCATGGCGCCAAATTTAAAAGCTGAAATTTCCCCTTTTGTGCAGAACCATTTCCAAAGTTTAAAAATCAATATCTCTCTGTAGACTGCTCCAAAAATATTCAAACAACTATTTTTTGAAAACCCTTGAGCTCTAGTTTCTGTCAGTACCAATTAGGTTCTGTGAAACTCACATTTAAATTCTGTAGAAAACATCTTTCCAAATGCAAATATAGTTTTTCTTGATGAACTTGCCACTCGAAAAATCCCCAAAATTCACATAAAATACATTGTCCTATTCTTGTCTACCAGAAAAAGTTTGAGAGCCATTGCACCTGTATAACCCTCTGTATAGTTCAATTACTTTTTTCTGTTATTGAATTTTTACAGATATTCAGTTGCTTTATTATGTCCCAAATTTGGACTGAACCTTCCCTTTGTCATACACTAGTTCCTGTAAAAATCTAGGATTTAATTGACCTAATGTCCTGGTCCTAATTTAGTTGCAAACTAATATTAATTGAAAAGCTAAAAATTCAATTATAATATAATTCCAGAAATTCTTGCCAACTTTGAAATTCTATAACTCCTTCACCAAGGACTAGAAATTTATGAAACAAATTTTGCTAGAACCAGAACAACTTCCTCTATCATGATTATCAACTGGCAGCTATGTTCATGCTACAGTTTCTTCTCTAAAATTATTGGAAGTTATTGCTTGCCATAATCTTGGAGACAACAAACTACTTTAATCATCTCCTATTCTTTGCAAGAGCTTCTATCATATTCCCTAGTATCTACCATCAAAGTTCCACAGCCTATTAGGTCCTTATCCTATAATGATCACCACGGATTAAATTATGGTATTGGTAGTAATTATTTTACAAAGTCATTCATATACATATTGTATGCATATGGTATAGTGACCGAAGTCGAGGAGGAACCAGAGGCCTTGGAAGTACACCTGCCAGATACTAACCCCGACTCTGACCTGCAACCAGGCAAGCCACAGTTTGCATTTAAGTCGTTTATAAAATTTTACATTATCACTATGATAATTAGCATATGAATTGTGCATTATGTATAGGATGATTGAAAACTCCAGATGCATGACCCACAATCCCATTGGTTAATTGGGTAGGTTAATCACTCAACGTGTAGAATTGCTATGCTAATGTAGTAGGTAAACTGGTAGGAGTAGTTGGAATCTACTCGCGAGATAGAAATTTACACTCATATACACTGGGATAACATTTATAGAAAATAACTGTTACATCTAAAACTCGAGAACGGTCAGAGATGGATAGGAAGTGACAAGACGTGGTCTTGGTCACATAGCTCTGACTGGTCGTTAAGGCCCGTCTGTATGCGGCCCCTTCGGACAAGCTTGAATTGTACTGGCGACATAATGGACATATGGAATCTGGTAAACTGATGTAACTCGATAGCTGGGCTGTTGAGGCCCATTAACTCACCATCGATAGGGGTGGGTTGAGGACAGTAAGGTGTAAATCGGTCGGTGGACACATGAGGTGTTCCGTGCAAAGACCTTCTGTTCGCGGAGGTGAGACAGGCTCGGCGTTCAGGTTTCTTGTGAAAGGTGGCCATATACGCCTAGTACTGAAGTGTTACATAGGTACTGGTGTACTCGCTGACACTTCCGAACGATGTATGTGTCGTGTTGTCCGGGTGTGTCCTGATTGCAATCACCGTCCCTCGCGATAATAGAGTACCACTTGTTCACTGAGCTGTGACGTAGTAAATACTAAAGAAGCCAGAAAAATATATTGTATTGAATTATAATTGCTTTGCAACCTTGTATGACTTAGAGATAGTAAAATTAAAGTTTACAGTTTCCCCATACTTTAGCTGTAATAGCATTATGTGCTCTGGGCATGTCATATCATCGGCAAAGTGTTTCTTGTTTGATTGTGGAGTCCATGATGTGCCGTGCTTGGAGAATGTCATTTGCTACTTAAAACCTGATTATAAGGATCCACTTGTAGGCGAATCGTTTATGCTTCACCTTACCTATGCTTAGTGTCCACCCTTGCATATGTCTAGTGAGACGGGTTAGTCTTGCTGAGCCTTATGCTCACGTTTGTAGTTAACGAGTTTTTGCAGGTTATAAGATTGATGAAGGGTTTGATGATGAGGCTGCACCCCCTCTAGGGTGTACAGCCGAGTAGGAACCCTGCATGCCGCCGTGACTTGCGTGTTGCTAGTGCGAAGTATCCAGGGCATGGATGACTTTGCTTTTGCATAGCTAGTGCTGAGAGCGTAGCTATGATATATATATTTCTTTCCTTCCGATAGTATTGTAAAAACTTCGATTGTAAGATAAATAAAAGACTTCGTCTTGTATTTTATTCTGGTTCTGTTCTTGTATACTGTTGGGTGTCGCATTGCACGACACCACCCAATGAGATCCTCGGATGACGGGATTCCGGTCCCCACAATAAGTGGGTCTTTTATGACTCAACCATTAACGCGATCGTTTCTGATTCAACCATTAACATGCCCGTTAATAGTCATAAGTGGCTTGAATTAAACAAACATAAAAATGAGGCATAATGTCATTGTGACGTGGTGCATCATACTGGCTTAACACGTACGTGTGTGTGCCACATTCTACATCACCATCTCTCAGACCCTCACAACATCCTTCTAGTATTTCACATATGCTTTGGAATTCATTTGATTAAATTAAATAAATAGGTCCAAGATCCAAATATCTAACAATCCCCACCAAATTTCAAGGCATATAGAAATACTCTCGATTTCACTGTTGTTTGATAAATCAGCGTTTCGATGGAGATTGTTAAGTTGAACATTCATCTAAAATAGAGATTTACACTCATCCACAACTAAACAATGGACTATGCCTTGAATTGACAGTTTTGTGCGAATGAGTTTCATCAAAGTCTTTGTTGCATGATACTAGACTACCAGAAGCATTCCCTCAGTTTGGAGCGTATGAGTCATACTCCCTGGCTTTCATGAGCATCTAAAGATCATCCAATCTCATAATTGTGACTAGTAGTCGGGCTCATATAGGTGTATTCCTCAGGAGATGTTCTATAGGTCAACATCTCTGCTTATACATGCCACTCGGAATACATCAAGATATAATCAGCCTGCCATACAGAATAAGATAGTATTGGATCTTCAACAGAGTGGGCTTTGTACATATGTACTCTCCTCTCAACAAATCAATAGTTTGTTTCAACACCCTCATTCACGGGATCTCCGATCTCAAAGGGTGAGTTACCATTATGATATGACCTTATGTGGGTCTCAATCCCATCTCCCTCGATGCTTCATCTATCACATTTCATGATAGCCCTTTGGTAAAGGGATCTGCCATGTTTTTAGTCGTCTGGACATAATCCAACGCTATCACTTCGGAGTTTTTCATTTTCCTGATAGATTTCAACTGCCTCTTAATGTGTCTTGATGACATCATGTTATCCTTAGAACTATTGATCTTGACAATCACATTGTGATTATCATAGTTCATAAGAATAGCAGGAACTAGTTTCTCAATAATCAATAATTCCATCACAAGTTCATGCAACCAATCGGCTTCAACAATGGCGATATCTAATGTTGTTAGTTCTGCTTCCATTGTTGACCTCGTTAGAATGGTCTGCTTGCAACACTTACAGGAAACAGCGCCACCTCCCAAAGTGAACACATATCCACTTGTGGCTTTTATCTTATCGGCATCAGAAATCTAGTTTGAATCACTATAACCTTCTAGCATCCTAAGGTACTCGATATAGTGAAGTCCATAGTTTGATGTCCCTTTTAGATAGTTCATCCTTTCCAGAGCTCGCCAGTGATCATCTCCCGGATTTGAAACAAACAGGTTAAGTTTGCTCACAACAAATGAGATATTGAATTTTTTATTAATATACGAATTAAAAATGTTTCTAATATAAAAACTTACGAAATGAAAAAACTGCAAAAATGACCCACTGTCATCCATGTCATGAACGAAATTCGTGCTGACACAACCACAAATCCAACGTGGACGTGTGCACTGGTAAATCGTTCTTACCACTAATGAAATTCGCTGAGAAGTCTGCTGCATCGCTTCACCATCGCTGAAATCAATCTAAGTAGTGCAGGTTAACAGGGAACAGAAAAACTTCTCCATCCTAGTGATTGTAAGTGCATCTAGGTCCATTGTGGGTTTTGGTGGATTGATGATGAACAATTAAAGTGCTGATGAACTTGGTTGAGCATGAGCGCAGATCCGAAGTACGGAATGGAGCTTTGAAGAAAGACGGCAAAAGGAGAAAAGTTGTGGCGAAGAAGAATAGAAATAGGGTTTTCTATTTTCTCCTTGAGTCGTAGGAAAAAATGTACTATTAAGAGGGACACGGCGCGTAGACACTTAGTGAGTCATTCGGGTGCTCAACCCCTTAGTAGAAGATTTTAGTAGGGCCTTTGTGGCTTGGGCGTACTTGTCTGACTTGTGGTGTCAGACATGTCCGAATGCTCTCTGCAGGAAGTCGGACATGTCCGAAACTGTGAGTCAGGCATGTCCGAATTGGCACTGGAAGGGTTCCAGTGAGAGTTCCAGTGAAGTTTCGGACTTGTCCGAACCTGGGGGTCAGACATGTCCGAGATGGATCTGTTCCCAGGGACTAAGAAAAATTTTCTAAGTCCCAGAGAGTCAGACTTGTCCGAGTTCTCTCTGTAGAACTTCAAACATGTCCGAGATTGTGTGTCAGACATGTCTGAAGTGGCTTTAGTCAGACAAGTCTAAAGTGAAAGGCCTGACCTTTGAGGTCAGACATGTCCGACTTGGGCTGTGTCAAACGGCTCTAATGACATTTTGGAGTATAAATAGTGGGTGGTTTCGACCCACCAACCATACCTAACACCCCTGAATAGTTCTGAACGCCCATTTGAACTCAAGAACCTCTCTCCACTTGTTCTTCACCTCTAGAGCCCAAATTCGAGTTTTTTGGGAGAGTGAAGAGTGCTTTGTGAGAATCGGGAGAAACGGTTTGTTGAGGGGTTGAGCAACGTGTGATTCGCTAAGTTTCTTCATGATTGTGTGTTTTTTGCTCTTGGGGTTCTCCCCTAGACGGTTAGGCGTCGCCCCGCGATTTCTTTGCGATCTCTTGTAATCGGGGAGTTTGTAACAATCTTTGTGATAGTGGAAGATTTGGGAGTTGGCCCTTGTGGCAACTCGTGAGGGAAAGGCTAGAGAAGGCCTGGTCCCTTGTGGACTCCTCAACGGGGACGTAGGATCCTTTGTGGTTCTGAACCTCGGGATAAAATCGTTTGTCTCTTGTTGTTCTTCCGTTCTCGCAATTTTTGATTCTAGTGTTTTTCTGCGTGCTATCTCTCCCTCAGCTTTCTTTCTACTCCATACTTCGTGTAGAACTGCTAGGGATCGATATCTCTCACTAGATCGCTTAAAAATTGGATTTTTGGTCTGATCGTGCAGGTAATCTCGGACTTATCCGACCCAGGTCAGACTTGTCCGACTTAGGTCAGACAAGTCCGACTAGAAGTCAGACAAGTCCGACTTCTCTATTTTTATAACTCTGAATTAAGTTTAAATTATCGATTATCACCTATTCACCCCCCCTCTAGGCTGCTTTCAATTGGTATCAGAGCAGGTTTCTCCGGAAGAGACTAACATCTCGGAGAATCGATGGCAGAAGAAAGGAACAAGGATGATACCTCATATGTCGAGGGTGAAGGCTCAAATGACAAGAACTACGACGTTCTTCTTGATGATCTGAAGGACGATGAAGAGACTCGCCAACTCAAGGCGAAGCTTCGCGAGAAGCTAGGGAGACAACCCAAGATCAACAAAGAGAAGGAGAAGAGTAACGATGACTATACTCAAACTCACTTTGATTATGATCGTCTTCATGCTAATCACTATTTGTCTATTCCACTTGGCAAACCTCCTCAATTCGGTGGAAATGACTATTCAATATGGAAACACAATATGAAGATGCATTTAATCTCTTTGAATCCTAGTTTGTGGCAGATTGTGCAAACCGGAGTTCATATGCCAAGGAATGAGGAAGACGTCACTCCACAACAAGCTATCCTACTTCATCGCAATGCTCAAGTCGTGGGAGTCATAACCTCTTCTTTGACTCGGGATGAATTCAACCGAGTCGAAGGTTTGGAAGTGGCCAAAGATATTTGGGATACACTCAAGACGGCGCACGAGGGCAACCGAGTCATCCGGGAGGCGAAGATTGAGATGATCGAAGGAGAGCTTGGGAGATTTACCATCATGGATGGTGAGTCGCCCCAAGACATGTACAACCGCCTCAAGGTGCTCGTGAACAAGATTCGTGCCTATGGGAGCACTCGATGGACGGACCATGAAGTGGTGAAGAGGATGCTTCGGGCATTCATGCCTCGAAACATCGCTCTTTGCTCCTTGATCTGTGAAAGCCCTGACTACACCAAGATGACTCCAGAAGAAGTGCTTGGGAGGATAATCAACAATGAGATGATGGAGAAGGAAGCTATGTTCTACAACGATCTCCAAAAGCTTGCCTCATCAAAGAAGAAAGACATAGCCCTCAAAGCAACTTCCACATCCTACAATGAAGATGCAAGTGATGATGAGAGCATGGACTCCGATGAGGAAGAAGCTTTCTTCATCAACAAGTTTAAAAGGATGATGAGAAGGAAGAAGGGAGGCTATCACCAAGAAGGCAAGAGCAAGGAGAAGCTAAAGAAGAAGACTTGCTACAAGTGTGGTGAACATGGGCACTTCATTGCGGATTGCCCATACAATGAAAGCAAGAAGAAGGAGGGCAAGACCCAAGATAAGAAGCTCTTCAAGAAGAAGAAGCCATCGGGACATGCCCACCTTGGAAGAGAATGGGACTCAAATGAAGACTCATCTTCCGACGATGAAGAGAAGGTGGCAACCATTGCCATCGGAAGGAGCTCAAGTGCAAGAAAACTTTTCCGCAACCTTGATGATTTCAAGTCCACATGTTTCATGGCAAAGGAGGGAAGGAGAAAGGTCAAATCTAAACCCACTCCCTCTATAACTTCTTGTGATGAATTTGATAGTGGTAGTGAA
Source organism: Tuctoria greenei (assembly GCA_036927565.1). Classification (NCBI taxonomy): domain Eukaryota; kingdom Viridiplantae; phylum Streptophyta; class Magnoliopsida; order Poales; family Poaceae; genus Tuctoria; species Tuctoria greenei. Next base: position 143,142,884 of record JAYESD010000011.1, read on the forward strand.
CTTGAATCCATGCTTAAAGGATTAAGTAAGAGTGCCATGAGAAAGATGAACTTTCTTATGGATGAAATCTCCAAGAAGGAGGATCTCCTTGAGCGTCAAGAGGACATGCTCATCCAAAAATTGGAGAGATGTCAAGAGCTTGAGGAGCTCCTCGAGCGCTAGAGAGAAAGAAGCAATTCATTGGAGCATGACCTTGCCATGAGCAAGGAAGCATGCTCAAATCTTAAGGACAAGACCGTTGAGCTCAAGGATGAACTTGTTAACTTGACAAAGGTTAACAAGATTCTAGAGACAAAGGTTGAGTCACTTAAGATCAATGCACCTTCTTCCTCAAAGAGCTCATCTTCTCAAAAGATTTCATCCGAGGAAGTTCACACTTGCATGTGCTCAAGCTTGATCCTAAAACATAAGGATGAACTTAACTTGGCACAAAACAAACAAGCACCAAAAGGTGGCATCTTTGACAAGGAGAAGGTGGCCTATGCACGTAGTGCATACACCAATGTGGGACCTCCCCATGTCAAGGATGGTCTTGGTTATTCTCGGGAGCGGAGGCAAAATGCCAAAGCCCCCAAGAATAACAAAGACTTGATTGTTTTTGTCAAGGAAGGTTCATCCACCCAATATAAAGGAAAGAACATTGTCTCAACATCTTATATGCTTAAAAATGAACCTCATCCTTTGTTCCATGACTTTGATGCTTCTTATGTTTTATTGAGGAACAAATTTGGCAAGACTTATGCTAGATATGTTGGGCCACTCCACAAGAGTCCAAAGCCTTGCATGTGGGTGCCCAAATGTCTTGTGACTAACATCAAAGGACCCAACTCCGTTTGGGTACCTAGAGGAAAGGCATAACTCTTTTTGTAGGCATACTCCTCCGGTGGATCAAAATGGGTGCTTGACAGTGGATGCACTAATCATATGACCAGAGAGAGGAAGATGTTTGTAGAGTACAAGGAGAATGAAGATCCTAGTGAAGGAATCTTCTTTGGGGATAATAGCCTAGGGGAAATCCTTGGCACCGGTAAAATTGCTATCTCCTCAAAACACACTCTTTCTAATGTGGTTCATGTTGATTCACTTGATTACAACCTCTTGTCTATTTCTCAATTATGTGATAATGGTTATGATTGTATTTTCACTAACAATGGTGTGACCGTCTCAAGAAGATGCAACAACTCAATCGCCTTTAAGGGCGTACTCAAGGGAAAGTTTTACCTTGTGGATTTCTCCACGGATAAAGCCCAACTTGATACGTGCTTAATGGCAAAAACTAACATGGGATGGCTATGGAACCGAAGGCTAGTCCATGTTGGGATGAGAAACATGCAAAAACTTCTTAAGGGGGATCATATCCGTGAACTAAAAGATGTTGTCTTTGAGAAAGATAGACCATGTAGCGCATGTCAAGCCGGAAAGCAAGTAGGAGCTCAACATCCGTCCAAGAACATCATGACAACCTCAAGACCATTGGAGCTACTACACATGGACCTATTCGGACCGATCGCCTACATTAGTATTAGCGGTAACAAATATGGTCTAGTTATTGTTGATGATTTTTTTCGCTTCACGTGGGTATTTTTCTTGCATGACAAAGGTGAAACCCAAGGAGTTCTGAAGAAGTTCTTGAGGAGAGCTCAAAACGAGTTCTCCTTAAGAATTAAGAAGATTAGGAGCGACAACGGGACAGAGTTCAAGAACACTCAAGTTGAAGACTTCTTGGATGAAGAAGGAATCAAGCACGAGTTCTCCGCTCCCTACTCCCCTCAACAAAATGGAGTAGCGGGGAGGAAGAATAGGACTCTTATCGAGATGTCAAGGACGATACTTGATGAGTACAAGACGTCCGACCGGTTTTGGGTGGAAGCGGTTAACACCGCTTGCCATGCCATAAACCGGTTGTATCTTCATCGACTCTTGAAGAAGACCTCGTATGAACTCCTAACCGGTAACAAACCCAACATCTCATACTTTCGTGTTTTTGGGAGCAAGTGCTATTTTCTAAACAAGAATCCTAGGAATTCGAAGTTCGCTTTGAAATCCGATGAAGGTTTCTTGCTTGGCTATGACTCAAACACCTACGCCTATCGTGTCTTCAACAAGTCCTCCGGGATTGTTGAAGTAGCACATGACGTAGTGTTTGATGAGACTAATGGCTCTCAAGTGGAGCAAGTTGATAAGTGTGTGCTAGATCAAGAGGAGACTCCACAAGAAGCACTTAGGAGAATGGCACTTGGAGATGTGCGACCACATGATCCAAATGATCTTCAAGCAAGCGAAGAAGATGAAAATCCCCCACATGAACAAGATCAAGATCCTCAAGATGAATCTCAACAAGATCAAAATCAATGAGGAGGCTTGGATCAAGGGGGAGATCAAGAAAATGATCAAGATGAAGACAATGATCGAGAAGCTCAACCACCACACCCAAGAGTTCATCAAAGCATTCAACGGGACCATCCCGTTGACAACATACTTGGAGACATCTCCAAAGGGGTAACTACTCGCTCACGTATGGCTAACTTTTGTGAACATTACTCTTTTGTTTACTCTTTAGAGCCACAGAAAGTAGAAGAAGCTCTACAAGACCCGGATTGGGTAATGGCGATGCAAGAAGAGCTCAACAACTTCAAGAGCAACAAGGTGTGGGAACTCGTGAGAAGACCAAATGCAAATGTTGTTGGAACCAAGTGGGTGTTCCGCAACAAACAAGATGAACACGGGGTAGTAACAAGAAACAAGGCAAGACTTGTAGCGAAAGGATATGCTCAAGTCGAAGGTTTGGATTTCGATGAAACATTTGCTCCCGTAGCTAGGCTTGAATCTATTCGCATATTATTGGCCTTTGCTACTCACCATGATTTCAAGTTATATCAAATGGATGTGAAAAGTGCATTCCTCAACGGTCCAATCAAGGAGGAAGTGTATGTGGAGCAACCACCCGGATTTGAAGATGAAGAGCATCCCGATCACGTCTACAAGTTGTGTAAGGCTCTCTATGGCCTCAAACAAGCACCTAGAGCTTGGTATGAGTGCCTTAGGGATTTTCTCACACAAAACGGTTTTAAGATTGGGAAAGCCGATTATACTCTCTTCACTAAGCATTTTGATAATGACTTGTTCGTATGCCAAATTTATGTTGATGACATCATATTTGGTTCTACTAACAAAACTTTTTGTGATGAGTTTTCCAAAATCATGACGGAGAGATTTGAGATGTCTATGATGGGGGAGTTGAAGTTTTTCCTAGGTTTCCAAGTAAAGCAACTCAAGGAAGGGACCTTCATATGCCAAACCAAGTACACTCATGACATTCTCAAGAAGTTTGGCATGGAGAAGGCGAAGCCCATCAAGACACCTATGGGAACAAACGGGCATCTAGGACTAAACGAAGAAGGAGCGAGCGTGGACTAAAAGGTATACCGTTCTATGATTGGCTCTTTGCTTTATCTTTGTGCTTCTAGACCCGACATTATGCTTAGTGTGTGCATGTGTGCTCGATTCCAAGCCACCCCAAAAGAGTGTCACTTGACAGCGGTTAAGAGGATCCTTAGGTATTTAGTTCACACTCCTAATCTAGGTCTTTGGTACCCTAAAGGATCCAAGTTTGATCTCGTCAGTTATTCCGATGCGGATTATGCGGGTTGTAGGGTAGATAGGAAGAGCACATCCGGGACATGCAAATTCCTTGGTAGGTCCTTGGTTGTGTGGTCTTCCAAGAAACAAAACTCCATTGCCCTTTCCACAGCCGAAGCGGAGTACGTTGCAGCCGGAAGTTGCTGTGCGCAGCTTCTTTGGATGCGACAAACTCTTTGGGATTATGGTTACAATCTGAGCCATATTCCTCTCCTATGTGATAATGAGAGTGCCATCAAGATTGCTCACAACCCCGTCGAGCATTCTAGAACCAAACACATAGATATTCGTCACCATTTCCTGCGAGATCACTCTATCAAGGGAGATATCGTTATCTCTCATATTAGAAGTGAGAAGCAATTGGCGGATATCTTCACCAAACCCCTTGATGAGAGACGCTTTTGTGACCTAAGGAGTGAGCTAAATATCTTGGATTCTCGAAACATAGCTTGAGTCGTGCACATCTGATTGCTATTAGTTTTCAACTTCAAATTGTTGTGTGTTTTTGAAAATCTCATCTATTTTTCTTGAAAACTATGTTCTAAACTTCTCTTTGGTGAAAATGATCATAGTTTGATTGTTGGTTGCTTACTGATCATTTTTGTCAAAGATATTTGCAAAAACCTGTCCAAAATGTCCATATCTACTTATCTCTTTATCCCCAAGTGTTTGCACATTGCGTACACTCAGGGGGAGTCGAACAAGTCTGACAAAAGTCAGACATGTCCGAAGTGGGTTTTAAGTCTGCAGAGAGAATTTGGATTTGTCCGAAGTACAAATTCGGACATGTCCGACGTGGGAAATCTGAACCCCTTCAAAGAGGCCGACGATTTCCTTTCCTTCTCTCTCTCCTCACTTCAAACCCTAACCTCTCTCTATCTCAAACCTCCCAAGGCGATCCACATTGCTTTTGAGGCTCTTGTGAGAAGTTCTTGAGGGAAAATCTCCCTCAAGGGTGGAGGATTCGCATCCCCTTTGGACTTCTTCAATCTTTTCTCCATCCGAAGGTATTTTACTCATCTTTCCTCTCAATTCTAAATCTAGCGGCAAGTTTGCAAATTTATACCCTTGGAATTGTTCCTAGGCATGTTTGCAACCTTGGTGCAAAATTTGGTCGGTAGAAAAATTGATTTGCTTAGTTTCCTTAGCAATTAGGGTCAGTTCTGTACAGGTCGGACAAGTCTGACAGAAATTCAGACATGTCCGAATTTTCTGAGTCAGACAAGTCTGACTTTCCAGTCAGACATGTCCGATCCAGTATAACTCTGAGACCTAATTTCTATCGAAACTATCAAGTTAATTGCTCTATCTCTCTTGCTTTGACTCTTATCTATCCTTGTATCTTTTTCTAGCTATGGGTCACGAAAAGAGAGGCAAGGAGCCCGCGGATCCTGATTCTTCGGCTCAACCATCAAAGCGCCCAAAGAGAGTGATCGTCAAGCGACCCGCTAGTGGTCAGCTTGCAAATGTCAGTGGTCAGGGGGGCAGCTCGAGCTCCCAAGGGCAGGAGGAGATCGGATCGTTGGTCGTGCACTCTCCAGTTGGTGACACTCGACGCACGATCGACAGGGTAAACTACCGGAGGAATATCAATGACACCATGCACATGAGAGATGTGCGGTGTTACGACAAGCCGAGGGAGAGCAAGGATCGCCATTTCTGGTGTTTCTTCCACATGGACTACTACCGGTCCGTCCTAACGACCAAGAAGAACCCAGTGACGGAGATGCAGTGGGTTGATTGGAAGGCTGCATTGAAGAAGAAGGACTGCTACCTTCTCTTCAAGGGGGTGCTCGAAGCTTGTGAGCACCACGGAGTTAGCGAGATCATGGGTCTCCAATACCCATGGAACGAGGAAGTCATCCTCCAATTCTATGCCACAGTTTTCTATTGGGTCGACAAGCTCGGCTTCACCTGGATGACCAATGGGGTGAAGCACGAAGTCAGCTATGAGGAGTTTGCCCGCATTCTCAGGATGGAGGACAGCCTGCAGCACTCACTGAAGATCCATGAGATGGATCTTGTGAATTTGGTAGAAATGCAGAGTTTCTATGAGGATGGGTATCCAGCTAACCCTCCTCATATCCACGGCTTCAAGCATTTCCATGCCATGGTGAACCGTCTGATAAGGAAGACCCTCTCGCCCAAGGATGGGGATGCCAACAGGATCAATCACAACAGCAGAAATCTGATCCAGCTCTTGGCAGGGGAGCAGCAATTCAACGCTTTTGACTATATCTACGAGGAGATTTACATCGCCTCGGAGACACCGGCTAGGTCTTGCTACTATGCCCCGTACTTGATGAAGCTCATTGAGACGGTGTCCGGGCAGAAGTTTGTGAAGGATGTGCCTCATAGGCGCCTTGTGCCTCAGAAGCCTTCCAAACTTCACCGCCCGATTCGAGCAGCTGCACCGGCACCGGCACCAGCAGAGGGAGGACCTAGTTCCTCGAGGAGGAAGTCAGCTCAGCCTCCCAGTTCAGCCTCCGTGCCCCAGCAGCAGCCGTCTTGCTCCTCAGGACTGCTCAAGATCCTGAAGTCGATCTTCACCGTCTGCCAGTCGACTCAGCGCTTGGCAAAGAGGAACCAGAGGAACCTCACAGCCATCAGGGAGCACCTCCAGCTTCCTTCAGTCGACGACGTCAGCTCGGACAAGGAGCCACCGGAGTTTCCAGAGCTCACCGAGGCGGAGATGACTTTCTTCACTGGAACCGACGCCTCTTCCTCAGCACCTCCTGCAGCTCACGGCGACTCCGGCGAGGAGAGCAACTATGAGCAGGAGAGCGACGACGACGATGACGGCGACGACGACGAGGATGACAACGAGTAGACTAGGTCTTAGTGTCCACTTTTCTCTTTTTTGGTGCCTTGATGCCAAAGGGGGAGAAGTATTAGACTCTAGTGCTTTTTCTTGGACATGGACATGTATCTAGTCATATTTTCTATTGTGGTGTGTCTTGTACTTATTTGTTACTCGTTTATGACTGTTAATGCTTAATGATGTTTATTGATGCCTTATGATGATGTTTATTGATGCCTTATGATGATCATTATGATGCTTCATTGATCTCGTGTGCATTTCTTCATTTGTATCACGTTATTGCACACACACGAGCATATAGGCACCCCACGATGATTGAGTGTATATGAGTTGTTTTTATTGTTATTCCAAAAGCTCATATACACTTGAGACTCAAAACTTCTATCAAATCTTATTTTTGTTGAAGACTTTAGTTGGTTGTCATCAATCACCAAAAAGGGGGAGATTGTAAGTGCATCTAGGTCCCTTGTGGGTTTTGGTGGATTGATGATGAACCATTAAAGTGCTGATACACTTGGTTGAGCATGAGCGCAGATCCGAAGTACGGAATGGAGCTTTGAAGAAAGACGGCAAAAGGAGAAAAGTTGTGGCGAAGAAGAATAGAAATAGGGTTTTCCATTTTCTCCTTGAGTCGTAGAAAAAACCGTACTATTAAGAGGGACACGACGCGTAGACACTTAGTGATTCATTCGGGTGCTCAACCCCTTAGTAGAAGATTTTAGTAGGGCCTTTGTGGCTTGGGCGGACTTGTCTGACTTGTGGTGTCAGACATGTCCGAATCCTCTCTACAGGAAGTCAGACATGTCCGAAACTGTGAGTCAGGCATGTCCGAATTGGCACTGGAAGGGTTCCAGTGAGAGTTCCAGTGAAGTTTCGGACTTGTCCGAACCTGGGGGTCAGACATGTCCGAGATGGATCTGTTCCCAGGGACTAAGAAAAATTTTCTAAGTCCCAGAGAGTCAGACTTGTCCGAGTTCTCTCTGCAGAACTTCAGACATGTCCGAGATTGTGTGTCAGACATGTCTGAAGTGGCTTTGGTCAGACAAGTCTGAAGTGAAAGGCCTAACCTTTGAGGTCAGACATGTCCGACTCTGTGTCAGACATGTCCGACATGGGCTGTGTCAAACGGCTCTAATGATCTTTTGGAGTATAAATAGTGGGTGGTTTCGACCCACCAACCATGCCTAACACCCCTGAACAGTTCTAAACGCCCATTTGAACTCAAGAACCTCTCTCCACTTGTTCTTCACCTCTAGAGCCCAAATTCGAGTTTTTTGGGAGAGTGAAGAGTGCTTTGTGAGAATCGGGAGAAACGGTTTGTTGAGGGGTTGAGCAACGTGTGATTCGCTAAGTTTCTTCGTGATTGCGTGTTTGTTGCTCTTGGGTTTCTCCCCTAGACGGTTAGGCATCACCCCGCGATTTCTTTGTGATCTCTTGTAATCGGGGAGTTTGTAACAATCTTTGTGATAGAGGAAGATTTGGGAGTTGGCCCTTGTGGCAACTCGTGAGGGAAAGGCTAGAGAAGGTCTGGTCCCTTGTGGACTCCTCAACGGGGACGTAGGATCCTTTGTGGTTCCGAACCTCGGGATAAAATTGTTTGTCTCTTGTTGTTCTTCCGTTCTCGCAAGTTTTGATTCTAGTGTTTTTCCGCGTGCTATCGCTCCCTCAGCTTTCTTTCTACTCCATACTTCGTGTAGAACTGCTAGGGATCGATATCTCTCACTAGATCGCTTAAAAATTGGATTTTTGGTCTCATCGTGCAGGTAATCTCGGACTTATCTGACCCAGGTCAGACTTGTCCGACTTAGGTCAGACAAGTCCGACTGGAAGTCAAACAAGTCCGACTTCTCTATTTTCATAACTCTGAATTAAGTTTAAATTATCGATTATCACCTATTCACCCCCCTAGGCCGCTTTCAGTGATGAATTTTTGGTCAAGTCTTCATTGAATGACAGCAACTCAACTGTCACTGGGTACATGCGTACCTGCTTCACCACTTCCTCCATTAAAGTTGTCAGTAAAGGAGCTGCTCAGTACGAGGATCCATGCAGTAAACCCACTGCTAGCCCAGGTGTCCAAACCTACCAGCATTCAATCATATCAGTTCACTGTTCAAACCTAACAATGAAGCCAGCAGCGGACTTCCCAAGGAATTTCATACGAGGCACGAACCATTTGCCAGTGCACAGGTTGTGGCAGTCAGCACGAATTTCAGTTATGGCATGGACGAAATTCGAATTTCGTCCATGTCATGGATGAAAGTGGGTCATTTCTGCAAATTTTTGATTCCATAAGTTTTTTATTCTAAAAAATTTCAATTCATATATTAATAAAAAAACTCAAAGATATATTGCCTCATAGCATTAGCTAAATACATCAGCGAACCTATGATTTTGGGAGTATCCCAATTGATCCTTAGATGTACCATTATTCTTTCGCAATCATATACTAGAATCATACGGAGTTGAAACAAGTTTATAGTCACTAATTCCAAAGAGACTCAAAACCTTTTCCACATAGTGAGATTGCACAAGTGTAATCCCACTGACATCTTCTCGTAAAAATTTAATGTTTAAGATGACATCCACTTCCCCCAAATCTTTAATTTCGAAACTTTTGACAAAAAGTCATTGACCTCTTTAATTAGATTAAGGCTGGTCCCAAATATCAGTATGTCATCGACATACAAGCATAAGATCACTCCCTCTACACCACCATAGCGGTAATACACACACTTGTCTACTTCACTCACAAAAATTTTGTAATGTTAGTGTTCTGTCAAATTTCTCAATCCAATGCTTAGGCGCTTGTTTTAGGCCATAAAAAGATTTCAACAACTTACACAATTTTTCTTCATGAACACTTACTACAAATCCATCTGGCTGATCCATATAAATTTCTTCTTACAACTCTCCATTAAGGAAATTTGTCTTAACGTCCATCTAATGGACAAGCAGAGTGTGAGAGGCAGCCAATGATAGCGTATAGTAGGCAGTCCGGCCACAGGTGAGTAAGTATCAAAGAAATTTTTCACCCTCTTTTTGTGTATAACCCTTTGCCACAAACTTTGCCTTGTACTTTTCAAATATACCATCAGGTCTAAGCTTTTTCTTTAACACCCATTTACATCCTACAGGTTTGCATCCATAAGGACGATCCAAAATATCCTAAGTTCCATTAGACATGATGGGATCCATCTTACTTTGGACTGCTTTCTTCCAATAGTTAGCGTCCGGAGATGAATATGCCTCTTCAATGGTTCTTGGAGTATCATCTACTAGATTTACAATGAAGTCATCACCAAAAGATTTTGCAGTCCTTTGCCTTTTACTCTTACTAGTTACTTCATTGTCTTCATCTATTGGACCATCCTCTAGTGGAGATCTAGTGTATATTGAGGGAAAGTTGGGCTCATGAGAGAATATAGGATTCTGGCTAGATGAGCTATGCATCTCTTTCATTAGAAAAATGTCTTCAAAGAATGTGGCATCTCTGGACTCCATTATTGTGCCCTCAAGCATATTAGGAACATCTGATTTCACTATTAAAATCTATATCCAATGATGTAAAAAGCATAACCAAGACACAACCTACGATGTTCGGTCCAAGCTTTCACTTCTTCGGGGTTGGCACACTGACCTTAGCCAGGCAACCCCAAGTTCGTAGGTAGGAGATATTTAACCTTTTCTTTTGCCATTGTTTGAATGGAGTTATCTCTTTAATCTTTGTGTGAACTTTATTCAGGACATGACACACAGTCAATATAGCCTCACCCCACCATTGCTACGAAAGTCCCGCTGTTTCTAACATGGCGTTAACCATCTCAGTTTGAATGTGATTCTTTCTTTCATCAATCCCATTTGATTGTGGGGAATAAGGAGGTGTCATCTCATGAATTATTCCATGTTACCCGTAGAATAATTTAAACTCATTTGAAACTCTCCACTTCGATCGGACCTAAGCTGTTTAATGTTTCTCTCAAGTTGATTTTCTGCTTCAACTTTATATAGTTTAAAATAGTGAAACACCTGATATTTTGACTTCAATAAATATACATAGAAAAATCTAGTAGAATCATATATCAAAGTCATGAAATACTTCTTTCCACCTTTTGTTAGTACACCATTCATCTCATAGAGATTTGAGTGAACTAGTTCCAATGGTGCCAAGTTTCTCGCCTCTGTTGCCTTGTGAGGCTTGCAAGTTTGTTTGTTTTTTTAGCAAGTTTGTTTTGATTGCACACAAACCTGGCACCTTGAACTTTTGACAGCGGGGGACTTAGGGTTTGAACTCATACTGGCCAGCCGCATCATGCACCAAAAATTAATATGATAAAGTCGTGAATGCCATTCATTAGATTCAGAATTACATAAATGGTTTATCACATTACAAGAAGTATCTGATAATTATAAGCGGAACAAGCCCTAACATTCATATTCTTTTCCAATAAAAGATCCAAATCTGGATACAATGCATTTATTGGACTCAATTACTAGCTTATAACCATCTCTACATAATAGAGATCCACTAACATGGTTCTTCTTGATTGTGGGGACCTGTTGCACGTTCCTCAGTCGTATGGTATTTCCTGAAGTAAGCTTTAGATCAGTCGTACCAACTCCATGTACAAATGCCCGAGAGTCGTTCCCCATCAAGACGGAAGAAGCCCTTGTCTTCTGATAAGAAGAAAATAGGGAAATATCAGCACATACATGTATATTGCCCCCAGTGTCAACCCACCAATCCGACGAGCGACATACTGAAAGAACAAGTGGTATTGGAAAATACCCAGAGGTTCCCTCTTCAGTATTGCCAATAACAATATTTGCAGACTTCTTGTGCTTGTCTTTACGCTCAGAGCAATCCTTAGCCTAGTGATCAGGTTTGCCACAAACAAAACAATCAACTTTTCCTTTATTATTATTATTCTTCTTCTTCTTCTTAAAGCTAGCAGTTTAATTGGCGTTGTTCTTGTTCTCAGACTTATTCTTATTTTTCTTGTTGGATCGGAAATTCCTGTTCTGCACCAAATTTGCATTAGAGTTATTCTCAAGCTCTTTTCTTCGAATATCCTTTGCTCTTGCGTTCTCTTCAACATCAAGAGACCCAATTAAATTAGCAATGCTGAATTCTTGTCTCTTGTGTTTTAAGGTAATAGCAAAGTCCCTCCAAGAAAATGACAGCTTAGCAGTAATGCAGCACGCCACGAACAGAAATGGAAAGTTCTCAAATTCTTTAGCAAGCAACTGAATTTCATGAGTTTGTTCTACTACAGAGCAGTCATTGCCATTTTCTGTAGTCATGAAACTGCTCCATGATGTACAGTTCACTGCCCGCATCAGATACTCCAAATTTGGCCTCGAGTGCATCCCATATTTCCTTTCCACTAAACATATCCATGTAAACATCCACGAGATGATCGCCTAAAATGCTAATCACATCACCTATAAACAAATTATTTGCAGCCTCAAAAGCTCTCTCCTCATCAGGTGAGAGACCTCCCTGAGACGCAGGTTTGCCTTGTGTGACCTGAAAAAACGTTTATGGCAGTCATCCACAATATCATGTTTGAGTGCCAACGTTTATAGTTTGATCCATCAAACATGCTGGGTCTCAGTGCAGTAGCAAAACCAGTAGTTGAAAAATTCCACGAATACAATTTTTGGATTGTTGGAAAATTAGGAATTATTCGACTTATTTTAATCCATAATAAAGTATAGCAAATGACTTGTGCAATAGTCATAAACATGACAATTGTCATTGATCTTATGCTATCAATTCTAGCAATAATAATACCAAAAGTTATTAAAGCTAAAATAAGGAACTTAGAGATATACCTAGTGGCAGGACCAGTGGCTAAGGCACCAGCGGCGCCGTTCCCAATAGTTGACATGTTGGGCTGTTTGATGTAGTTGTTCCCACTTAGTGCAGTGCAGATCGTTGATGCAGTGCAGTCACATTGCAGTGCAGACCACGTCCACGAACACGTGAAGTAGTCGTAGACGAGCTTGGAGTTGACATAGTCGTACACAAGCACAAACAGGACATCGAGCAGTCACGCGAATGTGTTCCCCAAAAATCATATTTACCCTCTATCCCGCGGTAGGGTCACAAGAGAGCGTCGATTTTAGAGGCCTCTCACTCCGTTTCTCGTGCGTGCAAAAACAGAGCTGGGAACACTTAGAAGCAGCGCAACAGTGATATCTTTTGGAGGATGAGAGCAAAGTTTCTCACTTGTGTGTGTGTCTTAAAGTGTGAGGGGAGGGCCTTATTATGTAGGCTCTATCGGTACCCTGGATACCAGGTACCTATTGTTACCGTGATCAAAACTACGGAGTTCCACCTATTCGAGTTGAAGACTTCTGAAGGCTCCACATGTCCCGCTGCACTGGACCTGCCTCCCTCGGTTGGATAACTCTGGCGCTGCCACGTGTATTGCAGGGCTGGACTTGACTCCTTTCATGGGGAAGCTCCGGTCATGCTACATGTACAGTGACCCCGGACCTAACCCCTAGTAGAGGGAAGCTCCGGTGCTGCCACGTGTTTATCAGCCCTGGACCTGCCTCCCCACAGAGGGAAGCTCTGAAGCTTCCACATGTCAAGCTTCCGGATCTAAGCCTGCAACGGAAGACTGTTGGATCTCTAACCACGAACATTCAAGGGGCTATTAAAACAGCCGTTACAAGACCTGGTTAACATGTCACTAATAATATATTAATAACGTACGATCAGAGGACCCTCAATACCATTAACACTATCATTAAGACGTGTTATTACACTGTAATCACCCATAATGCCAAGAGATCATGTATAGGGTGTTCAATACAGCCGAGGCCACCTGTCGGGCCAGGCGAACCATGTAACGACCAGTCCTTAGCATATAAAAGGGCTGCGCCGCACGGTAGAGAGAAGGCCAATTCGAGCTCACACGCACACAACACATACACTTTCATACAATCAACAATCACCCCATGGAGTAGGGTATTAGGCTCAGACGACCTGAACCACATAAAAATCCTCTGTTTCACCGTCTCGCTCTTGATCTTACGCGCGCCCCAACCGAATACGAACCTCCACGGACCACGCTTTAGTAGTAACGGGGGAAGTGCTGTAGCAACACTTCGACAGGCTCCAAAATTTTCAAAAATTCAAAGTTCCGTTAGGACAAAATTTTTGAATGTTAAAAAGAATTAAAAAGGAAATCAGAAAAACAACTAAATTCAAACTCCATATGAGGGAATTCAAAAAATAAACTTAGCTACTGTTTAAATGAATTTAACATGAAGATTTGAGTTGACCAATGGATTCCAAATATTTCAAATAGCCTCCCTGCAAAATTTCATAATTTTTGAAGCAAGTTTGCTATTTATTTCAATAGCTTCATTGAATTCAACTCAAATTCAAAATCAAATTTGATTCAAATGAAACTTTGTCAAACCCACAATCTGATTCCGGAATCAATTTCCAAACCTTCAATTTAGTCTACCATAAAATTTCTAGAAATTTTGGACACAAGTTGGTGGGATATTTTAGTGTCTAGAGAAGATAGGCTTGAAGGGAGAGGTGGGACCCACTGGTCAGTGGGTCAAATTTGCCCCTGCTCTTCCCAGGGCGCCACCTCCCTGCATGCAACTGCACAGAGCTACTTGCACTGTGGAGGTCGCCTCCAGCTGCCCCCAGCTTGCCCTGAACTCCTCCTTATCTCCCCAAAGCCCTGAGCTGACCACTTCTTCACCTTCAAGTTTCCAGCGCCATATTTGCTTGTCCCCCGATTCCTCCTCTGTCCAGCCGATTTGCAGCAAAGATACTCCGTGTTGAGCACTTTTCTTTGCCTCTATTCACTCCCCAAGCTCATGCACAGCTTTGAGATCAAGTTCTTGCACATCTAGGTCATCCCCAAAGCTGTTAACTTCGAAACCGAGCCCGCCGGGAATCTCCCCTGTTTTACCGCGCCTCTGCTCATCATCGACCCGGCGATACGGCCATCATCTCACCTCGGTCCTTGAAGGAAAAAGGTTTGCCTACTCATGTCCTAGCTGCTCGTAAAGTTTCAGCCCATGTCATGCCTCCTAGCCCCCGTATTTGCTTTTCTCCCAACGAACTTCGGTTATGAGTAGAGTTGCTTCGCGTGAGAAATCCCTTTTATACAGTTAATTATCCATTGTGCACTTGTTCTACGTTCTTCTATATGGCCAGGCGAATCACCTCGAAGAAGATCCATCAAGTTTCATCGAGTATTCATGACGGAATATAATTTTTCCCCAACCGCCGGTCCTTCCTTCCTCGGTACATCGGCGCTACCATTCTCCAAGCCATTTCTCTCCTTCTTATGGCCAGATTCTTGTTCCCCATGCTTACATGAAGCTTTCCCGAGGTCTCCCCTATCTGTTTGGCCCACCGTAGAGCTGGGCTGGCATGGTTGAAACCCTAATCGCCGCTGCCGACGTCGCGCTGCCATTTCCGGCCAACTATCGCCGTCGAGGACTGCACCACCGTGTTCCTCGTCTGATTTTAGGTGGGGGCGGCGAGATTGGAGTGCCGCTGTGCCCTGGAGCGGGCTGTGGCTAGGGGCCGCGGTCAGGCGCTGCCGCGCGCCGTCAGAACCGACGGTGTCGCAAGGTAGAAGACGAACCCCACGGGCCCTGGCTGTCAGCCAAACAAGCGGCACGCCTGGATCAGCTGCGGCTCGGGGATCATTTGTGACCATGCAGTTAACCTAGTAACCCTCCGTGTGGCCGCCCAGCGATTGGTCCATTTTAAACCCGTCGGCCCCCTGGATCATTCAAACATTTTCCATTTGAAATTTATTCCAGATTTTGCCCCAACTTGGAAAATCTATAACTCCTAGGATACTTGTCCAAAAATTCCGAAATAAATTTTGTTAGAACCAGCATGAAGATTACTTTCCAGTGGATCACTTGGAATTGTATTAAAGTCCATATGAATTTCTTCATAATTCGAACAAGCAAAATATTAATAGAATTAATTCCTATAGTTCTGCTCTTTGGAAAATTACCAAAATTTTCCACAACCTTCATTTGAATATCCTTGAACTTCTGTAAACATTTCAGGGTCATTAAACTTCATATACATGGTATGATAACCTGTGTATTCTTTATGCACTTAAAAATAGCCAAATTCATTTAGAAATTGTACAGAAACTTGTGCGAACTTCTAAATTGAATATCTCTCGGTATAAATCTTCAAAATATTCCAAACAAACTTTGTTGGTTTTATATTTATCCACACTAACCAGAACTACAACCAAATCCTCATGAAAATCCCTAGATTTTCCTGTAGAGCCCTTTAAAGCAAATTCATGTTTGATTTTTATCTGATGATTCCCTTCATAGAAAACTATGAAATTTTGCCAAAATGTTCTTGAGTAAGTTCCAGAATTCATATGAAAATTTCAGCTTAATTAGACTTGAATAACCTAGTTAAATCTGGAGATGTTCCTAACAGGTCATAGAATGACCAAAAACATCAGAACTGTTTCAGAAATGTATCCAAACTTTTAAATTCAATATCTCGCAATAGGAAGCTTAGAAATTTATGAAACAAATTTTCCTAGAACCAGTGAGAACCCCTATATATGGTACAAGCACTGGTAGCCATGATAGACCTCCAGAATTACAACCAAAATTAAGAGAAGGCTTTTACTTGTTAGAATTTTGGAGACAACAAGCTTCCTTGAACATCTCCAGTTTTTTGTCCAGATCTTCCACATAGTACCTTGTTTCCCCTGTAAAATTTCCAGAACCATTCGTCTTAAATTAATATACTTAAATGTCTTTCCATTAAACTATATCATAATACTGATATTGATTAACTTGCATAATTCTTTGCATGTCGATTAGTTGCCGAGCTCAAGAGGACCCCGGAGCTACTTGAAGTCATCCCTCTGGAGATTAACTTTGATACTGTTTCGCAACAAGGCAAGCCCCGGTTTGCATTTAAGCGCTATTATAAAATTTTGATTTGTATCACCTATGTATAGGGTGAGTATTGTGCATTAGGGCTAAGGTGATTGAAAACCCACTTGCGTGACCAGATCAACCTATGAAGTATTTGGTTAGTTGTCAATTCATCGTGTAGACTACGCCATGGTAAATGTTGTATAGGAATCGGTAGGAGTCGAGTAGTTAGAATCTACTCGCATGGCTAGAACTTTTTCACACGGGATTGCTTCAAAGAGAATGAAGTAGTAATCTGAAAATGAGACCGGACAGGGGCATAGGATGCAGCCAGACGTGGTCTTGGGTGCATAGCCCTGCCTGTGTTGGTTAAGGACCGATCCGTATGCTGTCCTGCTGAGCAAGTTTGAACTGTACTTTAGTCATACTGGATATATGGGGTCCAGGAAACCGATGTACCTTGGGAAGCTTTTGTTGAGACTTTTTCGATCGCCTCAGGCTTTCGGCCGCAACACAATAGATGGAAACTCGCTCACGACATCTTCACAGCGGAAGGGTGCACCGTGAGTGGGGATACTGTCCTAGACGAATTAATCGATTCAACTTGGGCGAAACTTTAGAAAGGTGGCTGCGTACGATGTCCGTGGAGTGCACCGATGTGACTTCCAGTACGGGCGTACGTGTCGTGTATTCCGGGTATCATTGATTTGAATCACCGCCCCTCGCGGATATGAGTACCACTTGTTCACTGAGTTGTGACGTAGTTCAATATTGTCGGTACCCTGCGTACCGGGTACCCCACGATACCACAAGAAGTGCAAGAAAGTTGCACCCGTCAGAGTCAAAGGCCCTTTCAGGTCCCACATGTAATGCTGCACCGGACCTGCTCCCCTCACATGGTTAGCTCCCGGGTTAACACATGTAAAAGAAGACCGGAACTGAACTCCCAACCAAGGGAAGCTCCGACGACTACATGTGTACAACAGTCCCAGACCTAGCCCCCGTCAGAGAGGAGCTCCGATGCCGACACGTATACAGCGACCCCGAACCTACCCTCCCGCAAGGGAAAGCTCCAAAGCAGCCACGTGTAGAGTCTCCAGACATTCACTGCCAACGGAAATACAAGCAGATCACATCCATTACAAACATTCAAGGACGGTTAAAGCGGCATTTACAAGGCATGATGATGTGTCATTATTGCCGTATTAATGACACACAATCAGTGCACTGTTAATAGGGGTAATGCAGCCATTAAGGCACGTTATCACACAACTAATTATGCTTAACACTCTTTAGACAGTGTATTAGGTCATTAAATACGCCAGGGCCACATGTCGGGCCAGGTAAGCTTTAAAACGGCCAGCCCTTAGAACTATAAAAGAGATGTATCGCCCGAACTCAGGGGACATTGGATCTGAGCCTAGCTGAGCTGACTCGTATACTAGCGACATACTCGCACAATACAACAACACAAATCCCGTGGAGTAGGGTGTTACGCTCAGGCGGCCCGAACCACGTAAATCCCTGGTGTCATCATCTTGATCTTGATCTCTACATACCCCAACCATAAAAGAACCTCCGCGAGCTGCTTTTTAGGAGGTCCGGGGGAAGTGTCGTATCAAACACTTTGACATTTGGCGTGCCAGGTAGGGGAAGCAGTCCCGAGATCACAAGATGGTGAATTCAGTTGCTGCATCCTCTAATGGTAACCACGCTGGACAACCTGCCGGAGGCAACCCCTCCAACGTCCAACAACCAGCAGGTGCCATTGTTCCAGCAGGCGCAATGGTACCACAACCACCATTTGTTCCGGCAAACAATGCAGGTCAACAATATGGGGCATCTGCGTCGATCACCGCATTGACAAACAACAACCATGAGCAAACGCTCATTGTTGCGCGAGCTCTCCTGCAATGTCCCCCGCCTCCAGGTGCACCTCAGGGTGCTATGGAGCAGTGGAGGGCTGATGTAGACCATCTGGTCGCAGTTGCGGCTGCAGGCATCAGCAATCAAGGTCCTCCTCCTTTGGGGCGAGCACCGTCACAACGACGGACCATGTCTGGCCGACTTGGTCCACAAGTCTCGCAACAAAGGAGACGTGCTACATCCCAGCAGGTGACTTTGTTGCCTCTCGGGGCACGGTGCACCCAAACCATCACCAGGATCCCAACGCATGACCTGTAGTCAGAACTGGATTGCCGTTACCAGCAGCAGGACTGCTGTGTCCATATCGAGCGTGCTCGTGAGAGGCGAGAGGCTCGGGACAACCCTGCTCCTCAAGGAGTAGGAGGAGGCTGTTCTGCCCAGGCCATGCATTTGCGCATGGTTAGATGGCCACAGAAGTTCCGGCCTCACTTGCTGGAAAATTTCGACGGGACTGTCAACCCCGCTGAATTTCTTCAAATTTATTCCACTGCTATACTGGCAGCGGGAGGTGATGAAGTTGTGATGGCTAATTACTTCCCGGTGGCTTTAACTGGGACTACAAGGTCCTTGTTTATGAGTCTTCCTCCTGACTCCATTAATAGTTGGGCGGAGCTATGCCAGTAGTTCACTGCCAACTTCGCGAGCTCCTACACCCGGCCTGACACTGAATTGGACCTGTTTGTCGTGAAGCAAACATCAGGGGAATCGCTACGATCCTTCATCCAGTGGTTCTCTAACGTACGAAATATCATCCCTTCAATATTGAGCTCTTCTGTTATCGTTGCATTCAGACAGGGCGTTTGAGATAAGAAGATGCTGGGGAAACTGGAGACCAAAGAAGTCACCAGTGTCACGGAACTCTTCAGCTTGGCATGCAAATGTGCTAAAGCTGCAATGGGCCATGAATTCACTCCAAACCAGCTCCGGAGGCCAACCAGAAGTCCTCCAAAACTGAAGCCAATACCTCTGGTAGTGGCAAGAAGAAAAAGAAGCCTAACGGCAAAAATAAGCCGTCGACCGGCACTCCCGCCGCTGTTTCTTCCGCAGCCCCTGGAAGCTGGGGGCCACGCCCTGAGAAGCGGCCTCATCGTTCATTAGAAGATGGCAACGGTTCCAAAGCATGGTGTCCGATTCACAAGAGGAACTGACACAGCTTGGAAGAATGCCGGGAGGTCCAGAGCCTTGCCTAGCGCTATAACAAGCGCTGAGAAGAAGCTCCTTTCTGCCAAAGGGAAGGAAAACAAAAAGTGACGAAGCTCTGGCCGAAGAGGAGCTAGGTTTCCAGGACCCCAAAAAGGTCTTGAAAGCCGTTTACAACACTGTCGATGATGACTCCGACGTTTCTGACAACGAGCGTCGGAAGACCATGAACACCATCTATGGTGGTTCTTAGGACATCACCTCTCGCTACATCGTCAAGACAATGCGGCGGGACATGGCTGTAGTAGCTCCCACTGCTAAGGCGGAGCCACATCAGAAGTGGATGGATACTCCCATCATTTTCAATGCTTCGGACTGTTCCCGAAACATGATCGGCGCAGGTCAACTCCCGTTGATGGTGTCACTCACAATTAATAACATTCAAATCCACCATGTAATGGTGGATGGAGGTTCCGGGCTAAACCTCATATGCTTTGAAGCTTTGATTAAGCTTCAGCTCCGGCCTTCGGACCTTCGCCCATCCCGACCTTTCTCTAGAGTAGGTCCGGGAACCATTACTCCTCTTGGTTCCATTACACTCCCAGTGACCTTCGGGACCCGGGAGAACTACAAAACCGAGAAATTGGTCTTCGACATTGCGCAGATCAGTCTGCCATTTAATGCCACTCTGGGTAGGCCAGCTTTATACAAGTTCATGGCTGCTACCCATTATGTATGCTTGGTGTTGAAGATGCCAACACCCACGGGTGTTCTCCGAATCTGTGGAGATCGCACCGCGGGAGTTACCACACTGGAAGAACTCTATGCGCTTACCACAACGCAAGAGGAAGCATCCAGTAAAGAGCCAGCTCCAAACCCCACGAGCGTTCGTCACAAAGGCTCTACCTCCGCACCTCGTGTGCAACCAAGCGGTGACACTGACGTTCCCGTCAAGGTTGTCCAAATTGGTTCTGATGCTGCTCAGACTTCCCGTATATCGGGAGGTCTGAACAATAAATAGGAACTCGCGCTCATCACTTTCCTCCGGGCTAATGTTGACGTGTTTGCCTGGCAAACGTAACAAATGCCTGGTATCCCTAGGGAAGTGATTGAGCATAGTCTGAAGATTTACCCAGACGCACGACCTGTACACCAGAAGCCCCAGAAGCAATCAATCGAGCGACAAAACTTCATCCGACAAGAAATCAAGAAGTTGCTCAAAGCTAGATTCATCCGGGAAGTCATCCATCCAAAATGGTTTGCAAACCCAGTTGTTGTACCCAACGCCAGTGGGAAGCTTCGAATGTGTATCGATTACACCACCTTAAATAAGGCGTGTCCAAAGGATCCATTTCCACTACCTAGAATAGATCAGATAGTGGACTCCACCTCCGAGTGTGAGCTACTGTGTTTCTTAGATTCATATTCTGGATATCATCAAATCAAAATGTCTTAGGAAGATGAAGAGCATACTGCCTTCATAACAGTAGATGGATTGTACTGTTATACTGCCATGCCATTCGGTCTTAAAAATGCTGCTTCAACATTTGTACAAGCTATGTACAAAACATTTGGAGAGCTAATTAGAGACTTGGTGGAGGTGTATGTCGATTACATCGTTGTGAAGATCAAAAACAAGGAGTCATTCCTTGACAACTTACA
This sequence comes from Tuctoria greenei, assembly GCA_036927565.1. Classification (NCBI taxonomy): domain Eukaryota; kingdom Viridiplantae; phylum Streptophyta; class Magnoliopsida; order Poales; family Poaceae; genus Tuctoria; species Tuctoria greenei. Next base: position 143,163,990 of record JAYESD010000011.1, read on the forward strand.
AGCCATCTTTGTCAAGCTGCATACCACGCGCACCAAGCTGAACCTGGACAAGTGTGTCTTCGGGGTTAGCTCCGGGAAGCTTCTGGGGTTCTTGGTGACTCACCGAGGAATTGAAGTGAATCTGGCGAAGATCAAGGCTATAGAAGATATGCGACCCCCAGCCCGCCTTAAAGATGTCAAGAAGCTAACTGGATGCCAAGCTGCGCTCAGCCGGTTTATCTCAAGACTGGCAGGACGGGCGCTACCCTTCTTCAAACTCTTGAGCAAGTCCAGACCTTTTCATTGGTCCGAAGAAGCGGAGAAGGTGTTTCCAGAGTTGAAGTAGCTCCTCACCACACTACCGATATTGGTAGCTCCTAATCCTGGTGAGCCTTTACTGCTTTATATTTCGGCAACCACTGAAGTTGTCAGCATGGTCCTGGTTGTGGAAAGACCAGAGCCACAACCAATCCCGGAGTCCAGATCCCTCCGGGAGGGTCTGGAATCACCTGAAGACGTGACTGGGTCTCAGCTCCTAGACACGGAACCTCAAAACGAAACGCTAGGAAATCAACGTCATACGTCTGAGGAGGTTCACCTGGCTGACCAAAATGATCAGGATCCTCCTAGCAGGGTCTGGGTTGAACAAGAAGATGTTTTGGATCCCTCCGGGAGGATCCAACAAGCACATCATGAAGGTCTGGAACCCTCCAGCAAGGTCCGGGTCAATGGAGAGGAAGCTCTGGGTCCTTCTGATGGGGTCCGGATCATCCAACGTCATGTGTACTTCATCAGTGAAGTACTCCATGACACCAAGACAAGATACATTGAGGTGCATAAACTGCTTTATGCCGTTCTTATTGCCTCAAGGAAGCTTTGTCACTACTTCCAAGCCCACAAAATTTCAGTGGTAAGTTCTTTTCTACTGTGTGCTATTTTGCATAACCCTAATTCTACTGGGAACATTACAAAGTGGGCAGCGGAACTGGCCGAATTCGATCTAAAATTAGTGTCAAGACAAGCAATCAAAAGTCAAGCCTTGGCTGACTTTGTGGCGGAATGAAATCCCTCTCCATCAAACTGAGCCACAGTGAGCAGAAGATGGAACTCAGGGCTACGGTCTTCACTAAGCCTCACTGGACTCTCTACTTCGACGGCTCTATGCAAAAGCAGGGGGCCGGAGCTGGAATCCTTCTCCTGGCTCCGACCGAGGAGAAGGTCAAGTACATGGTACACCTTGATTTCAAGGCAACCAACAATATGGCAGAGTATGAAGCTCTCATTTACGGACTCAAGGTGGCACTATCCTATGGTGTAAAACAGTTGCTGGTGAAGGGAGATTCACAACTCATCATCAAACAAGTGAAAGGTGAATGTTCCTGCAACAATCCTCAATTAGTTGCTTATCTCCTTGAAGTACAGAAGCTTCACAAGGACTTCGAAGTCCTGAATCTCCATCATGTTCAACGTCTACATAATGCTGAAGCTGACGAACTCTCGACGAAAGCCTCAACCGGAGCTCCGGCTCCTGACGTAATCTTCGTCCGGAGATTGTCAAAACAAACAGCTTAGCCTGCCAAACTGAGCGAAGGGGGCGAGACCAGCACCTCGAAGCTGGCGGTCCCGGTGGACATGCTACCATGGCATCCACCAAGGGTCATAGGTGCTGTCGGAAGCTCCGAGCAACCCAGCACACAAGACTCAGAAGCTCATGTTAGCTCTGATGCATGGATCTCGGAGATCCAGAGCTACTTGAAAGACAATATTCTTCCCAAAGACACTGTATCCGCTGACCGGATTGTCAGATTGGCTAAAAGATACACATTGATAGAAGGGGATCTCTACCGACGTGGTGCCAATGGCATCCTAATACGGTGCATTGTAAGGGAAGAAGGCAGCGAGCTCCTCACGGAGATCCATGGAGGTTAGTGCGGGAACCATGCTTCTTCTCGCATGCTTTTACTGGCCTACAACACTTCAGGATGCGGTTGAGATAGTGAAAAAAATGTGAAGCGTGTCAGTTCCACGCAAAACATATTCACACACTGGCTCAATTGCTACAAATGATACCTCCTACATGGCCATTCGCTATGTGGGGCATGGACATCTTGGGACCTTTCCCAAAAGCCATCGGAGGTTACAAGTTCCTATATGTCGCCATTGACAAGTTCACTAAATGGCTAGAAGCAACTCCAGTTGTAATAATCAACAAACAATCAACAATCAAGTTCTTGAAGTCCATTATATGCAGATTTGGAGTTCCCAACAAAGTCATAACTGACAACGGAACTCAATTCACAAGTGCTGCATTCCAAGAATATTGCGAAGACCTCAACATTCAACTTAGCTACGCTTCAGTAGCTCATCCAACAAGCAATGGCCAATCCGAGAGAGCAAATGCAGAAATCCTAAAAGGACTCAAGACTCGCACATATGAGCGTTTGAAAAAGCACGAAGCTAACTAGATTGAGGAGCTTCCATCTACATTATGGGCAAGAAGGACAACTCCAAACCGGTCAACCGAGGAAACTCCATTCTTCTTGGTGTACGGAGCTAAAGCAGTCCTTCCTCCAGAAATCACCTTGGGGTCCCTCTGGGTCCAGACCTTCGATGAAGCCACGCAGGACCAACTCCAGCATGAAGACCTTGACCTCATTGACGAGGGAAGGTGCCAAGCAGCCGTTTGAAATGCACGTTATCGCCAAGCGCTCAGAAGCTTTCATCAAAGGCATGTGCGCAACCGACAGCTTGAAGAAGGCGACCTGGTGCTTTGGAAGATACTAACTCGTGAAGGGATGAAAAAACTTTTCCCCAGCTGGGAGGGTCCCTTCCGAGTAATTAAAGTATCCTGACCAGGATGCGTTCGCTTGGCAAATGAGGATGGGATTCCACTCCCTAATCCTTGGAACATCGAGCACCTCCGTAAGTTTTATGCTTAGAATCACGAAGGTGAGTCTGTAATTAAACACAATGCATCTTGTAGAGTCATTATACAGAGACGGGCAAGTCCTCCGGGAGAACATCCGGACCCCTCCGGGAGGATCCGGGAAGTTCAAGTAACACTTAAGATAGTCACAGCACTAAAAGTGTAACTACTTGCTCTGGGCTGGTACAAGATGTATAGCACATTTAGCATGGTCCAGCACCCTAAGTGTGCCCTTGTCTCCCCTATAATCCGGACCTACAATGAAAGGCATTGTTGTGTGAAAACATACTCCACGTGCATTTACTTTTTGTGCAAGGCTCAATATATCAAATTATTTTCACCCCGCTTGTCTATAGTAAAGTTGGGCAAATCTTTTTGAGCTTTGTTCCAAGTAATTCACATGCATTACAACCGTTTTGATAGTATTTTTGGATCTTAAAATTGCTACATAGTCTACTTGCCTAAACGCCAAGCCAACATAGGTTCGGAGTGTGCTATCGACTTAGCATAGTCCTGCACTCTAAGTACGCCGCTCTACCTACACCCCAACGGGCCTCAGTAAGGTGAGTACTAGAAAGGCATGCAAATCTACAAAGATTATATCATAACGCTCATTATCACGTTGAGTTTCTTCGAACCAAAAGTCCAAATAAGAACAATAAGTGACAACCAATTTATAGACAAGAGGATGAATTTTACTTTCTCTCTCGCCTTTAATGTGCAGGAAAATCAAAAATTCATAGCGATGGTGGACGACACTGGAGCTACTAAGCTCCGACCATCCTCCAAGAAGGGTATGCCATCAACATATAATATGTTGACAGTGGATGACAACGGAGCTACCAAACTCCAACCATCCTAGGGGGCCAGTCTTCGATGACACAGAGTTGAAGACTTCAAACCTAAAATCTACAAGTGTGAAGCATTCAAGTCGTCAACATACTACCACAACCTTTGCTACATGTACACACTTCAATTGTACACATGTACTAGGGGGCCAACAAGATACGACACAATATATTGAAGACAAAGTGAAAATCAAGACAGAAAGGAGGATTTCATTAATCAAAAGTACTGGATTACAAAATAGGGATTACAAGGGCCAAAAGGAGAAAAGTCCTAGCCACTGGAAAAACGAGGTAACCTTCTCACCAGCTTCTTCGACACTAGCTATGGCGGCATCCTCTTCCTCGATGATGATTCCTTCAAAGACCGGATCAAGGGAGAACTGGGAGTCTCGGCTTTTGTAACATGCCAAGACATACTCGGTGACGTTCTTAGCCAAGGATTTACCCTCCGTCTCCAGTTGATCGGTGATGACATTACCCATCGTGTCAAGTTTGCTGCCAGCAGAGCCAAGTGCCACTAGCATCTGGTCTAGCTCCTGCACTGGGTCCTTCGGGCGTACTGGACTAAAACCAAGAGGCACAAGGGACTTGTCCGCACATCCCAAGAAGTCCCATACCATCAAGGACTTAGTTGCCTTCGAGCTTCTCAGCTCTTCCAGTGACCTCCGGGCGGCCGCTAGCTCTGAACTCTCCCGGGCAAGGCGCTCGGCCAACTTAGCATTCTGCTGCATGTTCTCAGCAACATGCTTCTCCCAGTCAGCCAACTCTGTCTCCCGGAGGTGTATGCGGTTCCGCCTTTCAGCTAGGTCCTTTTCCTCGCCTCTAACACTCTCCTCCCTAGCGGCAACGCCAGACTCTCTTTTTGAGAGCTCTTTCCCCACCTTCCAGTTCTTCTTCTTTTCTTCCTCCTTCCATAGATCTAGCTTTTTGCTACGATCTGCCAAATTTTTCTCACCCAGAGTCAACTTCTGGGTGACCTCCGCCTCTCTCCTCACCACATCCTCCTGCTGCTCCAGGAGTTTTTCATCCCTCGCCTCCAAGTCCGCCCGGCGCTTCAAGAGAACCTCATTCAATTCTTTCGTGACGCTCGTCAGCAGCATCACATCTCTCCTTTGCTTGATCCAGGATCTCCCTGGAGTTAGCATCGAGCGCCCGAATGGTTGCTTCCTTCTCCTCCATCAACTTGTCCCAGTATTCTAACCGGACCTTTTCCCTCTTAATCCACTCCATCTGGTCAGCCAGCCTCGTTTGGGCAAGCCTGGTATCAAAATGGAGTATGTTGCGCCAACGCCTCAAGGTGTGGCGCTCCAAGGCTTTGCTCTCATGATCAAAGGCAACTTGGACCTGTCGAAGACTTGAGCAGGTGTTGTCAATGGACAACACCAGAGGGACAGGCTTCGGACCTGCTAGGGTCATTTCTGCAGGCTCTAGAGGGTTTTCCATCACCTATATAGGGTCCCACTCTACAAGAGAGGAACCTTGAACTTCTGCGGCACTGGGACCACTCTCCGAGAGTCCTTCAGCGGCAATAGAAGAACCCACTGGGAAATTTCCACCTCCGGAGCAATTGAAGGTGCTGCTTTAGGGCCTTCAGTCGCCGGCTTCGAAGGCGGAGGACCTGTTTCCAATTCCTCAGGATGCTCTAGCTCTAGCCTAGGTATCTCCGGGACAATTACTTCTGGGGCAGCAGTCGGGGCTTCATCCAGTTCCCCTGCTGCAGCTGGCTTAGACGCCGGCACGTCACTTGCTCCCAGTGTAGAGACCGGAGCTCCAACTATTTCCGGCCCAGCTGCCGGATCTTCAACATCATCCGGCCCAAGGGCCGAACCTTCAACCATTTCTGGCTCAATAGCTGAGGCTTCAACTACCTCTGGCTCAGCAGCCAGGGCTTTGACAACTTTCGGCTCAGAAGAAGGAACTTCTGGCATCGCCGGTGCTCAAGCATCAGCCTATGACACCGTCGCCAAGGGTGTATCTTCGACTTCTCCCCTGTGGTCCGACGCTACCACAGGAGCTTCGGGCGAGGACTCCGAGACCAAGCTCACGACAGTAGGCGTCGGAGCTGTTACAACTTCCGCCTCCACTTGACGAGGAGGCTCGGCGCTTGAAGCCGGAGCTTTGACAGGTGCACCCCTAGCCGCTGCAACAGGCGCTGAAGTTCCTGGCCCCTTCTTTGACACCCTAGAAATAAAGGGAAGAGAAGATTAAAAACACGTCAAAAACAACACTAGCATTTTAGGGTGAGCAATCGATGCTTACCTAGGGATGCTGCCACCCCAGTCGCCTCAGAACCTCTTCTTCTGAGGTCCGAAGCTAGAACCCACCAAGTCTGGTGAGACAATTGCTTCGCCCCTCAGTTGAGGACCACTCGCAGCAGCCAGGGTTCTTTCAGCCGGAGCTTCTCTTGGCCGGGAAGAACTCCGGGACCTGGAGCTTCTAGCCGGCACTGAAGCTGGGGTCGACTTCCCGTAACAAACACCTCTTGAAGACGCTTGCACCGGAGTAGGAGTAGCTGCAGAAGACCTCCCCCGCCGGGGAGAAGGAGCTATGGTAGAAGGAGCAGGTCTGGTGGACCTCCCGTCAGCGTGCTTCAACTTCCTTTTTCAGCTGGAGGGCTCAGCTGGCTCTTTACCCTTGACCTTGCTGGTGTCTTCAGTCCTCCGGCTCGGGGCGGAGGCAGGACCACCCTCGGAAGCTCTGGGGATCACCAACCCAGTGGTCGGACGCCTTTCCACCCTACCAAGGTCATCAAGTGCCGGCATCTTCCTCTGGAGCTCCCCGCTGAACTGCACCTCCGCATTCAGAGGAAGGAAAGCTGCTGGTGGAACCGAGTCGTCGCTTTCGACGTCTATTCCATGCTGAAATTTCTTGAGGTCAAGCTTCAGAGCTTCATCATCCAAGTTGGATTTCAGGCCGGTTTCGATCCGATCGTCATCCATCACGCTGTTGAGGGCCCACACGAGCTTCTCCCTCTTCTTTAGCGAAGCCAATCTATTGACCAGGAAGTTGCAGAAAACCATCTGTGGGGTCACTGGTCAAGACAGGGTTGAAGGCATTTGACAACACCGGAACTACGCTCCAAGCTTCAGTGTCAACGTTGGGGAGTTCTCGGGCAGCTCCAACCTCTCATGCTCCTCCACTGCAATGATGATCTAGTCCTTCTTCCAATCATCCCATTTGCCGAAAGGAAATGACTTCAGTATTTGAAGGGACAGTTCTTGCGCTTCACAAAATAATAGAAGCCAAGAAGCGCGGTTCCCTTGCCGGTGGTGTGGATGGTGAAGAAGGTGCGGAACAACTCGACGCAGGGAGGAATGCCCACCCACATCTCGCAAAAGTGGACGAACGTCACCACGAGAGGAAGAGGATGGGGGCCAAGGTGATACAGCTGCAGACTATAGAAGTCTAGCAACATCAAAAGAAAAGTTGAGAAAGGCGGGATCAGTCCCACCATGGCGTATGCTGAGAAGTACACCATGTCACCGTCGTGCTCCTTCTTGAACGGGAGCTTGCTAGCACGGACCAAATGGTTGAAGGAGTCGCTGGACCATCCCACGCATGTAGGTTCAGACCTTCTTTAGATCATTATCGCTCTTGAGGCGGCTCTTGGGGAGACCCAACTCCATCGCTGCAAAGCAAAGCGAAGGAAGGAAAGCTAGGTGATGTTTGGGAGGCTCTCAGAGCAAGATTGATCAAAGGCGTAAAGAGTCCTCAAACCGTGCGCACTTTCCTTCTTAAGTAAGCCTTTGCGACGCTTGGATGGAAACCGCAACAAGAGTGAAATTACTTTTCAAAAACCTACCCCGTCAATGACGAGTGGACCTGGGGCCACCCCGACGAAGAGATCGAGGTTCTTACCCTTGGTGAACCATCGTCATGATGAGCGGCGGGAAACCCAAAGTCGGCACTCTGACAGGGCGCGCGGAACCGATACGGTTTTCGTATTGGGAACCGGCGACCTTCAATTGCGTGAGATACACACTCAAAGATCTCATCTGCCGCATTCATAACAAGCGACACGTCGAAAGTTCACTCCTAGACCATCACTTTATCGGCGCATCAGAGGACTTCTGAAAATCAAAGCGCGGGAATCGAGAATGGCCCCACCTCCGGCAGAATAACTTAACCCAAAGGGTTTCTCCAAGAGGTGGGCTCGGGGGCCACTATCAGTACCCTGCGTACCGGGTAACCCGCAATACCGCGAGAAGTGCAAGAAAGTTCCACCCGTCAGAGTCAAAGGCCCTTTCAGGTCCCACATGTTATGCTGCATCGGACCCGCTCCCCTCACATGGTTAGTTCCCAGGTTAACACGTGTAAAAGAAGACCGGAACTGAACTCCCAACCAAGGGAAGCTCCAGCAACTACACATGTACAACAGCCCCGGACCTAGCCCCCGTAAGAAAGGAGCTCCAGTGCCGACACGTATACAGTGACCCCGGACCTACCCTCCTGCAAGGGAAAGCTCCGGAGCTGCCACGTGTAGAGTCTCCGGACCTTCATCGCCAACGAAAATACAAGCAGATCACGTCCATTACAAACATTCAAGGACTATTAAAAGTGGCAGTTACAAGGCCTGATAACTTGTCATTAATGTCGTATTAATGACACACGATCAGTGCACTGTTAATAGGGGTAACGCAACCATTAAGGCACGTTATCACACAACTAATTATGCTTAATACTCTTTAGACAGTGTATTAGGTCATTATATGCGCCAAGGCCACATGTCGGGCTAGGCAAGCTTTATAACGACCAGCCCTTAGAACTATAAAAGGGTTGTATCGCACGAACTCAGGGGACATTGGATCCAAGCCTAGCTGAGCTGACTCGTATACTAGCGAACATACTCGCACAATACAACAACACAAATCCCGTGGAGTAGGGTGTTACGCTCAGGCGGCTCGAACCACGTAAATCCCTAGTGTCATCATCTTGATCTTGATCTTTGCGTACCCCAACCATAAAAGAACCACCGCGAGCTGCTTTTTAGTAGGTCCGGGGGAAGTGTCATATCAAACACTTCGACAAATACTTGCACTTGAGATGACGATTAATTGCTGCTGTTATGAACATTATATTATCATGGTATTGTTATGTTGTATGTATTAGTATAATGCTCACTAAATTTAATTTCCACCTTGGGCATGCAACATCGTGATGAAGGGTTTCTTGTTTGATTGTGGAGTTACGATGTTTCCCCGCACAAGATTTAAGCTGCTGCTATAAATCTGAAAATAAGGACCAACATTTAGGCGAGTCCATTATGCAAATATGCCATCCTATGTTTATGTCTTTACCCATGTAGAGTTTCATGTTTAGGTGAGACGGTTAAGTCTTACTAAGCCTTCGTGCTCACAGTTGCTATACAAGTTGTTTTGAAGGTACTAACCTCTATGCTTATGATTATGGTTGTCTGATGAGACTCGGGACTCTCCGATTAATGTACTCATGTGGGAACCATGCCGCTGCTGTTTGGTTTTCGTGGCTAGTGAGGAGCATCTGTGGGCTGGACGGCTTCTCTTTTGCTTATTAGGCTGGAGTACAAGAGTTGTAATCTTATCTTCTGCTGTAGTTTATTTTTATTAACTATTTGTAAACTGAATATCTTTGTAAATTTCAGCAAATCATTTATATAATATGTGTTCCTTTACATGTGTGTTGTTGGGTGTTGCATCGCACGACACCACCCAATGCGATTCATGGAAAGTGTGGACTCTGGTCTCCACACAAGAGTGAGAGAGGGTGAATGCCATTAAGCCAAGAATTAATATGTTTATCAATTCAGCCATTAACGCGTCCGTTACTAGGCATAAGTAGGTCTTTTATGACTCACCCATTAACATATCAGTTATGACTCAACCATTAACGCAATCATTTCTGATTCAGCCATTAACATGCCCGTTAATAGTTGTAAGTGGCTTGAATTAAATAAACATAAAAATGTGGCGTAATGTCATCGTGACGCGGTGCGTCATGACACGTACGTGTGTGTGCCACATTCTACATCACCATCTCTCAGACCCTCACAACATTCTTCTAGTATTTCACATATGCCTTGGAATTCATTTGATTAAATTAAATAAATGGTCCAAGACCCAAATATCTAATAGGAACCAGGTGGGGTAGACGAGGCATGTGGGGTAGGGCGGTGTAGCAGCAGAGGAGGAAGCACAGCTTGACTATCTGGTTAGTATGATGGCTAGCCTCAGGCTTAGTGTCGGCGATATGGAGAGATCCGCTCACTACTACAAAAAGCATTTTTACAGGCGCCTCAATTTTTCAAACACAGGCGGTCCTTAAAAATATGCGACTGTGATGACGAATGATATAATAACCGTCTGTGATGAAAGAGCAACACAGGCGAATTTTAAAGATCAACCGTCTGGGTAAATACATGATCTTCAGAATCGGTTCTTAATTAAGAACCGCCTGTAATGCAACGAACTTCACAGACGGATTTTAAGAAACAACCGTCTGGGTAAATACATGATCTTCATAGACGGTTATGAATTATTAACCGTCTGCAATGCAATGAACTTCACAGGCGGATTTTAAGAAACAACCGTATGGGTAAATACATGATCTTCACAGACGGTTATTAATTATTAACCGTCTGCAATGCCATGAACTTCACAGACGGATTTTAAGAAACAACCGTCTGGGTAAATACATGATCTTCGTTGGCGGTTCTTGATTAATAACCGTCTGTAATGCAATAAACTTCACAGATGGATTTTAAGGAACAACCGTCTGAGTAAATACATGATCTTCATTGGCGGTTCTTAATTAATAACCGTCTGTAATGCAATGAACTTCATAGCCGGTTCTTGATTAACAACGGCCTGAGAAGATCATGTATTTTCAGTGGCGGTCATTGTTTAATTATCATAAGCGGTTTTCATTGAAATTACAGGGATGTAGTTGCAATTATATATCACAGCCGCATGTAGTCGTGCAGGCAAAATTGTATCAGGAAAAAAACACAGATGAGCTAGCGGATACTAGTACAGTAATGCATTATAGGAAATGCTCGATCACCAGTGAGGCTGGCTTAATTGTGATAATACACCATTAGAGGCTTTACAATTGTTCAAAGATAATTTCTTTACACACTGAACAAAAATCATGCTACATTCATTGTAGATCGACGATGAAGCTCCCATCGATCAATCTAAATTGTACCGTCCTGCTTGCTGTGGGGACCGGAGTCCACACATCCGAGGATCTCATTGGGTGGTACCGTGCGATGCGGCACCTAACAGCACACACAAAAAGGATACCAAAACATATAAAGTTTTCATTTCATAATAAGAAGAGTTTACAAAAGAGTGTACAATAGAAGTACACACGCAGCGGAAAATACATACTCATAATCTCACCTAACTAAGCAGGAGAGAAGACGTCCATGCCATAGGACGATTCTCACTAGCAACACGAAGAACAAACAGCAGCGGCGTGGTTCACATGAGATTTTATCTCGACACCTCGAGTCTCATGTATAACCTGAATAGTTGAAATAAAACTAATACCTGCAAAAATCGTTAAAGCGCAAACGTGAGCATAAGGCTCAGCAAGACTTAACCCTCTCACTAGACAGATGCAAGGGGACACTAAACATAGGTAAGGAATAGCATAAATGACTCGCCTACAAGTGGATCCTTATAATCAAGTTTTAAGTAGCAAATGACATTCTCTAAGCACGGCACATCATGGGCTCCACAATCAAACAAGAAACGCTTTACCGATGATATGACATGCCCAAAGCACATAGTGCTATTACAGCTAAAGTATGGGGAAATTGAAAATCTTTAGTTATACTATCTCTAAACCATACAAGGTTGCAAAGTAATTATAATTCAATACCATATGACTTTTCTGACTTCTTTAGTATTTACTACGTCACCGCTCAGTGAACAAGTGGTACTCTATTACTGCGAGGGACAGTGATTGCAATCAGGACACACCCGGACAACACGACACATACGTCCTTCGGAAGTGTCAGCGAGCACACCTGTGCCTACATAACACTTCAGTACTAGGCGTATATGGCCACCTTTCACAAGAAACTCAAATGCTGAGCCTGTCTCACCTCCGCAAACAGAAGGTCTCCGCACGGAACACCTCATGTGTCCGCCGACCGATTTACACCTTACTGTCCTCAACCCACCCCTATCGATGGTGAGTTAATGGGTCTCAACATCCCAGTTATCAAGTTACATCAGTTTATTGGATTCCATATGTCCATTATATTGCCGGTACAATTCAAGCTTGTCCGAAGGGGCTGCATACGGACGGGCCTTAATCGACACAGGCAGGGCTATGCGACCGAGACTCAATTCTCGCCGCTTCCTATCCATTCCCTGCCCGGTCTCAATTTCATTATATTAAGCCATTTTCTATTCAACCAATCCTGTGAGATACATCTCTCGCGAGTAGATTCCAACTACTCGACTTCTACCGGATTTCCTATGCATTAGCAAAGCAGCTACTACAGGTCAAACTGTAACTCGTGCCAAATAAACCCTGGGATTTTTGGTCATGCATGTGGAGTATCATTCACCCTAAACGTAGTGCACAATTCATATACTACTCATCATAGTGACAAAGCAAAAGTTTATAAACGACTTAAATGCAAACCGGGGCTTGCCTTAGTTTGCGACTGAACAAATGTCAATTGTTAGGGCTTGATCTTCCTCCGAAGAACCTGCCATGGAACCTCAATGGAAACACATCGGCCTTCTCCTCCAAGTGAAGCTCCTCGTCGATCACCTACCATCACGTTTCCTATCGACATGATATGCATATAAGTAATTATGTAATTAAGTAATTTAAGAAAAGACTCCACGGGGTTGTGTAAACTCTAAGAATGAGGAGTTCGACTAGGAAGGACAGATATGCCTCTGTTGTGTGAATGAACAAAAGATGAAGTCAAGTGGTCATAGTAGTATCGAGATGTGAATTGAAAGGTGCAATGTAAGCACACATTGCAACTTGGCACTCAACACTCGACGCTATGCCACTCAAGGACGATACATCTGAATGGTGTGGAAGTGTTGGACTGGTAGGGTAAGGATGACCTAAGAGTCAAGGTGGCATAGTAGTGTCGAGATAAGCACTAAAAGGTGCAATGTAATGACACATCGCAATTTAGCACTCGACACTTGGAGCTATGCCGCCCAAAGAGTGATAAGGTAGAATGGTGAAGAAGTATTACTGGACTGTGTGATGTAAGGAAGACTAAGCGATCAAGATGGAGCATTGAAAGCTTAAGGCATGAGTGAACTGTGTAACAAGAGGTTGTGACTTAGAAGTCGACCAATGAAGTTACACAAACTCATTAAGGAGTAAACCTAATTACGTGACAAGTGTGGTCGCAGGGTTCTGATAAAGATGAACCAGGGTGAAATCATAGCGACACTTGGGAGTGAAGTGAGGTCAACATTCTTTGGACTTAAAACGTCATAACGAGCCTTGTTAACCTGACGAGAGTACTGAGACAACGTTCAAATGACCTTTAGGTAAAGTAGTTTCTACGGCAAGCTTCTCGAGCATCGTTCAAGTGCTTACGTGACACTATTGCAGTGTCCTTTGCAAGATTGTCCAGATGAGCTCGGTGAACTCCTAGAACTCGAACATGATGTGAGACCTTGTCGTGACGGTCATGCTTTGCCATCACGGGAAGATCGGATTAGCCACGTCCACATCGACCCGGACTCGTCAATAGGGTGAGCAGAATCCCAAACACCACCTTGTGAGTCTTAAGGCTAGTGATGTCGACTCGGTTGTTGATAAGGGACTCGACGAACCTGTCGTCGATGAAATGGTACACCAAGTTAACCAATCCTGTGATCGGTTAGGTAACATCCTCAACACAACCAAGGAACTCTTATCCAAGGTTACCCCTGGTCTAGTTCTCCTTGTTGGTCGCAACATTCTCGCAGTATTCTACCCTAGGTCATCGGTGGTCACCAATACACTCGGTTTGACCTAGAAGGCATTTCATCTAGCATCTAGGCTACACCTAGGACTCGAAGAGTCTCGCCTTGACCAAACCCTAATTTGGCTAAACGACTGTCGACCGTTGTGTCGTGGTTGTGTTTCAGCATCATGTACGTTACAGGCATCCTTCATCTCGATGTCAGGACACGATGATGGCTCGGAACGTCACGACGACGTCATATGGTCAACGACGTTGACGCGACTCATGGTGGAGCATCACGAGCACGCACGGACAGGCCGACGTGATACAAACAACAAAGGAGGTCAACTTAGGGACTCCTATAGGAATGATATCAGTGCAGAAACTGGACGTATGACTTGACGAGACATGAGTACCATTAGGGGTCACGATGAACGGACATCGATGACGTCAAGCAAGGTATTTCAGGGTAAGGCTCACCTTGTAGGCATTTCGCCGAAAATCTTGGGTGTGTATTTGATTTCCGTCGCTTCATCACCATTCAAAGGGCATCTTGGCACTTGGGCTTGTCGAGTTGCCACATCACCATACCCCTGCATCAAGACCAGCTCTGAACATCAACGAAGTTGGTTCTTTTCTTGTGAACATTTCATCGAATACCTAGGCTGCAGCTCTGTCCCAACTAACCTTTGCACAAATCAGAGCTAACCATGAGCCAATTGTCGTCGCCGTTGTGTCAACGACGTGTTCCTGCATATCCTCCATCACACCCATTACTCGCCTTGCTTCCAGGACATAGCCACGGCGCGGAACGCAGACATGGCGTCATGGTGAGCGGCAGAGAGAGTCGGCGGACGGCGTTGACAAGAGGAACGCGGTTGCCGCGGCTTGGCGTGGCGAGGTGCTGCAGCGAGCTGCAAGGACCACGGCGAGCGGCGGCTTGGAGTGGCCATGGCCATGGCACACGGCTGGAATGGTGCTCGCAAGTGCGGCTGAGGTGCTGCACGGGAGCAGGGCGGCGGCAAGGGAGGCGCTGTGGCCGAAGGCAGCAGGGGCGAGCACGACGTCGTCGAGGAGGTGCGCGGGCCTGGGGGATGCGGCGCCATGGACGGCCGGCGGCGTGCGGAGCCGGGAGATGGAGGGGCGTGCGCGGGCCAACGGGAGCGCGCAGCTCGGGACAGCACCGGAGGCGGGCGCTGGCGGCAGGAGCCGGTGGCCGGGGGACGAGGCGGCGGTGAGCGCGCCGTCGGGAGCGTCGTGGGCGACGAGGAGGCGGCCGGCGTGGGGCGAGCTGCGGGGTGGTGCGCGGGCGCGCGATGGCCGGGAGAAGGAGGAGGCACGGGGTCGGTTGGGAGTCGGGCGCGCTATGGATAGGAACCGGGAGATGAAGAAACGAATTTGGTTTTGTGGCCATGAGGATAGACATGACATGTGGGCCCCATTTTTCCCTTCTCCTTATCCTCTTCATTTTCAGATGCAAAATATCTCATCCATTGAGCAGCTTACCAGTGGGGCCCACCCTTTTCCTAGTACTGAGGATAAGTATGACATGTGGGTCCCACTGTCTTCTCCCTTCTCTTTTAAAATTGAAATGGAGCTAGCAGACATACTTCAAAAATATTTAACTTTGGCCCAATGACTAAATAAAATGTGGAGAATTTTATGGTGCAATCAGATTTCAAAACTGAGCAAGTTGAATTTGAACTCAGATTTAAATTTGAATTCAAGTGGTGATACTTGACTCAAGGAAATAAATAGTAGATTAGGTTCAAAAATCCTGAAACTTTGAAGTTAACCTTTTTGAATCATAAGGGACCTCTGGAAAAATTTGGAGTTGATTTGGACAAGGTTGAGCCCAAAGTTTAAATTTTAAGTCCACGTTGATTAAACTCTCAGTACGTGTCCAATAAATGGGAAATGGGCTTCAAAAATTTTGAAACTTTACCGAGAGTCTAATTGGAATATTAGTAGGTCATAGAAAAATTTACGGCAGGAGATTTGAATATTTTTGGATGTCCCATTTTAGGGTTGGAATAATTCCTTTTGCTTTCCCTCTATTTTGTTTTCTTTTCTCCTTTAATTTTTCATTGAAAATGTGAATACTTGGAAATTAAGGATTCTTCACCTTAAGTTCCATTCCACATCAGCAACCATGTTCTATGTAAAGTTTTAACAAGTCTCTATTTTTAGTGAACATAGTTTAACTCATATGGCTCATGTGAGTTTGGATTTCCAAGTCTATTTTCAAAATTTTTAAGTTCTCATTTTTGCGTTTTTGTTCTTCCGAAAAACGGGCTTTTACAATCCTTCCCCCTTAAAGGAATCTCGTCCCGAGATTCTAACAGGTAGAATAACATAACGATGAGGGAACGATCCGTAAAAGAGGGTCATTGACTAAGGAAAATGGCAATGCCCTTAAAAACTTGGGTTCTACGAAATAGTGATTATCTTCAGGCATCTTAAGAAATTCTAAAGTCTGCTTCAGGAGATTCCAGTCTTTAGGTTGATAACCTTGACAGGATGCTCGACATGACAATATCACATCGTAAAACTTTCATGTCTGTTACTGATCCTTTATTGTTGTACTCTTGCACTGACATGACATCTTGTCCTGTCCTAGTCTTGATTTGAAGAATTTGCACTTGTTCTTTGCTTCTCTAGGTCACCTTGATAGTTTGAAACTTTTCTTGCATTGGTTCTTGGTTGCTTGCTTGGTTTTGCATAGGTCCTTTCAACTTAATGTGGTATTTCCCTTGACATGAGTTAAGATGGTTTACGAGGTTAAACAACAATCACTAACCTCGTTTGATGTTTAGTCAACCATAGGATTCCTTAGCCGTAGCATAAGAGTAGCAAGACAATCAACACTCTTATGTAATCAAAACAGCAGGAATATTGAAGATATGACGACTACAAGGTTTCTGGGTATATCAACGTCTTCAAACAATAGAAGCAGAAGATGAAGACCTTTTTGCGGTGGCACATGAGGATGTAAGGATTCAGTATCCTCATATGTTTCAACACAGCAAAGAACTCAATCATATGGTAACTACAAGGTAATTAGTATAGCAAGGTTACCATATAACAACATAAGATCTTAGATGGACCCAAAGAGTTTCACGAGGTTGACAAACGAACGGTATCCTCGCGAGGAAGGAGATTTCATGGATTTTACAAGGTTGATCATCGAACTGATGACTACTCGATGACGAACGGTATAGTTGCAACAATCAAGGTACTTGAACCTAACAAGTCAAGGATGGAAGTCCAAGTGTTCGTTTAGTTGCAAGTACTCAAGGCGATTTGAGTTTCAACAAGTCAAGGACAAGGACTCAACTGTGTTTTAGTCACAAGGTGTCCCTTGTGCTACTCAAGATAATGAAACCAGTCGAAGGCGTTGCGAACGATAAAATTGATCACAACTCAAAAAGGTTAGGCACTACTTAAGTATCTGAACGGGGTCACATATTCTTGCTCAAAACTCATTAGTAATTACGTTTTATGATGCATCACAAACCGGATGATGTTATGCAGACACAATGCAACTCCGCGGATAATTATGCAAGGTATGGTGCATTCAGTATTATGCTTTGAGCAAAAATAGGTAAGACAATCCAAACACAGTCAGAAGTATCCCAAATACAGGAGGATTGATTAAACTTGGTCATGAAAGGCGCTAGAAAAGACTTGCTACTTTCATATCTCGACCAAGTTCGATGGTTTCAAGGTGAAAGTATTAGCAAGGAATGGTGAGGTTCATCTCAAGGCAACGGAGTGTACAAAATGGAACAAAGTGATTGAACTTCTTGTTGATCGGAAGTTCCCTAAAGCTTGTTAATCACAACCTACAGGTAATTGTGGTTCCTTAACAATGGGTCAGGTTTTTCATCTCGTAGTTTTCTTAAAGTACTATGTCTACCCCTTAAAAAGGTGCGGTAGGGTTGCCTTCAGAAGTGGCAAAGAGAGTAACCTTTGAAGAGTAAGGTTCTCCTCACTTCCGTAGGTTGCACTAAGTGGTTGACAAGGTACTATGCTAGGCACGACCTTGGTTAGTAATCCACGTTCTTGCTAAAGAATTTCCAGCTCGTACTACTCACTTATGGCTTCTCGTCTCAATGACTGAAGCAAAGGAGTGGTTTAGCGTGAAGAATCAACTGACTCCTTTAACTCGTTGATCGAGTTCCACAAGAAACGGGGTTCAAGGTGATCCGTTACTTAAGCTTCGCATTGACTTAATGAGTCAATGTTGTACTCGGTCCTACTTACTTGAGCATTGCTCCCAGCACGTTGGTTCGGTGTCGATGTACCTTGGTATGACACCTAGGTGAACGTAACACTTCAATTTCTAGATGAACTCCTTCCCCCTTAAGATTCAAGCTAGGTGAGCAAGAAACTTATTCCAAGCAATATTTATGGGGAGGGTCGTCCAACTAAAGGAAGTGTCATACATGCTCAATGCACAATTAAAGTGTGAGATGCAAGGTTGCATAGTCAAAACACTAGCATGTGCATCCGAGCAAAAGGGATTTGCCTTAGTGTAATACTCAACTCTAAAGGCAAATATTGTTGGGTCGCAACACCTGGGATGTTATGAAACTCCTCGAGTTGAACTCGAGAACCAAATCCATAAACACCCTGAAGGGTCATCACCCGGTTAAATCCTGGTGGAGGATGAACGGCTTGGACGCAACTTCGATTTTGGCCAAGTAAATGGCAAAATCAGATCTTGAGGTGAACAACAAAGTTAAAGTAAACTTCAATACCCTTCCAAAAAGTATTGGTTTGCCTCTAGATCATCTCTGGTTTGCAAGTTATGCAATTTTAAAGTTAGCAGATTTCTCTGCACTTTCAGCAGAATCGGCTTAAACAGTAGCAGTTTTGATCTAAAGTTTTCACGCTGTTCTGATGGAAATCTGGAAATATTCTTATTTACAAAGTTGTAGCCAGTGTAATAAGCTTTCCATAATGTACTTACTTGTCTTCATATCAGCTCTGGTTCAAAAGATATGAATTTTTGAAGTTGGGTAAAATTTCAGCATTCAGAATTGAATTCAGTTCAGATTGACCACTCTGTATTTAAACTCGATTTGGAATAGGTAGATGATCGATTCAGGTCTGGAGCCAATTGCAAAAATTGTAGCTGACTCTCTAACCTCTCCAAAGGTTACTCGCGTGACACCATTGGATCAAAGGTCTGCGAGTTATGGATTAAATTCAGAGGTGTACAGATTGCTGTCCAGTTTGAGTATGCCTGGACAGTCTCTGCGATTATCTAAATTTCACCCACCAAAACAAGGATTTTGGTCTTGAGCTGAACAGAAAACATGCAGAGGACTCCCAAATATTTATAAAGAGTATTTACTTGCCCTTGTAGCACTTCTGGTTGAGAAGATATGGCATTTGCAAGTTGACAGTTTTTCTGAAAATTTGGACAGCACCTCCTTTGTTTAAGGCTGATTTTGTCCACAATTTCAGATATACAAACATCAATATTTGCAAAAGTAATACATAGCAAACTTGTTGCGAAAATTCTCGGGATCCCAGAAATGTAAAATACGAAGCCATTCGACAATTATACAGCGAGTTATGCAAGAAACAGTAACTGTATACAGGACTGTCCACTCGCTGTCCAGATTTGATCAAGTCTAGAAATCTGAAATTTTGAGTATGTTAGAGATGGATTCTGCTCTGAAGTTCTATAGAAATGTTGTAGAGGACTCTCTAAGTTTTCCATACATGTATAAAAATTCATAGGTTGCATTTCTAGTTTAACAGTTATGGCTATTTAAAGTTCAAAATTTTTCTGGCTGTTTCAGATAGCATCGATATACATGTACTATCTTCAACTCTGTTTTTAATTAGTTTTAAACTGAATTTGAGGTATCACTGAATAACAAAGTTGTAGAATAGCTCTTCCACTTTCCAGAAATGTATCATAATAGAATAGAAGAGCTTTCTCCAAGGAAATATGACAAAAATTCAGATGCTGGTCCGTGTAGTTTCAGAACAGCAGCTGCTGTGATAATGGTGCATTTTCATCACCATAAAAGCATCTTTTGGCTTGGAGGTCAATAGGAAACTATTAGAAGACTCCAAAAGCTTTTCAAAAAGTATTCACTTGCCTCCAAAGCCCTCCAGGTTGAAGAGATATGGAATTTCAACGTCAGGTCAATTCTGTTCGAAAACAGAACTCACCGGCTTCGAAACACAAGAATTTGGGAACAAACTCAAAGTTTGAAACTTAGCTCAAAACTCAAGTCCGATGGCTAGAACTTGATTCACAACTAATCATTTCCTTTAGAACCAAATGGAATCTTAAAAGAGACTTGACGACCTTCTTATCCATAGCATATCACTATGGATCTTCAAACTTAACCAAAGTCTTACTCCGGCGAAGTCGAGCTAAACTCT
The DNA here is from genome assembly GCA_036927565.1 of Tuctoria greenei. Classification (NCBI taxonomy): domain Eukaryota; kingdom Viridiplantae; phylum Streptophyta; class Magnoliopsida; order Poales; family Poaceae; genus Tuctoria; species Tuctoria greenei. The sequence goes on from JAYESD010000011.1 coordinate 143,184,073, forward strand.
CGCCAGGAGCAAAGGACTTTGGTTCACCTACTCTTGAAAAGAAACATTTTACTTCGTCCACAAGATATCAGCAACTGATAATTGGACTTAATATGAATATGAAGCCATTTCTTTCGTGGGGGATGGTCAAAGTATCAATTGTGATACTAATGGTACTACGTGCCTTACCAAAAGAAAAATCTAACCCGGTACATCCGGATACGTCTATAGGTGGTCCTAATACCGATCACTCGCAAACGTTTGCTACACGGGTCGCTACCGGAGTTAGTGTACCTGCAGAAGACAAACAATCCCCTTCCACACCTTCACACCTCAAGGGCGGCACGGGGAAACACGACAGGCAGTCACAATAAGATATAATCAAAAGTAAATGCATACGACTCTGGTGTGAGTCGCCCTCGAGCGAAGTCCTGTCTCGATGTACATGGCTGTAAATACGTCTGTACAGCAAAGACTCCCGTACGAACCGGCTTATACACGCTCGGGCATACGTGTTTCGCATGATCCCATAGAACATGAATAGTTCTAGAGATACATACTATCGGGTTATACACCACCCGACGGGGGCTCCCACTAATTTTGTGTCACGCTGGGGTACCGCGTGTCATATGTTCTCAGAAACATGGAAAGTTTCAGAGACTCATATTGACTTTCCGTGCTAAGCCACGGAAATTTCACATACCATATCTCGTATGCAGAGTTTACCGAGATTGATCCGCTCTCGGCGGCGTACCTTACCTCTTACCTTGAAGACATAGCGTCGTTACAGAATAATATAACAAGTTAGTTCACCACCTTTATAACTTATACTAGTAATAGTCCTTAATGGGCATATAGCTAAACCTCACTCGACTACTTCGGAGTTTTCGAAAATAGGCTCTTTTCGAGCGTGCTATTCCCAATGAAGCTCTGATACCATGTCTGTGGGGACCGGAGTCCACACATCCGAGGATCTCATTGGGTGGTACCGTGCGATGCGGCACCTAACAGCACACACAAAAAGGATACCAAAACATATAAAATTTTCATTTCATAATAAGAAGAGTTTACAAAAGAGTGTACAATAGAAGTACACACGCAGCGGAAAATACATACTCATAATCTCACCTAACTAAGCAGGAGAGAAGACGTCCATGCCATAGGACGATTCTCACTAGCAACACGAAGAACAAACAGCAGCGGCGTGGTTCACATGAGATTTTATCTCGACACCTCGAGTCTCATGTATAACCTGAACAGTAGAAATAAAACTAATACCTGCAAAAATCGTTAAAGCGCAAACGTGAGCATAAGGCTCAGCAAGACTTAACCGTCTCACTAGACAGATGCAAGGGGACACTAAACATAGGTAAGGAATAGCATAAATGACTCGCCTACAAGTGGATCCTTATAATCAAGTTTTAAGTAGCAAATGACATTCTCTGAGCACGGCACATCATGGGCTCCACAATCAAACAAGAAACGCTTTACCGATGATATGACATGCCCAAAGCACATAGTGCTATTACAGCTAAAGTATGGGGAAATTGAAAATCTTTAGTTATACTATCTCTAAACCATACAAGGTTGCAAAGTAATTATAATTCAATACCATATGACTTTTCTGACTTATTTAGTATTTACTACGTCACCGCTCAGTGAACAAGTGGTACTCTATTACTGCGAGGGACAGTGATTGCAATCAGGACACACCCGGACAACACGACACATACGTCGTTCGGAAGTGTCAGCGAGCACACCTGTGCCTACATAACACTTCAGTACTAGGCGTATATGGCCACCTTTCACAAGAAACTCAAATGCTGAGCCCGTCTCACCTCCGCAAACAGAAGGTCTCCGCACGGAACACCTCATGTGTCTGCCGACCGATTTACACCTTACTGTCCTCAACCCACCCCTATCGATGGTGAGTTAATGGGTCTCAACATCCCAGTTATCAAGTTACATCAGTTTATTGGATTCCAAATGTCCATTATATTGCCGGTACAATTCAAGCTTGTCCGAAGGGGCTGCATACGGACGGGCCTTAATCGACACAGGCAGGGCTATGCGACCGAGACTCAATTCTCGCCGCTTCCTATCCATTCCCTGCCTGGTCTCAATTTCATTATATTAAGCCATTTTCTATTCAACCAATCCTGTGAGATACATCTCTCGCGAGTAGATTCCAACTACTCGACTTCTACCGGATTTCCTATGCATTAGCAAAGCAGCTACTACAGGTCAAACTGTAACTCGTGCCAAATAAACCCTGGGATTTTTGGTCATGCATGTGGAGTATCATTCACCCTAAACGTAGTGCACAATTCATATACTACTCATCATAGTGACAAAGCAAAAGTTTATAAACGACTTAAATGCAAACCGGGGCTTGCCTTAGTTTGCGACTGAACAAATGTCAATTGTTAGGGCTTGATCTTCCTCCGGAGAACCTGCCATGGAACCTTAGTGGAAACACATCGGCCTTCTCCTCCAAGTGAAGCTCCTCGTCGATCACCTACCATCACGTTTCCTATCGACATGATATGCATATAAGTAATTATGTAATTAAGTAATTTAAGAAAAGACTCCACGGGGTTGTGTAAACTCTAAGAATGAGGAGTTCGACTAGGAAGGACAGATATGCCTCTGTTGTGTGAATGAACAAAGGATGAAGTCAAGTGGTCATAGTAGTATCGAGATGTGAATTGAAAGGTGCAATGTAAGCACACATTGCAACTTGGCACTCAACACTCGATGCTATGCCACTCAAGGACGATACATCTGAAGGGTGTGGAAGTGTTGGACTGGTAGGGTAAGGATGACCTAAGAGTCAAGGTGGCATAGTAGTGTCGAGATAAGCACTAAAAGGTGCAATGTAATGACACATCGCAATTTAGCACTCGACACTTGGAGCTATGCCGCCCAAAGAGTGATAAGGTAGAATGGTGAAGAAGTATTACTGGACTGTGTGATGTAAGGAAGACTAAGCGATCAAGATGGAGCATTGAAAGCTTAAGGCATGAGTGAACTGTGTAACAAGAGGTTGTGACTTAGAAGTCGACCAATGAAGTTACACAAACTCATTAAGGAGTAAACCTAATTACGTGACAAGTGTGGTCGCAGGGTTCTGATAAGGATGAACCAGGGTGAAACCATAGCGACACTTGGGAGTGAAGTGAGGTCAACATTCTTTGGACTTAAAACGTCATAACGAGCCTTGTTAACCTGACGAGAGTACTGAGACAACGTTCAAATGACCTTTAGGTAAAGTAGTTTCTACGGCAAGCTTCTCGAGCATCGTTCAAGTGCTTACGTGACACTATTGCAGTGTCCTTTGCAAGATTGTCCAGATGAGCTCGGTGAACTCCTAGAACTCGAACATGATGCGAGACCTTGTCGTGACGGTCATGCTTTGCCATCACGGGAAGATCGGATTAGCCACGTCCACATCGACCCGGACTCGTCAATAGGGTGAGCAGAATCCCGAACACCACCTTGTGAGTCTTAAGGCTAGTGATGTCGACTCGGTTGTTGATAAGGGACTCGACGAACCTGTCGTCGATGAAATGGTACACCAAGTTAACCAATCCTGTGATCGGTTAGGGAACATCCTCAACACAACCAAGGAACTCTTATCCAAGGTTACCCCTGGTCTAGTTCTCCTTGTTGGTCGCAACATTCTCGCAGTATTCTACCCTAGGTCATCGGTGGTCACCAATACACTCGGTTTGACCTAGAAGGCATTTCATCTAGCATCTAGGCTACAGCTAGGACTCGAAGAGTCTCGCCTTGACCAAACCCTAATTTGGCTAAACGACTGTCGACCGTTGTGTCGTGGTTGTGTTTCAGCATCATGTACGTTACAGGCATCCTTCATCTCGATGTCAGGACACGATGATGGCTCGGAACGTCACGACGACGTCATATGGTCAACGACGTCGACGCGACTCATGGTGGAGCATCACGAGCACGCACGGACAGGCCGACGTGATACAAACAACAAAGGAGGTCAACTTAGGGACTCCTATAGGAATGATATCAGTGCGGAAACTGGACGTATGACTTGACGAGACATGAGTACCATTAGGGGTCACGATGAACGGACATCGATGACGTCAAGCAAGGTATTTCAGGGTAAGGCTCACCTTGTAGGCATTTCGCCGAACATCTTGGGTGTGTATTTGATTTCCGTCGCTTCATCACCATTCAAAGGGCATCTTGGCACTTGGGCTTGTCGAGTTGCCACATCACCATACCCCTGCATCAAGACCAGCTCTGAACATCAACGAAGTTGGTTCTTTTCTTGTGAACATTTCATCGAATACCTAGGCTGCAGCTCTGTCCCAACTAACCTTTGCACAAATCAGAGCTAACCATGAGCCAATTGTCGTCGCCGTTGTGTCAACGACGTGTTCCTGCATATCCTCCATCACACCCATTACTCGCCTTGCTTCCAGGACATAGCCACGGCGCGGAACGCAGACATGGCATCATGGTGAGTGGCAGAGAGAATCGGCGGACGGCGTTGACAAGAGGAACGCGGTTGCCGCGGCTTGGCGTGGCGAGGTGCTGCAGCGAGCTGCAAGGACCACGGCGAGCGGCGGCTTGGAGTGGCCATGGCCATGGCACACGGCTGGAATGGCGCTCGCAAGTGCGGCTGAGGTGCTGCACGGGAGCAGGGCGGCGGCAAGGGAGGCGCTGTGGCCGAAGGCAGCAGGGGCGAGCACGACGTCGTCGAGGAGGTGCGCGGGCCTGGGGGATGCGGCGCCATGGACGGCCGGCGGCGTGCAGAGCCGGGAGATGGAGGGGCGTGCGCGGGCCAACGGGAGCGCGCAGCTCGGGACAGCACCGGAGGCGGGCGCTGGCGGCGGGAGCCGGTGGCCGGGGGACGAGGCGGCGGTGAGCGCGCCGTCGGGAGCGTCGTGGGCGACGAGGAGGCGGCCGGCGTGGGGCGAGCTGCGGGGTGGTGCGCGGGCGCGCGATGGCCGGGAGAAGAAGGAGGCACGGGGTCGGTTGGGAGTCGGGCGCGCTATGGATAGGAACCGGGAGATGAAGAAACGAATTTGGTTTTGTGGCCATGAGGATAGACATGACATGTGGGCCCCATTTTTCCCTTCTCCTTATCCTCTTCATTTTCAGATGCAAAATATCTCATCCATTGAGCAGCTTACCAGTGGGGCCCACCCTTTTCCTAGTACTGAGGATAAGTATGACATGTGGGTCCCACTGTCTTCTCCCTTCTCTTTTAAAATTGAAATGGAGCTAGCAGACATACTTCAAAAATATTTAACTTTGGCCCAATGACTAAATAAAATGTGGAGAATTTTATGGTGCAATCAGATTTCAAAACTGAGCAAGTTGAATTTGAACTCAGATTTAAATTTGAATTCAAGTGGTGATACTTGACTCAAGGAAATAAATAGTAGATTAGGTTCAAAAATCCTGAAACTTTGAAGTTAACCTTTTTGAATCGTAAGGGACCTCTGGAAAAATTTGGAGTTGATTTGGACAAGGTTGAGCCCAAAGTTTAAATTTTAAGTCCACGTTGATTAAACTCTCAGTACGTGTCCAATAAATGGGAAATGGGCTTCAAAAATTTTGAAACTTTACCGAGAGTCTAATTGGAATATTAGTAGGTCATAGAAAAATTTACGGCAGGAGATTTGAATATTTTTGGATGTTCCATTTTAGGGTTGGAATAATTCCTTTTGCTTTCCCTCTATTTTGTTTTCTTTTCTCCTTTAATTTTTCATTGAAAATGTGAATACTTGGAAATTAAGGATTCTTCACCTTAAGTTCCATTCCACATCAGCAACCATGTTCTATGTAAAGTTTTAACAAGTCTCTATTTTTAGTGAACATAGTTTAACTCATATGGCTCATGTGAGTTTGGATTTCCAAGTCTATTTTCAAAATTTTTAAGTTCGCATTTTTGCGTTTTTGTTCTTCCGAAAAACGGGCTTTTACAATTGCTCCCGAACACGTCTCTTATATTCCGCTGGATCCTGAAAATATTGACATTATTTAAATTAACAAATGTCGAAGGAGGAATGAATAACCTACATTGGTCACTAAGTCAAAGTGTCATCTAACCTTGATAAGTAGATTATAGCAATCATTTTCAACATCAGGCACATTTGGCTGATGCAGCAAACGCTGAACTTCAAGTAGTATAGTTTTGATTGTAAAAGCACTGCACCACCCCTACGAAATATAATTTAAGCAATATAAGAAACCAGTTCAAATAAGTTCGACAAAAATTATAAGTAATAATTACATGAACAAAATAGGTCTATCTTACAGTCTCTTGATCAGGAATCCCGATGCAGAGTGCTCCCAAACGATGGACATTTGGGTGGAAGAACCCAATTGGAAAGGAGCATCTTGGAGGCACCAAGGGATAGTCCTCAGAGAAGGAGATTGTCAGGGGGTAGTAACCATCTTCCCATTCAGTCTGCAAAAGAAATTTATTAATAGGAGGACGATAGTTAAACTCATATTGTGCTTGTTCTTCATGACTTACCCCTTCTTTACCGGGGACGATGCACTGCCACTTCAATAAATCTCCCGATTCAGGCTTCGCAGAGAAACCCTACGCGGAGAAATTGAAAATACCAAAAACAAACAACACGGAAAAACAAACTACAGTTAAGTTCATCAGTCCATTACAGATACATATGTATATACAACCATGTGACCGGTGTGCCATATGTACATACATGGGGATGGTTCTTGCGCCACGCCAAGCGCTCCTCCTTCAATCGGCTACACGCCCGAGACATCATTATCTGAAGAAAGACCAAACTTCCAAACTTCCAAATCATTGAGTCCAAACGCATATGTACACAAATGCAAAAGGACACAATCCATATACCAACATTGTTCTAAGTTGATTTCAGAAGATACAAATATATACAATATATATCATCTCGCATTGCTATATACATTTTTTCCAGCATTGACATCTTCTCGCATATAGGGTTTCAAATTCTTTTTAATGCTTCTCTCTACGCGCTTGATGTTTTCTGGTTCGGTGAAAAGGTACATCTCTTCATACTGATTATATTCCTCTTCATTATCTCCCACATTGTCAACCCCAACAATATTTTGCTTTCCAGAAACAACTACGTGCAACTTCTCAGTTTCTGGATCTTGAACATAAAAAACTTGTGCAACATTATCGGCGAGAACCCACAGGTCATCTTTGTAACCCACTTTATTCAAGTCTACCAGTGTCAGTCCGTAATTGTCCACTTTCAAACCATCAGGATGTTTGACCCATTGGCACTTAAATACGGGCATTACCATTCTTTCGCCATAATCGAGTTCCCATATTTCCTCTATGAACCCGAAGTATGTGGTCTTCTGCCCTTGTGAATCATAAGCCTCAATACGAACACCACTATTTTGTGCAACACTCTTACCATCTTTTTCTTTAGTGTAAAATGTGTAACCATTGATGTCATATGCTTGCCATGATGTTACCAAAGCAGATGGGCCACAAGCTAACTTTTTCATTGTTGCCTCTTCTATAGTGTTTCCGTATGATATATTTTTGTCCATTAACCATTCAGTGAAACATCTTCTGTGCTCTTTCATGATCCAGTCCTCTTTGCGGTCTTGGTTTTTATCACGAAGCTCAATTTGGTGTTCCTCGATGTACGGCTCAGCTATTGCGAGCTGTTGTAGTACACCAAAATGTGCACGGTGTACATTCTTGTAATCTTGAACATAAAAGTTTTCTTACCCACTTTGCCTCTCCCACGTAGTCTACCCTCATGTACCGGTATAGGCACACCTATCGATTTTCCATCTTTGATGTAATCAGCGCAACCCTCAATCACTTCTTCAGTGGTGTATCCTTCCATAATTGAACCCTCTGGGTGAGCACGGTTCCGCACATAACCTTTTAATACTCCTAAATATCTCTCCAACGAAAACATATGATGTAAATATAGTGGCCCCAATGCTTTTATCTGATCAACAAGATGTATGATTAGGTGTACTTGCATATCAAAAAAGGATGGTGGGAAACACATCTCAAGCTTGCACATTGTCTCGACGATGTATGTTTTCAGATAGTCTAAATCTTCACGTGCTATCACCTTTTGCGATACTGCATTGAAGAAGTAACACAAACGTGTGATGACAACTTTTATATGCTCAGGTTTGATTACTCTTATTGCAATGGCAAGGAAAACTGTCATCATCATGTGACAGTCGTGAGAATTATAACCGAATAAAGACAAGTCTTTCATCGAGACTAGTTTGCGGATATTGGATGAGAAACTTGTGGGCACTTTGATCCCACGCAAGCATTCGCAAATTGCTTTTTTCTCTTCTAGCGTCAAGTTGTAGCTGGCTGGGGGAAGGTAATGCTTCCCGTTCGCCTTTTCTACTGGATGAAGCTCTGGTCTCAAATCAAGATTTACTAGGTCCATACGTGAATTTAATCCATCCTTTGTCTTCCTCGGCATGTCCAGCAAGGTCCCAATGATGCTGTCAAATACATTCTTTGTAACGTGCATCAAATCAATACTATGGCAACATTCCAGATTCTTCCAATACGGAAGATACTTGAAAAAAATTGATTGTTTCTTGAAAGCCATGTCAGTTGTATCATCCGAAGATGTACTTTTCTTTCTCTTAATTTCTTTACTCTTTTTTCCCTTACCGAAAGCAATATGAATGTTCTTGACCATTTCAAACACAAGTTTTCCACTGTAAGGTTTCGGTGCAGTATCTTTTTCGATTTTGTTATCAAATTGTTCTTTCATCTTCCTATACTTGTGTGTATCTGTCAAGAACCGTCGATGTCTCATGTACACCGTCTTTCTGGATGAAGTGAGGTATAGATATCCAGTTCTATCCACGCACCTAACGCAACCTTTCTTCCCTTTCATTTGTCCCGATAATGTAAACAGTCCGGGATAATCATGCACGGTAACAAATATCATTGCTCTTAGCGTGAAATACTCCCGCTTGTACTCATCCCATGTACGTACCCCTTCATTCCACAATTTCGCCATATCTTCCATTAAAGGTTCCAAGAACACATCAATTTCGATGCCGGGTTGTTTCGGACCTTGGATAAGAACAGATAATAAGATATATTTCCTTTTGTGACACAACCACGTCGGTAGGTTGTACATAGTTAAGACCACGGGCCATGTGCTGTGTATGCTCCTTTTTTCACCAAACGGATTCATTCCATCTGTACCCAAGGCAAACCTCACATTTCTGATTTCCTTCGCAAATTCTGGATACTGAATATCAAAATTTTTCCACTGCGTTGCATCACCAGGGTGTCGTATATGTTTTTCATTCTTCTTGCGTTCCTCGGAATGCCAACGCATAAGTTCAGCCTCCCTAGGGTTTGAGAACAAACGCTTCAAGCGATCAATTACCGGAAGGTACCACATCACCAATGCAGGAATTTTTCTCTTATTCTTCCCGTCTGCATCGCCAGAAGTATCGTCATCGTCACCTTCAGGACCAATAATAAACTTCTTATTCTTCTGAGTCTTTTTCATGTTGGTAACATACTGGTGATTGTAGTCCTTCTTATATCTACTGACACCACAAATGGGGCATCTAGTTGCGAGCTCATGCTCTTTGCGATACAGAATACAATGGTTCACACAAGCGTGTATTTTTGTCACACCTAGTGCCATCGGGCAAAGAAGTTTCTTCGCTTTATGAGTGCTTCTAGGCAGTTTATTTGGATTTGGAAGAATTTCTGCCAGAAGATTCAAAAGATCAGAGAAACTACAATCGGACCATCCGTGCGTAGCTTTCAACTTTAGTAGTTCTAAGACTGCACGCAATGTAGTAAACTCTTTATCACAACCGTTTGATTCATCATATAAAAGCTCTGTGGCCGCATTCTGCAATGTCTCCATTTTACTTAAACCTTTGCTTGCTCCCATAGAAGTCAGTACATATGGTTCAATGTGACGCAACATCTCCTCACAATCGAACTCATCATCATCATCACCAGCTTGATTGTCACTACCATCATCGATATGAACATTATCATCATCTGAGCCACTCTCATCATCTTTATCCACATCATGTGTATCTAAATCACCATGCTCTGTCCATATTGTGTTGTTATTTTTGAAACCTCTTTTCACCAAATGAGATTGGATTACTATAGTATCCGTCCAAGCAATCTTATTTTCGCAGTCGATACATGGTCATAATATGTCATCTATCTTTTGCAACTTCGCATGTCTCTTGGATGCTTCAATAAAATTTGCAACATTACGAATGTACATAGGATCGGGTCTTGGCATGTTATACATCCACGCTCGACGGTCCATGCTTCAATAATAGAATTTTTTGTCAGATTTACAAAATTTGGCCACAAATATTCTCTAAAGGTCTTCTATAAAATGAATTTACAGAGACATAACAAGTATGATTAGGGCGACTAATGTAGGAGACGGGCGACGTCTTGAGGCGGACGGAGTCGAAGGGGGAAACAGGCCCAGCAGCATGGGCTAGGTCTGGGTGGGATCCAGTCCGTTATATCGGGAAACAAGGCCCAGATGCATCTTATATATATTACAATAGCATCTGTTAATTAAACATCATATTCATGTCACATAATAGGTACAAAAAGGAAACAATCCATATAGTCCATACATCAATATACCAGAACACAATCCATACAGTCCTTACACATGCAAAAGGACAGAATCCATATACCAGAACACACAAAACTAACAGCTTATCAGCTAATGAAAATATACAAAGAAAAAGTAAGGAAACTACATTTACCTTGCAGAGGCGTCAGCACGGTGGGGAGGCGTCAGCACGGTGGGCCGGCTGGGTGGAGAAGTGGCGGTGCGGGGTTGAGCGGCTGCGCGGCAGTATGGGCTGGGCGGCGGAGCGGCGGCGCGGCGCAGGGGAAATTTCAACAGCCTGGCGGCGTCGATATAAATTCTCTAGGGTTGCGTTTTGACTGCGGTGAGGGGTCCTTATATAGACGTAGGTTTTTCACAGGCGGTTTTTAACTTTATCGCAGACGGGTTTTACTTACCAACCGCCTGAGATGATGTTTATTAATTAAGAAGTAAATATCTTCACAGGCTGTTGGTACTTAATAACCGCCAAGGAAGATTTTTATCTCAGGCGGGTATTACTTAACAACCGTCTAAGATAATGCCAACAGAACAAAATATTTTTAAAACTTGTATAGCTGACGTTGAAATGTTTTGGTAAATATCAAATTAATTTCTACTCACATATTATTCACATTTGTGTATCTCATAAAAAAAGATCTTTCACTCAAAATTGTTGGTACGAACATATTTGCATAATTTATACATGTATGAATTTTTTTTAATTTTTTTAAAAGCACTCCAACATGTCAAACTTCAAATTATCCACCAGTATTCATTGACACTTGATTGAAATATGTACAAAACACAAGAAAAATGTACAAGAACACTTGATTGAAATCCTAAAACTACACTACGGCCCCGCCTCCTCCATCCTCTCCGCCAGCTTCTCAAACCAAGCCAAGCGGTCCTCCTCCGACTCGTCGTCATCGTCGTCGTAGTCGTCACCATGGTGGTGGTCGCCGTCGTCGTCGTCGCCGTCGTCAGTGGACGACTCGTCGTCGCCGTCGTCGGTGGACGACTCGTCGTCGCCGTCGTCAGAGGACGACTCGTCGTCGCCGTCGTCGGAGGACGACTCGTCGTCATCATCGTCATCATCGTCGTCGTCGTCATCGAAGTCGTCCTCCTCTTCCTCCTCCTCCTCCGGCGACGATGCAGCAGGAGAGAGGGTCGGCTTCTCCGGCTGAGCCGATTGCTCCGGCTGTACCGGTGGCTCCGGCTGCACCGGCGGTGGAACGCGCTGGTCGTCATTCACCCTCTCGGGGGAGCTGCAGCGTATCCGCTTGCAGGGTGGCTGCCTCGGTGGGCTAGGTGGCGGAAGGTTGGCCATGGCTGTGGTGGTTAATCGGCGGCGGGCTAGGAGAGGTGGAACGATGGAAGAAGAAGAAAGGAGTGGAGAAAAGTTTTGTGCTTGTCCATAACCGACGACGCGCCTTATATAGGTCTGTGCGGAGTAGACGAGGGAGCGGTTCGTTTCCCGCGCATTGAACTCTTTGCAGACCTCGTGCGGCGCACAATTAAACCACTGTGGAAGACGATCTTGAGAGATCCTTGCACGCGTCCCTGCACCACGGCTTCTCAACTTCTCCGCAGACCTCGTGCGGCGCGTCAGTTAATTAACACTTCTCAAGCCGTTAATTAACATATTGTAGTTTCAAAAATGATTATCTCAGGCGGGTATTACTTATAAACCGCCTGAGAAAAAAGAAGTAAAAATCTTCACAGACTGTTGGTACTTAACAACCGTCTACAAATATGTTTATCTAAGGCGGGTATAACTTAACAACCGCCTGGGATAATGTCCGATACTGTTCTGCAGTTTCCTTATCCCTTGCTTCTTTTTTATTTAGATTCCAATATAAATACTCAAACATGTTTACATTCTGCAAATTGTGTTCAAATTCGATGATTCTTTCTTCTACATTTGTATTAAATTAACATCTACCAACTGAACAAAATATTTTGTTCATTGCGCATTGAACTCTTTGCAAACCTCGTGCGGCGCACAATTAAACCACTGTGGAAGACGATCTTGAGAGATCCTTGCACGCGTCCCTGCACCACGGCTTCTCAACTTCTCCGCAGACCTCGTGTGGCGCGTCAGTTAATTAACACTTCTCAGGCCGTTAATTAACATATTGTAGTTTCAAAAATGATTATCTCAGGCGGGTATTACTTATAAACCGCCTGAGAAAAAAGAAGTAAAAATCTTCACAGACGGTTGGTACTTAACAACCGTCTACAAATATGTTTATCTAAGGCGGGTATTACTTAACAACCGCCTGTGATAATGCCCAATACTGTTCTTCAGTTTCCTTATCCCTTGCTTCTTTTTTTATTTAGATTCCAATATAAATACTCAAACATGTTTAGATTCTGCAAATTGTGTCCAAATTCGATGATTCTTTCTTCTACATTTGTATAAAATTAACATCTACCACCTGAACAAAATATTTTTAAAACTTGTATAGCTGACATTGTAATGTTTTGGTAAATATCAAATTAATTTCTACTCACATATTATTCACATTTGTGTATCTCATAAAAAAAAGGTTCCTTCACTCAAAATTGTTGGTATGAACATATTTGTATAATTTATACATGTATGAATTTTTTTAATTTTTTTAAAAGCATTCCAACATGTCAAACTTCAAATTATCCACCATTCTAACTAAATGCTCATATTCATATGAGGCATTCATCAAATTATGAACACACATTGATTCCAAAAAATTTAAAAAAATATGAAAAAATTTGTAGATGTTGGTATGATGATTAAAAATGTCCACTGAAAAAATAAATGAACAAAGCATTATATTCATCAAGATAGAAAAATGAAAAATAGCATTTGTTGTATGTTTTTTATGTTCTGACCAATTTCAAATGATTTATGAAGTGAAATTTAATGGTAACCTTTACTTATCAATAATATTACAAGAAAGTGGATTTTTGCCTTTTTAAAGGACCACATTTAATCAAGAATATTACTTAAGAAGAAGTAAATATCTTCACAGGCGGGTATTGCTTAACAACCGCCTAAGATAATGTCCGATACTGTTCTTCAGTTTCCTTATCCCTTGCTTCTTTTTTATTTAGATTCCAATATAAATACTCAAACATGTTTAGATTATGCAAATTGTGTCCAAATTCGATGATTCTTTCTTCTACATTTGTATAAAATTAACATCTACCACCTGAACAAAATATTTTTAAAACTTGTATAGCTGACATTGTAATGTTTTGGTAAATATCAAATTAATTTCTACTCACATATTATTCACATTTGTGTATCTCATAAAAAAAGTTCCTTCACTCAAAATTGTTGGTATGAACATATTTGTATAATTTATACATGTATGAATTTTTTTAAAAGCATTCCAACATGTCAAACTTCAAATTATCCACCATTCTAACTAAATGCTCATATTCATATGAGGCATTCATCAAATTATGAACACACATTGATTCCAAAAAATTTAAAAAAAATATGAAAAAATTCGTAGATGTTGGTATGATGATTAAAAATGTCCACTGAAAAAATAAATGAAAAAAGCATTATATTCATCAAGATAGAAAAATGAAAAATAGCATTTGTTGTATGTTTTTTATGTTCTGACAAATTTAAAAGGATTTATGAAGTGAAATTTAATGGTAACCTTTACTTATCAATAATATTACAAGAAAGTAGATTTTTGCCTTTTTAAAGGACCACATTTAATCAAGAATATTAAATAAGAAGAAGTAAATATCTTCACAGGCGGTTATTGCTTAACAACCGCCTGAGATAATGCCCGATACTGTTCTTCAGTTTCCTTATCCCTTGCTTCTTTTTTATTTAGATTCCAATATAAATACTCAAACATGTTTAGATTCTGCAAATTGTGTCCAAATTCGATGATTCTTTCTTCTACATTTGTATAAAATTAACATCTACCACCTGAACAAAATATTTTTAAAACTTGTATAGCTGACATTGTAATGTTTTGGTAAATATCAAATTAATTTCTTCTCAGACGTGAAATTTTAATTAACGATGAACACACTACATTCATTAACAATATTCAATCATTCACACAGTTGAAGAACACACAAGATACTCATTCATTAACAATATGCACATCTCACAAAAGAACACACAAGATGCACAATATTTACACAAGAACACAAAAGATACACAAGTAATATTCAATCACATAGATGAAAAAAGATAGATTTCATTCATTAACAATATTTACAAAACAGAAGCAACTAAAAACAACAAAAAGAAAAACTAATTAAATCCTACTCCTACTCCTCTTCCTTCTCCTCCTCCTCGTCCTCCGGCGGCGACTCCGGCACCGGTGCAACAGGAGACAGGGCCGGCTGCACCGGCTGCACCGGCTGCACCGGCGGTGCAATCCCGAGGTTGCTAGCCGTCGCCTCCACCAGCGTTCTACGGCCCTCGGGGCCAAGAACCTGGGCCATCGTCGCGAACAGAATGTCGAGACGATCAGCCACCCCCACGAGGGCGTAGAGGTAGTGGCCCAAGGTACCCATTCCAGTATACTCTGGAAGGGTACCCAGCCCCAAGGCACTCATGGCGCGAGACGTATTGTTGTACGCCTCTCGCGCCATGAGGAGGCGCTGCTCGGTGTTGATCTTCTCGGGGGAGCTGCAACATTGTTTCTTGCAAGGTGGCTCCCTCGGAGGGCTTGGCGGTGGAAGGTCGGCCATAGTGGTGTTGGGTCGTCGGAGCGGAGGAAGACGAAGACAACAAGAGGATTCAAAGTGAGCGATGCGCTTGTGAGCGATAGCGCGTCTTTAAGGCCGCGCGGAGTGGAAAAGAAAGGTCGCGCACGCGTGACATGGTCACTGACGTGTGGGACCGGGTCCACATGTCAGTGACCGCTGATTAAGTCAGGGGATCCTCATCCCGGTTGGTGAGGGGTCTTTATGTAGGCGTTCATCAAATTAAGAAGAAGTAAATATCTTCACAGGCCCATGTTTAACTCAGGCGGGTGTTACTAACCAACCGCCTGAGATAATTGTATCTTCTCAGGCGGTTGGTAAGTAAAATCCGAGTGAGGTAACAGTCTTCCCTGACGGTCGGTACTTAAAATCCGCCTGAGAAAATGTGAGTCTATATATACCCCTCGGCAGCATTGGAAAAACCTAACCCGGGCGAAACACTTAGACGCCGTTAGGCTGCCAAAATTTCGTTTGCCACCAAGTGTTCCCCCTCGTCACTTCCAGGTACGCCGCCGAGCTTCGCCGTCGCCGAGCTTCGCCATCGCCGAGCTTCGCCGTCGTCGCCGAGCTTCGCCGTCGCCGCCGAGCTTCGCCCTCCTCACGTCCAGGTACGCCGAGCGAAGCCATTTCCGTCGCCGCCGAGCTTCAAGGTAAACCCTAAACCCTTCGACCTTCCATCCTCCTTCGCCGTGCCGCCTCCCTCCCCGCCCTCGCTGCCGCCTTGCATATCCTTGGTTAGGGTTCGGGAATTAGATAATGGTAGGCATCCTTGGTTAGGGTTCGGTGGAATTCGAAAAACTGTCAAGTTCGGTGGCATCTTTGGTTAGGGTTCGGTGGGGCAAGATTTATGTGGATGATTATATCACGATAAATTGGTAGTTGGTTCTGTGTGTCTAAAACTGTTCTGACACATTAGTGGTAAACATGATTCTAGACTCTAGTAACAGCAGTATATTCCCTATTTCTGTCATCGGCCTTGCATATGCCACATAATTCTCTATTAGGGGCAAGATTTAGCTATATTTGGTTAAGTTGACCAAATTTGGCTAATTTTGGCTAAGTTACATTAGATATAGTTATACTTGACTAATTTTGACTAAGTTATGCTATATTTAGCTATATTTGGCTACTTTTGCTTAGAGTTAGCTATGCTAGACTAAGTTTGGCTAAGTTTGCTTTTATTTCTCTAAGTTTCATTTGAGCAATTGTAGCTAATCTGTGCTACCAAAGATGTCTGCACTTGTGGCTCCATCAGCTTCATTTGAGCAATTGTATCTAATCTGAGCTACCAAAGTTATGCTATATTTAGCTCTGAAGCCAAACAAAAGTTGCTGGCCAACTCATTTGTGATGTCAGGAGCATCCTCACGCCCATATCTAGGTAACACTAGGTGTGGCGATGGAGTCTGAGCATATGATGCCGATCTCTATGATACAAGAATTTAGTTAGACCTATATAACTTCAAAAATGTGTTTTGGCTAAATTTACTTAATTGAGCCAAAATTGAGAAAATTTGTTTTAAATATGACCAAATTTAGTTATGCCATTTATTAGATTTTTTGTCTTATTAGATCTAGCATGGAAAGCCCTAAGAAGACTGGTCCTGATTGTAACAACAAAGAAGACAATATGGAGTTTACTGACTCCAGCAGTTCAGGCTCCTATCACAGTCCTTCGGATCCTTTTCCGAATGTAAAAATTAAAAAGACTTCAGTGGATCTAGACCCGGAATATGATCCTGCCGACGAGGTATGGATCACGAATCTTAACTTCAGCAGTTCAAGTTAATGTTGGTTGTCAAGTATACGAAGTCTTATAATTTTTTTCTACCTAGATTAATCTCGAAGACAATGAGGTGACATCGGCTCCTAAAACCGCAGAAGGTTCACCAATGGATGAATCCTCAGCTTCACTCAAGCGGAAACGAGGGCAACGAGGTCCCAATAAGGGTCTATTGGACCGCATCATGTACATAACAAGGGTCGGTCCAGGTGGGCTTCCCCAAGAACCACTGGATTCAGTTACCAAGTACCGTAATGCATGCGGTTTTCTTGTTAGGGAGGTTGTGCCGATCACAACCGAGAATTGGAGGAAATTACCCGAGCAGACCAAGAATGAGTTGTGGGAAAAGATAAAGAAACAATTCAAGTTCCCGAAAGGCACAGAAGAAGCTGTAAAGAAAGCAACATTGGTCTCTTGCGGCAAGAAGTTTCGATGCTGGAAGAGTGAAATGAATGCTTATGTTAAGGACAATAAGGTCCCTAGCCCGAGGAAGATGGGAAAAATCACACAAGCTCAGTGGCAAGAGTTTGTTCGTCAAAAGAGCACACCTGATGCTAAAGCTCTAAGTGCAACTAGGTCAGAGCTTTCAAAAAAGAACAAATACCATCATCGCTTGGGGTCTGCCGGATATGGCCCCAAAGTCCAGAAATGGAATAAGATAATAGACGAAATTCTTAGTAAGGGCAATCCTCACCCATTAGAAGGGTGCGATGAGCGAACTCAACGCTGGGTCTTTGCTCGGTCAGGTTTGACCAGCGAGGGCAAACTTGAAAAGCCCGACTCTCTGAATGAAGTAGAGGATAAAATGAAAGAAGTAATTGAAAAGCAACAGAAGGGTCTCTTCAAGCCGAAGAGGGAGAATGACCAACTTACCGCTATCTTGGGAAACCCTGAACACAGCGGACGGGTTCGAGCGGTCTCTTCTCAAATGTCTTGGCTAGATGGTTTCCCTAAAGATAAAGACACATATAGAAGACGTGAGAAGTTTAAGAAAACACTTGATGAAACAATTGCTCAAAAGGTCAAAGAAAATATGCAACAAATAATGGAACAACTTAGACAATCAGGACAATTAGTGGCACCGAGTACAATGATGGTTCCGGTGCAAAAGGAGCAATTAGTATCTCCAACTGCCTACCCTAGCAGCGTTGGTTCCGTGCCAGGCTCAGGGTCAGCCCATAAGTTCCCTGTCGATGATATTGCTAACGACAAATCTTGTCATCTTCTTGTCCCGATAGGCAGAGCAGGGAACAAAACCAAATAGGTTGCCACTACTATGGCAAAGCCTGATCGTGACTTCAACGGGAGTCCACTTCCGTTGTATTATTCTGTGGTGCAATTTCTTCAGATCATTGATAATGATTATGAAGATTATGAAATAGACCACGTCACACCTGAGGGGATCGCGACTCTGGGGCAGGCTGTCAACCAATTAATCCTTTGGCACCGACGCGATATCGTGTTGGACGATGAGCCAATTTCTAGCCCCGTCGCATCTCCAAATACTGCAACCCCATCTTCTAAGGCGAAAGTGCATGAAGATCCACTCCCAGTCCGGGAAGATCCACTCCCCCTATGTCTGAGCAAGGATGATGATATCCAAGAGCAACAAGTTGGACAACAACTTCAAGCAGTACCAGAGCAAGCTGTTGCTAGTAAAGAGCAACTAGTTGAGCAACAGCTTGAAGTAGTACTAGAGCCAGCTGCTGGGAGTAAAGAGCAATCAGTTGAACAACAGGTTCAACAACAAGCCAGTGTCCAACTTCCGACGACTACTCCTCGATCATCAGTGCCTGTCAAAGTTAGCTCATACGAAAATAAGAAACCTTCATCAGAAGTGACAAAGTATTTGGAAGCTATGAAGGAAAATATTAGAAAATCGAGTGCATCTCGTTCTTCTCATGAGCCAGCATTAGAAGATATCGAGGAGTGGGAAGAAGACGGTGTCATGTATAATCGGCGGACGGCTTTAGTTAAACCAGGAGTTACAATATACAAGCTTGAGGATGTTCCTCCTAAATTTGAGAATGGGAAGCCGTTAATGATATCCGTACAACTTAGCAAACAACCCGTCGCGCTCAGAAGAATGCATGAGTGGTACATCACTGCCAGCACAAAATATGGTCTTAATTGCGTCACATTTCGTATTCCAAAAGAAGCATTCTGGAGCACTGGAGTAGATAAACGAGTCATTTTATTTGACGAGCTGCTTTCCCTTTTCCATCGGGGCATGCTCGAAATCAACCTGTTGCTCGTCTGGTGCTTGTAAGTGCTCTAATATTTTGTATTTGCTTTTCTTACTACACGCATACGCATTTCATGAGATTATAACAATTCTGGACTTCTTCAATAGGATGCAATACATGGATAATGAAAAGTTGGCGCACAAGACAGGTATCCTTGACCCTACTAGGATTGCAAAGTCGCTATTCGACGTCCAGGCGAATCGAGAATCAAGCCAGTACAAACACATGAAAAAAAAGATTTTGAAAGAGCAATTGCAAAACTTAAGAAGGATAGAAAGGCAGAAGTTGCAGCTTACATAGGACATGCGATGTTTAACTTTGTCAGAGACGGCCAGGACCTCGTAAAGGCTCCGTACCACTTCGAGTAAGTTCGACACATGGCATTGAAATAGCAATTATTGGTAATTGTTAACACGTGTGTTTGTATGTTTGCAGTAATCACTACATAATGATCTTCATCAAGCCAACGCAGGGAATGGCAACAGTCTTGGACTCGGCCGATTACCCACCAGATCGTTACAAAGATTTCCTTTCCATTTTGAAAAAGTACGTTTATTCAATAATTTTAATTTACGCACATTTAGAATGTGTTGACAAGTTTTATATGACATTTCTTGTATTACAGCGCTTGGCGGTTTTACGCGGAACAGCTTGGCGGTCAGAGACCTCCTAATACGAATGCATTGGACATTAAAACGTATTATGCTTGTCCGAAGCAGCCTGCTGGGAGTGTCTTATGCGGGTATTATGTATGCGAGCATCTTCGGACCGCCGCCATATATAGAGTCAATCGTGAGGATGTAAGTTATCCTTAATGTCGATACCTTATTTTCTTACTTTTGTGTTTCATTTTCATTGTAACTAGCATAGTTTAATGCTTATATTCTCTGCTGTTCAATATTACCAGAAACATTATTTTCATATTTTGATTCCAACTTCAAAATTCAATTGCTCATAGTACAACTACTCCAAACATACCTACTAAATTCTTGTATACTCTCACTTTGATCTATACTTTGAGATTGTTCAAACCAACACATTCTAAACCTTGTTATGTGTTATATTGCAGCACAAGAAGAATCTGAACGAAGAATGGCCGGTTTGTAGAAGTATTCCTGATGGAGGAGCCGACAGGATTGCTTCTGAACTCTGTCAGTTCATTCGTCGCGAAATTTTGCACAAAACGGGGAAGTTCTTTGATAAGAGAGGTTCAGCAGCTGATGTGCCAGAACTTTCCGACTATACCAATCTAAACAGTTTTTAGTGAAAACTTGTAAACTTTGAGATGAAATTGTATCTGTAACTTGTGTGTATGTATATTGTTTTAGTGAAATTGACTTCTGTGATGATAATATTGTTGTCTTTTGTTCTGTGATGATTGTTGTTTTTTGTTCTGTGATTATATTGAATTGACCTGGAAATTAGAAATAACAGTAGTAGTACTGCATGACTGTGAAAAACAATTATCACAGGCGGCTAGATACAAGTAAAGAAACATCTGTGATAACCTAATTTTCACAGGCGGTGTCTGTTATGGTAGAAACCGGCTGCGTTAAAGGGTCTTCACAGACGGCTGATATAGGTAAACTCCGTCTGTGATAACACCATTATCATAGACGGGTTAGTTATGCTTCAATAACCGTCTGTAAAGACACATTATCATTGACGGTTAGTTATGCTTCAAAACCCGCCTGTGAAGACATATTATCATAGGCGGTTAGTTATGCTTCAAAATCCGCCTGTGAATACACATTATCATAGGCGGTTAGTTATGCTTCAATACCCGACTGTGAAGACTCATTATCATAGGCGGTTAGTTATGCTTCAAAATCCGCCTGTGAAGACAAATTATCATTGGCGGTTAGTTATGCTTCAATACCCGGCTGTGAAGACTTCTTATCATAGGCGGTTAGTTATTCTTCAATAACCGTCTGTGATAAGACGTTTATCACAGACGGTTATATATGCTGCACGACCCGTCTGTGATAAAGTATTTTCACAGACGGCTAGCCTAAGTAAAGAACCGCCTATGATAATCGGTCTTCACAGGCGGCTATCCTTAGTGAAGAACCGCCTATGATAATTAGTCTTCACAGGCGGTTTCAGTTCTCCGCCTGTGAAACTGCGGATTATCACAGACTCTTCGTTTCAGGCGGTTTTAAAAGCCGTCTGTGATAATAGGTTTGGAGCCGCCTGTGATAAGGCTTATTGTAGCAGTGGCTGTGGCAACAGCGGTGGTGTCATCGGCTGGGGAAAAGGTAGACTCCGCGTACGAGCCACGTCTCTGGGAGGAGGCACCCGACATTGAGGGGCCTCTCCATTTCACTCATTCGTGGGTGCAGAGTCAGGACACATACGCGTACATGCTGCTCATGCCGCTGGGGGCGCCATCCCATGGCACGCAGTGCTATGGAGATGCCACTGCAGTTGGCAGCGTTCTCCATTGAAGCCACACCTACATGCAGCCGCTGCTAGCATTCATGCATGGTGGTTGCGTTCTCCCTGGTGGCCATACCTACATGCTGTTGCTGCCGTTCATGCATGATGGTGGCACGCCCGTTATCAACACACCAAAGAACCTCAAACCATTCCGTTTGGGGATGAGCAGCAGGCGTTATGCTCGCCGTGCCATGGACACGGACAGCCCCTGAATATCGTCTTATATGCCTGCAACATCATGGAGAGCATGAGCAAGCATTGGCAGCAGGTGTTCTGCCTGTTTTTCATGCAGTATTGACCAGAGCAAAAGCCTAGTGTTTTCATGCAACTTCCACCCTGTTTCCACCCTTGTAAGGAAGTTGACAATTCACATGCTGGAATATTAGTTTACTCATACTTTATTTACTCTTCCTTTTCTTCCTTTACTTACATTTAAAAATGTAGAATTGAAATTGGTCGATTTTATATCTAGCCTACCCAGACAGGCTTTGGGTAAAGGCTTTGTTGTGATCCCCCCCCCCCCCCCCCCCCCCACACACACACACACAGCCACCATGTGTGCTACATACACACCCATGCGCCATGATCTGCACGTTCCACTCAGTGACCCCACTGTTGGATTATTTGGGCCTAGGCCCAACTATTCTCTATTTAATTCCAAAGGTGTAAAGGAGGCATTAATCACACATTGACTATTTGAGGAGAGTAGCACTTATTTATAAGGGAAGCTATTTTCTATGTGTGGAATATGTGAGAGAAGGATGGCTATAGTCACAAACAAATCACACGCACGCGCGCGCGCGTATTCGCGTATTCGCGTATTTTCGCGTGAGTTAACGCGTGACTGGTGACTTGCGACGTGGCGACTGGCGCAGTAAATCTGTTCTCTCTCCTTTTGATAAAACTGACACTAATATGATTTTAATTTGCTGCAATTTGTGACACTTTATGAGTCAGTTTCTGGAAAAATAATGGTATGCAGTAACTGACGCAATTATGCTGCAAATACTGAAGTTTATTGTCTTCAGTTACTAGAGCCTAATTGTGCTGCTTTACTGTATACTTAATTTTTTCAGTTAGTAGAGTCTGTCACTATATATACAGAATGAGTGCCTTCATTTAAAAAAAACAGAGGTGAACAGACTCACTAGCCCACTGTGTTGAGCGTCAGCTACAGGCTAGTCCATCCCTCCCGTCGGCGTGTCACCGACGTGTGGGAGAGCAGTGTCTCCGAAACCACGTCCCCCTTGAAGAATCTGCACGGATTGAGGCGAATCAGGTTTTTGGGTAGCGTTCGCGCAACTGCTCGATAGAAGATCTGCTTCATCTACAGTCTTCTTCACACTCCTCTCGTCAATTTTCAAGCTGGAAGCGTCAGCACTGTAAGTAAAGATGAGTTTTCTATGCATGAGTATGATAGATATAATCTGCTTTATTTGCATGTTGGTGTTCATGTTTTGTGGACTATCTATCATGCGTACTGTTGTAATTTTAGGAATTAATTTTGTCTCTAAAGTGCATTGTTTTCTAACAATCCAAAAACCTGATAGACACTTTAAGATGGGTAATAGCTTTGCTGATGCGATGAAACCTGAGAAGTTCGCTGGTTCGAACTTTAAGAGATGGGCTACAAAACTTGACTTGTGGCTCACTGCTATGGACATATCTTATGTTCTAAAGTCTGTAGATCGACCCATGACTGTTGAGAAACAGGCTGAGTTTGATAAGGCTAATGTGATGGCAGTGGGTTGGATTTTAAGTGTGCCGTCCGATAAACTGTGTGATGTTTATATGACTCATAAGAGTGCAAAATAGCTTTGGGAGGCTATCGAACACAAGTATGGTGCGTCGGATGCTGGACATGAGTTGTATGTCATGGAGCGCTATCGCGATTTTAAGATGGTAGACAACCGTTCAGTGGTTGAGCAGACTCATGAAATACAACTTATTGTCGGAGAGCTCCAACAACTTGGACTAAATTTGCCTGATCGATTTGTGGCTGGGGGCATTATTGCCAAATTACCTCCATCTTGGAGGGGATTTGCCACATCTCTGAAACATAAGAGACAGAACATTTCCGTTGAGGATTTGTTGGCTTCTCTTGATGTGGAGGAGAAAGCTCGGGCAAAAGATGGTGCGTCCAAGGTGCATGAAGGACAGTCTAGTGCTAATGTCATGCAACATGCTGGACCAAAGAAAGGGAAAAATAAAGTTGTACACACCACCAACTTCAAGAGAAAGGAGAAGAAGAAGATAAACATGGCTGAGGTTGAATGCTATGTCTGTGGCAAGGTTGGGCATTTTGCCAAAAAGTGCACAGACAGGAAAGGCAAGAAAACTCAGCAAAAATCTGCCAATATGGTTATTAGCGATGCTGGAACAGCAGGGTATGGTAATACATATACTGTTTTAACAGCATGTCAACCTACTGAATGGTGGATTGATACAGGGGCTAATATCCATGTTTGTGCTGATGTATCTATGTTTTCTTCTTATCAGGCTACCCACGGTGCCTCCGTCCTGATGGGAAATGGCTCACGTGCTTCTGTTCATGGTGTTGGTACGGTCAGTCTGAAGTTCACTTCGGAAAGACCGTGCAGCTGAAGAACGTGCAGCATGCCCCCTCAATAAATAAAAATCTCGTCAGTGGCTCTTTGTTGTGTCGAGACGGATTTAAGTTGGTGTTTGAGTCAAATAAAGTAGTCGTGTCAAAATGTGGACTCTTTATTGGAAAAGGC
This sequence comes from Tuctoria greenei, assembly GCA_036927565.1. Taxonomy (NCBI): domain Eukaryota; kingdom Viridiplantae; phylum Streptophyta; class Magnoliopsida; order Poales; family Poaceae; genus Tuctoria; species Tuctoria greenei. The sequence goes on from JAYESD010000011.1 coordinate 143,208,616, forward strand.
TATGACAGCGGAGGCTTGTTCCATTTTTCCCTTTCCCATTCTAGTAGCTCTGTGGTGAATTTTTTGAATAAAGATGATGAAGCGAGTGTTTGGCACTCGTGTTTATGTCATATAAATTTTGGATGCATCTCACGGCTATCTACCTTGAATTTAATTCCTAAAATTTCTATAGTGAAAGGTTCCAAGTGTCAAGCTTGTGTGCAAGCTAAACAGCCAAGAAAACCTCACTTTGCTGTTGATGAACGAAATACGACACTTTTGGAACTCATTCATTCCAACCTTTGTGAAATGAATGGCATATTAACTAAGGGAGAAAAGAAATACTTAATGACATTCATTGACGATTCAACTCGTTACTGTTATGTGTATTTACTTAAATCAAAGGATGAGGCATTAGATCACTTTAAAATCTATAAGGCTGAGGTTGAGAATCAACTAGAAAGAAAAATCAAGAGAATTAGATCTGATCGTGGGGGAGAGTATTTCTCCAATGAGTTCATCCAATTTTGTGTTGAGAATGGAGTTGTACATGAAAGAACACCACCCTATTCACCTCAATCAAATGGGGTTGCCGAGAGGAAAAACCGCACTCTAACAGACTTGGTGAATGCCATGTTAGAAACTGCTGGTTTATCTAAGGAATGGTGGGGGGAGGCAGTTTTGACTGCAAACTATGTACTAAATAGAGTTCCCACTAAAAATAGTGAGAAAACTCCATATGAAGGCTGGAAAGGAAGAATACCATCTCTTTCTTACCTGCGCACATGGGGGTGTTTGGCTATGGTAAATATACCAATAGTTAAAAAGCGTAAACTCAGACCTAATACTGTTGATTGCATCTTTATTGGTTATGCTTCGAATAGTCCTGCTTATAGATTTTTAGTAATCAGATCTGATTCACCACTTGTACTTGTTGATACAATAGTTGAATCCAGAGATACCACGTTTTTTGAAAGTATTTTTCCTATGAATGATGCACGTAATTCATATGGTCATACGCATGACACAAATTATCTTTCATTCGAAACCTTAGAACAACCTCTTCTGACACCATCAGAAAATCTAGTACAGCCGTATGATGGAGAAAACAATGAAACAGCTCATAGAATGAGCAAGAGACAGAGGATCCCAAAATCCTTTGGTGATGATTTCATTGTTTATCTTGTGGATGATACACCCAGATCCATCCAAGAGGCGTTTGCATCTCTTGATGCAGACGATTGGAAGGAAGCAATCCGTAGTGAGATGGAATCCATCATGACTAACGGAACCTGGGATGTAGTGGATCGTCCATTCGGTTGTAAAATGATTGGGTGTAAGTGGGTGTTCAAGAAAAAGCTTAGGCCTGATGGTACTATTGAGAAGTACAAGGCCAGACTGGTGGCGAAAGGTTATACACAAAAAGAAGGAGAAGACTTCTTTGATACTTACTCACCCGTTGCTAGAATGACAACAATTCGGGTACTTCTTTCTTTGGCTGCCTCACACGGTCTTCTAATTCATCAAATGGATGTGAAGACGGCTTTCCTTAACGGAGAGTTGGATGAGGAGATTTATATGGATCAGCCAGAAGGATTTGAGATATCCGGTCAAGAGAATAAGGTGTGTAAGTTAAAGAAAGCTTTATACGGTCTTAAACAGGCACCAAAGCAGTGCCATGAGAAATTTGATAGTACCATGACACAAGCAGGCTTTGTTGTCAACGAGGCTGATAAATGTGTATATTATCGATATGGTGGGGGTAGAGGAGTGATCATGTGTTTGTATGTCGATGATATATTAATTTTTGGAACTGATATTGATGTGATAAATGAGGTTAAATCTTTTTTGTTCCCAAAAATTTGATATGAAAGACTTAGGGGAGGCTGATGTTATCTTAAACGTCAAGCTGATAAGAAATGAGAATGAGATTACTCTTTTACAGTCCCATTATGTTGAGAAGGTCTTGAGACGTTTTTGGCTATTTGGACAGCAAGCCTTCACCAACACCATACGATCCTAGTATAATTCTTCGGAGAATAAAAGACTAGGAAGAGACCAACTGAGATATTCTCAGATTATTGGTTCGCTCATGTACCTAGCTGGTGCTACTCGACCTGATATTTCTTTTGCGGTTAGCAAATTGAGCCGGTTTACTGCTAATCTAGGAGATGATCATTGGCGCGCGTTTGAGCGAGTTATGCGCTATTTATGTGGTACAATGAGCTATGGACTTCACTATACAGGAGACCCCAAAGTTTTAGAGGGTTATAGTGATTCCAATTGGATTTCTGATGCTGATGAGATAAAGGCAACAAGTGGTTATGTCTTTACTCTTGGAGGAGGAGCTGTCTCATGGAGGTCTTGTAAACAGACTATTTTGACGAGGTCAACCATGGAGGCAGAGCTTACAGCATTAGATACAGCTTCTGTAGAAGCAGAGTGGCTGAAGGAACTCTTGATGGATTTACCAGTGGTGGAAAAACCAATTCCTCCAATTCTTATGTACTGTGACAATCAAACAGTTCTTGCGAAGGTGTCAAGTACAAAGGATAATATGAAATCCTCAAGACATGTGAAAAGACGGTTAAAATCTGTCAGAAAAATTGAGAAACTCCGGAGTGATAGCCATTGATTATGTTCAAACGGCGAAAAATCTGGCAGATCGTTTACAAAAGGTCTATCAAAAAATGTGATAGATAGTGTGCATCGAAGGAGATGGGATTGAGACCCACGTGAGTTATACACAGCGGGTAACCCAAACCTATGTGATCGGAGATCCCGTGAATTAGAATTTGGGAAGAACAAGTTGTATGTATAACTAGGAGAGTATATAACTATGTAGTACCCACTCCAGTGAATATGCAAAAACTCTCCATTCTGTAAGAAGGCTGACTTTAAATCTTAATGTGTTCGGAGGCTATAGTGCGAGATACTGTCCTACAGAGTATTCTTGTACGAACACACCTATATGAGCTGACTGTTGGTCACAGTTTGTGAGATTCGGGAATTCTCTAAGAAGCTCATGAAAGAGACACGGGAGTATGACTTATAGGCTCCACCCGAGGACTGGCCCAATAGGCGCCTAGTATCAGTTTGATCTTTAAATGAAACCGTCTCGCGCAAAGCTACCAATTCAAGGCATAGTCCATTGTGTAGTTGTGAGTTGGCAGATTTTTTAGATCTAGATGGATGTTCAACCGAATAGGTCTCCATCGTTAAACTGATATATCAAATAACATTGTTGTGGACATATGAGAAGTAGTGTCAGCTATGCCTTTGGAATTTGGTGGGGATTGTTGGATTATTTGGGCCTAGGCCCAACTATTCTCTATTGAATTCCAAAGGTGTAAAGGAGGCATTAATCCCACATTGACTATTTGACGAGAGTAGCACTTATTTATAAGGGAAGCTATTTTCTATGTGTGGAATATGTGAGAGAAGGATGGCTATAGTCACAAACAAATCACACGCACGCGCGCGCGCGTATTCGCGTATTCGCGTATTTTCGCGTGAGTTAATGCGTGACTTGTGACTTGCGACGTGGCGACTGGCGCAGTAAATCTGTTCTCTCTCCTTTTGATAAAACTGACACTAATATGACTTTAATTTGCTGCAATTTGTGGCACTTTATGAGTCAGTTTCTGGAAAAATAATGGTATGCAGTAACTGACGCAATTATGCTGCAAATACTGAAGTTTATTGTCTTTAGTTACTAGAGCCTAATTGTGCTGCTTTACTGTATACTTAATTTTTTCAGTTACTAGAGTCTGTCACTATATATACAGAATGAGTGCCTTCATTTAAAAAAAATAGAGGTGAACAGACTCACTAGCCCACTGTGTTGAGCGTCAGCTACAGGCTAGTCCATCCCTCCCGTCGGCGTGTCACCGACGTGTGGGAGAGCAGTGTCTCCGAAACCACGTCCCCCTTGAAGAATCTGCACGGATTGGGGCGAATCAGGTTTTTGGGTAGCGTTCGCGCGACTGCTCGATAGAAGATCTGCTTCATCTACAGTCTTCTTCACACTCGTCTCATCAATTTTCAAGCTGGAAGCGTCAGCACTGTAAGTAAAGATGAGTTTTCTATGCATGAGTATGATAGATATAATCTGCTTTATTTGCATGTTGGTGTTCATGTTTTGTGGACTATCTGTCATGCGTACTGTTGTAATTTTAGGAATTAATTTTGTCTCTAAAGTGCATTGTTTTCTAACACCCACAAGAGCGATTCGCTCATCTCAGACATTGCAGCTCCTTCCATGATGACCGGAACCACACACAAGTGACACTCACAGCACCAACAGCCATGGTGCAGTGTGCCCGTGACACACACACGGCACGTGCCCCCGAGACAGACCTTGTGTGTGGTTTATTCCAACATCCGATCCCCAGCCTTGCTTTCCTAGGTGTTTTTGCTCACAGAGCTGTGCGGGTTTTTTTGATGGCGCTGCAGGCGAACCAGCCAGAGGAAGGGGGGGGGGGGGGGGGGGGGCATGTGGGGCAGGGCGGTGTAGCTGCAGAAGAGGAATTACAGCTTCACCATTTGGTTAGTATCATGGCTAATTGTCTAGCCTCAGTCTCAGTGTCGGGGCGATCTGGAGAGCCCTGCCGCCGCGGCTCTTGGAGGAGAGACCCGACACTAATGGGCATGGAGTTGGTGTACGTACGCGTAAATGCTTCCCATGCTGCCGGGGCACCGTCCGACCATGCGCGATGCAACGGAGAAGGCCACTGCAGCCTCACTGCCTCAGACACACTGTTGTCCGACGAAAACGCAACACGCTGTGTCATGCTATTGGCTTCACCTGGCAGCGTTATCCATGGAAGCAACGCCTACATGCCGCTGCTGCCGCCATTCATGCATGGTGGTGGTGTTCTCCGTGGTGGCCACACCTACATGCCATCGCTGCCATTCATGCATGGTGGTGGCACGCCTATTGTTGTCAACCATCTAAGAAACCCAAATGGTTCCCTTTGGGGATGAGCAGCAGGTGCTATTCGCATGCTCCCATGGACACAGACAGCCCATGGATATCGTCTCATATGCCTGCAACCTCATGGAGAGTAAGCAAGAGACACAACTGTTCAGCCTGGTTTCGCTTGCCAAGCCGCACGGATTTTTGTGATGGTGCTACAGGGGAACCAGGCGGAGGAGGGGGAATGTGGTGCAGGGTGGTGTAGCTGCGGAGGAGGAAGCACAGCTTGACCATCTGCTTAGTATGATAGCTAGCCTCGGGCTCAGTGTTGGTGATCTGAAGAGCCCTGCCGCGGCGGCTGGTGCCATCAGTAGTGGAGGAGGTGCACTCCGTGTACTAGCTACGGCTCTGGGAGGAGGGCACCCGGCACTGAGGGGCCGCTCTGTTTCGTCCACTTATGGGTGCAGAAATGGGGCACGTACGCATACGTGCTGACCATGCTGCCGGGGGTGCCACCTCATGGGGCGTGGTGCTACGAACTTTATTTACGCTTCCCTTTCTTCTATTACTTCCATTTTAAAAAAGTAGAATTGAAATTGCTCGATTTTATATGTAGCTAACCCCGACAAGCTTAAGGTAAAAGTTTTGTTGTGATCGGCCCAAAAATTGAGGGTTGAGTAGAAATAGCATCTAATATGCTAAAACACACACACGCACATCCACGATGTGTGCTGCATACACGCCTATGGACCATGATCTGCACATTCTGATCAGTGACGCCACAAGAGAAATTCACTCGTCCTGTACACTACGGCACCTTCCATGATGACCCACCACACACACGTCACCCTGCAGCACCAACGGCCATGGCACGGTGCACCCGCGACACACACATGGCACGCATACCGGAGACAGACCTCGTGCTTGGTTTTTTGTAACATCTGATCCCTAGTCTCGCTTTCCTATGTATTTTTGCTCGTGGAGCTGCGCGGGTTTTTGCGATAGTGTTGCAGGGGAACCAGCAGGCGGAGGAGGGGAAGCATGTGGGGCAGCACGGTGTAGCTGCAGAGGAGGAAGCGCAGCTTGACCATCTGGTTAGTATCATGGCTAGCGTCGAGCTCAGTGTTGGTGACCTGGAGAGCTCCGCCGTGGCAGCAGCGGTGGTGCCGTCGGCTGGGAGAGGTGGACACCGTGTACAAGCCACAGCTCCGGGAGGAGGGCACCCGGCACTGAGGGGGCTCTCCGTTCCCATCCATTCATGGGTGCGGAGTCAGGCACGTACGTGTACATGCTGCCCATGCTGTCGGGGCGCCATCCCACGGCGCGCGCTGCTACGGAGAAGGCCACCACAGCGGCAAACGTGTTGTTGTCCACAGAAATGAGGAACGTGCTGTCACGCTATAGGTTTCACCTGGAAGTGCTCACAATGGAAGACATACTTGCATGCCGCTGCTGCTGCCGATCATATGCATGGTGGTGGCATTCTCCCTGGCAGCCATGCCTACATGCCGCCGCTGCCGTTCATGCATGGTGGTGTTGTGCCCATTGTCAACCCACCTAATAACCCCAAATTGTTCCCTTTGTTAATAAGCAGCTGGTGCTATTCGGATCTCTGCTGAATCACCCTATCTATCCTCCTGAGGAGAAGTTTGTTTGGTTTCAAACTCCGATTAAAACAGGAGGAATAAGACATGCTAATGTGCCTTGGATGATCCACATCTTCGGGTCAGGCGCTGATGAGCACATTGAACTATCCATGTGGCTGAAAGCCCTCACAGCCCAGACACAACGACACAATTATCAAGGGCGCGCTCTACCACTGAGCTAATAGCCCGTCGCGCAGGCCTCCCAAAGCGAGGCCTGCTATGCCAAAACCGAGAAAAACTCCATCTCTTTTCCGCCATCCCGTGGACACGGACAGCCCGTGGATCGTTTCATATGCCTGCAACCTTATGGAGAGCAAGCATGGGCAGCAGCTGTTCTGCCTATGTTTCTTCTTTTACTTCCTTTTTTTTTAAAAAAATAGTATTGAAATTGCTCAATTTTGTATCTAGCCTACTCCGATGTGCTTAGGATGAAGACTCTGTTGACATGGGCGCAAGAATTGAGGCTTGGGTAGAAATAGCTTATAATATGCTAAAACACACACGCAGCCACCGTGCGTGCTCCATACACGCCCATGCGCCATGATCTGCACGTTCTGCTCAGTATCTGCGAGGTCAATTTGCTCGTCCCTGACGTCGTGCCACAGACACAACCAGACAGGCATGTGGGCTGGACGGTGTAGTGGAGGAGGAGGAAGTGCAGCTTGAATATCTCGTTTGTATCATGGCCAGCCTTGGGCTCAGAGTCTGCGAGCATAGAGTTCCACCGTCGCGGCGGCGATGGTGCCATCGGCTGGGGGGGGGGGGGGGGGGGAGGACTTCGCGTACGAGCCACGGCTCTGGGAGGAAGGCACCCAGTACTGAGGGACCCATCCATTTCCTCCATTCATGGATGCAGAGTCGAGGCACGTACGCATATATGCTGTCCCTTCTGCCGGGGGTGCTGTCCCAGGGTGCGCGGTGCTACGGAGAAGGCCACCGATGTGCTGTTGTCCCCCGAAACGACCAACACGCTGTCATGCTCCCAGCTTCACCTGGTAGCATTCTCCATGGAAGCCACACCTACGTGCCGCCACTGCTGCCATTCATGCATGCTGGCGTTCTCCCTGGCGGGCACACCGACATGCTATCGCTGCCGTTCATGCACAGTGGTGGCGCACCCGTTATCAACCCTCCTAGAAATCTCAAATCGTTCCGTACGTTTGGGCAAGAGCAGCAGGTGCTATTCGCGTTGACCTATGGACATGGACACCACGTGGATATCGTCCATATGCCTGCAACTTCATGGAGAGCACGCATGGGTAGCAGCTCTTCTGAGTTTCAATGTAACTTTAGTCCTTCTTTCACCCTTGTATGGAAATCAAAAAATCTTGTGCTGAAATCTTAGTCTATTAGTATGTTATTTACTCTTTTCTTTCTTCTTTTAATTCTATTTTTCTAAAAAAGAGTACAATTGGAATTGCTCGATTTTGTATCCAGCCTATCCCGACATGCTGGGAGTGAAGGCTTTATTGTGATGGGCCCAAGAATTAAGGGTTGGATAGAAGTAGCCTCTAATATGCTAAAATACACACACAACCATCATATGTGCTGCATAGACGCCCATGGGCCATGATCTGCATGTTGTTCTCAGTGACACTGCGAGAGTCATTCGATCGTCCTGTACATTACGGCACCTTCCATGAAGACTGTCGCCACACACATATGTTGTACTAGACGATGTCGCGCCTTTAGCACCAATGCCGATGATGTGGTGCGCCTGCAACACACACATGACACGCACACTCAAGACAGACCTTGTGCCACGGTATATTCCATCATCTAATTCTCGGCCACTCTTTCCTTAGTGTTTTTGCTCACTTGGCTACTACCGTCGCGTGATTTGGCCATGCTCGTCACTGATTAGCCGCGCTAACCCATCAAATCGCATGGCAGGATGTCAGCTTGCCCCTCTGGTCTTCCTCGTCACAAGCCACCACTTCAAACCCTAGTTCTGGCAAACCTCGATAAGCTCCACCGCATCTCACCGCCGCCCATATTTGCTGCCCGTGTTTCCTAAAGCTAACCATCCCAACAAGTTTGTAATGTCTCAGAGAATCTCCCAGGTGAGAAGAAGATGAGGCCCTGCTGCGGATACACAGTCCCGATGAAGACCAACGATTTCCACCACCCCTCAACGTCGCAAGCCCCTCCCTGCGCTATCCAGGACCCAGGGAGTACTAAGATGGATAAGGATATGAAGGATCCATATTGGTGTCACAGAATAAAGCGAGACGTTGCAAGATTTGTGGCTCTATGTGACGTATACCGGCTGGTGAAGGTAGGTGCAGCAACAGCAGCAGCGTTGTCGGTACCCTGCGGACCAAGTACCCTTGCTTACTAGAGGAAGAAGCATTGAGTCCTAGAAGCGTTGAGTCCCACCCTCCACAAGGGAAGACATCCAGAGGCCACCACATGTCTCGCAGCGCCGGACGTGCCTCCCTACTAAGGGTGGGTCCAGTGCAGCCACGTGTCCCATAGCGTCGGACCTGCCTCCCTGCTAAGGGTGGCTCTAGTGCTGCCACGTGTCCTACAGCTCAGAACCTGCCTCCCTGCTAAGGATGACTCCGGTGCTGTCATGTGTCCCGTGATGCCGGACCTGCCTCCCAGCTAAGGGTGGCTCCGGTGCTGCCACGTGTCCTGCAGCTCCGGACCTGCCTCCCTCCTATGAGTGGCTCCGGTGCTGCCACATGTCCCATGGTGCTGGACCTGCCTTCCTGCTAAGGTTGGCTCCGATGCTGCCATGTGTCCCACGGCGCCGGATCTACCTCCCTGCTAACAGTGGCTCCGGTGCTGCCACGTGTCGGGCCCTACCTCTCCAACGGGAAGGACTCTGGGTTCTCCAATAGAGCAAACATTCAAGTTTATAAATCAGTTGTTTCAAGATCTAGTTAACGCATCATTAATTCCATATATATGTTGCACGATCAGGAGTGTGGTAACATCGCCATCAGGGCATGTTAATACATGATAAATCACTATTAAGTGCCTTAGATCGTGTACAGGGTGCTTGATAGCCCGGGGCCATCTGTCGGGCCTCGGCCTCGCCTCGCTGTAACAGCCAGACCTTGGCATATAAAAGGTATGCGCTGCACAGTAGAAGAAAGGAGGGCTGATCTCATACGCTCACATACTGACTCAGGCTCAGTAACACTCAATAACGCACAAAAACCTCCGTGGAGTAGGGTATTACGCTAAGGCGGCCCGAACCATGTAAAAATACTCATGTCACCTTGTTCTTGCGTTCTTTGAGTCACTCCCCTCCTAAAAAAGAAACTCCGCGGACTACTTCTTGGTAGTACCAGGGGAAGTGTCGATTGCACACTTCAACATTTGGGGCGCTAGGAAGGGGGCAAGCTCGTTAAAGACTTTCAAGATCAACGATGGTGAACTCCGCTGCTGCTTCCTCTGGTTCGGATGCACGGGGTGGAAGAGGAAATGAAGTTGGCAACACCTCTCGCCATCCTAGTGGCTATGGTGAACTTTGCTGCTGCTTTCTCTGGTCCGGATGCACTGACTGGAAGAGGAAATGAAGTTGGCGACACCTCTCGCCGTCCTGGTGGCAATCCAACCACTGATCCACAAGTTGGTGCTGTAGCGCATCAACCTATAAACAATGGACCACCACCTGCTATAGCACCAGCCACTGCTCACGTGCAGGATGGTGCCCTAATGTCGGTCACTGAATCGACCACAAGTCCAGAGAATGTGCTGATTGCAGTGCGTGCTCTTCTTTAACGTCCATCGGCGTTGGATGCACCTCCAGCAGCACTGGAGCAGTGGCAGAACAATGTCGGCCATCTGGTCACCACCACAACCATGGCGCTCAACAATCTGCCGCTGTTCGGGCCCAAGCCAGCCCCAACACACAACAGGACCTTGTCAGGATGACTTGGTCCTATGCCTTCACAGAGGAGACATGCACCATCACACCACACGACGTTGTACACTCCTTTGATAGCCCGCCGTTCATCTACAGTGTCGTGGCTACCGATGGGAGATCTCAGAGTAGAGCTCAACCGCCGTTACACGGAGCAAGATGGCTGAGTCGCCATCGAGCATAGTAGCGAGAGGCAACACGTCCTTGAAGATACCTCTCCCTTAGGAGCGGGAGGGGGTTGTTCAGCGCTTGCACTACATCTTTGTATGGTGGATTTGCCACCCAAGTTCCAGCCTCATTTGCCGGTGAAATACGACGGACTGTCAACACTGTCGAGTTCCTGCAGATCTACTTCACTACCATCCTTGCTGCAGGAGGGAATGAGGGTGTCATGGCCAATTACTTCCCAGTAGCCTTGACCAGAACTGCTCGGCCATGGTTCATGAGCTTACCCCTCGAATCAATCTATAGTTGGGGAGAGTTATGCCATTAGTTCACTGCCAACTTCGAGAGTTCCTATACTCGCCCTAGCACTGAGCTGGACCTTTTTGCCATACGGCAAAATCCGGGAGAGCCTCTGCGCTCCTTTATCCAGCAATTCTCCTAGGTTCAGAATAATATTCCTTCTATTTCAAACGTCTTTATTGTTATTGCTTTCCGATAGGGCATGAGGGTGTGAGACCTATGTGTGCTGAATACATTGGCTTTGACAATAAAAGTTTTGAATGCTGCCATAACATCTTTTTAACAAGGTCCGACTCTAGTTCCGAGCTTCTGCAAGGTCCGACAATAGGTCTGACTTTCTTTGTCTAGGTCCGACATGTTTTTGGGTAGCTCTGGTGAGCTTTGTCTTTAGCTCCGGTATGTCTTTGTTAGCTCCGACATGTCTTTGATAGCTCCGGCGTGTCTTTGTTAAGCTCTGATATGTTTTTCTAGGTCCGACTTATGTTGATTAGCTTCGACATGTTTTTCTAGCTCCGACTTTTGGGATGACTAGTTCCGACTAGTTTTGGTAAGCTCCGGCGCTAGGTTGTACTAGATTTGGTAAGCTTTGGCGCTAGGATGTACTAGCTTTCGTAAGCTCCGGCTCAAGCTCCGGTTAGTTTTGGCTAGGCTCGGAGCTCGATCGCAATGTTCCTGCTTTTATCTTGCAATGTTTCGAACTTGCTTTATATTCTTAGAAAGATTGCTTAGTATTCATTTGCTAAGTTTTTGGTGCGTTTTGGTTGATATGGCTGATATCATTTTGATATGCTTTGCAACATGCTTATGTGAGGTGCTCACGTAAGGTGTTGTGTTCAGAACTGACTTGAGTCAAGTCGCGGACTTGGGCTCGTACGGATTGGTTGTTTATTCATGTGCAGTTGTTGCTTGAGTTCAAGATATGGCTGGTGACGGGATCCATTGAACTAGTCTTAGGGAGAAGATGAGGTTCATCAACCAAGTTCGAGAGGAATTGTGGTTGAGTTGATCGGGAGGTTGCGCAGCATGTTTAAATCAAGAACAATGCATATGAAAGTATCGTGGACATCATTGGAAGATGTTTGCACATGTGCAAGGAGTGCATGGACGTGGCTACATGGTTTCGAGGTGTGATGAAGAGATGTGGACATAAATAATTGGTCGGAAAGGTCCAACCGACTAGGTTATGGACTCAGGCTTTGGCTGAGTTGGGTTTGACTCAAATATGGAAAGATTTGAGTTGGTTATGATTTGATTTCGTGTGGGTCACGAATTTGAGTTGTTTTAGGAATGTGGGATACGTTCCTAAGGTGTTTGTAAGTCTTAATATTGCTTCTATCTGCGTATAGAAGAGTCCTAAGCAGTTATGGAAAGTTTTGATTCGTGATCTGAGTAAGATTAGAGTCCTAGTTGAGATTGGGTTGGCCTAAGGGCTGGTTATATAAGCAAGGGAGGCCAGAGCTCGTGGTGCACGACATTGGGGGTTGTTCCTCTTGTGTTTTATTGAATAATGTTCGTAGTTTGAAGGAACTTTTGTGCCTTGTTCGTCCGACTTGTTCCAGACAAGTTTTACTCGTCGAGTTTCTGGACAGCACTACCTTTCGTCGGTGGTTTTATCATAACTTGAGTTTTACAGATCCAATTGACGTGATTCTTTTTGGGTTGTCTTCAAAACTTGATTATCTAACATCTGTAAAAATTTCACGGTCATTGCATTTGTGGTGTCTGATCTACAAGAGTTTCTTTGCAGCGTTCCAGAACTGTTTTTCTCGGGTAGGACAGATTGACCTTTGTTCGATCTTTCGATCATAACTTGAGTTTCTCTCGACGGATTTGAGTGATTCTTCTTGTGTTTTATTCGTGACTTGATTCTCTCTGATATATATCACTTTTGTCATGGTGAAACACGTTTAGATTAGTTTCACACATGATTTCTTTAACAGATCATTTTTCTGCCGAAGGCGTTGGGCTTTAATTGTTTCCGTTGCGTAAGATTTTTTAAATCTACCATTCACCCCCTCTGTTAGCTTTTCACGTGCACGTGTTTTTGACTAATCATCATGGAGAAATACTCCGCCAAACCTTGTGTGTTTGCTGGTATTGATTTTCAGGTTTGGAAAGCACGCATGGAGGATTTCATCCAGGCGCAAGGCTTTGCAATATGGGAGAAGGTGTACAAGCCTTATGAAGTGCCGTCAAATGATCAAGTTACAGCTACAAATTTGAGAGATGTCGACAACAACAACAAGGATCGATACTTGATCATACAAGGATTAACTCAAAGCGACTTCAACCGTGTTGCACACCTCCGATCTGCATACGATGTGTGGAAAGCACTTTGTGACTACCACGAAGGATCCAACACGATCAAGGAGGTAAGGCAAGACATGTTTAAGAAAGAATACATGCGCTTCGAGATGCAACCTGGTGAGTCAATTGATGATCTCTTTGCTCGCTTTAATAAAATTCTCAGCAACTTGCGTAGCGTCAATGTTAATTTTTCAGATGCTGAAAATGCTAGGCAATTGTTAAGTGCATTAGACATGTTAATTTGGTAGATGAAAGTTACATCCATTCGTGAATCTACTATTGTGAGTACACTAACTTTAGATGTGCTATATTCCAAGTTAAAACTCATGAAATTTACATAATATCACGTAAAAACCCCAACAAGTCTATTGCTTTTGTTTCACAATGTGACATGCCTAGCTCCGGTCAATCTTCATCTTGGGGTATACTTGCTTTGTTGTCCTCTCTAACCCTTGAACAGATTGAGGAGCTTCCAGAGGAGGAGCTAGCACTTCTCTCTACTAGGTTCTCAAAAGCATTGCAAAATGTGAGAACTAGATGGAGAGGAAGCTCTGGACCTCAACGATGCTTCGAATGTGGTAAGACGGGACACTTTTGTACAAAATGCCCTAACCGTTTAGGTTCTACTTCCCGAGAAGAAAAACAATCAAGGACGAAGCACTCCTCAACAAATGATAAGAAGAAGAAGGCTTTACAGGTCGCCAACTGGTGAACAGTTTTATCTCCGCACTCCAGGAATTTGGCTCAAGCGACGTGGACATTGGAAGTGATGAAGATGAAGACGATTTGGCCAACTTATGCTTCATGGCAGGCAAAACAAGATCAAGATCAAGTCAGGAGGGTGCTAACTCAATAGTGACGACGATGAGGTATGTTTTACCTGTAATGAAATGTGTGATGCAATTTCTCGTGCAACTATTATTGTTAAGAAAAAGGACAAAAAGCTTAGGGATAATGCTACTAAAATTGAATCACTAGAATCTGAAATCAACCATTTGAAAACGTTGATTCCTAGTGATGATTTTTGTCCCTCGTGTGATTTAATCTATGAACAATTGTCCACATTAAGAACTGCACATTCCTCTACTCTAGATAGACTTGAACTTGAAATTGAAAAGAACAAAAAGCTTGCTGCACTTGACATTGGAAACTTAAAAGATGCTTCTTGTTCTACAATTGATTTGCATTATTCTAGTTGTGATGATCTTGAAAAGAAACTGAAAGATGCTATGAATGAAATTTCAATATTGAATAATGCTTTACGTTCTCATGAAGTTAAATATTGTTCCAATTGCAAATTAAAAGGAAAAACTTCATGTGAAAATTGCTTTGATCTGTCCAATAAACTTGATAACATGCATAGGACATTAGATCGATTTTGTAATGGGAATAAGAACCTAAACTTGTTGTTGAATTCTTCCAAGTCTTGCCAAGATAAAACTGGTTTAGGTTTTGATTCTCATGCTCATGCTAAGGCACATCCACCTAAAATTGTAAATTCATTAGGAAGTGGTTTGATTCAAACATTTTCTAAACAAAAAGAAGTGGTTTTCAAATCTGCAGGAGTGTTGTCTCGTTCAGTTTCAAATAAAAATATTGCTTGCTCATCTAGACATGAACACAAAGTTCAATTTCATTGTACCTACTGTGGTAGAGATGGTCATGTCATAGATTTTTGTTATAGACTAGCTAAACAACATAAAGGGGAAAGAATGATTGCTAGATCTCATAACTTTCATGCAAAATTTGTTGCATATATTAAACAGAATGCCAGGAACATGCAACCTGCTGTTATGAGTCAAAAACATTCAGAGTTTACCTCCGGACCTTCTGTTTTTGCCTCTGGAGCTACTGATTTTTGTGCTACACAAGTAACACCTTATAGGTCAGTAGATAAGAATAAAAAACCTCAAACTTTGACTCATAAACCTGCTGTTTTATCTCAGCTTTCGCGTGTTTTTCCTGCTGCACGTCGTGTGACTCAATACTGGATACCTAAATGCCTTTTGACTAACCCCAGTATTGAGTCATCGACATATTGTGCTTCTATGTAGGTTACATGCTTGAGGAAGGAGAACATTTGGATTGTGGATTCAGGTTTCT
This sequence comes from Tuctoria greenei, assembly GCA_036927565.1. Lineage (NCBI taxonomy): Eukaryota > Viridiplantae > Streptophyta > Magnoliopsida > Poales > Poaceae > Tuctoria > Tuctoria greenei. Next base: position 143,223,911 of record JAYESD010000011.1, read on the forward strand.
CATGCCACATAACCGGTAACAAAGAATGGTTCTCCTCCCTCTCTCTTGTGTCACGTGTAGAGAATATTACTTTTGCCGATAATTCTTAACCTCCTATAATTGCTAAGGGTTCGGTTAGAGTAAATTATCACTACACTTTGAAGGATGTGGCACTTGTCAAAAATTTGAAATACAACTTGTTTTCTGTTTCACAATTGCTAGATGAAAATATGGAAATCATTTTCAATAAAAACTGCTGCAAAATTGTAGGTTCAAATAGTGAGCTTATTTTTAACATGTCTCGGTTTGGAAGAGTTTTTAAAGCTGATTTTGATATGTCTTCCTCTAAGCATAGGTGTCTAGTTGCTATTGATTCCAAAGATTTATATTTTTAGCATCATAGACTTGGTCACGTAGGCTTTGATCATCTCACGAGTGTTAGTGCTCTTGATCGCATACGTGGGCTGCCTAAGCTTAAAGGGGACAAATAAATTATGTGCTCTTCTTGTAGACATGCTAAGATGGTTGTAGGTTCACATACTCCTCTCACAATGATCATGACAACTGAACCGGGTCAACTTTTGCACCTTGACACCGTAGGACCTTCACGTATTCAGTCCTTCGGAGGTAAATGGTATGTTCTTGTTATTGTTGATGATTATTCTAGATACTCTTGGGTTTACTTTATGGCGTCTAAGAATGAAGCTTTTAGTCACTTTAGAACTTTATTTTTTAGATTATTAATTGATCACCCAGGATCTTTAAAAGCAATTAGAAGTGATAACGGAACTGAATTTAAAAATCAATATTTTGATCGCTTTTGTGCTAAAAATGGAATAGATCATCAATTTTCTTCACCATATGTACCTCAACAAAACGGTGTTGTAGAAAGAAAGAACAGAACCTTAGTTGAGATGGCTAGTACTATGCTTGATGAATATCAAACTCCTAGGAAATTTTGGGCTGATGCGATTGCAACTGCTTGTTATGTCTCAAATCGTGTTTTCTTGCGCACTAAGCTAGGTAAAACCCCATATGAGCTCCGATTTGGACATAGGCCTAGTGTTACACACTTTCGAGTCTTTGGATGCAAATGCTTTGTTAAGAAACATGGTAATCTTGATAAATTTGAACCTAGATCCATTGATGGCATGCTTCTTGGTTATTCATCTCATACTAGAGGCTACCGTGTGCTTTTACATGACACTAACAAAATTGTGGAGACTTGTGAAGTGTCTTTTGATGAATCTAGCCCAGGTACTAGCTCAAACATTGCAGGTCCAGATCCATATCTGCAGGGGGAGAGCATTTTCGTTGAAGATGAGGAAGAGGTGGAGCTGCTGCCCAAAAATTCAGCAGCTAATGACATCGTTCGAGCTCTTGATTTTGATTCACAGCCCGCACCGATGACCACCATTGCTGGTCCAGATCCTCCTCGAGTCACAAGCTCATCGGTTTGTGATGAACATGAAGAAGAAGAAGCTTGTGAAGTGTCCACTCCCCTCCGTGTTCTCAAAATTCATCCTCCACAATAGATTATTGGAAGCTTGCATGAACGAGTTACATGGTCCAGGTTTTGCGATCCAAACTCTCATGCTTATTCTGCTTTTGTTGCTTCTTTTGAACCCAAAGATATATCACACGCACTCACTAATGAGTCTTGGATTATTGCCATGCAAGAAGAGTTAGAAAATTTTGAAAGAAATAATGTTTGGAAACTTGTACATCCACCTCAAGGTCACACTTTAATTGGAACTAAATGGGTGTTTAAAAATAAACAAAGTGAGGATGGGGTTGTGGTTAGGAATAAGGCTAGGTTGTTTGCTCAAGGTTTCACTCAAGTTGAAGGTCTAGATTTTGATGGAACTTTTGCTCCTGTTGCTAGATTAGAAGCCATAAGAATTTTATTAGCTTTTGCTACATCTAAAGGTTTTAATCTATATCAAATGGATGTTAAAAGTGCTTTTCTTAATGGCTACATAGAGGAGGAGGTTTATGTCAAACAACCACCGGGTTTTGAAAATTTAGATTTTCCTAATAATGTTTACAAACTGTCCAAAGCCTTGTACGGTCTCAAACAAGCCCCTAGAGCATGGTATGATAGGTTAAAAATATTGTTACTTGAAAAGGGGTTTATCATGGGCAAGGTTGATAAAACTCTTTTTGTGCTTAAGCATTGCAATGACTCATTATTCGTTCAAGTGTATGTGGATGATATTATCTTTGGTTGTGCTTCTCATGATCTTGTGTCCAAGTTTTCAGCTATGATGAATTCAGAATTTGAGATGAATATGATGGGAGAACTCACGTACTTTTTGGGGCTGCAAATCAAGCAAACCAAGGAGGGTACCTTTGTGCATCAAACGAAGTATACAAAAGACCTCCTAAGGGGCTTCAACATGGACAAAATCAAGCCTCTTGGGACACCAATGGGAACAACAACAACACTTGAACTTGATGAAGATGGTGAACCCGTGGATCATAAAGAATATAGAAGCATGATCAGATCACTTTTGTACCTCACGGCATCAAGACCGGACATACAATTCAGCGTATGTCTTTGTGCACGGTTTCAAGCCTCTCAACGTGCTTCACATCATCAAGCCGTGAAAAGGATTCTCATGTACTTACATGGAACTCATGAATTTGGCATTCTTCTTCCTTCTTCCTCAACTGTTACTTTGAAAGCTTTTTCTGATGCTGATTTTGGAGGTTGTAGGATTGATAGGAAAAGTACTTCCGGTGCTTGTCATTTTCTTGGTAATTCACTTGTTGCTTGGTCCTCTAGAAAACAAAATTCAGTTGCACAATCCACAACCGAATCTGGATATGTAGCTGCTGCTAGTGCTTGCTCACAAATTCTTTGGATTGTTCAAACACCTAAGGACTATGGGGTTGATCTAGATAGTGTTCCACTATTTTGTGATAACACTAATGCCATTTGCATTGCTAAAAACCCTGTGCAACATTCTAGAACTAAGCACATTGATATTAGGTATCACTTTCTCCGTGATAATATGGAAAAAGGAAACATTGTGCTTCACCATGTAGATACCGAACAACAATTGGCTGACATATTTACAAAACCTTTGAATTTCACTTGTTTTTGTTTCATTCATAGTGAAATAGGGATTATGCATCCTCATGGCTTACATTGAGGGGGAGTTTTCAAAGTTGAGAAGTCTATGTGTGAATCTGAAATTAAAATAATATGAGCATAGTATTTCATACATATATGACTTTGTGATTCCTTTTACATGCTAAAAGTTCTTACTACATTACTCGTGTTATACATTTTGTAGTTTTTGCCATGTATAGTAATTGGAGTAATTACTTACACTAAATCTGGTCATGGTTGAACTTTCTTGCTATTTTGAACTTGTTGCATGCTCACAAGTGTTTTTAATTGTAAAGAATTAATCAAGTAATCAACTCACATGTTGAGTTTTTGTGAACAAATATAAGTTAAGAAACGATCAAGAGAATATGCATGCATCACACTTCTTCTTTTGAGATGACTTATCATTGCACTTAGACATGAACTTGGAAGAAGTTGTGTATGACTAAAACCATGTCCTTAAGCTTCTAATTGTCAAATGACATAGGCTTGGCTTGGTTGGTTAGAATAAGTCAGATGCGCATATAATCTCTTGCAAATATCATATGATCAAAATATGTGCTTTGAAAAATAATAAAATGCAGCAACAAGTGTCATGCTTTCAGGTATTGAAATAGTTAAGTTTGTGAGATCATGACTTGCAATTACATTTGATCTCTAGCATGGCTTACACTACTTTATGTATCTCATTGTTGTGATAGTGTAAGTTACTTGATAGTATGACTTGGATGAGCTTTGTTTTATATGTATATGTTATAATATGCTCATAACAATTAAAATTTTTCTTTTGAACCTTGCTAAATACATTGTCAAAGGGGGAGAGATAATATGGTGAATTATGCAAGGGGGAGAAATATGTATAGGGGGAGAAGTTTATATCTATCTCATTTGATTTTCAAAAAAAGGGAAAATTGTTCTCAAAACTTTTCATGCCAATGTTCGGATTTAAATGGTGTTGCCAATGCATTCATCAAGGGGGAGATTGTGAGACCTATGTGTGCTGAATACATTGGCTTTGACAATAAAAGTTTTGAATGCTGCCATAACATCCTTTTAACAAGGTCTGACTCTAGCTCCGAGCTTCTGCAAGGTCCGACAATAGGTACGACATTCTTTGTCTAGGTCCGACATGTTTTTAGGTAGCTCCGGTGAGCTTTGTCTTTAGTTCCGGCATATCTTTGATAGCTCTGGCATGTCTTTGTTAAGCTCCGATATGTTTTGCTAGGTCCGACTTATGTTGGTTAGCTCCGACATGTTTTTCTAGCTCCGACTTTTGGGATGACTAGTTCCGACTAGTTTTGGTAAGCTCCGGTGCTAGGTTGTACTAGCTTTGGTAAGCTCCGGCGCTAGGATGTACTAGCTTTGTTAAGCTCCAGCTCAAGCTCCAGTTAGCTTTGGCTAGGTTCGGAGCTTGATCGCAATGTTCCTGCTTTTATCTTGCAATGTTTTGAACTTGTTTTATATTCTTAGAAAGATTGCTTAGTATTCATTTGCTAAGTGTTTGGTGCGTTTTGGTTGATATGGCTGATATTGTTTTGATATGCTTTGCAACATGCTTATGTGAGGTGCTCATGTAAGGTGTTGTGTTCGGAACTGACTTGAGTCCAGTCGCGGACTTGGGCTCGTACGGATTGGTTGTTTATTCATGTGCAGTTGTTGCTTAAGTTCAAGACATGGCTGGTGACGGTATCCATTGAACTAGTCTTAGGTAGAAGATGAGGTTCAACAACCAAGTTCGGGAGGAATTGTGGTTGAGTTGATCGGGAGGTTGTGCAACATGCTTGAATCAAGAACAATGTATATGAAGGTATCGTGGATGTCATTGGAAGATGTTTGCACATATGCAAGGGGTGCATGGATGTGGCTACATGGTTCCGAGGCGTGATGAAGAGATGTGGACGTAAAGAATTGGTCGGAAAGATCCAACCGACTAGGTTATGGACTCAGGCTTCGGCTGAGTCGGGTTTGACTTAAATATGGAAAGATTTGAGTTGGTTATGATTTGATTTCGTGTGGGTCACGAATTTGAGTTGTTTTAGGAATGTGGGATACGTTCCTAAGGTGTTTGGAAGTCTTAAGATTGCTTCTATCAGCATATAGAAGAGTCCTAAGCAGTTATGGAAAGTTTCGATTCGTGATCTGAGTAGGATTAGAGTCCTAGTTGAGATTGGGTTGGCCTTAGGGATGGTTATATAAGCAAGGGAGGCCAGAGCTCGTGGTGCATGACTTTTGGGGCTGTTCCTCTTGTGTTCTATTGAATAAAATTCGTAGTTTGAAGGAAATTTTGTGCCTTGTTCGTCTGACTTGTTCCAGACAAGTTTTACTCATCGAGTTTCTGGACAGCACAATCTTTCGTCGGATGTTTTATCATAACTCGAGTTTTCCAGATCCAATTGACGTGATTCTTTTTTAGTTGTCTTCACAGCTTGATTATCTATCATCTATCAAAATTTCATGGTCATTGTATTTGTGGTTTCTGATCTACACGAGTTTCTTTGCAGCGTTCCAGAACTGTTTTTCTCGGGTAGGACAGATTGACCTTTGTTCGATCTTTTGATCATAACTTGAGTTTATCTCGACGGATTTGAGTGATTCTTCTTGTGTTTTCTTCGTGACTTGATTGTCTCTTATATATATCACTTTTGTCATGGTGAAACACGTTTAGATTATTTTCACACATGATTTCTTTAACAGATCATTTTTTTGCCGAAGGGGTTGGGATTTAATTTTTTCCGCTGCGTAAGATTTTTAAAATCTACCATTCACCCCCCTCTGGTAGCTTTTCACGTGCTCTTCGATCCTACAAAGGGATAAGAATATGCTAGAGAAGCTAGCCACAAAAGACATCCATGATGTCACAAAGCTCTTCAGTCAGGCGGAAAAATGCGCTAGGGCTACTAAAGGGCGCGACTGGCACTCCAGACCAGCTACGGAGCAAGTTCCACCACCTTCTTCCAAGACGGGAACCACTGCCCAAGGAAGGGGAAAAATAAGAACAAGTGGCAAGAATAAGCTACTTGTCGACGCACCTACATCTGTAGCCGCAATGGCTCCAGGGGGTCGGGGACCGTGCGCTGACAAGCAACCACGACCGTCGTCAGATGGCAGCGACAACAAGAAGTGGTGCCTGATCCACAACACTTCGGGTCACAGCCTCGAGGACTGCTGTGAAGTCAAGAGGCTGGCGGAACATGTCCAGCAGATGTGCCGAGAAGATCCACCCTTCCATTAGCGGGAGAGTAAACAGAAGATCAACTCGGAATCTCTGGAGCAGAAGTTTGGCTTTTCAGATGCCAAGAAGGCATTGAATGTAGTCTACAACAATGTTGACGCCTCTGACACCAGCTCTGACAACGAGCGAAGGATGTATGGAGGGTCGTGGGACATTACCTCCGGGCGTGTAGTGAAAACTTTGCATCGAGAGGTAGTTGCTATAGCTCCCACCGTTAAGGTGGAGCCCCATCTACGAGACCTATTTGTGCTAAATACATTGGCTTTGACAATAAAAGTTTTGAATGCCGCCATAATATCTTTTTAGCAAGGTCCGACTCTAGCTCCGAGCTTCTGCAAGGTTCTACAATAGGTCTGACTTTCTTTTGTCTAGACCCAACATGTTTTTGGGTAGCTCCGGTGAGCTTTGTCTTTAGCTCCAACATATCTTTGATACCTCTGGCATGTCTTTGTTAAGCTCTAGCATGTCTTTCTAGCTCCGACTTATGTTGGTTAGCTCCGACATGTTTTTCTAGCTCCGACTTTTGGGTTGACTAGTTCTGACTAGTTTTGGTTGCTCCAGCACTAGGTCCGACTAGCTTTGGTAAGCTCCGCTAGGTTGTACTAGCTTTGGTAAGCTCCGGCTCAAGCTCCGGTTAGCTTTTGGTAGGTTCGGAGCTTGATCGCAATGTTCCTGCTTTTACTGTGAAATGTTTCGAAGTTGCTCTATATTCTTGGAAAGTTTGCTTAGTATTCATTTGCTAAGTTTTTGGTGCGTTTTGGATGATATGGTTGATATCGTTTTTGCTATGCTTTGATACATGCTTATGTGAGGTGCTCACGTAAGGTGTTGTGTTCGGAACTAACTTGAGTCAAGTCGTGGACTTGGGCTCGTACGGATTGGTTGTTTGTTCATGTGCAGGTGTTGCTTGAGTTCAAGTCATGGCTGGTGACAGTATCCTTTGGACTAGTCTCAGAGAGGAGATGAGGTTCCAACAACCAAATTCATGAGGAATTGTGGTTGAGCGGGTCAGGAGGTCGCGCAGGATGATTGAATCAAGGGCAGTGCATATGAAGGTTACTGGACGTTGAAGGAAGGTGTTCGCACGTATGCATGCGGTGCATGACGTGGCAACATGGTTCCAAAGATGGGATAAGGAAGGAAAGATCTGGTTGGAAGGATCGGATCGTATCGGTTGATGACTTTGGCTGCAGCGGAGTCAGTTATGGCTCGGTATGGAAAGTATCGAGTGGGTTATGATAGGATTTCGTGTGGGTCACAAATTTAAGTTGTTTTAGGAATGTGGGATACGTTCCTAATGTGTTTGGAAGTCTTAAGATTGCTTCTATCAGCGTATAGAAGAGTCCTAAGCAGTTATGGAAAGTTTCGATTCATGATCTGAGTAGGATTAGAGTCCTAGTTGAGATTGGGTTGGCCTAAGAGATGGTTATATAAGCAAGGGAGGCCAGAGCTCGTGGTGCATGACTTTGGGGGATGTTCCTCTTGTGTTCTATTGAATAAAATTCGTAGTTTGAAGGAAATTTTGTGCCTTGTTCGTCTGACTTGTTCCAGACAAGTTTTACTCATCGAGTTTCTGAACAGCACAATCTTTCGTCGGAGGTTTTATCATAACTCGAGTTTTACAGATCCAATTGATGTGATTATTTTTTAGTTGTCTTCACAGCTTGATTATCTATCATCTGTCAAAATTTCATGGTCATTCTATTTGTGGTTTCTGATCTACACGAGTTTCTTTGCAGCGTTCCAGAACTGTTTTTCTCGGGTAGGACAGATTGACCTTTGTTCGATCTTTTGATCATAACTTGAGTTTATCTCGACGGATTTGAGTGATTCTTCTTGTGTTTTCTTCTTGACTTGATTCTATCTGATATATATCACTTTTGTCACGGTGAAACACATTTAGATTATTTTCACACATGATTTCTTTAACAGATCATTTTTCTGCCGAAGGGGTTGGGATTTAATTGTTTCTGCTGCGTAAGATTTTTTAAATCTACCATTCACCCCCCCCCTTTGGTAGCTTTTCACGTGTTCTTCAATCCTACACCATAGGAAGTGGATGGACACTCCGATCACCTTTGATGCCTCCGACTGCCCCAAGGACATGGCAGGATCTGGGCAACTTCCACTTATAGTCTCCCCGACCATCAACAACCTGTAACTCTTACACGTTCTGGTTGATGGCACGGCGGCACTCAACCTCATCAGTTTTGCTGCTTTCAAGAAGCTACAAGCCCCCATGTTGGATCTAAAGCTATCGTGCCCATTCTCTGGAGTAGGTCTGAGAGCTATCGCTCCACTCATTTGTGCCTCTCTCCCGGTAATATTTGGGATGCATGAGAACTACCGTTCGGAGAAACTGATCTTAGACGTGGCAGAGATAAGTCTTCCCTTCAACGCCATCTTTGGTAGATCGGCCCTGTATCGGTTCATTGCGGTAGCCCACTATGGCTATCTGGTGTTGAAGATGCCAACACCTATGGTTGTTCTCAAGATCTGAGGAGACCGTACTGCATGTGTCACTGTGTTGGAGAAGCCACATGCACTAGCTACCGCGCAAGAAGTTGATTCCAGCAAGGAGCAGCTAGCTCAACATCCTTCGAGCAGTGCCACCACGGCTCAACATCTGCACCCCGTGTGCAGCCAAGCAGCGATAATGATGTTCCCCTCAAAGTCTTCCAAGTTGGTTCTAAAGCTACTCAGACCACTCGCATTGCAGGAGGTCTGGGTGAAAAATAGGAACTCGCGCTCATCACCTTCCTCCGAAGTAATGTCAGTGTGTTTGCATGGCAACCATCACAAATGACTGCGATTCCCAAGGAGGTGATTGAGCACCATCTGAAGATCTACCCCGGCGCACGGCCGATTAAATAGAAGCCCCAGAAGCAGTCCATCGAGCGCCAAAACTTCATCTGTGATTAAATCAAGAAGCTGCTCAATGCTGGATTCATCTGAGAGGTTCATCATCCCCGATGTCAGGCAAACCAATTTGTCATCTCCAAGGCTGGTGGGAAGCTTCTGATGTGCATCGACTACACCACTCTTAATAAGGCATGTCCAAAAGACCCTTTTCCACTTCCTAGAATATATCAAATAGTGGATTCTACTTCTGGCTGTGAATTATTATGTTTCCTGGATGCGTATTCTGGTTTTCATCAAATACCAATGGCTAAAGAAGATGAAGAACATACAACCTTTATCACAACAGATGACCTATCCTACTGTACTGTCATACATTAAGGTCTCAAGAATGCTCTCTCAACTTTTGTGCGAGGAATGCATAAGACATTTGGGGAGCTTATCTGGGATCTTGTGGAGGTGTATGTTGATGACATTGTTGTCAAAGTCAAGACCAGAGACTCTTTACTGGATATTCTTCAGTTAGTCTTTGACAAGCTGCACATGATGCGCACAACTGACATTTCTTACATCACAGATAAAAATATGTAAGCGCACGGAAACTATCGCGTAGCACTAACCCTTAAAAGAGTATTACAAGGGTGTCATTTATATTATCCCAAAGGAAGTCTGGGTGGAAGCATAGAAATCATCAAATGGAAGGGATAGCTTGGTCTAGGTAGGGTTATAATGTGGATGGTAAGAGATATGTGGAGGTAGTGTGACACACACAAGAGTATCCTATTCTAAGGGGGATAAATGGGTCAAAGAGGGATTAGTCTAAGAGTTAAGTAGATACTCCTACAATGCTTCTAGTATACATATACATAGCCTATGTTAGTTACTAATGATCATATCAATGGTGAATTATCATGCTAAGTTGTTCAACACATCGGGCACGAGTTTATCTCTAGCAATACTAGGACGACTCCTGCAAAGATCCTGTGGCACAGCCGAACATGAAGGGTTACAAGGAATTATAGGGCTATCGCCACCTGTGGGTCTACGAGACGTCCAACGTAGTTAACTATCCTTGCACCATGCTAGAATATTAAGTAAATACCTTAAGATCTGCAGCACAAGCTATCATAAGGCAATGACTAACCTAAACATCATTGAACCAATGTTGAAACATAGCATAAGTCATTCATATTAACATGATCATGCCATAATTATTTAGACTATAGTGGGGGTTTGTAATGTTTATGATGATATAATGAGAGCGGTATAGCATAATCATAAATATACTCCTACCATATACATGGAATCCACAATCAAACAAGAGATGCTTTATCTAAGTATATGAATAAAAGAAGACTAAAGATAGCAACTTTATTAAGAAAAGACACAAGTACAAATAGGAATATGAGAACCATACTTTTCCCAATTTGGAATTGGGAAGATAGAGACTCTTTCTACTCCTTCCTAACTTGGACTAAAGAGTAGAGACTCTCCTCTCTACTGCCTAATTTCCTCTAAACCTATGGAGAGTAGTAAATACAATAGATTGAATACTCAAGTGGTGTGTGTGTGTGTGAAGTTAGGGTAGGGAGTCCTATTTATAGGTGGAGAAGGGTCGGTTGCCACCACCAAATACGCATGAATCAGTCACCATCGTCATCAGGAAGCCGGGAGGAGCCAACACATGGCGATTGACTGAGTTTGGTGCCAGCACCAAGTCGGCCGACTAGGGGGGTCAACCGACCTAGTCTCTGCCCCATTTCTCGTGTGCTTTCTCCAGGTCACTGCCACGTGGGTCCTGCCCCTTGATATGGGTGCTACACCGCTGGATGGCCTCGGATACCTCTGTTTGTGGGCCATTTGATCCATGTGGTGCCACATGTCGGTGCTTGATTGGCTGAGATGATATTTTATAGGATTGCTCCCTCTCTTTTACCTCATTTCCTGCAATAATTCCTCGCATGCACTATTTCTTCAAGGACAAGTGGAAATAGGTTAAATAGAAAGGTGATGTGTGCAAGAAATGACATTTCCTTCACATAACTGAGTTATATTGACGGGTGAATATGGTATATAACAGCCGTCAACAAACTCCCGCTTATCCTTTGCTCATCCCGAGCAAAGTCAAGACTTTAGGTTGATGATCAGGAGTTGCTACAATGTTTTATATCTCAAAAGTACCATGTGCACAAAAAAATACTCTACCTAGTATTGCAAAAATTGGCATGGTACTTCACCCATCTCAAGTCATTATGGGGCTGATGCCTCCTCCTATTCATGCGTTGTTGAAAGATAAAACAGCAAATGGAGCAAGCATACCCTAGAGATCAAGTTTCACTCAAATTCTGGAGAGTTCAATTTGCATTTTAAGTACCTCAAATTGATTCTCTCAATCACGCCTTTGTGTGTAGTGGAAATATTTTCTCACCAAGCCATTTTGCCTAAATTCATACTACCACTAAATAAGGCTTGTATATGGAGCTTGGTAGGGAATATAGTAGGCATATTTGCAACACATAATATTGCTAAGTCAAAAGAGCAAGTCTTAGGAGAAGTCAATTAAAAATTATTTGATTCAAGACTTGTGCATGTGTCATGGAGTGGAAGTGGATGTTTGAGATGATTCCTATTTATGTAGACTCTCTTATTTTGCCGGGATGAAACATGGCTACTTTTATTTTTCTCTCTTTTTTCTCATGCTTATGATGTAAGCATGCATTTTCTCTTTTTTTTTCTTTTTCTTGTAGCCATGTCTTCTACTTCCTTTTTATGCAATAAACTTGGAGAGAGTACTAAGTATGAATGGTATGGAGTTTCTCTTTTTTATTATGGAATGATGGTATGATGGAATTTTGCTTACTTATAGTGTAGAAGTATAGCATGTGCAAGTGAAGTCTTGCATTCAAAAAGAAATGAATGAATTCTCACATAGGTCTATTTTCTAAATCAAGGCAAAAGTAAATTTTAGCCCACGAAAGCAATATTTTAATGAGTAGTAAGTTGTAAACTAGGGACTTAGGAAAATTAAAACAGAGCAACTATTCATAATTTCATCTATGTGAATTTTAAACCATTCTTACTGCATATCTTTTATTTTATTTGAAAGCAAATCTAATCTACTTTTTTATATGCAAGGTGAATGGTGGATGAATGGAAAATAAATATTCAAGGGGTGTGATACAATTTACCTCAAGTGGGGGTCCTCCCCCAAACTTGTTCTTCACTCACCTCTGTGATGAGGGTTGAACCCTTGATGACGGAAGTATGCCGCGAGGTCGGCTTGCTATTGTTGTAGCGTGGAGTTGAAGTTGGTGAAGTGAGTGTCCATGTGTTTTTGCCAATCTTGGGTACCTTGAACATGCTATTGGAGAGTGTTGTAGATGTCACCCATTCTCACTTCAAGGTCTTCCATACGTCTAGTGAGATCCGTCATTCCTTGGCTATAGTCATGATGACTTCTAGCTGAAGAGGAACGACATCTTCTCATGGACATTGGAGGAAAGTTGCTAGAGCTTGAAGTGGATAGGGGTGACTCCCACAACACCTGGCCATCCATGCCAAGACGTACCTTCGGTCTCATACGATGGAGGTTGAGTCCATTTGGGTGCATCATCCATTGGGTTCTCCTCCTCTTCGTACTCATGACCGTGGAGGTTGTTGGAGGCATGGCCGCTCTCCTTGTGCGGCTTCTAGTTACCCTGCCAGAGACATTACTTCTTCGGGCTTCCTCGATGGGAAGTAGGTTAATGGTTAGCCTCCGGCATTTGTACAAATGAAAATTAGGGTTAGGTAACCGAATTTCATTGACAAAGCCAGGATAATAAAACACAAAGAGTCATCATGATCATGCTTAAGGGTATTTCCTTGCACTAGATAATCTTCTCATTCATTTTCAATGTATTAAAATGAAGTATATTCTAGTGCTCATTCCCTAGTAGCAACACGTGTAATCAATGAAGTACATTCAATTGGCTCCGTTCTTGAAATGTAATCTAAGTATTGTGTCATCATGTCAATAATTGGAGCAACTTTTATCTTTTTAATCATGGTAAATAAAATTTTTAGCTTATCATCACGCACTGTTCTAACATCTCCTCTAGGGAACATAGTTACAACCACCCATATATGCATGAAGTGTAAAGTAGGATTGTGCAAGTGGCTATTCCTAGGAGCGCTACATCTGACCTCACTAGTCAATTCACACCAAAAACTTTGTTTGTTAAACTTAGGCAAAGTGTCTAAATATAGCAAACAACAGAAGCCTAGAATTTCAATTAATTATTTTCATAGGATATTGTATTCTTTTTGAAATAATCAAAAAGAAATACCATCAAATCCTATTTTAAGGGTGCAAAGGAATTGTATGGAGAGAAGGCGTGAACCTCTCTCCTCTGTGAGCAAAACTGTTCTATCCTAGTGCACGCCAAATAGAAAAGAATTCGGAATCCATACCTATTTTGGAGATCAAATCCGGATCATAAGCTTTCGTATGAGAAAACTCACGATCTTGGAGGAGCTTGCGTTCTTGATATTCAACATTACTTTGTATGTCGAGGTCGTTGTTATGGAGAAGTTGTCGAGGGCCGATCCTCTCACCCATGGGAGTGTCCTCACATACACTCCTCCTGAATGTAGGCCTAGAGGGGGGTGAATAGGCCTTCTTGAATTTTCTCGATTCCTGTAGCACTTCAACAACAAGGTCAAAACCAGATATATCGGACTAGTCCGGTAAAGTGCGGACCAGTCCGGATTTCACGGGCTAGGTTGATCAAGTTAGGTCAATTTGATTGTTTTGTTGACGTTTGCAGTGGAAATATAAAATTTAATAACAGTTCAATAGTTGTATGTTAAGTTCTATTGCAAGTATGATTCTTGTTCAACTATTTAACTTGAATTCAACAAAATGAATCAAACCCTAGATAATGTTGATCAACTAGAATAATGAACACAAACGAACAAGACACAAGATTTATCCCGTGGTTCGGTTACCACGAAGGCAACCTACATCCACGTTGATGAGCCCACAAAAGGACCGGGTCTTCACCAACCCTTCCCTTGTCGGATCGCCACGAAGGCCAATCCTCTTCCACTAACCACACAGGGGTAAATCACCAAGTTGAAGGGGCGATCTCACAAGTTGAGAGCTCCCTTGATTACAAGTTTCAAGACCACCAATAACACACTTCAAAATATACAAATTGAGATGCAAGAGTGTGTTAGAGATTCAAACCAAGAGCTCAATCATGTGCCAAGAGCCTCTCCAATGATCTAGAAGTGATCTTCAATGGATTGATTGATTTTGCACTTAATTTCATGGAGAGAGATGGTTTTTGAGTCTCTTGGGAGGTGTGACGGCGCTAGGGTTCGAGAGTGGGTGAAAGTGGGCCGTGCACCTCTATTTATATGGGGTTTCTAGATGTTACCGTTAGGGTTCAGAAAGATCGGACTAGTCCGTGGTGGTGACCGGACTAGTCCGGTGTGCTGTGTGTAGCAAACCCTAAGTGTCCAGGAATATCGGACTAGTCCGGTGGAAAACGGACTTGTCCGATTTCACTGCTGGAAATCTTCGGACTAGTCCGATTGTCATCGGACTTGTCCGGACCTGTGAAACCCTAAGTGTTTAGGATGACAAGTCCGCACTTTGAGGACTTGTCCGATTTAGATCAGTGTGTATATCGGACTAGTCCGTGTAGACACCGGACTTGTCCGAAGTGGATCAGAATGAATATCGGACTAGTCCGGGTCACAACGGACTTGTCCGATTTTGTGTGACTTGTGCATTGTGTTGAGGACTAGTCCGCACTGGGGAGGACTAGTCCGAAGTGGAACAGAAAGATATCAGACTAGTCCGGCTGATATCGGACTAGTCCGGTCCTGTATAGCTTTGTGCATTGTGTGTGTGTGATTAAATGAGATTGAGCTCTTGGGTGTGTTTCCTTAACACACTCCATACATACTAAACTACTAATTTCTTCTCCTTGATCTCAAATTCATTTTCCTTCTCAATTTCCCTCTTTTTGGCACTTTGCTCATTTTTCATCATTTTCCTACATTCATCTCAACAAAAGGATTAGGATCCCAATTGCTTGTCATAAATCATCCAAAACCCACAAGGGAGTCCTAGATGCACTTTCAATCTCCCCCTTTTTGGTTATTGATGACAACCAATTGAGATTTCATAAAATGAGGTATAAAATGAGATTTTCATAAAGTATGCACATATGACTCAAAAATACATCAAGCAACAAGATAATTATCCATATGTGCATTCTTTATGGTGGGATGCATACTAAGAGCATGAATGCATTAAGAATGACAGAATTTGCATTGATCAACTAATATCAAGTGAATATGGCATTTCAGGAGCAAAAATTCAGATTTCATCACACACTTGGAAATTAATTGAGCAATTTAACACGGTACCAACCATGATATGAAAATAGAGTTAACCAAATACAATCACAATTAAAAATACATAGAGAGCTCTCTCCTCGCATCCTATTCAGCTAAAGCTAAGACTAGAGACTCCCCCTCAATCTCTCCCCCTTTGGCATCAAGACACCAAAAAGAGAGAGAGGAAGGTCCTAGGGCTTCACTCTTCGCTGTCAGTCCTCTCGTCGTCTTCATCGTCTTCATCGCTTTCCGCTTGACGAGGTTGAGAGGGAGGAGGAGGAGCGGAGCTGCTCGAGCCCCCAATGCCAAAATAGGCAAGCTCGGAGGTAGTCAAGGGGCTGAGCTCGGTGATGTCCGGATCAGAATCTTCAGAAAGTACTGGAGATCCAATTGGGTTGATCTCCAGCTTCTCACTCAGCTGCTTCACATTGGCTTTTATGTACCTCATGTCCTCCTTCCTCTTCTGATTTAGCTTGTGAAGCTTCACTTCAGTTTTCTTGCATGAGGAGAAAATTGCAGCCAAGTGCTTAAGGATCCCACTGGCGGATCCTTTCTGAGGGGCTACCCTGGAGGGAGGAGGAGCACTAGCAGCTTCTTCTTGTCTTGCCGGTGCCTCGGGGCTTGAGGCCGGCGATGGAGCAGCCTGGACACTCACTGGCTGAGGCTTCTGAGGCCTCAGTGGAGTGTGCTCCACATCCTTCACAAACTCAATCCCTGTGACCTTCTCAATCATAAACATCAAGTAAGGGGCATAGCCACAGGATCGGTTGGGGGTACTTGAGATATTGACCATATCATTCCAAATATAGTCTGCAACATCAAACTGTCTCCTCTTGCTGATGACCTTCATCAGGGTCCGGAGGTAGCCTTGCACACTCCCTGCATCCCCATCCTTGGGGGCAATTGTCTTCCTGAGGACTCTGTTGAGGACCACAAAGAAAGGCTTCATATTCTTTGTGGAGGGAGGAACATACTTAGAGTTGGGCTCATACATGAACTTCATTCCGTCCCTCTCAATGACCCCAATGTTGTGGATAATGAGGTGGTCATGTCCTCCAGAGTCAAGGTGCAGCAGGTTGGCAAACTCTTCCTGAGTAATAGAATACTTGGATCCATGAGTCATCCAAGTCACACTTTCTTCGTCTTCGCTTGAGAAGTGGCACGTTGCATAAAATTGTGCTATCACTTCATCATTCCAGTTGTGTCTGAAGGCAAAGAGATCCTTCAGACCATGTCTCTCTGCAGCTGCTATCACTTCATCAAAAGCTGCACATTTCTTCTTCTCAAGGTGGGCCCAGTCAATCCATTGACTGCGCACCACCGGGGTCTTCATCGGAAAGTAGACCAGCTTGTAGAAATCAGCATGGAAATTTGACCAAAATCTGCCATCAGCTGCTTGCTTGGGCCTTGCATAGCAATCAACACTTCTCAACTTCACAGCCACATCGCTGCCCTTGCCAGTGAATCTCTCCTCATTGGGGTCCCGGACCCCTTCTCTGGGAGTATGCAGCTTCAGGGGCCCAACAGGCCCTGTGGCAACCCCCTTGCCCTTCCCTTTAGCTTGTCGAAGGCCGCTTGTAGACGCAACAGCCTTCGAGGCAGGCTTCTTGGCAAGGACCTTCCTCCGAACCTGGGGAGGGGAAGGAGCAGGCTCGGAAGGTCTTTCTTGGCGTTTCTTGCCAAGACCCGCCGAGGACCGAGGTGCCACCTCGTGGTCCAACTCGGCCTCGAAATCGGAGATTTCGTTGTCGGAGCTCGACATGATCTCAGAATGAGTGATCAAGAGAAAGGACAAGTCA
This sequence comes from Tuctoria greenei, assembly GCA_036927565.1. Taxonomy (NCBI): domain Eukaryota; kingdom Viridiplantae; phylum Streptophyta; class Magnoliopsida; order Poales; family Poaceae; genus Tuctoria; species Tuctoria greenei. The sequence goes on from JAYESD010000011.1 coordinate 143,241,291, forward strand.
TACAAGGTATTGGTGAGGTAAGATGGCAATGGAAAGCATTAGGGAATTAAAGAATCAGGTTTTGGTTCAGAAACAACGGACTTGTCCGGTGCACAGGCACGGACTAGTCCGGGGCACCGGATTTGTCCGTACCTGGAACGGATTAGTCCGGTGTTCATCTGCAAAAACCTAACAGACTGGACAAAAATTGATCCCTAAGGTAAAACTAGTCTAGCATACACATAGTACATAAACTAGACATGTAACTAGTGAAGAATGCTAGGCCAAACGATAAGCAATAGAGAAAATTGTGATTTCTTAGGATTTTGAAGAAAATTTACCAAGAAATCAAAGGAAGCTTGAGATTTTGGGGGTTGGAGGCCGGACTTGTCTGCTAACTTCAATCCCCGAGTCTTCAAGCTTGATCTCCGCCCAAGATTGAGGCTTTTCGACGGAGGAATCAAGGATTCGCCTTGGGAGCTCGAGCGCAAGAGAGAGAAAGCTTGGGGGCGAGTGTGGGGTGAAGGGATTAGGGTTTGGTGGCGGCTAGGGTTATGGACACGAAAAATCGGACAAGTCCGGACATGACCGGACTAGTCCGAAGTCATCCAGAGACCTATATCGGACTAGTCCGAGGTCTGTCGGACTAGTCTGGCCTAACCGGCACTCTGCGGACTAGTCTGCAATGGCGGACTAGTCCGGGTAACCACGGACTTGTCCGTGGTCACCAGGAAAGAATTGCATAGCCCATTCATATATATTTGAAGGTCCAATAATTGAGAGAAGAGAGGCAAAACAATTCAAATAATCTTGATGAATTTGACCAGTAAGCAAACAACAATCATACTATGATCAAAAATTCATCAAGATCAAATGATTGACATAGTTTTTCGAGAAAGAAAAAAAATGAAGAGGGATGATTTTCACAATTCAATCAATATTTTGAAGCAATCATACAGGTATGCAACTTCTCAAGCCACACTCCGAGAATCAAGAATGTTTAGCTCATTTCGGAGTTCGCAAAAACGTTTTTCATCAAGTGGCTTGGTGAATATGTCGGCCAATTGTTTTTGGGTGTTGACATGAGAGATGGATATGTCTCCTTTCATGGAATGGTCTCTCAAGAAATGGTGTCTTATGTCAATGTGTTTAGTCCTAGAGTGCTCAACTGGATTGTGGGCTATTTTAGTGGCACTCTCATTATCACAAAGGAGAGGAATGCGGTTCATATTGTAACCGTAATCCCTTAGAGTTTTTCGCATCCAAAGGAGTTGTGCACAACAACTCCCGGCTGCAACATACTCCGCTTCGGCTGTGGATAATGCAATGGAATTCTGTTTCTTGGATGACCAAAAAACTAAGGATCTTCCTAGGAATTGGCAAGTGCCGGAAGTGCTTTTTCTATCAACTTTGCACCCGGCATAATCTGCATCGGAGTACCCAATGAGATTGAATTTTGAGCCTTTTGGGTACCAAAGACCAAGGTTGGGTGTATGAACTAAATATCTTAGGATTCTCTTTACGGCTGTCAAATGACATTCCTTAGGGTTGGCTTGAAATCTTGCACACAAACATACACTCAACATAATATCTGGCCTAGATGCACATAAGTAAAGTAAAGATCCAATCATGGAGCGATATACCTTTTGGTCGACGCTCGGTCCATCTTCATTGAGATCCAAGTGGCCATTCGTTGCCATGGGAGTCTTTATGGGCTTTGCCTTGTCCATGCCAAACTTCTTGAGGATGTCCTGTGTGTACTTGGTTTGGCTTATGAATGTTCCCTCCTTTTGTTGCCGCACTTGGAATCCCAAGAAGTACTTCAATTCTCCCATCATTGACATTTCAAATCTTTCTGTCATAATTTTACTAAACTCTTCACAGAAAGATTGGTTAGTTGATCCAAAAATTATATCATCAACATAGATTTGGCAAATAAAAAGATCATTATCCAGATTTTTTGTGAATAATGTATAGTCTACTTTGCCAATTTGAAAACCATTATCAATTAAAAAATATCTAAGACACTCATACCAAGCTCTAGGAGCTTGTTTGAGGCCATAGAGAGCCTTACGTAGTTTATACACGTGGTCGGGGAACTCTTCGTCCTCAAATCCGGGTGGTTGCTCCACGTACACCTCTTCCTTGATCGGTCTGTTGAGGAAGGCGCTTTTCACGTCCATTTGATACAGCTTGAAATCATGGTGAGTAGCATATGCAAGTATATTCTAATTGATTCAAGCCTAGCTACTGGAGCAAAGGTTTCATCGAAATCCAAACCTTCGACTTGTGAGTAACCTTTGGCCACAAGTCGTGCCTTGTTTCTTGTCACCACTCCGTGTTCGTCTTGCTTGTTGCGGAAGACCCACTTGGTGCCCACTATGTTTGCATTGGGTCTTTCCACAAGTTCCCAAACCTCGTTTCTCTTGAAATTGTTCAACTCTTCTTGCATTGCCACCACCCAGTCCGGATCCTTCAATGCATCCTCAGTCCTGCGGGGTTCCAAAAAGGAGACAAACGAGTAATGTTCACAGAAATTTGCTATACGAGATCTAGTGGTTACTCCCTTTTGGATGTCGCCGATGATGTTGTCGATTGGATGATCCCTTTGAATGCATTGGTGTACTCTTGGGTGTGGCACTTGGGGGGTCGTATGTTGGTGATCATCTTCTTCTCTCCCTGAGTTGTTGTCCTCATTGATTTGTTGATCATGTTCATATTCCTGTGATTGATCTTGTATCGAGGCTCCCCCTTGATTGTTGATCTCCTCTTGTGGTTCACATTCCTCTTGTATTTGTGACGATGACTCTTGTGGTCGTACTTCGCCTAGAGCCATCCTCTTCAATGCTTGATAGGGGGCTTCCTCTTTACCTAATTCACATTGATCAACTTGCTCCTTTTGGGAGCCATTAGTTTCATCGAACACTACGGCACGTGCCACTTCAACAAGTCCGGAGGCCTTGTTGAAAACACGATAGGCGTAAGTGTTCGAATCATAACCAAGCAAGAAACCTTCATCGGACTTCGAAGCGAACTTTGAAGTCCTGGGCTTCTTGTTCAAAATATAGCAAGGAGAACCGAAAACTCGAAAATATGAAATGTTCGGTTTGTTACCGGTAAGTAGCTCATAGGGGGTCTTCTTTAGTAGTCGATGAAGGTAGAGTCGATTTGTGGCATGGCAAGTGGTGTTGATTGCTTCCGCCCAAAATCGATCCGAAGTCTTGTATTCATCGAGCATTGTTCTTGCCATCTCTATCAGCGTTCGGTTCTTCCTTTCGGCAACTCCATTTTGTTGTGGAGAGTATGGTGCTGAAAATTCGTGCTTGATTCCTTCCTCATCAAGGTACTCCTCCACTTGTATGTTCTTGAACTCCGTGCCGTTGTCGCTCCGAATACTCTTGATTGATAGTGAGAACTTGTTTTGCGCTCGCTTGAAAAATTTCTTGAGTGTTCCTTGTGTTTCTGACTTGTCATGCAAAAAGAACACCCAAGTGAAGCGGGAAAAATCATCAATAATAACTAAACCGTATTTATTACCGCCGATGCTTATGTAAGCAATTGGACCAAACAAGTCCATATGAAGTAGTTCGAGCGGTCTTGTCGTAGTCATGATGTTCTTCGCGGGATGTTGTGCTCCAACTTGCTTCCCTGCTTGGCACGCACTACAAGGCCTGTCTTTCTCAAACACAACATCTTTCAAACCTCGGATGTGATCGCCCTTGAGGAGTTTTTGAAGGTTCCTCATACCAACATGTGCAAGCCGTCTATGCCACAGCCAACCCATGTTGGTCTTTGCAATCAAGCATGTGTTGAGTTCGGCTTTATCCTTGTTGAAGTCAACAAGGTAAAGCTTTCCCTTCAACATACCCTTGAATGCAACAGAACCATCATTTCTCCTTGAGACGGTCACACCCTCGTTAGTGAACAGGCAATTATAACCTTTTTCACATAATTGAGATATGGACAGCAGGTTATAATCTAAAGATTCAACGTGTAAAACATGCGAAAGAGTATGTTTAGAGGATATTGCTATTTTACCGGTACCGAGGACCCTTCCTTGACTGTTATCCCCAAAGTAGATGCCTTCGTTTGGGTCCTTGTTCACTTCATACTCCACAAACATCCTCCTTTCTCCGGTCATGTGGTTGGTGCATCCACTGTCTAGCACCCATTTGGATCCACCGGAGGAGTAGGCCTGCAAAAACAAATTACGCCTTGGTTTTAGGTACCGAAGCTTGCTTGGGTCCTTGGAGGTTAGTAACAATACATTTGGGCACCCACACATGGGATTTTGTGTTCCCATGGCGTGGACCAGCATAAAAAGCATACACTTTACCAACATTATTTTTCATTAATACATAAGAAGCATCAATGGTTTTAAACAAGAGTTGCTGTTGATTATGGGTCGGACTAGTCTGTGTGACCGGACTTGTCCGGATGACCGGACTTGTCCGGACCACAACCGGACTAGTTCGGTTTTCATGAGAGTTCAGGTTTTAAATTTTCGAGTTACCAGGTTGTGAGGGTCCTCCCTTCACAAATGTAATCCTTCCCTTGTTATTCTTATGATTTCCAGCCCTTTGCTTTCCATCATAAGAGTAACCAATGCCATACTTGACATTTGGAGGTCTTTGGACCAAATATGCACTACGTGCATAGTTGATCCTCTCCTTGTCAAATATTACACATTGGGTAGGATTTTTGTCCTTTGTGGAGGTAGAATTTTCCTTCAACCTGGTGTTAATTTTATCACATTTGCAGATATGAGCGATATTAGTTGAAGTGGGTTGAGAGGGTAGGCTTGAAGAGGAGGAAGGTTCACTAAGCTTGAGTGACTCAACCTGCACTTCAAGGATCTTGTTGACCTTGATTAGGTCATCAAGTTGATCCTTGATTGAAACGTTTGAGTTGGTTAACTCCAAGCAAGTTTTCTTGCTTGAAGCTAGCTCAAGCTCTAGTGAGTGGTTTCTCTCCTTTTCAAGAACTAGAAGATTGTCAAGTTCGACATGCTTCTCCTTTTGGGATATAATCATGTCTTCTTGACGATCAATTAGCTCTTCCTTCTCAACAAGTTGGTTAAGCAAGAATTTCATTTTAGCAGCAGTTTTTCTATCTAAACCAATTAGCATATCTTCATCATCACTATCTAGATCATCATCACTTGAGTAAGAATGCAAGGAAGGAGTTTTGATGTTTACCTTGCGTTTACCTTCCTTAGCCACGAGGCAAGTTCTATTTGCCTTCTTTGCACCGAGCGTGGGGAAGAGTATGGGTTTCTTGGACATGCTTTCAATGGCTATGCTAGCCATTTCTTCTTCATCGGACGATGAGGACTCATCGTTTGAGTCCCACCCCTTTCCGATGTGTGCTTGTTCAGCTTGTTTCTTCTTCTTGAAGAATTTCTTCGGTTGAGGCTTGGACTCTTTACTCTTCTTCTTGTTGTCCTCATACGGGCAATCGACTATAAAGTGATTGTACTCACCACAATTATAGCATGCCCGCCTCATCTTCGGCTTTGTCTTCTCCTTGTATTTTCCTTCACTCGATTTTGTTCCTTGTCTTTTCTTCATAATTCTTTTGAACTTCTTCATGAACAAAATCATATATTCTTCGTCCAGCTTGCTGCTTTCATCATCGCTGTCCTCCTCAAGCTGTGCTTCTCTTGCTTCTTTGGATAGAGGCTTGAGTGAGGACTTTAGGGCAACTCCCTTCTTCTTGGCTGATGTGAGGTCGGCCATTTCTTTTACATGCTTGGCTTGCTTCTCCATCATCTCAAAGTTGATGATTTTGCCAAGCAGTTCATCCGGAGTCATTTTCTTGTACCCGGGACTTTCTCGGATCATAGAGCAAAGTGTGACGTTGCGAGGCATAAAGGCTCTAAGGATGATCTTTACAACCTCGTGGTCACTCCACTTTTTGCTCCCATATGATCGAACCTTGTTCACAAGAGTCTTCAGTCTGTTGTACATGTCCTGGGGAGACTCATCTTCCTCAATCGCGAACCTTCCTAGTTCGCCTTCAATCATTTCAATCTTTGCCTCCCGCACATGCCGGTCACCTTCATGTGCTGTCTGTAGTGTGTCCCAGATTTCTTTGGCAATTTCCAATCCTTCCACCTTTGTGAATTCATCTCGACTTAGAGATGAGGTGATAACGGCTGTGGCTTGGGCATTCCTGTGGATGGCTTGTTCTTGACTTGGCGTGAGCTCTTCATCGTCATCGGGGATGTTTATTCCTGTGCACACAATATGCCATAAACTTGGGTTAAGGGAAATCAAGTGCATCTTCATATTTTGCCTCCACATGGAGTAATCACTCCCATCGGAGTGTGGGGCTTTTCCGAGAGGAATAGATAGATAATGACTGCTGTTAGAATTTAAACGGTCATAATTAAAAGGATATCGGGAGTAGTCGGTGTGACTACTCCCCTTCTTCTTTTCTTCGACTTTAGATTTCCCTTTGGAAAGCGCTTTCTTTCTAAGGAGTGCTTTCAGCTCCAATGTCTCCTCATCATCATCATCGAAGTCTTGAATGGCTTCGAGATACTTCTCAAGCTTTTGGTGCTTGTCATTGTTCATTTCTTCCTGGTTGTTGATTTTGTGGACTTCCTTCATGTCCGACATGATCTCTTCGAGTGGTTGCACTCTTTCTTGAAGAACCTGCTCTGATACCAATTGAATGTAGGCCTAGAGGGGGGTGAATAGGCCTTCTTGAATTTTCTCGATTCCTGTAGCACTTCAACAACAAGGTCAAAACCAGATATATCGGACTAGTCCGGTAAAGTGCGGACCAGTCCGGATTTCACGGGCTAGGTTGATCAAGTTAGGTCAATTTGATTGTTTTGTTGACGTTTGCATCGGAAATATAAAATTTAATAACAGTTCAATAGTTGTATGTTAAGTTCTATTGCAAGTATGATTCTTGTTCAACTATTTAACTTGAATTCAACAAAATGAATCAAACCCTAGATAATGTTGATCAACTAGAATAATGAACACAAACGAACAAGACACAAGATTTATCACGTGGTTCGGTTACCACGAAGGCAACCTACATCCACGTTGAGGAGCCCACAAAAGGACCGGGTCTTCACCAACCCTTCCCTCGTCGGATCGCCACGAAGGCCAATCCTCTTCCACTAACCACACAGGGGTAAATCACCAAGTTGAAGGGGCGATCTCACAAGTTGAGAGCTTCCTTGATTACAAGTTTCAAGACCACCAATAACACACTTCGAAATATACAAATTGAGATGCAAGAGTGTGTTAGAGATTCAAACCAAGAGCTCAATCATGTGCCAAGAGCCTCTCTAATGATCTAGAAGTGATCTTCAATGGATTGATTGATTTTGCACTTAATTTTGTGGAGAGAGATGGTTTTTGAGTCTCTTGGGAGGTGTGACGGCGCTAGGGTTCGAGAGTGGGTGAAAGTGGGCCGTGCACCTCTATTTATATGGGGTTTCTAGAAGTTACCGTTAGGGTTCAGAAAGATCGGACTAGTCCGTGGTGGTGACCGGACTAGTCCGGTGTGCTGTGTGTAGCAAACCCTAAGTGTCCAGGAATATCGGACTAGTCCGGTGGAAAACGAACTTGTCCGATTTCACTGCTGGAAATCTTCGGACTAGTCCGATTGTCATCGGACTTGTCCGGACCTGTGAAACCCTAAGTGTTTAGGATGACAAGTCTGCACTTTGAGGACTTGTCCGATTTAGATCAGTGTGTATATCGGACTAGTCCGTGTAGACACTGGACTTGTCCGAAGTGGATCAGAATGAATATCGGACTAGTCCGGGTCACAACGGACTTGTCCGATTTTATGTGACTTGTGCATTGTGTTGAGGACTAGTCCGCACTGGGGAGGACTAGTCCGAAGTGGAACAGAAAGATATCGGACTAGTCCGGCTGATATCGGACTAGTCCGGTCCTGTATAGCTTTGTGCATTGTGTGTGTGTGATTAAATGAGATTGAGCTCTTGGGTGTGTTTCCTTAACACACTCCATACATACTAAACTACTAATTTCTTCTCCTTGAGCTCAAATTCATTTTCCTTCTCAATTTCCCTCTTTTTGGCACTTTGCTCATTTTTCATCATTTTCCTGCATTCATCTCAACAAAAGGATTAGGATCCCAATTGCTTGTCATAAATCATCCAAAACCCACAAGGGAGTCCTAGATGCACTTTCACCTCCTCCCTGAACTTGGTGTAGCAATGGAAGAGGGGTGTGCGCTTGAGTCTCCACCATGGCTTAAGCTTGCAACCTCATTCCTCTTCCCAAATAACCTCTTCATTCTTTTCATTGCCGCAACAAGCAAGAACACATCAAAGCAAAAACTCGAAAGAGGTGATGTTAGTGAAATCAATACCCCCCAACGAATATTCCCTTGAAGAACTTGAGATAAAAATGCAAATGCAAACAAAAGCAAATCTTTTTAGGCTGGATTTGAGCAAGAGTGCTTCAATGAAGAGCAAGAAAAACAATGTGAGCAAAGAGTGACTTTGGGGAGGTGTGAAATGAGGTGAAGTGTGAAGAGGAGTGCTCCTCACGACCACCATTTTTAGTGTACACTCCCCAACAGTCACAAGGGAATCAAATGTAACCTTTGTAGGAGAGAGAGCCAAAACGGCCCTTTTCCCTAGTTGGCCAAACAAGGGGGTCAGCCGAACTGAAAAGTGGGCCCCCCTGTTCTCCCTTTTGGCGGGTGGCTCCCCAACGTCAATAAAAATAGCACTTTGGTGAAATGCCACATTTGCAGCTCAAACAAATTGTTTTCTGAATAAAAACCTTTTTTTCCAAAACCCAACAATTTTCTTTTTATGAAAAATAAAGAAATAAAAACAATAGTTGAGAATATAAGATTCTCAACTTGCTAAGAAAACTCAAATATGAAGTGGTGAAAATCAAATGAAGAGAAAATAAAAAATCAAAGAAAAGATAACTACCAATTTAACCTATTGGCTAGGTCTCACCACCGTTCGATGAGATGGATATTCCTCCTTCTTCATTTCTTGACATCTGGGCCCGGAGGGATGGGCTCGGATGGCTTGTCTTTCTTCTTACGTCATTCCTTCTTTGGCGGCTTGGTGGACTTGGTCCTTTGGGGAGGCCAGGACTTTTCCGTCTTCTTGGGGTGTCGGCGTGGATGATATGATGGGTTCTCCGCATTGATCAATTTCCTTATGAATGCAATGAGTGGTTCTACCTTTGGATGTGTGACTTCAACCTCTTGAATGTTTTTAACATTCGGCCCATACTTGATACGGATCATGGAGCATTGCTCCAACTTTGGGTGAAAGTTAACTTCTCCTCCTCACCATCGATATGAAAATGGATTTCTCTGGCACCCACATATATGCGAGCCTTCGCTGTGCTAAGGAATTGTTGCCCAAGAATGAGAAGTGTATCCTTCTCGACCTCCATGTCGAGCACCACGAAATCCATGGGTATGAAGCAATACCGGATTTTCATGGGAATGTTTTCAGTGATACCTGCCTGATAACGGACTAAAGAGTCGGCCAGTTGGAGTTGCATTGGTGTTGGAGTAAGCTCCGTGAAGTTCAACTGGTCGAAGACCACCTTGGGCATCACACTCACACTTGCTCCGAGGTCACAAAGTGCCTTGTCGAAATGGTGAGCCACAATCGAGCAAGATATTGTAGGGTATCTAGGGTCCTTCAGCTAGTTGCCTTCTCGTAGAGAAATCATGTTGACATTTTCCATGGAAGGTTCAGGCTGTCCTGGCATCTTTCCATTCTCCATTAGTGGAACATCAGCTGCAAGTTGAGCCAACTGAGTTTCCAGCATCTTGTTGAAGCTCAGTTGATTCTTGAAGGCCGAGGATAGTCCCTCAATCTTGGCATTGATGCTTTCTAGGGTTTGTTCATTAGCCGACAACTTCTTTGATAATGCATCATTGATCTTCAATTGGCTAATGGCAAGCTCTCTCAAGTTGGACTGATTTCTATTATTTCCATTGTTGTTGTACCCTCCTTGAAAGAATGGACGTGGTTGGCCCCACCCTTGACCTCCTGGATGATAGCCATTGTTGTTTCCATTATTGGCTACGTATAGGACATCCTCATGGGTTTCTTGGTAGTCATTTCCCAAATGGCCCGTGTTGCCACAGACTTTACAGGTGATTTGAGAGTCTAGGGCATAGGCATTGCCACATACATCACCATCGGCTTGCCATCAATCTTCTTCATGAGGAGGTCCAATTTGGCAGTGCTCATGTCCACCTCCTTCAAGGTGTGCATGTCTCACTGATGGGTATGAGGACGCTTGTTGCCCCAACCCACGTTTGACATCATCTTCTCAATTAAGTCTTTGGCTTTAAGCACCGTCAATAAGAAGAAGGCACCTCCAGTAGCAGCATCACATGGTCATGGGCGGAAGGGATCAACCTGTTGTAGAAGTTTTGGATAATTAGTCAATCGTCTATCCCATGGTGGGGACAGGCCAGGATGTACTCCTGAAGCCTTCCCAAGACTCGGGGATAGACTCCTCGACATCTTGCTAGAAGATGGAAATTCTTCCATGTAGGGCATTGGTATTGCCCAATAGAAAGAACTTGGCAAGGAATGCCATAGAACACTTCTCCCAAGTGTCTACAGCACTTCGATTCGCGTAGAACCACTGCTTTGCCCTCCCAAGAAGGGAGAACGGAAACAGCCTAAGACGAACAGCATCAGGGGATATGTCCTTGATCTTAAAAGTGCTACAGATCTCAAGGAACTGTTGCAGGTGAGCACTTGCATCCTCATTATCCTTCCCACAGAATAGGTTGGCTTGCACCATAGTGATCAGGTCAGTCTTGACTTCAAAGTTCACATCTTCCGTGTTAACAGTGGGCCCAACAGGCACATGGTTAGCAGAGGGAGCCAAAAACTCACGAAGGGTCTTCTAGGCCATTTGCGTTTCGGTTGTTGGTGAAGTTGCGATGGCTTGCTTTGCCACTCAAAGCTTCTGAGGAGTAACGTCACAAGGTCGATCTCTCAGAAGGGTTTCGGGATCTTCAACAAAGTTTTCCGGCAAGCAGAAACTAGACATACACTACCCTGTTTTTACATAAAATGCGAAAACAAAAAGGGTTATCCTACTAAAACCTACCCAGCCAAGGTCCTATCCAATTCACTCAATCATGCAATACTTCAGTTGCCTTCTCCGACAAGGATGCCAGAAATGCTTGTTGATGTTTCTTACATCACAGATAAAAATCCGCAAGCGCATGGAAACTATTGCGTATCTACTAGCAGCATATCTACTTCAAGTCCAGAAGATGCAGAAGGAATTCCAGGTCCTGAACCTATGCCATATCCAGCGTGCCAGCAACGTTGAAGCTCATGAACTCTTAACAAAAGCTTCTACTGGGGCTCAAACGTCTGATGGAGTTTTTGTAAGGAGACTACCAGCACCTTCCGCCTAGCCTGCCAAACCTGGTGAAGGGGGCGAGACAGCACCTCGAAGCTGGTAGTCCCGGTGGCCCAGATACTATGGCATCCACCAAGGATCGTAGGCGTCATAGGGGGCTTCTTGCAACCTGGTGCGCAAGATCCAGAAGCTCAAGCTAGTCTCGATGCATGGATCACGGAGGTCCAAAACTACTTGAAAGACAATATCCTTCTTGAAGAAGATGTACATGTTGAACGGATTGTTCGGATGGCTAAAATATACACATTGGTAGAAGGGGATCTCTACCGATGTGGTGCCAATGGCATCCTATTGTGCATATCTCGGGAAGATGGTTGCGAGCTCCTCGCAGAAATCCATGGAGGCGAGTGTGGGAATCATGCTTCATCCTGCACGCTGGTCAGTAAGGCCTTCCGGCATGGTTTTTACCGACCTACAGCTCACAAGGATGCAGTCGAGCTGGTCAAGAGATGTGAAGTGTGCCAGTTTGTTGTATGGGGGACAGATATTCTGGGACCATTTCTCAAAGCCGTCGGAGGGTACCGGTTTCTTGACATCACCATCGACAAGTTCACAAAGTGGCCGGAAGCAGCTCCTATTGTAACAATCAACAAGCAATCAGCCATCAAGTTTTTGAAGTCCATAGTCTGCAGATTTGGAGTCCTGAATAGATTCATCACTTATAACGGGACTCAATTCACAAGTGCAGCATTCTAAGAATATTGTGAAGACCTCGGCATCAAGATCAGCTATGCATCAGTAGCACACCCAACAAGTAATGGGCAAGCCGAGGGAGCAAATGCTGAGATTATCAAAGGAATCAAGACCCGCACCTATGAGCGCTTGAAAAAGCATGGTGCCAATTGGATTGAGGAGCTTCCATCCGCATTGTGGGCTAGCTGGACAACACCCAGCCGGGCTACAAGAGAGACACCCTTCTTCTTGGTGTACGCAGCGGAAGTTGTTCTCCCTCCAGAGATCGTTGTGGGTTCTCTTTGAGTCCGAACCTACGATGAAGCCTCGTAGGATCAGGTCCAACGCGATGATCTGGACCTTGCCGATGAGGCAAGATGCCAAGCATCTATCCAAAATGCGCAATATCGCCAAGCGCTCCGACACTATTAGCAATGACATGTGCGCAATTGGCATCTTGAAGTAGGCAATCTGGTGTTGCGGCACATACTTTCTTGAGAAGGAGCGAACAAGATCTCCCCAAGCTGGGAGGGTCCCTTCCAGGTGACAAAAGTTTCCCGCACCGGATGCGTACGCTTGGCTACAGAGGTTTGAACACCGCTTCCCAACCCGTAGAACATAGAGGACCTTCATAAATTCTACACTTAGCACGGAGGTGAGTCTATTGTTATAGTATTTCATAGTGTCTAAGAACAATTCGGGTTGGTCCAAGATGTATAGCATGCTACGAATGGTTTCGTACCTTAAGTGTGTACCCTTGCCTCCTCCGTTATCCGGAATTACTATGAAATACTATAATATGAAAACAAACTCTACGTGCATTTACATTGCACATGTTATTATTTATTGTTTACTTGCTCCCTTATACCTTCTTGCCAATAGTAAAGTTGTGCAATCGAGTTGAAAATTGGTTTCTAAGAATTCATGTGATACATATTCAAGTATTTTTGGTAGTCTTTTTCGTGATCTAGTGATTGATGGCCTACTCGCCTTAAAAAAATTGCCAATTATAGGTCCAGAGTGTGCTAAAGATTTAGCCTGGTCCAGCACCTGAAGTATGCCACTCTGCCTTTTCTGGTGTTGCGTCAAAGTAAGGTGGGTATGGACAACACACGGACCAATGGAAGTACAACCGATATACTGGTATTATTAAACTGAATTGTTCAGGACCCTGAGTTCAACAAAGGACAATAAAACACAATTGAACTATAGGCAAGAAGAAGAACCTTTACTACTTTTTCTTGTCTCATGTGCAGGACAAATGATTCACATGCTTGTTCTGGGAGTTGTAGCGTCCCCAGGGGGCCTGTTGTTAATGGGTCCCGTCGGGTCAACATGCGCCGGCACCTCCAGGAAGCCCAATGCTAACGTTTTGCATGTTGGTAAAGGGTCCTGTCGGTGCTCTTGGAGACCAGGATCAAGCTCAGAGCTAACTTAAAAGCTTCAAGTCATTACCAAGTACCTGATGGTAGATGTCCTCAATCCATTGAGTACATCTACCAAGGCGCCAAGTAAAATATGGAAATGACAACACAAAAGAATCAATAATGAAGACCAAAGATGAAGTTCAAAAGAATTTCATTCAAGTTCCAAACTTTTACAAAAAAAAGTTTGAAGATACAATGGCAGATAGAGGATGACAAGATCCTAATTATCACTAGAGTTGTGTTCAAACCACGAGGCTACAGTATTGGCGGCGTCCTGCATGCTGGCCTTGGCTGCTTCCTCCGTCTCTGTGACGGGACCTTCCAACACCAGAGCTAGTGAGATGGAGGGGTCCCAGCTGCGGAACCAAGTCAGCACATATTCTGCTACTGACTTGGTCAGGACCTTTCCCTCCATCTTCAGCTGGTCGCTGATGACATCTTCTACCACTCCCAGTTTGGTCCCGGTGGATTTCAGAGCAGCAAGAGTTTGGCCAACTTCTAGCTTTGGGTCGCTCAGCCAGACCGGATTGAAGCCTAGAAGCACCAGTGCACTTTCGGCACACCCCAAGAAGCCCCCGATTTGCTAGGCTTCTGTCCTCCACGCAACCTCCAGCTCCTCCAAAGGTTTCCTGGAGGTCTTCAACTCTGTGAATCCCTCCTTTGAGAACAGTTCAACCTCTTTGGCATGCTGCTTCTTGGACCGCAACCTGTTTCTCTTGGAGGGTCAAGCGATCCTTCCTCGTCGCAAGGTTCTTCATTTCTTCCTTCACCTCATCCTCCTTGGCAAACACAGCAAGCTCCCGCTTGCTGAGTCCTTGCCCCGCCTGCCATACTCGCTTCTGCTCTTCTTTAGAGCGAGCTTGGAACAGATCAACACGGAGATCCAGATCTTTTTCCCCGCATTATAGCTTCCGGTAGATCTCCACGTCTCTTCCTTGGAGCTCCTACTCCTTATTGGTGACCGCCTCTTGGCGTTGGAGGAGATCTTCCCTCAACTTATTCAAGGAATCCAAGCTAGCATCGACCAATTCATTGGCAGCTCTCGCGTTGTCAAGCACCTGGCGAGTCTGACCGTCCAACACTTTGATGGCAGCTTGCTTATCATTGAGAAGCTTCTCCATGCGCGTCAGGCGCGCTCGCTCAGCTACAAGCCGGTCTCTCTCGTTGCCCAGGCGGGTTTGCATCAGCTTTGTCTTGAAATTTAGAAGCTTCTGCCATCGCCTTAGAGCCTCCCGCTCTGCCTCCAAAACATTGCGCTCATTTGGTCGAGGCCATGTTGCACTTGGCGAAGACTAGGGCATGCATTCTTGATAGAAAGAGATAGAGGGATTGGCTCCGGACCTTTCGTCAGATCCACTTGCTCTCCCATATCTTTGGGAACAGTCATCGGAGCCAATGGAACAAGTATGGACCCCGACAAGTCTTCACCAACTGCCTCGGAGCTATCGCTAATCACCAAGATCTCCTCCGATCTTGCTGCTGACGCAGACGTAGAAGCAATCAACACTTCTGGTGCCTTCATGGCATCAAGTGCTAGCTCAAACACGGCGTCGGTCACTGGCTCTATACCGTCGAGGTATGAGCTGGTAGATCCGGCACTACCTCAACACCCACGACCGGCTCCAGAGTTGACTCTGCTACTGTTGCAACATCAGCTGGTTGGTCCAGCAACTATGGCGTCATCAGCTGGCGCCGAAGTCATCCGGGCATCAGCTATTGGCTCCAGCACCAACACAGTATCCGTCGCGGCCTCGAAATAAACCACAACATCAACCGGCGGGTTAGCCGGCCTAGTATCTTCGGCCGCGATGCTAACCTGGCCTGATGGTGGCACCTGAGCAGCAACTGGCCTCGAAGTTCTAGAAACACAGGATATAAAGAATCAGCAAGAAGCAAGAAATGAGAAAGAAAGCAAATTCCTTATGTCACTTCATACCTAGGGGCTTGGTAGCTCCAGTCGACGCAAAACTTCTTCCCTAGGTGGTCGGAGTCATTTGATCCCATCGTCGTCCGTGATGTAGATGGTCCAGACTTAGCTTCGCGAGTCCCCAAAGTTGATACTGGCTTCAGAGCCACTGGGACCCCCTAGACTAGCACCGCATCTCCTGCTAGAGTTTTTGCCACAAGATCCTTTCTGGACCTAGTGCCCGTTGGTGGCGCCGGAATCGAAGCTGAAGAAATGGGAGGTACAACCACCACAGACTTCAAGGTTGGGCGCAACACTAACGATGATGGTCATAGCTGGCTTGGCGGAGCTCGTATGAACTCCCTCCAACCTCCTCTTCCTACTGGAAGAATTGGCGGAATCTTTCCCCTTGCTCTGGCTTGAGTCGGACTCTTTCCGCTAGCTAGGTTCTGCAACAGATTTCCCTTTGCCACTAGCAGAGGCAGGTTTGGACCTCTCCTACTTACTGGGGGCTGAAGCTTCAGAGATGACTATTCCTCTTGAGGCGTCACACCTCTGTCGCACGGTGATGCTGGTATCATCGAGAGCCAGTATTTCCTTCAGTAGTTGTGACCTCACCTTCGAGGCGAACACTGGCAAGAAGTCCGATGCAGGCATGAGGCCATCCTTGGAGATGGTACCACTGTACAGCTTTGACAAACTGAACAGAAGATCCTTCTCATCTAAGTCAGTTCCTAAGCCGACCTCAAGCCAGTTGAAGTCCATCTCCCCGCCATAGTTACAGGTTGGGAACTCCCGCTGCTGAAGAGGAGCAAGGCACCGAGACAGTAAATCGCTGAGCACCATCACTGATGACAAACCTTCTTCAGCTAGGTGCCGAATCCTTGTGCGAAACTTGTTGTACTCCGTCGATAGGTCCGAAATGATCTCCCATAAATTAGTGTCTGTGGTGGGAGTCCTATCGGCAACTCCAAGCGGTCATGCTGGTCTGTTCGAACTATCACCCAGTCACTCTTCTAGGTATGCCACTTCCCAAAGGAGAAATATCTGATGTACTAGTACGGAGAGTTCCTCCGAATCTAAAAGTGGTAAGCTCCGATGAGGCCTGAACCTTTCCCAGTCGGCTAGAGGGTGAAGAATGTCTTGAACAGGGGCACGCAGAGCCTCACACACATCTACATCTCGTAGAAGTGGAAAAGATCGCCACCAGAAGAATGGAGTGATGGCTGAGGTGTTGGAGTTGAAGTCCGTACACCTCCATCTGCATTAGAAGGAAGGAGGAAACTGGCAGGACTAACCCAACCATGGTATACATTGTAAAGACGACGATGTCCCCGGAGCTCTTCTTGGTGAAAGGAAGGCTCCCGCAGCGCATCGCGTTGCCGAAGGGCTTTGCCAGCCCATCATCTTCCGGACTCTCAAGATGTCCCGCTTGCTCACAAGCCTAGAGGGGAGAAGGTCGGGCTCCAAGGTTGCTTGTGGAGAAGATCAGAAAGCACAAGCACAATGCAAAGAATGAAGCGGAGAGTTCTATGTGCAAGGAATCAAATAGGAGAATAAGAGTTTCTTCACTGTGCAAACTCCTCCCTTTATTATCCTCTGCGATGCTTGGAAGGCAATTGCACAAGCTTGGTTACGCACCGCATACTCACCTTTGTCGATGACAAGGGGGCCCGGGTCCACTTGGCAAAAACGTCGCACCAGGTGAACCGTTGTCATGATGAGAAGTTGGCAACCCAAGGGAGGCAGCCTGACAGGGCCACAAAGATTGTGCTGGGAACCGATGTTCTTCAATGTGTGGGACCCGCACGCCACACATCACACCTGCCGTTGGTACGAGAATGTGCCGTTGTTTCAACTGCCCATGTGAAATGTTGAAGTATCAACGCGGGAAGTGATGGTGGCCCCACCCGCAGGGTCGAAACCTCTCCCAAGGTTGGCACGGGGGCCACTATCGGTACCCTGCGGACCAGGTACCCTCGCTTACCAGAGGAAGAAGCGTTGAGTCCCACCTTTCAGGAGAGAAGACATCTGGAGGCCACCACGTGTCCCGCAGCGCCGGACCTGCCTCCCTGCTAAGGGTGGCTCCGGTACTGCATTGTGTCCCGTGGCATCGGACCTACCTCCTTGCTAAGGGTGGCTCCAGTGCTTGCCACGTGTCCTACATCTCCAGACTTGCCTCCCTGGTAAGGATAGCTATTGTGCTACCACGTGTCATGTGACGTCGGACCTGCCTCCATACTAAAGGTGGCTTCGGTGCTGCCATGTGTCTTGAAACTCCGGACCTGCCTCCCTGCTAAGGGTGGCTCCGGTGCTGCCACATGTTTTGCAGCGTCGGACTTGCCTCCCTGCTAAGGGTGGCTCCAGTGCTGCCACATGTCCCGCGGCGCTGGACCTGCCTCCCTGCTAAAGGTGGCTCCGGTGCTGCCACGTGTTGGACCCTACCTTTCCAATGGAAAGGACTTTGGGATATCCAACGGCGCGGATATTCAAGGCTATAAATCAGTAGTTTCAAGACCTAGTTGATGCGTCATTAATTTCTTATTAATGATGCACAATCAGGAGTGTGGTAATGTCGCCATCAAGGCACGTTAATACATGATAAATCACTATTAAGTGTCTTACATTGTGTACAGGGTGCCTGATAGCCTGGGGCCATCTGTCGGGTCTTGCCATGGCCTCACTGTAACAGCCAGACCTTGGCATATAAAATGTTTGTGCTGCACGATAGAAGAAAGGAGGGCTGATCTCAGACGCTCGCATACTGAGTCAGGCTCAGTAACACTCAATACCACACACAAACCTCCGTGGAGTGGGGTATTATGCTCAGGCGGCCCAGAACACGTATAAATCCTTGTGTCACCTTGTTCTTGAATTCTTCGATTTACGCCCTCCTAAAAAAGAAACTTTGCGGACTACTTCTTAGTAGTATTGGGGGAAGTATCGATTGCATACTTCGACAAGCGTCCTGCCTTCTCACCAGCTGGTCTAGCAGGGCAGCCTCAACAGATCCAGTAGCATGGTAAGCCGCGGGGTGGGAGCACCGTTGGGCACTATTACAACTATGGAGAGTCTGGTCACTTCCCCAATTGTTGCCCAATGAATAAGCTGCAGCAGCAGCAGCGTTACCTGCGTGGTTGGGACTCCAGTGAACCACATTTCCTTGGTGGAAGTACATGAGGAACCTGATGCGGTAGTTGGTACGTTTACCACTAATTCTCACCTTGCTACAATATTGTATGATTTAGGTGCTACACATTCATTTATAGCTAAAAAAATCATAAGGGGGCATGCCATGGCAATGACATTAGTGACTTAAGTGGTAGTAGTAAACTCTTTTAGGGAAAAATCAAGACAAGGGAGGTGTGGCCAAAAGTAAGTCTAGAAATGAGGAGGTAGCATTTTCTATAGATCTCATCACACTAGAGTCAAAAATATCGATATCATCCTCAGGATGAATTGGTTGGTCAAATATGATGGAGTGATACATTGTGCAACAAGGACTGTCAATCTATCTCAAAGAGATAGTACCAAGGTGGAGTTCAAATCTATCGAAACATTGGCCGAGAAGATCCAATTTCACTAGATCGACTCTATAGAGGGGATCCAGGTGGTTAGTGAGTTTCAGGATGTTTTCCCTAAGGACTTACCAGATATGCCACCAAATCGAGTCATCAAATTCATTATTGAGATAGTACATGTCATCGCTCTTACATATAAGAGAACATAGAGGATGGATGTTGAGAAGTTAGCAGAGCTCAAGGAACATATCCAAGAGCTGCTAAACAAAGGGTATATGTGTCCTATTTCCTAACCTTGGGCAGCCCCAGTCATATTTCTGCCGAAGAAAGATGGGACACGAAGATTGTGTGTAGACTATGAAGCCCCTAATGCAGTAACCATCAAGGACAAGTATCCCTTGCCAAGTACTGAATACTTGTTTGATCAGCTGAGAGGTGCACGTTTCTTATCCAAAATTAACCCTTGTTTGGTATATACTCGATTTAAGATTTGAGCCTCAAATATTCCGCAAATGGCCTTTGTTACTCATTATGGTCTCTACGAGTACATAGTCATGTTGTTCGGATTGACCAATACCCTGGCTTACATCATGTACCTTATGAATAAGGTGTTGATGGAGTATTTGGAGAAATTTATGGTGGTGTTCATCGATCATATTTTGTTTTTTGTTTAGAAATGAATAATAGCATGAGCAACATCTGGGGATGGTGCTGCAAAGGCTTTGGGGAAATCAATTGTACGCCAAGCTTAGTAAGTGTGAGTTATGGTTAAAGAAAGTGGAATTCTTGGGACACATTGTATCTGAGGGAGGAGTATCTGTCTATCCAGGAAAGATGGTATATGTGACGAAGTGGAAGGCACCAAAAAATGAGGGAGAGATCAAAAACTTCATGGGTATAGCACGGTATTACCACTGATTTGCTGAGGGCTTCTCCAAGATTACTAGACCGATCGCCATGATGCTTGAGAAGGGGCAGTTTTCAGATGGATGCCCGGTTGTGAAGCAAGTATCCAGAAGTAGATGAGGAGACTGACATCAGCACCGTGTTGATTATGCCTGACATGCAGAAAGAGTTCTCATATTTCTTATATGCTTCCGAGCGGGGTTTGGGATGCGTACTGATGTGGGAGGGACACGTCGTGTCCTATGCCTTCAGACAGCTTCAGAAGCACGAGAGGAACTATTTGACTGATTACTTGGAGTTGGTTGATGTGAGGACCGGGTCCACACATTCCAGGAATCGAAGAGGGTGGGGCTGTGGGGACCGGAGTCCACACATCCGAGGATCTCATTGGGTGGTACCGTGCGATGCGGCACCTAACAGCACACACAAAAAGGATACCAAAACATATAAAGTTTTCATTTCATAATAAGAAGAGTTTACAAAAGGGTGTACAATAGAAGTACACACGCAGCGGAAAATACATACTCAAAATCTCAACTAACTAAGCAGGAGAGAAGACGTCCATGCCCTAGGACGATTCTCACTAGCAACACGAAGAACAAACAGCAGCGGCGTGGCTCACATGAGATTTATCTCGACACCTCGAGTCTCATGTACAACCTGAACAGCAGAAATAAAACTAATACCTGCAAAAATCGTTAAAGCGCAAACGTGAGCATAAGGCTCAGCAAGACTTAACCGTCTCACTAGACATATGCAAGGGGACACTAAACATAGGTAAGGAATAGCATAAATGGACTCGCCTACAAGTGGATCCTTATAATCAAGTTTTAAGTAGCAAATGACATTCTCTGAGCACGGCACATCATGGGCTCCACAATCAAACAAGAAACGTTTTACCGATGATATGACATGCCCAAAGCACATAATGCTATTACAGCTAAAGTATGGGGAAATTGTAAATCTTTAGTTATACTATCTCTAAACCAAACAAAGTTGTAAAGCAATTATAATTCAATGTCATATGACTTTCCTGACTTCTTTAGTATTTACTACGTCACGACACAGTGAACAAGTGGTACTCTATTACTGCGAGGGACAGTGATTGCAATCAGGACACACCCGGACAACACGACACATACGTCGTTCGGAAGTGTCAGCGAGCACACCCGTACCTACATAACACTTCAGTACTAGGCGTATATGGCAACCTTTCGCAAGACACTCAAATGCCGAACCGGTCGATCCGTCACGGGCAGGAGGTCCCTGCGTGGGGCGTACTCTGACGTGCCCACCAGCGGATTTACACCTTGCTACCCTCAACCCACACCTATAAAACGGAACGGTATGCCTCGACACCCAAGTGACCAAGCTACGTCAGTTTATTGGATTCCATATGTCCATTATGTTGCCGGTACAATTCAAGCTTGTCCAGCGGGGCCGCATACGGACGGGCCTTAATCAACACAGGCAGGGCTATGCGACCGAGACTCAATTCTCGCCGCTTCCTATCCATTCCCTGCCCGGTCTCCATTTCATTATATTAAGCCATTTTCTATTCGACCAATCCTGTGAGATACATCTCTCGCGAGTAGATTCCAACTACTCGACTTCTACCGGGTTTCCTATGCATTAGCAAAGCAGTTACTACAGGTCAAACTGTAACTCGTGCCAAATAAACCCCTGGGATTTTTGGTCATGCAAGTGGAGTATCATTCACCCTAAACGTAATGCACAATTCATATGCTGTTCATCATAGTGATAAAGTAAAAGTTTATAAACGACTTAAATGCAAACCGGGGCTTGCCTTAGTTTGCGACTGAACAAATGTCAATTGTTAGGGCTTGATCTTCCTCCGGAGGACCTGCCATGGAACCTCAGTGGAAACACCTTGGCCTTCTCCTCCAAGTGAAGCTTCTTGTCGATCACCTATCAGCACGTTCCTATCGACATGATATGCATATAAGTAATTAAGTAATTAAGTAATTTAAGAAAAGACTCCACGGGGTTGTGTAAACTCTAAGAATGAGGAGTTCAACTAGGAAGGACAAATATGCCTTTGTTGTGTGAATGAACAAAGGATGAAGTCAAGTGGTCATAGTAGTGTCAAGATGTGAATTGAAAGGTGCAATGTAAGCACACATTGCAACTTGGCATTCAACACTCGACACTATGCCACTCAAGGACGATACAGCTGAATGGTGTGAAAGTGTTGGACTGGTAGGGTAAGGATGACCTAAGAGTCAAGGTGGCATAGTAGTGTCGAGATAAGCACTCAAAGGTGCAATGTAATGACACATCGCAATTTAGCACTCGACACTTGGAGCTATGCCGCACAAAGAGTGATAAGGTAGAATGGTGAAGAAGTATTACTGGACTGTGTGATGTAAGGAAGACTAAGCGATCAAGATGGAGCATTGAAAGCTTAAGGCACGAGTGAACTGTGCAACAAGAGGTTGTGACTTAGAAGTCGACCAATGACACAAACTCATTAAGGAGTAAACCTAATTACGTGACAAGTGTGGTTGCAGGGTCCTGATAAGGATGAACCAGGATGAAACCATAGTGACACTTGGGAGTGAAGTGAGGTCAACATTGCTTGGACTCAAAGAGTCGTAACAAGCCCTGTTAATCTGATGTGAGTACCAAGACAACATTCAAATGACCTTTAGGTAAAGTAGTTTCTACGGCAAGCTTCTTGAGCATCGTTCAAGTGCTTACGCGACGACACTAATGTAGTGCCTCCCGCAAGCTTGTCCAGGTGAGCTCGATAAACTCTTGGGACTTAAATATGATGCGAGACCTTGCTGTGAAGGCATGCTTTGCCATCTCGAGAAGATCAGATTAGCCACGTCCACATCGACCCAGACTCGTCAAAGGGGGTGAGCGGAATCTCGAACACCACCTTGTGAGTCTTAAGGCTAGTGATGTCGACTCGGTTGTTGATAAGCGACTCGACGAACCTGCCGTCGATGAAGTGGTACACCAAGTTAACCAATCCTGTGATCGGTTAGAGAACATCCTCGACAAAACCAAGGAACTCTTATCCAAGGTTCCCCTTGGTCTAGTTCTCCTTGTTGGTCGCAATGTTCATGCATACCTCTACCCTAGGTCATCGGTGATCACCGACACACCTGGTTTGACCTAGAAGGCATTTCATCGAGCATCTTGGCTATACCCAGGACTCGAAGAGTCTCGCCTTGACCAAACCCTAATTTGGCTAAACGACTGTCGACCGTTGTGTCGTGGTTGTGTTTCAGCATCATGTACGTTACAGGCATCCTTCATCTCGATGCCAGGACACGATGATGGCTCGGAGTGTCACGACGACGTCATATGGTCAACGACGTCGACGCGGCTCATGGTGGAGCATCACGAGCACGCACGGACATGGCAACGTGATACAAACGACAAAGGAGGTCGACTTAGGGACTTCTATAGAAATGATATTAATGCGAAAACTGGACGTATGACTTGACGAGACATGAGCACCATTAGGGGTCACGATGAACGGACATCGATGACATCAAGCAAGATATTTTAGTGCAAGGCTCACCTTGTAGACATTTCGCCGAACAACTAGGGTGTGCACTTGACTTCCGTCTCTTCATCACCATTCAAAGGGCATCTTGGCACTTGGGCTTGCCGGTTTCAACCTCATTCTACCCCTGCATCACAGACCAGTTCTACACATCAACAAAGCTGGTTCTTTCCTCTTGAACATTTCATCGAACATCTTGGCTGCAGCACTGTCCCAACTAATCTTTGCACAAATCAGAGCTAACCTTGAGCCGGTTGTCGATACCATGGTGTCAAAGGTGTGTTCCTGCATATCCTCCATCACACCCATTACTTATTTCTCTGCTAGGACATGGCCTATGAGCAGAACGCCTTCTCACCCTTATAGATGAAGATGTCCCTGTTCTGAGGCAGCCTCCTCATGCAGCAGCCGCAGCGGCCGGAGGCGACGCCAGCCGGCGCCGGGGCAGCCGACGGCCGGTCGGTGAATGGCTCGACGGTGAACACCACCTTCCCGCACGCGCCTGCCGGACCACCGCGGACCTCCAGCGTCTCGCCGCCGAGGATGTGCGTCGTCCTCGGGTTCGCGCCGCGCGCGATGACGCAGGTGTACTCCTCGGAGTCCTCCGCCTGCCCCGGGACGCCGCCCGAGGCGGTGGCGACGCTGATGACCGACGCGGCATCCTTCTTGAACGCAGCCGCTGGCTTCGGCTTCGGCAGCCCCGGCTCGAGGAACGGCCTGATGGAGTCGAGGAACGAGGTCTTCCCGCTGAACAGCAGGGAGCCGGCGTCGGCGGTGAGGGCGTCGACGAGGCCGAGACCGACCCTCGGCGGGCTGGTCAACCTGAGGTGGTTCTTCAGGTCCAGCGGCGAGGTCGGGCTCCAGACCGAGTCCGTGTCCGCGCCACTGTCGCTCAAGCCCTTGCCGCTCAGCCGCACGAAGAGGCCGGGCATCCTGAAGAACCCCGTGGAGGCAGTGCTCCTCGGTCCGCTCGATACCACCATGGCAAATGGCTTGGTCTCGCACTCGCAGTAGCTGAGCGCGATTAACTCTTGCTTGGTGCTGGTTCTTGGGGCTGCGGCGACGCTCTGCCTTGGACGAGGGGAGGAGCTGGCCGCTTAAGCAGAGGAGGGAGAAGAAGCTGGGTCGGGCGCTGATAAGGACAGAGAGAGAAGCAAATTTGGTTTTTGTGGCTAAGAATGACATGTGGGGCCCACTCCAATTCCCCCCTTATCCACTTCAGTCCAGATGTAAAATATTTTTTTCCATTGAGTTGGTTACCAGTGGGGTCCACCTTCTCCCTAGTACTGAGGATAAGTTTGACATGTGGGTCCCACTCTTTTCTTCCTTCTCTTTTCAAAATTCAAATGGAGCTAGCAAACAAGCTTCAAAAATAGTCAACTTTGGCCCAGTGACTAAATAAAATGTGGAGAATTTTATGGTGCAATCAGATTTCAAAACTGGGCAAGTTGAATTTGAACTCAGGTTTAAATTTGAATTCAAGTGGTGACACTTGACTCAAGGAAATAAATAGTAGATTAGGTTGAAAAATCCTGAAACTTTGAAGTTAACCTTTTTGAACCATAAGGGACCTCAGGAAAAATTTGGAGTTGATTTGGACAAGGTTGAGCACAAAGTTTAAATTTAAAGTCGACGTTGATTAAACTCTCAGTACGTGTCCAATAAATGGGAAACGTGCTTCAAATATTTTTGAAACTTTTCCGAGAGTCTAATTGGAATATTAGAAGGTCATGGAAAAATTTACGGCATGAGATTTGAATATTTTTGAATGTCCCATTTTAGGGTTGAAATAATTCCTATTAAGATTTTAAGTTTTAACAACTCCATATTTGTAGTGAACATGGGTTAACGCATGTGATACATGTGAGTTTGGATTTCTAAGTTCATTTTCAAAAATTTTTAAGTTCACATTTTTGCGTTTTTGTTCTTCCGAAAAACGGGCTTTTACAATCCTTCCCCCTTAAAGGAATCTCGTCCCGAGATTCTAACAGGTAGAATAATAGAACGATGAGGGAACGATTCGTAAAAGAGGGTCATTGACTAAGGAAAAATGGCAATGCCCTTAAAAACTTAGGTTCTACGAAATAGTGATTATCTTCAAGCATCTTAAGAAATTCTAAAGTCTGCTTCAGGAGATTCTAGTCTTTAGGTTGATAACCTTGACAAGATGCTCGACATGACAATATCACATCGTAAAGCTCTCACGTCTGGTACTGATCCTTTATTATTGTACTCTTATACTGACATGACATATTGTCCTGTCTTAGTCTTGATTTGAAGAATTTGCACTTGTTCTTTGCTTCTCTAGGTCACCTTGATAGTTTGAAACTTTTCTTGCATTGGTTCTTGGTTGCTTGCTTGGTTTTGTATAGGTCCTTTCAACTTAATGTGGTATTTCCCTTGACATGAGTTAAGATGGTTTACGAGGTTAAACAACAATCATTAACCTCGTTTGATGTTTAGTCAACCATAGGATTCCTTAGCCGTAGTATAAGAGTAGCAAGACACTCAACACTCTTATGTAATCAAAACAGCAGGAATATTGAAGATATGACGACTACAAGGTTTCTGGGTATATCAACGTCTTCAAACAATAGAAGCAGAAGATGAAGACCTTTTTGCGGTGGCACATGAGGATGTAAGGATTCAGTATCCTCATATGTTTCAACACAGCAAAGAACTCAATCATATGGTAACTACAAGGTAATTAGTATAGCAAGGTTACCATATAACAACACAAGACCTTAGATGGACCCAAAGAGTTTCACGAGGTTGACAAACGAACGGTATCCTCGCGAGGAAGGAGATTTCATGAATTTTACAAGGTTGATCATCGAACTGATGACTACTCGATGACGAACGGTATAGTTGCAACAATTAAGGTACTTGAACCTAACAAATCAAGGATGGAAGTCCAAGTGTTTGTTTAGTTGCAAGTACTCAAGGCGATTTGAGTTTCAACAAGTCAAAGACAAAGACTCAACTGTGTTTTAGTCACAAGGTGTCCCTTGTGCTACTCAAGATAATGAAACCCGTCGAAGGCGTTGCGAACGATAAAATTGATCACAACTCAAAAATGTTAGGCACTACTTACGTATCTGAACGGGGTCACATATTCTTGCTCAAAACTCATTAGTAATTACGTTTTATGATGCATCACAAACCGGATGATGTTATGCAGACACAATGCAACTCCGCGGATAATTATGCAAGGTATGGTGCATTCAGTATTATGCTTTGAGCAAAAATAGGTAAGACAATCCAAACACAGTCAGAAGTATCCCAAATACAGGAGGATTGATTAAACTTGGTCATGAAAGGCGCTAGAAAAGACTTGCTACTTTCATATCTCGACCAAGTTCGATGGTTTCAAGGTAAAAGTATTAGCAAGGAATGGTGAGGTTCATCTCAAGGCAACGGAGTGTACAAAATGGAACAAAGTGATTGAACTTCTTGTTGATCGGAAGTTCCCTAAAGCTTGTTAACCACAACCTACAGGTAATTGTGGTTCCTTAACAATGGGTCAGGTTTTTCATCTCGTAGTTTTCTTAAAGTACTATGTCTACTCCTTAAAAGGTGCGGTAGGGTTGCCTTCAGAAGTGGCAAAGAGAGTAACCTTTGAAGAGTAAGGTTCTCCTCACTTCCGTAGGTTGCACTAAGTGGTTGACAAGGTACTGTGCTAGGCACGACCTTGGTTAGTAATCCACGTTCTTGCTAAAGAATTTCCAGCTCATACTACTCACTTATGGCTTCTCGTCTCAGAGACTGAAGCAAAGGAGTGGTTTAGCGTGAAGAATCAACTGACTCCTTTAACTCGTTAATCGAGTTCCACAAGAAACGGGGTTCAAGGTAATCCGTCACTTAAGCTTCGCATTGACTTAATGAGTCAATGTTGTACTCGGTCCTACTTACTTGAGCATTGCTCCCAGCACGTTGGTTCGGTGTCGATGTACCTTGGTATGACACCTAGGTGAACGTAACACTTCAATTACTAGATGAACTCCTTCCCCCTTAAGATTCAAGCTAGGTGAGCAAGAAGCTTACTCCAAGCAATATTTATGGGGAGGGTCGTCCAACTAAGGGAAGTGTCATACATGCTCAATGCACAATTAAAGTGTGAGATGCAAGGTTACATAGTCAAAACACTAGCATGTGCATCCGAGCAAAAAGGGATTTGCCTTAGTGTAATACTCAATTCTAAAGGCAAATATTGTTGGGTCGCAACACCTGGGATGTTATGGAACTCCTCGAGTTGAACTCGAGAACCAAATCCATAAACACCCTGAAGGGTCATCACCCGGGTAAATCCTGGTGGAGGATGAACAGCTTGGACGCAACTTAGATTTTGGCCAAGTAAATGGCAAAATCATATCTTGAGGTGAACAACAAAGTTAAAGTACACTTCAAGACCTTTCTAAAAAGTATTGGCTTGACTCTAGATCGTCTCTGGTTTGCAAGTTATGCAATTTTAAAGTTAGCAGATTTCTCTGCACTTTCAGCAGAATCTGCTTAAACAGTAGCAGTTTTGATCTAAACTTTTCACGCTGTTCTGATGGAAATCTGGAAATATTCTTATTTACAAAGTTGTAGCCAGTGTAATAAGATTTCCATAATGTACTTACTTGTCTTCATATCAGCTCTGGTTCAAAAGATATGAATTTTTGAAGTTGGGTAAAATTTCAGCATTCAGAATTGAATTCAGTTCAGATTGACCACTCTGTATTCAAACTCGATTTGGAATAGGTAGATGACCGATTCAGGTTTGGAGCCAATTTCAAAAATTGTAGCTGACTCTCTAAACTCTCCAACGGTTACTCGCGTGACACCATTGGATCAAGGGTCTGCGAGTTATGAATTAAATTCAGAGGTGTACAGATTGCTGTCCAGTTTGAGTATGCCTGGACAGTCTCTGCGATTATCTAAATTTCACCCACCAAAACAAGGATTTTGGTCTTGAGCTGAACAGAAAACATGCAGAGGACTCCCAAATCTTTCTAAAGAGTATTTACTTGCCCTCATAGAACTTCTGGTTGAGAAGATATGGCATTTGCAAGTTGACAGTTTTTCTGAAAATTTGGACGGCACCTCCTTTGTTTAAGGCTGATTTTGTCCACAAATTCAGATATACGAACATCAATATTTGCAAAAGTAACACATGGCAAACTTGTTGCATACTTTCTCAGGATCCCAGAAATGTAAAATACGAATCCATTCGACAATTCTACTAGGAACTATAATCGAAACAGTAACTGAACAGGTAACGGTTCATATTCTGAACTGTTTCGACACCTTAAACGATACTTCAATTTAGACTTGGTTATTGTGAGTTTTAGCCTTCGTGTTTATTAGGAAGTTGGTAGAGGACTCTTTAAGCTTTCCATGCATGTATAAACATGCATAGTTTGCATTTCTAGTTTAAGAGTTATGTCCGTTCAAAGTTCAGAATTTTTCTGACTGTTTCAGATAGCACCTATATACATGTATTATCTTCAACTCTGTTTTCTAATTAGTTATAAGCTGAATTTGAGGTATCACTGAATAACAAAGTTGTAGAATAGCTTTTCCACTTTCCAGAAATGTATCATAATGGAACAGAAGAGCTTTCTTCAAGGAAATATGACAAAAGTTCAGATGCTGGTCCGTGTAGTTTCAGAACAGCAGCTGCTGTGATAATGGTGCATTTTCATCACCATAAAAGCATCTTTTGGCTTGGAGGTCAATAGGAAAATATTAGAAGACTCCAAAAGCTTTTCAAAAAGTATTCACTTGCCTCCAAAGCCCTCCAGGTTGAAGAGATATGGAATTTCAAAGTCAGGTCCATTCTGTTCGAAAACAGAACTCACCGGCTTCGAAACACAAGAATTTGGAAACAAACTCAAATTTTGAAACTTAGCTCAAAACTCAAGTCCGATGGCTAGAACTTGATTCACAACTAATCATTTTCTTTAGAATCAAATGGAATCTTAAAAGAGACTTGACGACCTTCTTATCCATAGCATATCACTATGGATCTTCAAACTTAACCAAAGTCTTACTCCGGCGAAGTCGAGCTAAACTCTCGCCAGGAGCAAAGAACTTTGGTTCACCTACTCTTGAAAAGAAACATTTTAATTTGTCCACAAGATATCAACAACTGATACTTGGACTCAATATGAATATGAAGTCATTTCTTTCGTGGGGGATGGTCAAAGTATCAAGTGTGATACTGACGGTACTACGTGCCTTACTAAAAGAAAAGTCTAATCCGGTATATCCGGATACGTCTAGAGGTGGTCCTACTATCGATCACTCGCAAACGTATTCTACACGGGTCGCTACCGGAGTTAGTGTACCTGCAGAAGACAAACAATCCCCTTTCACACCTTCACACCTCAAGGGCGGCACGGGGAAACACGACAGGCAATCACAATAAGATATAATTAAAAGTAAATGCATACGACTCTGGCGTGAGTCGTCCTCGAGTGAGGCCATGTCTCGAGGTACATGGCTGTAAATACGTCTGTACAGCAAAGACTCCCGTACGATCCGGCTTATACACGCTCGGGCATACGTGTTTCGCATGATCCCATAGAACATGAATGGTTCTAGAGATGCATACTATCGGGTTATACACCACCCGACGGGGGCTCCCACTAATTTTGTGTCACGCTGGGGTACCGCGTGTCATATGTTCTCAGAAACATGGAAAGTTTCAGAGACTCATATTGACTTTCCGTGCTAAGCCACGGAAATTTCACATACCATATCTCGTATGCAGAGTTTACCGAGATTGATCCGCTCTCGGCGGCGTACCTTACCTCTTACCTTGAAGACAGAGCGTCGTTACAGAATAATATAACAAGTTAGTTCACCACCTTTATAACTTATACTAGTAATAGTCCTTAATGGGCATATAGCTAATCATCACTCGACTACTTCGGAGTTTTCGAAAATAGGCTCTTTTCGAGCGTGCTATTCCCAATGAAGCTCTGATACCATGTCTGTGGGGACCGGAGTCCACACATCCGAGGATCTCATTGGGTGGTACCGTGCGATGCGGCACCTAACAGCACACACAAAAAGGATACCAAAACATATAAAGTTTTCATTTCATAATAAGAAGAGTTTACAAAAGGGTGTACAATAGAAGTACACACGCAGCGGAAAATACATACTCAAAATCTCAACTAACTAAGCAGGAGAGAAGACGTCCATGCCCTAGGACGATTCTCACTAGCAACACGAAGAACAAACAGCAGCGGCGTGGCTCACATGAGATTTATCTCGACACCTCGAGTCTCATGTACAACCTGAACAGCAGAAATAAAACTAATACCTGCAAAAATCGTTAAAGCGCAAACGTGAGCATAAGGCTCAGCAAGACTTAACCGTCTCACTAGACATATGCAAGGGGACACTAAACATAGGTAAGGAATAGCATAAATGGACTCGCCTACAAGTGGATCCTTATAATCAAGTTTTAAGTAGCAAATGACATTCTCTGAGCACGGCACATCATGGGCTCCACAATCAAACAAGAAACGTTTTACCGATGATATGACATGCCCAAAGCACATAATGCTATTACAGCTAAAGTATGGGGAAATTGTAAATCTTTAGTTATACTATCTCTAAACCAAACAAAGTTGTAAAGCAATTATAATTCAATGTCATATGACTTTCCTGACTTCTTTAGTATTTACTACGTCACGACACAGTGAACAAGTGGTACTCTATTACTGCGAGGGACAGTGATTGCAATCAGGACACACCCGGACAACACGACACATACGTCGTTCGGAAGTGTCAGCGAGCACACCCGTACCTACATAACACTTCAGTACTAGGCGTATATGGCAACCTTTCGCAAGACACTCAAATGCCGAACCGGTCGATCCGTCACGGGCAGGAGGTCCCTGCGTGGGGCGTACTCTGACGTGCCCACCAGCGGATTTACACCTTGCTACCCTCAACCCACACCTATAAAACGGAACGGTATGCCTCGACACCCAAGTGACCAAGCTACGTCAGTTTATTGGATTCCATATGTCCATTATGTTGCCGGTACAATTCAAGCTTGTCCAGCGGGGCCGCATACGGACGGGCCTTAATCAACACAGGCAGGGCTATGCGACCGAGACTCAATTCTCGCCGCTTCCTATCCATTCCCTGCCCGGTCTCCATTTCATTATATTAAGCCATTTTCTATTCGACCAATCCTGTGAGATACATCTCTCGCGAGTAGATTCCAACTACTCGACTTCTACCGGGTTTCCTATGCATTAGCAAAGCAGTTACTACAGGTCAAACTGTAACTCGTGCCAAATAAACCCCTGGGATTTTTGGTCATGCAAGTGGAGTATCATTCACCCTAAACGTAATGCACAATTCATATGCTGTTCATCATAGTGATAAAGTAAAAGTTTATAAACGACTTAAATGCAAACCGGGGCTTGCCTTAGTTTGCGACTGAACAAATGTCAATTGTTAGGGCTTGATCTTCCTCCGGAGGACCTGCCATGGAACCTTAGTGGAAACACCTTGGCCTTCTCCTCCAAGTGAAGCTTCTTGTCGATCACCTATCAGCACGTTCCTATCGACATGATATGCATATAAGTAATTAAGTAATTAAGTAATTTAAGAAAAGACTCCACGGGGTTGTGTAAACTCTAAGAATGAGGAGTTCAACTAGGAAGGACAAATATGCCTTTGTTGTGTGAATGAACAAAGGATGAAGTCAAGTGGTCATAGTAGTGTCAAGATGTGAATTGAAAGGTGCAATGTAAGCACACATTGCAACTTGGCATTCAACACTCGACACTATGCCACTCAAGGACGATACAGCTGAATGGTGTGAAAGTGTTGGACTGGTAGGGTAAGGATGACCTAAGAGTCAAGGTGGCATAGTAGTGTCGAGATAAGCACTCAAAGGTGCAATGTAATGACACATCGCAATTTAGCACTCGACACTTGGAGCTATGCCGCACAAAGAGTGATAAGGTAGAATGGTGAAGAAGTATTACTGGACTGTGTGATGTAAGGAAGACTAAGCGATCAAGATGGAGCATTGAAAGCTTAAGGCACGAGTGAACTGTGCAACAAGAGGTTGTGACTTAGAAGTCGACCAATGACACAAACTCATTAAGGAGTAAACCTAATTACGTGACAAGTGTGGTTGCAGGGTCCTGATAAGGATGAACCAGGATGAAACCATAGTGACACTTGGGAGTGAAGTGAGGTCAACATTGCTTGGACTCAAAGAGTCGTAACAAGCCCTGTTAATCTGATGTGAGTACCAAGACAACATTCAAATGACCTTTAGGTAAAGTAGTTTCTACGGCAAGCTTCTTGAGCATCGTTCAAGTGCTTACGCGACGACACTAATGTAGTGCCTCCCGCAAGCTTGTCCAGGTGAGCTCGATAAGCTCTTGGGACTTAAATATGATGCGAGACCTTGCTGTGAAGGCATGCTTTGCCATCTCGAGAAGATCAGATTAGCCACGTCCACATCGACCCAGACTCGTCAAAGGGGGTGAGCGGAATCTCGAACACCACCTTGTGAGTCTTAAGGCTAGTGATGTCGACTCGGTTGTTGATAAGCGACTCGACGAACCTGCCGTCGATGAAGTGGTACACCAAGTTAACCAATCCTGTGATCGGTTAGAGAACATCCTCGACAAAACCAAGGAACTCTTATCCAAGGTTCCCCTTGGTCTAGTTCTCCTTGTTGGTCGCAATGTTCATGCATACCTCTACCCTAGGTCATCGGTGATCACCGACACACCTGGTTTGACCTAGAAGGCATTTCATCGAGCATCTTGGCTATACCCAGGACTCGAAGAGTCTCGCCTTGACCAAACCCTAATTTGGCTAAACGACTGTCGACCGTTGTGTCGTGGTTGTGTTTCAGCATCATGTACGTTACAGGCATCCTTCATCTCGATGCCAGGACACGATGATGGCTCGGAGTGTCACGACGACGTCATATGGTCAACGACGTCGACGCGGCTCATGGTGGAGCATCACGAGCACGCACGGACATGGCAACGTGATACAAACGACAAAGGAGGTCGACTTAGGGACTTCTATAGAAATGATATTAATGCGAAAACTGGACGTATGACTTGACGAGACATGAGCACCATTAGGGGTCACGATGAACGGACATCGATGACATCAAGCAAGATATTTTAGTGCAAGGCTCACCTTGTAGACATTTCGCCGAACAACTAGGGTGTGCACTTGACTTCCGTCTCTTCATCACCATTCAAAGGGCATCTTGGCACTTGGGCTTGCCGGTTTCAACCTCATTCTACCCCTGCATCACAGACCAGTTCTACACATCAACAAAGCTGGTTCTTTCCTCTTGAACATTTCATCGAACATCTTGGCTGCAGCACTGTCCCAACTAATCTTTGCACAAATCAGAGCTAACCTTGAGCCGGTTGTCGATACCATGGTGTCAAAGGTGTGTTCCTGCATATCCTCCATCACACCCATTACTTATTTCTCTGCTAGGACATGGCCTATGAGCAGAACGCCTTCTCACCCTTATAGATGAAGATGTCCCTATTCTGAGGCAGCCTCCTCATGCAGCAGCCGCAGCGGCCGGAGGCGACGCCAGCCGGCGCCGGGGCAGCCGACGGCCGGTCGGTGAATGGCTCGACGGTGAACACCACCTTCCCGCACGCGCCTGCCGGACCACCGCGGACCTCCAGCGTCTCGCCGCCGAGGATGTGCGTCGTCCTCGGGTTCGCGCCGCGCGCGATGACGCAGGTGTACTCCTCGGAGTCCTCCGCCTGCCCCGGGACGCCGCCCGAGGCGGTGGCGACGCTGATGACCGACGCGGCATCCTTCTTGAACGCAGCCGCTGGCTTCGGCTTCGGCAGCCCCGGCTCGAGGAACGGCCTGATGGAGTCGAGGAACGAGGTCTTCCCGCTGAACAGCAGGGAGCCGGCGTCGGCGGTGAGGGCGTCGACGAGGCCGAGACCGACCCTCGGCGGGCTGGTCAACCTGAGGTGGTTCTTCAGGTCCAGCGGCGAGGTCGGGCTCCAGACCGAGTCCGTGTCCGCGCCACTGTCGCTCAAGCCCTTGCCGCTCAGCCGCACGAAGAGGCCGGGCATCCTGAAGAACCCCGTGGAGGCAGTGCTCCTCGGTCCGCTCGATACCACCATGGCAAATGGCTTGGTCTCGCACTCGCAGTAGCTGAGCGCGATTAACTCTTGCTTGGTGCTGGTTCTTGGGGCTGCGGCGACGCTCTGCCTTGGACGAGGGGAGGAGCTGGCCGCTTAAGCAGAGGAGGGAGAAGAAGCTGGGTCGGGCGCTGATAAGGACAGAGAGAGAAGCAAATTTGGTTTTTGTGGCTAAGAATGACATGTGGGGCCCACTCCAATTCCCCCCTTATCCACTTCAGTCCAGATGTAAAATATTTTTTTCCATTGAGTTGGTTACCAGTGGGGTCCACCTTCTCCCTAGTACTGAGGATAAGTTTGACATGTGGGTCCCACTCTTTTCTTCCTTCTCTTTTCAAAATTCAAATGGAGCTAGCAAACAAGCTTCAAAAATAGTCAACTTTGGCCCAGTGACTAAATAAAATGTGGAGAATTGTATGGTGCAATCAGATTTCAAAACTGGGCAAGTTGAATTTGAACTCAGGTTTAAATTTGAATTCAAGTGGTGACACTTGACTCAAGGAAATAAATAGTAGATTAGGTTGAAAAATCCTGAAACTTTGAAGTTAACCTTTTTGAACCATAAGGGACCTCAGGAAAAATTTGGAGTTGATTTGGACAAGGTTGAGCACAAAGTTTAAATTTAAAGTCGACGTTGATTAAACTCTCAGTACGTGTCCAATAAATGGGAAACGTGCTTCAAATATTTTTGAAACTTTTCCGAGAGTCTAATTGGAATATTAGAAGGTCATGGAAAAATTTACGGCATGAGATTTGAATATTTTTGAATGTCCCATTTTAGGGTTGAAATAATTCCTATTAAGATTTTAAGTTTTAACAACTCCATATTTGTAGTGAACATGGGTTAACGCATGTGATACATGTGAGTTTGGATTTCTAAGTTCATTTTCAAAAATTTTTAAGTTCACATTTTTGCGTTTTTGTTCTTCCGAAAAACGGGCTTTTACAGGGGCCGTGCGATACGGCACCCAACAGCACACACGAAAAGAATACGACAAAATACAAAGTTTGATTTATATAAATAGTAGAAGTCTTTTACAATAATTAATATACAGCGGAAGTAATATTCATAGCTAAACTCTCAGCCTAGCTAAGCAAAAGTGCAGCCGTCCAGCCCGGGACGCTACACCATAGCAGCACACAAGAATTCATGGCGGCGTGCAGGGCTCCCACTCGGTGGTATACCCCGACGGGGGCATCGCCTCATCTTCGGTCCCTTCCTCATACGTCTCACCTGCAAACAACTTAATATAGCAACCGTGAGCATGAAGGCTCAGCAAGACTTAACCGTCTCACCTAAACATGGAACTCTACATGCAGGGATACTTAACATAGGAATAGATATAGCAGAAAATGACTCGCCTACATGTTGATCCTTAATTTTCAAGTTATTAACAGCAGCTTACAAGTTTAATAACACTAACTTTAGTGAGCATATTGGACAACAATCATAGTTACAAAGCAATTATATTTCCATACATCATATTCTCATGGCTTCTTCAGTATTTATTATGTCACAGCGCAGTGAACAAGCGGGAATTCAAATAACCACGAGGGACGGTGATTGCAATCAGTAGACACCCGGATAACACATCACATACACCCATTTTGGAAGTGGAGCAAATCACACTTCAATACTATGTTGTATGCAACAACCTTTCAAAGGAAACCTAAATCTCGAACCGGTCCTTCCATAATGGGCAGAAGGTCCCCGAGTGGAGCATCTCTATACCCGCCGGACGATTTAAACCTTGCTGCCCTCAACCCACTCCTATAAACGGTAGGGTAAGCATTGACACCCAGGTGAACCAATTACATCGGTTTCCAGGTTTCCATATAGTAAGTTTGCATCTGATACAGTTCAAACTTGTCCAGCAGGGCCGCACACGGATCGGTCTTCAATCAACACAAGAAGGGCTACACACGTGAGACCACATCTTGCTGCATACTACCCGCTGATCGGTCTTAGTTTCATATTCATAAACCATTCTTTTATCAAATCTTTCCCGGGTGATAAAATCTTGTCTCGCGAGTAGATTCCAACTACTCGACTTCTACCGGATTCCTAAAACATAAGCATGGCATTTTCTACTCGTCGGGTTGTAGACCTACCCAATACTCCATGGGATTTGTGGTTCATGCAAGTGGAGTAACAAGCACCTTAGCCCTAATGCACAAAAATCATCCTAGACATAAGTGATACAAATATAAACTTTGAAATAGCACTTCAATGCAAACCAGGGCTTGCTTGGCTGCGAGTCAGAAGGAAAGTTAGCTTCTGGGAGAATGCTTTCCAAGGCCTCTGGCTCCTCCTCGATCTCGATCACTCAATAATATGCAATATATAAAGTACATGAGTGATATAGAAACTATACAAAAGATCTTATAATTATTGATCAGGTAAGAAGATGATTTTAATTGGCATTGGGATTTTTAATGTGGATACTAGGTTCTATGAGTAAGATATGGACCAAGAATTGGATATTTTGAAGGAAGCTTGTTGTTTCTAAAATTCCAACAAGTAAAAGCTTTCTCTGAAATTTGGTATTAATTCTGGAGTTTCATCATGGCTAAAAGTGGATGATTATGGTAGAGGAGGTTCTTATAGTTCTGGTAATATATGTTTAATATTTTTCTGAGCTTTCTACAATGAGGAATTGATTTTTCAAGTTTGGGGAAAATTCTGGAAATGTTTCTGTATATTTCACAATTTTCCAACTACATAGACATTTGAAACACTTATCCACTCAGTAAATAAAGTTCAAAGAGCTTGAAATTTTTACTGGAGATTAAGTGTATCTTTACGAGCGTCCTGACCAAAATTTGGAATTTTCCAATTCACCGAACAGGGGTAATTAGTTTCCCAAGCAGTGAGCTCAAAGGAATTAATTATTGAAATTCTGGGATTTTCATGTCCAACAAATTGCACCAATGCAAATTTGGGATTAATATGAGTCTACCAGAATTTATTGGGAATTATTTGAGCAAATCTACTAGGAGTAATGGATTTTTGAAGTTTGCTTCAAATCTGGAATTATTTTCTAATGGAAAAGTTTGAATAATCAAATCTGGCCCCACATCATTTAAATGGGCCAATCAGAGCAGGGCCGCATGAAGGGCCACGGGGTTAACACACGTTGCCGCACCGGATCAAACAGCCACAGCCGATCTGCCGTCCTCACGCCAAGAGACTGACAGACGGGCCCCACCAGGGTTGTCTTCTTCCTCTCGACTCGGGCGGCGCTCTCGCCGGAGCCGCGGCGGCGCACGCCGGACTTGCTGAGTTGACCTTCTCTTGGCTCATCCATGGATGCCTAGCCCTAAAATTGGACGTGCTACACGCTAGTGAGGTCCAATCGCGACGGCGACAACTAGAGGCGAGCGCACGACGACGGCGGCGGCTAGGGTTTCGGCTATGTCGAGAATCCACGGAAATGGCGCAAACGCATCGGGAAAAGGCTTCGGAGGTTCCTGGAAGCATGAGGAAGGTTAAAATGGGAAGGAAAAGGGATGAAATAGCCGGCAAACTTGACTCGACGGTGGACCGACGGGATTTTCCATGGCGGCGGGGAAAACTCGAAGATTCTGGCCAACCGTTGATGATTTTCCTTGCTGTTTGTTCGAAAGGGTTCGCAAGGAGGTTGGCAAGCTATTTGCCAACTTGATTAGAGAATAGTTTCGTGTACAAATGGAATTAAAGTGGTAACCTAGCTTCAAGGTTATGTTCATGTTGTCGGGGAAACTGGAAATACGAAGTCGATAAAGGATGAAACGACGAACGGTTTTCACCGTCATCTAACATGGTTGCAGGCGCACCTTTTTGTAGTTCATGGTGAAGTGCAAAACATCCTAGAACCTCGGCTACACGGTGATATAGAGAAGGTCCAATGGCGGCACGATGACAATGTCCGTAGAACTTCAAAATACCGGCAAAATAGTGAGCAAAAAGACAAGCTAAGTGGTGGATATGATAGAGCATAGCCTTGGCGCCATCTTTGCTGTTTGCATTGAAGAGAAAGGAAGCAGGACCAAGGTTCTCACCAGGGAGGAAAGGGGGGCGGCGGTGCTCCGTTTTTGCGGCGAGCAGAGGAGCAAAGGCGGCGTGGGGGTGAGTATGGATGATGGTACACAGTTAGAGGAGTATAAATCCCACTCTGGGTGCCACCGACTGCTTGCATGGCCGGGTGTCGGGCTGGCGCACGGTGGCGGCATCGATCAGCGGGGAGACAGAGTCCAACGTCAGTTCAACGAATTAGAGAGGCTGACCAGTGGGTCCCACAGCTCCCATCCTTATCCCTTCTTTGCTCCATTCAATTCACCCACCTAGATTTGTCCAAAAATTCCAGGTTTTTGTGGAGACACCAATTCAAATGTGTAGATTCAGATTCTAGAATTGGATTTCAGATTTGGACAAGTTTCAGTGAAATTCTGTAGGGTCGAAGAGCACGTGAAAAGCTACCAGAGGGGTGAATGGTAGATTTAAAAACCTTACGCAGCGGAAACAATTAAATCCCAACCCCTTCGGCAGACGATCTGTTAAAGAAATCGTGTGTGAAACTAATCTAAACGTGTTTCACAGTGATAAAAGTGATATATATCAGAGAGAAACAAGTCACGAAGAAAACACAAGAAGAATCACTCAAATCCATCAAGAGAAACTAAAGTTATGATCGAAAGATCGAACAAAGGTCAATCTGTCCTACCCGAGAAAAATAGTTCTGGAACGCTATAAAGAAAATCATGTAGATCAGAAACCACAAATTCAATAATCATGAAATTTTGATAGATAATAGATAATCAAGTTGTGAAGACAAACAGAAAAGAATCACGTCAATAGGATCTGTAAAACTCGAGTTATGATAAAACCACCAACGAATGGTAGTGCTGTCCAGAAACTCGACGAGTAAAACTTGTCTAGAACAAGTCGGACAAACAAGGCACAAAAGTTCCTTCAAACTACGAATTACTCAATAGAAAACAAGAGGAACAGCCCTCAAAGTAATGCACCACGAGCTTTGGCCTTCCTTGCTTATATAACCAGCCATTAGGCCAACCCAATCTCAACTAGGACTCTAATCCTACTCAGATCACGAATCGAAACTTTCCATAACTGCTTAGGACTCTTCTATACGCAGATAGAAGCAATCTTAAGACTTCCAAACACCTTAGGAATGTATCCCACATTCCTAAAACAACTCAAATTCGTGACCCATACGAAATCCTAACATAACCAACTCGATACTTTCTATACCGAGCCATAACCGTCTCCGCCGCAGCCAAAGTCATCAATCGATACGATCCGATCCTTCCAACCAGATCTTCCCATCCATAAACCATATTCGGAACCATGTTGCCATGTCATGCACCGCATGCATACGTGCAAACACCTTCCTTCGACGTCCAGTAACTTTCATATGCACTATCCTTGATTCAATCATTTTGCGTGACCTCCTGATCTGCTAAACCACAATTCCACCTGAATTTGGTTGTTGGAACCTCATCTCCTCCCTGAGACTAGTCCAAAGGATTCTGTCACCAACCATGACTTGAACTCAAGCAACACCTGCACATGAACAAACAACCAATCCGTACGAGCCCAAGTCCGCGACTTGACTCAAGTCAGTTCCGAACACAACACCTTACGTGAGCACCTCACATAAGCATGTTGCAAAGCATATCAAAACGATATCAGACATATGAACCAAAACACACCAAAGACTTTGTAAAAGAATAATAAGCAACCTTTCCAAGAATATAAAGCATGTTCGAAACATTTCACATGAAAATTTGGAACATTACGATCAAGCTCCGAACCTTGCAAAAGCTAACCGGAGCTTGAGCTGGAGCTTACAAAAGCTGGTACAACCTAGCGCTGGAGCTTACCAAAGCTAGTCGGACCTAATGCCGAAGCTAACCAAAGCTAGTCGGACCTAGCGTCGGAGCTAACCAAAGCCAGTCGGACCTAGCGCCGGAGCTAACCAAAACTAGTCAGAACTAGTCAACCCAAAAGTCGGAGCTAGAGAAACATGCCGAAGCTTAACAAAGACATGCCGGAGCTATCAAAGTCATGTCGGAGCTAACCAACATAAGTCGGACCTAGCAAAACATATCGGACCTTCCATCGGACCTTGCAAAAGCTCGGAGCTAGAGTCGGACCTTGCTAAAAAAGATGTTTTAGCAGAATTTCAGAACTTTTATCAGCATAGCCAATGTATTCAGTACAAGCCAATGTATTCACCACACATAGGTCTCACAATCTCCCCCTTGATGAATGCATTGGCAACACCACTTAAGATCCGGACATTGGCTTATTCACATTAAAAGTTTTGAAAACAATTTCTCACCCTTTGTAAAACAGAAATAAAATGAGAAAAAAATTCTCCCCCTTTGTAAAATAGAAATAAAATGAGAAAAAAATTCTCCCTTTGAGAAGAATCGTGCCAAAAAAAATTGTGAATATGCGCAATGTGTAATAAATGTCTCCCCCTTGCATATTTGTTTTTAAAAATTCACATATTATCTCTCCCCCTTTGACAATGTGTTCAGCAAGGTTTATAAGACAAATTTTAATTGTTATGAGCATATTATAACATATACATATAAAACAAAGCTCATCCAAGTCATACTATCAAGTAACTTACACTATCACATCAATGAAATGCATAAAGTAGTGTAAGCCATGCTAGAGATCAAATGTAATTTCCAATTTAGCAAGTCATGATCTCACAAACTTAACTATTTCAAAACCTGAAAGTATGACACTTGTTGCTACATTTTATTATTTTTCAAAGCACAAATTTAGATCATATGATATTTGCAAGAGATTATATGCGCATCTGCCTTATTCTAACCAACCAAGCCAGCCTATGTCATTTGACAATCAGAAGCTTAAGGACATGGTTTTAGTCATACACAACTTCTTCCAAGTTCATATCTAAGTGCAATGATAAGTCATCTCAAAAGAAGAAGTGGGATGCATGCATATTCTCTTGATCTTTTCTCAATTTATATTTGTTCATAAAAACTCAACATGTGAGTTGATTACTTGATTAATTCTTTGTGATTAACAGCACTTATGAACATGCAACAAGTCCAAAACAGCAAGAAAGTTTGATCATGACCCGATTTAGTGTAAGTAATTATTCCAATTACTAGTCATGGCAAAAACTACAAAATGTATAACATGAGTAATGTAGTAAGAACTTTCAGTATGTAAAAGGAATCACAAGTCATATATGTATGAAATACTATGCACATATTATTTTAGTTCAGATTCACACATAGACTTCCCAAGTTTCAAAACTCCCCCTCAATTTAAGCCATGAGGATGCATAACCCCTATTTCACTATGAATGTAACAAAAACGAGTGAAATCCAAAGATTTTGTAAAAATGTCAGCCAATTGTTGTTCGGTATCAACATGGTGAAGCACAATGTTTCCTTTTTCTACATTATCACAGAGAAAGTGATACCTAATGTCAATGTGCTTAGTTCTAGAATGTTGCACTGGGTTTTTAGCAATGCAAATGGCACCAGTGTTATCATTAAACAGTGGAACACTATCTAGATCAACCCCATAGTCCTTAAGTGTTTGAACAATCCAAAGAATTTGTGAGCAAGCGCTAGCAGCAGCTACATATTCAGATTCAGCCGTGGATTCTGCAACTGAGCTTTGTTTTTTAGAGGACCAAGCAACAAGAGAATTACCAAGAAAATGACAAGCACCAGAAGTACTTTTCCTATCAATCCTACAACCTCCAAAATCAGCATCGAAAAAAGCTTTCAAAGTAACGGTTGAGGAAGAATGAAGAAAAATGCCAAATTCTTGATTTCCATGTAAGTACCTGAGAATCCTTTTGACGGCTTGACTATGTGAAGCACTTGGGGAGGCTTGAAACCGTGCACAAAGACATACACTGAATTGTATGTCCGGTCTTGATGCCGTGAGGTACAAAAGTGATCCGATCATGCTTCTATATTCTTTTTGATCCACGGGTTCACCATCTTCATCAAGTTCAAGTGTTGTTGCTGTTCCCATTGGTGTCTGAAGAGGCTTGCTTTTTTCCATGTTGAAGCACCTTAGGAGTTCTTTTGTATACTTCGTTTGATGCAAAAAGGTACCCTCCTTGGTTTGCTTGATTTGCAGCCCCAAAAAGTACGTGAGTTCTCCCATCATACTCATCTCAAATTCTGAACTCATCATAGCTGAAAACTTGGACACGAGATCATGAGAAGCACAACCAAAGATAATATCATCCACATACACTTGAACGAATAATGAGTCATTGCCATGCTTAAGCACAAAAAAAGTTTTATCAACCTTGCCCATGGTAAACCCCTTTTCAAGTAAGAATGTTTTTAACCTATCATACCATGCTCTAGGGGCTTGTTTGAGACCGTACAAGGATTTGGACAGTTTGTAAACATGATTAGGAAAATCTGAATTTTCAAAACCCAGTGGTTGTTTGACATAAACCTCCTCATCTAGAGCCATTAAGAGAAGCACTTTTAACATCCATTTGATATAGCTTAAAACCTTTAGATGCACCAAAAGCTAACAAAATACTTATGGCTTCTAATCTAGCAACAGGAGCAAAAGTTTCATCAAAATCTAGACCTTCAACTTGAGTGAAACCTTGAGCAACCAACCTAGCCTTATTCCTAACCACAACCCCATCCTCACTTTGTTTATTTTTAGATACCCATTTAGTACCAATTAAAGTGTAACCTTGAGGTGGAGGTACAAGTTTCCAAACATTATTTCTTTCAAAATTTTCTAACTCTTCTTGCATGGCAATAATCCAAGGTTCATTAGTGAGTGCGTGTGATATATCTTTGGGATCAAAAGAAGAAACAAAAGCAGAATGAGCATGAGAGTTTGGATCGCAAAACCTGGACCGTGTAACTCATTCATGCAAGCTTCCAATAATCTGTTGCGAGGGATGATTCTTGAAGATCCGTAGGGGAATAGATGTCTCACAAGCTTCTTCTTCATAATCTTCATCGCAGATTGATGATCTTGTGGCTTGTGGACGATCAGAACAAGCAGAGGTAGTAGTCGGAGCTTGTTCAAAGTTCGGAGCTGGACACGTGTCAGCTTCGGAACTATCAGGCAGTATCACCGGCTCTTCCTCATCTTTGAAAATACCCTACCCCTGAGGATATGGATCTGGTCCTATACCGGAGCTAGTACCTGGGCTAGCTTCATCAAAAGACACTTCACAAGTCTCCACAATTTTGTTAGTGTCAAGTAAGAACACACGATAGCCTCTAGTATGAGATGGATAACCAAGAAACATGCCGTCAATGGATCTAGGTTCAAATTTATCAAGATTACCATGTTTCTTAACAAAGCATTTGCATCCAAAGACCCGAAGGTGCGTAAAACTACGCCTATGTCCAAACCGGAGCTCATATGGTGTTTTACCTAGCTTAGCGCGCAAGAAAACATGATTTGAGACATAACAAGCGGTTGCAATCGCATCAGCCCAAAATTTCCTAGGACTTTGATATTCATCAAGCATAGTCCTAGCCATTTCAACTAAGGTTCTGTTCTTTCTTTCTACAACATTGTTTTGTTGAGGTACATATGGTGAAGAAAATTGATGATCTATTCCATTTTCAGCACAAAAGTGATCAAAAGATTGATTTTTAAATTCAGTTCCGTTATCACTTCTAATTGCTTTTAAAGATCCTGGGTGATCAATTGATAATCTAAGAAATAAAGTTCTAAAGTGGCTAAAAACTTCATTTTTAGATGCCATAAAGTAAACCCAAGAGTATCTAGAATAATCATCAACAATAACAAGAACATACCATTTACCTCCGAAGGATAGAACACGTGAAGGTCCTACAGTGTCAAGGTGCAAAAGTTGACCCGGTTCAGTTTTCATGATCATTGTGAGAGGAGTATGTGAACCTGCAACCATCTTAGCATGTCTACAAGAAGAGCACACAATTTCTTTGTCCCCTTTAAGCTTAGGCAGCCCATGCATGCGATCAAGAGCACTAACACGCGTTAGGTGATCAAAGCCTACGTGACCAAGTCTACGATGCCAAAAATATAAGTCCTTTGAATCATTAGCAACTAGACACCTATGCTTAGAGGAAGACCTATTAAAATCAGCTTTAAAAACTCTTCCAAAACGAGACATGTTAAAAATAAGCTCACTATTTGAACCTACAACTTTAC
Organism: Tuctoria greenei; assembly: GCA_036927565.1. NCBI lineage: Eukaryota > Viridiplantae > Streptophyta > Magnoliopsida > Poales > Poaceae > Tuctoria > Tuctoria greenei. Next base: position 143,286,035 of record JAYESD010000011.1, read on the forward strand.
AGCAGTTTTTATTGAAAATAATTTCCAGATTTTCATCTAGAAATTGTGAAACGGAAAGCAAGTTGTATTTCAAATTTTTGACAAGTGCCACATCCTTCAAAGTGTAGTGATCATTTACTCTAACCGAACCCTTAGCAATTATAGGAGTTGAAAAATTATCGACAAAAGTAACATTCTCTACACGTGACACAAAAGAGAGGGAGGAGAACCATTCTTTGTTACAGGTCATGTGGCGTGAGCAACCTGAATCCACAATCCAAATGTTCTCCTTCCTCAAGCATGTAACCTACATAGAAGCACAATACGTCGATGACTCAATACTGGGGTTAGTCAAAAGGCATTTAGGTATCTAGTACTGAGTCACACAATGTGCAGCAGGAAAAACACGCGAAAGCTAAGATAAAACAGCAGGTTTACGAGTCAAAGTTTGAGGTTTTTTACTCTTAACTACTGACCTATAAGATGTTACTTGAGTAGCACAATAAAAAGTAGCTCCGGAGGCAAAAACAGAAGGTCCGGAGGTAAACCTTGAATGTTTTTGACTCATAACAGCAGGTTGCATATTCCTAGCATTCTGTTTAATATGTGCAGCAAATTTTGCATGAAAGTTTTGAGATCTAACAATCATTCTTTCCCTTTTCTGTTGTTTAGATAGTCTATAAACTAAATCTATGCCATGACCATCTCTACCACAGTAGGTACAATGAAATTTAACTTTGTGTGCATGTCTAGATGAGCAAACAACATTTTATTTGAAACCGAATGAGACAACACCCCTGCAGATTTGAAAACCACTTCTTTTTATTTAGGAACTGTTTGAATCAAACCACTTCCTAATGGCTTTACAATTTTAGGTGGATGTGCCTTAGCATGAGCATGAGAATCAAAACCTAAACCAGTTTTATCATTACAAGACTTGGAAGAATTCAGCAGCAAGTTTAGGTTCTTATTCCCATTACAAAACTGATCTAATGTCCTATGCATGTTATCAAGTTTATTGGACAGATCAAGGCAATTTTCACATGAAGTTTTTCCTTTTAATTTGCAGTTAGAACAATATTTAACTTCATGAGAACGTAAAGCATTATTCAATATTGAAATTTCATTCATAGTCTCTTTTACTTTCTTTTCAAGATCATCAAAACTAGAACAATGCAAATCAATTGTAGAACAAGAACATCTTTTATGTTTCCAATGTCAAGTGCAACAAGCTTTTTGTTCTTTTCAATTTCAAGTTCAAGTCTATCTAGAGTGGAGGAGTGTGCAGTTCTTAGTGTGGACAATTGCTCATAGATTAAACCACATGAGGGACAAGAATCATCACTAGGAATCAAGGTTTTCAAACGGTTGATTTCAGATTCTAGTGATTCAATTTTAGCAGCATTATCCCTAAGTTGTTTGTCCTTTTTCTTAACAATAATAGTTGCACGAGAAATTGCATCACACATTTCATTACAGGTAGAACATACCTCATCGTCGTCACTGTTGTGTTCTGCATCCTCCTGACTTGATCTTGATCTTGTTTTGCCTGTCATGAAGCTTAAGTTGGCCAGATCGTCATCATCTTCATCACTTTTCAAAGTCTACATCGCTTGAACTGAGCTCTTGAAGTGCAGTGATGAAGCTGTTAATCATCTTGCGTCCTATGGTACCCTTCTTTTTCTTGTTGGGGTTCCCAGAGGTGGTCTTGACCTTGTTCTGTTTTTCTTCATGGGTAGTAGGACCTGAAAGGTTAGGGCATTCTGTACGAAAGTGCCCTGTCTTACCACATTCAAAATAACGTTGAGGTCCGGAGCTTCCTCTCCTTCTATTTCTCACATTTTGCAATGCTTTTCAGAACCTAGTAGAGATTAGTGCTAAATCCTCTCCTGGAAATTCCTCGATCTGCTCCAGGTTTAGTGAGGACAACAAAGTAAGAGTATTGCAAGATGATGATTGGCCGAAGCTAGGCATATCACGTTGTAAGACAAATGCAATAGATTTATTTGGGTTCTTACGTGATAAGATGTCAATTTCATGAGTTTTGAGTTTAGAGTAAAGCACATCTAAAGTAAGTGTACTCATGGCAGTAGATTCATGAATAGATGTAACTTTCATCTCCCAGATTGACATGTCTAATGCACTAAGAAGTTGCCTAGAATTTTCAGCATCAGAAAAATTAACGTTGACACTACGCAAGTTACTTAGAATTTTGTAAAAGCAAGCAAAGAGATCATCGATGGACTCACCAGGTTGCATCTCGAAGCGCATGTATTCTTTCTTGAACATGTCTTGCCTTACCTCCTTGATCGTGTTGGATCCTTCGTGGTAGTCACAAAGTGCTTTCCACACATCGTATGCAGATCGGAGGTGTGCAACACGGTCGAAGTCGCTTTGAGTTAATCCTTGTATGATCATGTTTCGAGCCTTGTTGTTGTTGTCGACATCTCTCAGATTTGTAGCAGTAACTTGATCATTTGACGAAACTTCATAAGGCTTGTACACCTTCTCTCATATTGCAAAGCCTTGCGCCTGGATGAAAGCCTCCATGCGTGCCTTCCAAACCTGAAAATCAATACCAACAAACACACGAGGTTTGGCGGAGTATTTCTCCATGATGATTAGTCAAAAAAAACATCCAAATCACAATGATTGGAGCACTGTGGATCTGATAACAATTGTAGGATCGAAGATCACATGAAAAGCTACTAGAGGTGGGTGAATGGTAGATTTAAAAATCTTATGCAGTGGAAACAATTAAATCCCAACCCCTTCGGCAGAAAAACGATCTGTTAAAGAAATCGTGTCTGAAACTAATCTTAATGTGGTTCACTGTGATAAAAGTGATATATATCATAGATAAACAAGTCACAAAGAAAACACAAGAAGAATCACTCAAATCCGTCGAGAGAAACTCAAGTTATGATCGAAAGATCGAACAAAGGTCAATCTGTCCTACCCGAGAAAAACAGTTCTGGAATGCTGCAAAGAAACTCGTGTAGATCAAAAAACACAAATCCAATGATCGTGAAATTTTGACAGATAATAAATAATCAAGTTGTGAAGACAACCCAAGAAGAATCACGTCAATAGGATCTGTAAAACTCGAATTATGATAAAACCACCGACAAAAGGTAGTGCTGTCCAGAAACTCGACGAGTAAAACTTGTTTGGAACAAGTCGGACGAACAAGGCACAAAAGTTCATTCAAACTATGAATTTTATTCAATAGAACACAAGAGGAACAGCCTTCAAAGTCGTGCACCACGAGCTTTGGCCTTTCTTGCTTATATAACCAGCCCTTAGGCCAACCCAATCTCAACTAGGACTCTAATCCTACTCAGATCACGAATCGAAACTTTTCATATCTTCTTAGGACTCTTCTATACGCAGAAAGAAGCAATCTTAAGACTTCCAAACACCTTAGGAACGTATCCCACATTCCTAAAACAACTCAAATTTGTGACCCATACGAAATCCTAACATAACCAACTTGATACTTTCCATACCGAGCCATAACCGACTCCGCCGCAGCCAAAGTCATCAAATGATACGATCCGATCCTTCCAACCAGATCTTCCCATCCATAAACCATCTTCAGAACCATGTTGCCACGTCATGCACCGCATGCATACGTGCAAACACCTTCCTTCGACGTCCAGTAACCTTCATATGCACTGCCCTTGATTCAATCATCCTGCGCGACCTCCTGACTTGAACTCAAGCAACACCTGCACATGAACAAACAACCAATCCGTACGAGCCCAAGTCCAGGACTTGACTCAAGTCAGTTCCGAACACAACACCTTACGTGAGCACCTCACATAAGCATGTTGAAAAGCATATGAAAACGATATCAGCCATATCAACCAAAATGCACCAAAAACTTAGTAAAAGAATACTAAGCAACCTTTCTAAGAATATAAAGCATGTTCGAAATATTTCACATGAAAATTTGGAACATTACGATCAAGCTCCGAACCTTGCCAAAGCAAACCGGAGCTTGAGCCAGAGCTTACAAAAGCTAGTACAACCTAGCGCCAGAGCTTACCAAAGCTAGTCGGACCTAATGCTGGAGCTAACCAAAGCTAGTCGGACCTAGCGCTGGAGCTAACCAAAGCAAGTCAGACCTAGCGCCGGAGCTAATCAAAACTAGTCGGAACTAGTCAACCCAAAAACCGGAGCTAGAGAAACATGTCGAAGCTTAACAAAGACATGTCGTAGCTATCAAAGTCATGCCGGAGCTAACCAACATAAGTCAGACCTAGCAAAACATATCGGACCTTACGTCGGACCTTGCAAAAGCTCGGAGCTAGAGTCAGACCTTGCTAAAAAAGATGTTTTAGCAGAATTTCAGAACTTTTATCATCAAATCCAATGTATTCAGGACAAGCCAATGTATTCAGCACACATAGGTCTCACAAATTCAAATTCAAATTTGAATTTGAATGGAATTCAATGTACCCATTGAATTAAATAGAAAATGTGCTCCAAATTTTATTAAAATTTACAGTGGTGCTATTTTGAATATTTGGAAGCTAATGGTGAACTCAGATTTTTATGTTGGCACATTTTGAACAGGAGCAAATCTGAATTTTTGAATTCCTTTTATTGAAGCTTGAATTGGTTTGATTTTCAATTGCCATTTTGATTAATGTTTCCCATTTAAATTTGGACTTTGCACTATGAATTTAGGGCTTTTACATTCCTCCCCACTTAAATGAATCTCATCCCGAGATTACAAATAAAAGAGACGGAGGTAAAAGATAACCGGATATGAGAAGATAATAAATCCGGATAGTTTGATCAGAGATAATTCTCGCTTTCCCTCGTCGCTTCATCAACGGTATGGTTGCTCCACAAGACATTGTAGAAGTATGAAGTCCAGTTCCTAGTGGCACGAGTCTTTTCATCGATAATCCGGATCGGATACTCAGAATAAGTGAGATCCGGTTGGAGAGTCTCAATGTCTTCAGTGCGGATTTCAGCTGGGGATTTAAGACACTTCCACAGCTGATAAATGTGGAATACATTATGAACTCTAGAGAGTGACAGTGGTAACTCCAAACGATAGGCCACGGGTCCGCATTTTTCAATGACGGCGAGCGGACCGATGAATTACGGAGCAAGCTTTTCCTTCACTCCGAAACGATGAATCCCTTTCAACGGAGAGACACGGAGATAAACATGGTCTCCGATGTCGATGTGGAGAGGTCGACGTCTTTTATCCGCATAGCTTTTCTGACGAGATTGAGCAGCCTTGAGATTGGCTTGGATAACTCGCACTCGTTCTTCGGCTTTACAAGATCAATTCCGTATATAACTCGGTCGCTGGACTCACACCAGTTGAGTGGTGTGTGACATTTCCGGCCGTAGAGAGCTTCATACGGCGCCATCTTGATGCTAGCTTGATAGACATTATTATATGAGAACTCCGCCAACGGTAAATGATCATCCCAATTTTTACTGTGGTGGATGGCACAAGCGCGTAGCATATCTTCCAAAACTTGATTCACCCATTCAGTTTGACCGTTCGTCTGTGGGTGATATGCAGAGCTTCGGATCAGTTTTGTTCCCAACGACGCGTGCAGCTGCTCCCAGAAACAAGCAACGAACAGCGCACCGTGATCTGAAATAATTGTTTGGGGAACTCCGTGCAAGCACATGATTCTTGCAATATATAACTCCGCATATTTCTTGGCAATGTACTTTGTATGTACCGGAATAAAATGAGCTGATTTGGTTAGTCGATCGACTATCACCCAAATCGAATCATGTTTGTGGAATGTGAGAGGCAAACCAACGATAAAATCCATACTAATATCCTCCCATTTCCATGCCGGAATTTTCAATGGTTGCAGCTGACCGGCTTTTCTCATGTGGTTGGCTTTCACCCATCGACACGTATCACACTCCGATACGTACTTTGCAATTTCCCATTTCATTCGTGTCCACCAAAATCTGGTTTTCAGATCTTGATACATTTTGTTGCTGCCTGGATGAATAGAGTACTTGGACAAGTGAGCTTCGTCCAAGATTTTCTTCCAAAGTTTCATGTCACGGGGTACCATAATACGGTCTTTGAACCACAAGGTACCATGTTCATCACTCAGGAAACACTTCATTTCCCCATTCTCCATTCTCCTCCGAATGTGCGACATACCCACGTCTTTCTTTTGAGCTTCCATAATCTCCTCTCGTATGGTTGGAATGAGAGCAAGATTATATAATGCTCCATATGGAATCAAGTATAAACTCGGTTCATCCTCATCCATTTGAGTGATGGACACATTATTGACGTGAGACTTGTGGCTTAGCGCATCGGCAACCACATTCGTCTTGCCGGGATGGTAGTGAATTTCAATCTCATAATCTTTGATCAGTTCTAAACATCTTCGCTGCCACATATTCAGCTCCTTCTGAGTGAAGATATATTTCAGGCTCATGTGATCCATGTAGAGATGCACTAGATTTCCAAATAAATAATGTCTCCACATTTTCAAAGTGAGCAGCACGGCAGCGAGCTCCAGTTCATGAGTTGGATAATTCCGCTCATGATTTTGGAGCTGTCGTGATCCATACACGATCATGCGGCCTTCCTGCATTAACATGCAGTTGAGACCAATGTCAGACGCATCACAATAAACGTCGAAGGATTTGGTCGTGTCCGGCTGAGCTAGCACTGGGGCTGTTGTGAGATGTTTTACCCATGCTTGAAATGCATCCTCACATGCCTTGCTCCAAATATATTAAGTCCCCTTTTTCAGTAGCTCCATCATTGGTTTAGCGATTTTTGAGAAGCTCGGAATGAACCTCCGATAAAATCCCGCTAACCCGAGGAAGCTGCGAACTTCATGTACGGACGTTGGAGACTTCCATTTCAGCACTTGCGCAATTTTTCTTGGGTCAACAGCGATGCCCTCCGCTTAAATTATGTGACCAAGAAATGGTACTTGGCTGATCCAAAACTCATACTTGCTGAATTTTGCATAAAGCTTGTGATCTCGCAATTGTTGGAGCACGATATGCAAGTGTTTGGCGTGTTCTTCTTTCGATTTAGAATAAACCAGAATATCATCAATAAAGACCACGACAAACTTGTCCAACTCCGGCATGAATACTAAATTCATCAAATACATGAAGTGAGCCGGTGCGTTGGTAAGTTCGAACGACATGACGAGATATTCATAGAGCCCATATCTCGTCGAGAATGCCGTCTTCGGTATATCCTCTTGTCGGATTTTTATTTGATGATATCCAGACCGAACATCCATCTTCGAGAATAGTTTAGCACCCTCAAATTGATCGAATAAGATATCGATGCGCGGTAGTGGATACTTGTTCTTGATCGTCACAGCATTGAGCGGACGACAGTCCACACAAAGACGTAACATCTTGTCCTTCTTTTTTACAAATAATGGGGAGCAGCCCCAAGGTGATGAACTTGGGCGGATGAGACCTTTGTCCAGCAGGTCCTTCAAATACTCCTTTAATTCCGCCAATTCATTTGGTGCCATCTTGTACGGCCTTCGAGAAATAGGTGTGGTTCCTGGAATGAGTTCAATCTTGAACACGATATCCCTATCCGGTGGCATACCCGGAAGGTCGTCGGGAAACATGTCTGGATATTCATGGACCACCAGAATGTCCTCATGCTTTGTGGCTTCTGTGTTGTATGTGGCTGGAATTTCTTGGATAAAGCGGTCTAGAATAAGAGTGTGTGGTTCATGTAGTGGAGAGTTTAAATGGATCACACGTGGAATGATGTCGAGAACAGCACCATGACGGTGCAGCCACGACATTCCTAAAATGACATCGAGCTTTTGACTCTCGAATATAATTAGAGAAGTCAGATATAGATTTCCACCCATCTCTACTGGTGCCCGATAGACCATTCTATGGGCTACTACTTTCCCACCCGCAGAGCAAATCAAATATGGACATTTTGTGGGAATAATAGATAATTGGTATTTGATGACATATGATTGGCTAATGAAATCATGGGTGGCACCAGAGTCAAATAATATGACTATGGGATTTTTAAGTAAAGAAAACGTACCCGCAAAGACGCGTTCGCCTTCCGAAACGTCTTCGATAGCTAGGTGGTGAACGTTGCCGGGTTTTGCTGCTGGTTTGTTGGGCTGGTTGCGGGGCTGAGCTGCACCCTGATACGATGCTTGTCCACTGCCTTGTCGCTGTTCGGGGCAGTCCCTTGAAAAATGCCTGACACGGCCACACGTGTAGCACGTGTATTGTGTCGGGTTCCCGCCAAGCTGTGGATGAAATCCCGGTGCATGTGGTGGAGATGGATACGCACGCGGGACCATTATTTTCTTTTGCTGCTGCTGCTGTGAAAACAGCAGTCTGAAATGCGGCGTGTTGGAAGAACGACTGCGGAATTGCTGCGGTCGCGCCGGTGGCCGCCATCGCTAACCGGATGGTGAGCGATACACCATGCGGTACTTCTGCGGACCACCACCTCTGCTGCTCGATGGCGCGCTCCGTTTCCTCTTATGAGAAACGAGCTCGCGCTGAGCATCCTCCTGTACAATCGCGGCATTGACGATGTCGTGGAAGGTCCCGCGGTTGCATTGTGCAAGATGGACTTTCATCTTGGGGTTCAAACCTTGGAAGAAAATATCTCGCTTCCTATCCTCTATCACAGCATAATCCGACGTGTACTGTGCTAGATGATTGAAAGCACAGGAGTATTCATGGGCACTCCTCCCGCCTTGCTTCAGCTCCAGAAATTCCTGAACCTTTCTCTTCATTATACCGAGAGGTATATGGTAGGCGCGGAATGCCTCCCAGAATTTGGTCCAGGTGACCGCATGACCAGCCGGCAGTGATCCTATGTAATTTGCCCACCAAGCACCAGTGGATCCCTGAAGTTGCTGTGCTGCGAACAGCGCCTTCTGTTGTTCGGTGCATCGCAGCAACGAACTTTGCCTCAAGGGTGCGGATAAAGTTGTCCGCCTCCAGAGGCTGCTCGGCCTCCATGAACACTGGTGGATGCGCGCCAAGAAGTCCGAATATGAACTCTGTTGGGGCTGGCGTTGCCCATTGTCTTGTCGCCCCCCTTGATGGGACGAATTCTGCACCAACATACGCAGTAACTCGGTTTGCTCGTCTCGCAAGCCGAGTACTGCTGCCAGAATCTCCGCGATAGTCCTCGAAGGTTTAGGTGGTGGTGGTGGAGGGACTTGTTGCTGTGGTGTCGCGGTTTGCTCCCGGGTCGGAGATTGATCCTCACGACCCCGGCTCGAGCCTCCCATCTCGGGCATAGAATGCGTACGCACCATTCTGCATCCACATGAACTAAAATCAGCAACATGTTTGTTTGCTTCATCCATCCCATACCATAGTAGTGCGAGTATTGACAATGTGATAATTGCATAACATTCACATATATTGATAAAGTACAAACTTTATACAAGATATATTATCTCATGGCCAAGTTTACAGTAGTGAACTCCAAAATGACGGACTTCCTTTATAGAAGTGCATCTCAACTATACTTGGTCTCCATGAGTCGTTATACACACCTTGTCATCTCCTACACACCCACTACTATTTATAATATGACACAAACATGACTACAAAATAAACACGAGCAACCACTAAGTATACGTTGCCCCGTGATGGCAGTAGTGCTGCCCCATCCCATTCTGATGCATTCCCATCGACGTACTCGATTATCTCAGGATCTTCTTCCTCCTTAGAACCTGAGAGCACCTGCTCGCCCATATTCAGCGGCATGTCATGAGCCGGTGGAAACATGACTAGGTGTGGCAAGTGTGCTTCAGCCTCAATCAAATCATCCTGAAGTTGGCCTGCCTCGAACTCCCAATTTTGAGCTTCTTCAATGGCTTCATCTCGTGCCTCGGTGAATACCAACAGCTGCTCTTGCTGTTGCTGCACCACCAACTGTCTCGCCTGCAGTCCATCACGAGTTTGCTGCAGTTCCTTGTGAGTTTGCCGCAGTTCGGCACGAGCCTTCCGCAGTCTAGTGCGAGTGTGATGCAGCTGATCCTCGCATTGATTCAGCCGGTGATTTGTCGGAGCCAGGAACGAACGTAGGTTCTCATTGATACAATAAAGAGTTCCACCCCGTTCTAAGGCTTGCCTCAAGGCTTCAACCTGCTCCGGAAGGATTGCACCTTGTGTAAGAACCACCATGCTGGATGCAGCGGCATAAGTCCCAAGTGTTGTTGAGGTTGTGTCACCATATGGTTGATAGGCCGCAACCATACGACATTGCCTCTCAAAACCAGCAGCGCAACGGACCGGGAGAAGAGCAAATTGTGTCTCAGCCATGGCATCTTGATGAAGATCGCACAGCTTCATCAACGCTTCGCCCGCTGTGATGGCCCACTTGTCCTCCAAGCGAGCTCCCTGGATAGTGACTGAAAAAGGAGCCCATCCATAACAACGCGGACTAGCTGGGATGTCGACCAGGACAGTACATGACAGTACACCTCTGTCAATCGCCTCTTGACCCCAATAGCATAGCATCTCGATGAAACAACACTGTTGGAGCACCTCCCGTAACATGATCGGGAAGCCCAGACGGTTGGCGCACGTGGAGAACACCCATCTGTCCGACAATAGCATCACGTCCGTCATCAATAAAAGAAGTACTTGAATGAGTCAAATACTCAAATTCAACAAACTTTGTTGATAAACAGATCATGGATGTGAAAATTAAATTATGAAAGTGAATTCAAATTCAATTGTCGAATGAAACATACACTGGAATTCTTAGTTTCTGTTCATTCTGACCAATCTGGAGAAATTTGAAATTTTCATCCAGTTAGAGGCACATTCAGGACTTGAGTTCAACTACAAAGTTGTATTACACTCAAGTAGCTTTCCATAATGTATTTATTTGCCTCCATTTCATTTCTTTATGAGGAGATATGATTTTTGCAAGTTGACAGTTTTCTAGAAAAATTTTTGAAAAAGAGGGCAGGAGCGCTGCCTTTGCATTAAGCTAAGAGGAGGATTACAACCTAGAGATTACATAGTCTAAGAACAGTAAAAATAGGATACAATGGGAGCGAAGTCTCAACACTAGCAGATTACATAGACGAGGCAACTGCAAATGACCGGATTTCCTCTAAGATTAATTGGGCAACTTGCAGATGTGATAGCTCCTTATGCTGGAAAATATGTCTGTTACGCTCTTTCCAGATCTCCCACCAAAAGGTGAACAGGGTGCCCAACATTTTATTTCTCTTCTTTTTGGAACAAGATTTTGCAATAGACTGTACCCAATTTAGAGTACCCTCCACGTTAGTCTGGCTAGGTGCGATAGGGAGATGAAGGAGTTGCACCAGTCTCTGCCAAACTGCTTCAGTGTAATTGCATCGGGTCAGCAGGTGATCTGAGGTTTCCGGAAAGCATATGCATAATGCGCAATTTGTTTGGTGCGGCAAATGTTTCTTGATCAGATTGTCCGCTGTAAGAGACTTGTTATGCATGACAAGCCACACAAAAAACCTACATCGCGGTTGTGTTTTGGCAGACCAAATGTAAGATGCCCAATCGGGAGTAATACCCCCTAAAATTGTACTTCATAAGCTGAGGCTGCCGTATATTTACCAGTTGAAGTCCATCGCCATGCAATAGAATCGTTGTCTTCTGTTAAAGATACCTCGTTAAGGATTTGGAACAGCAAGACAAACTCGTCCAGAAGCTCTTCACTATGCAAGGACTTAATGTTTTTGATCCAATTGTGATTGTACAATTCTTTGTGGACTGTCCTTTTCTTGAACCTGGCCTTGCTTTAGCATCAGGAACTCTTCACGCCTGGCTTGTATCTCTCCTTCAGGTACGAAGTGATTACGGAAGTTAGCTCGGAATTCTTCCCATGTAATATTTTCCAGGTCCTGGTGGGCTTCGGTGAAGGCGGTCCACCAGTCAGCTGCTGGCCCTTGGAGTTGATGGGAGGCCAACAATACCTTCTCTCTTCCTTCGCAGTGAATGAGCCTCAGTTTGCTTTCAACAGTTCGGAGCCAATCCTCGGCCTCCATTGGTTCAGTAACGGTGGCAAAAGTGGGTGGGTGAGTGTTGAGGAAGTCCCTTAGAAAGGACCTAGGCGGGAAAGGTGGTGGTGGTGGAAGGTTGTATTGAGGGGGTGGTGGTGGTGGGGCTTGCTGCAGGTTGGTGACAATTTGGGTGAGGTTGTTAAGTAACTGAGTCTGAAGAGCCATCATCTGTTGCATTTGTTGAGAGGCTGGGGCTCCTCGAGCACCCCTTGCATTCCATCCAGGCACACCTCCAAGTCCTTCATCCAGGGGTGGGATACCACGACCACGGCCTCTACCTCTACCTCTTCCAGACATCTGTGTAGGGAAGAATTGAAATTTTAGAACAATAGATGAGATAAGAAAGGATATACTAGGGTAACACAGTCCCAACTATATGCATCAAGGGTAATAGATATAAAGCAAGTTCATTAATCAACTAGTGTGGAGGTGGACAAGATGCCTAAGCATTCCACCACTCACACGACACATAAACAAGTCTAAAGACATGGATGTGGACAGGATGCCGAAGCATTCCACAACTCATGTCGCACCCAACACACACAACATAAAGCAAATTACTAGCATAACAACATAAACGACACAACTCAAGACTAGGAAGGGCGTAGCTACACGCTCCTACAAACTAAGGATAACTGTCCTGAGTCGTCCAGCGGGGAAACGAGTCCACTCCTACTCGTCGGAGTCCTCCTCAACCTCCATCTCCGGGTCTTCTTCTTCTGAGTCTTCTATTGAGTTCTCGGGGGAGTTCATGCGACGGTCTGGAGAGTTCGGGTCCCAAGGCTCCACGTCCGAAGCGTACTGAGAAGAGTTAGGATCAGCTGCAGTGATCCTCGCGTAGCGTCGGCGAAGTCGCTCGTAGCGGTCAACCAGGTCCCTGCTGTCCTGCAGCTCCTGCTGACAACGCTGGAGTCGGGAAGACAACTCCACAACGTCGTCCACCAGCCTCTCGCACTGGGGGTGAGTCAAGGGCCCCTCGACGTCACGTCCAGTGAAGGCGGCCGTGCCACTAGGGCGCTGAGGGGTGTACGCGTGCTCCGTGCACCCAAGAAGGAACATGTGGGCGTGGCTCCAGTAGGTAGTCGCCTCCCACGTGGCGTCCTCCTCAGCCGCACGCTGGGAGCTCCTCCAGGCCGGAGAGAAGTGAGAGTGTAGCAGCTCCGAGTCGTAGTAGACGGCCAGCTGAGAACTCCACTCTAGCTCACCAGTATAGGGTGCAAAGACCCTAGTGGAGTGGTAGACCAGACGAACACGGTACTCACGGTACCCCGCAGCTCGAAGAAGAGAGCGAAGACGGACACGCATCCTCGAAGCAGCACTCCCAGTGGAGAACAACATCGTCTCCCTCCTGGGGGCGTAGGGTGCGGAGCGACTGGCTAGGGCGTGGCATGGAACACGACCCCCAGTCGACTTACGAGCCGTCTGCTTGGTTCGCGCCATCTACAAACATTTGAAAAGAAGAGAGTGAGATTAATAATCCATAAATTAAATTAGGATAAAGCAAATAGCATAGCAAGATAAGAAGCACAAGGTTTGAGATAGAGAGCACAAAATTTTGGAAATACTATTTCATAAGAAAATAGTATAGTCCTTAATTTTCGGCCATTTCTAACTAGGCTTGCGTCCTACGGGCAACACGGCTCTGATACCACTTTGTCACGCCTGATCATCATAAAGATGAACAGACGCTAATCACATGTACGCCAGGATCAGTTGAATCGTACATGCGTCGACGAAAGTGAAATATCATACATTGCCATGTTCGAATACATAAATAGTCTTACAGTATGACCCGAAGGTCTACAAACCACAAATATTTACATCAACAACTAGATTAACAAAGACCAAACTACAGCAGAAGACTAGTAGGTGAGGGTAGCTTCATCTCCACAGGCAGCCGTTGCGCGTGAGGTCGCCAGCCTAGACCAAGTCCTCCGGATTGATGTAGAAATCCTCCGGTGCCGCTTCTTCTTCTTCGTATTCTAAAGGAGAATTAAACGCTTTAGTACATAGAGTACTCAGCAAGTGCGGGAAGAGATGACATGAATGGCTAGAGCAAGGGAAAGGCCAAATATGGCTTAGCACTATGCTTAGAACCTATCCTTAGCTTCCAATTATCAATATCATAAATTAATATGTAATCAACACATGATTAAGGATAATGAAAGTACTTGAATCATAATGAACCATCATTTCCCAACCATATACTAATTATGAAATGGCCCCAAGCCGCTCTTGTCCGTGAGCACGGCTGTCATGACAGTTTTACCAAATCTCTGCAGAGAGTGTACCCTTTACCCACAAGCAGTGATTTCATCCCCTGTTGCCAGGTGGAATAAGTGAACCTCCCTGAATGCCCGTGGTAGCTAACCACATTACACACTTCCTTTGGTGTGAGGCCAGGAGATCACATCATGGTCTTTACAAAGGTACTCCCGATTAGTGTTAGCCCTCTAAGGTTTCCACCACTGAGGATTCTCGGAGTAACCCTCCGCCCCAGAGCCCCCTCTTGAGCCTTGCGGTTCCAAGAGCAGATCACCCGCCTCATTCCCCGCACCATCCAACCACTAGCAGTTCATCGGGAGAAACCTAATTAATTGACCAAGCTGCCCCATCTCAGTCTCGTGGTGGTACTATAAAGCTTAGTGGCTTCCTCCATAAACCGGTCCTTAGAATCCGGTGGTAACAAACCCCAATCCCGGGTCTCGTGCAAAATGCACCATACCAAAACTAGCCAACCACCAGATTCCTATCCACTAACATTATGTATATTCATCACCAAATTAAAGTAACCATAAAGTTGAACATAGAACGTTTGTATGATATCCCAATCCCAACATCTAAGCATGGCTAAGCATAAATAAAGCCTATCTACTTCCCACCCCATTTCAGGTAACAAGGAATTATATGGAACAGGGCATGTAAACATGAAGTAGGACATCAAATTAATTAGCATGCAACTAGCTAAATTCCTAAAATAGGCACAAGATGGTCAAGGGCACTTGCCTTCGTTGAAGACTTGGGTGTTGTCGAAGTCTTGGTCTTGGAGGTTAAGATTAGGGTCGTAGTACGACTCTAGACATATACCCAAGCATGGCAAGAATAGAATAAAGCTAAATAAGTAAAGGCACGCAAAACAATACATCACACATACACATAGGCACAAAATCCTACACTAATGTGTCCCTACGAGGTATTTATCATGGCCAAAGTATGCATTTTAGATTTATCCTACAATTTTGGGATTTTATTATAGCCTAAAACCATTTTTATTGAATTTTCTATAGCAAAAATGTATTTTAAAAACTTTATAATAAATATTCCAGGGACCAAATATATTTTATCTGAACACTACAATTAATTCACAGCATAAAATAGTTTATAATAATTTTTCATAACCTTCCTACACTTAATTACCATTTTTATCTAATTTCTACACCTCAAAATACCATTAAAAACCCTATTCAGCAATTAAATAAAAGTCCAGGGGCTAAATAAATAGTTTTCTACACTGTACAGAGTCTAAATACATTATTCTACTAAATTACAGGGGTTAGAATGCTTAATTAAATGTTTAAAACTAATTTTTAGGGTTCCAGGGGCTAGTCTGCGAATTCTGGGGGCTAGACTCAAATTACAGAGAAGCTCCGGGGGTAGCAACTAAGTTTCCAGGGGCTTGGGTGCAAATGCGCAGGCGGGAAAGAGGATTCAACGTGGGCCGTTGGATTCTAAATGGACGTGTGAGATTTAAAACGGCCGAACCGTTACGGCCTTCTAATCTCAGCCGTCGGCCTCAAACCAACGGCCGGGATGCGGCCACGTCGCCTCTGGCGACGCCGGCCACGCGCGTGCGGCGGCGCACGGCACCCGCGGCGGCGATGCTCGCCGGAGATGGCCAAAACGGCAAAACAGACGCCCAAACAAGATGCTAAGGGCATGGAGCGAGAGAGGGGAAGTAGGGGAACTCACCCAGGGGAGTAGCTAGCCTTGAAATCGGTCGGAGGACGGTCGGCGACGAGGAATGGCGGCGGTGGCGTCGGTGCACGTCGAGCTCGGTGAAACTTCGGTGATCTCCCCTCGATCTCTTGCCCGGCGTGCTCCTGGTGGCAAGGTGAAGGTGTTAGGGCAGAAGAGAGGGGGCGGCGATCACTGGCTAACCGGGAACGGCGGTGACTACCTCGGTTGCGGCGATGGCTAGGGTTGTGCGCGGGGGAGGGGAAAATGAGGGAGAGAGCAGGGTTTATAGAACAGGGGGTGCGGTGGTTGTCGGCGCGTGTGAAGAGGGGGTTCCCCGGGTGGTTTGCGTCGTGGGCGAGGCGGTTGGAGAGGGGCGCGCGGAGTGGGCGTGGTGCGGCGCGGGAAGGAAGGCGAGCGACGGTTACGCGGGGGTGGGGATGACATGTGGGCCCGGGTGGCAGCGGGAGAGAGGAGGGGGTGGGATTTGGCTGGGCCGCAGGAGGGGAAGGGGAGATGGGCCAGGGGGGGAAATCGGCCCAAAAAGGGGGGTTTAAATTCTTTTCTTTTTCTTTTTCATTTCTTTTCTTTTGATATGAATTCAAATTCAAATTCAAACGTTTGCTACACGCTTGCACTTCAAAAATTCACCCAAAAATGCATGCTACAATGATCAAGGGTTTGAGCAAATTTTGTACATAAAATATAGGTGTTACAACTCTACCCCCCTTAAAAGGAATCTCGCCCTCGAGATTCGGACGTTCTAAGAGAATAGATGAGGGAAATCCGCCTTGAGAGTTTCTTCTCTTTCCCACGTTGCTTCTGCCTCTGAATGATGCTTCCATTGCACTTTACACATGCGAATGACTTTGTTTCTTGTGACCTTTTCCAGTGTTTCAAGTATCTTGACAGGCTGCTCCACATAAGATAAGTCTTCCTGTACATCCACGGCTTCCATAGGCAATTGCTCTTCAGGCACTCTTAAGCACTTCTTAAGCTGTGATACATGGAACACATTGTGCACATCTGACAAGTGTGGCGGAAGCTCCAGTTGATATGCCACTTCACCTCGCCTTTCGAGTATCTTGAATGGACCAATGTAGCGGGGTGACAACTTGCCTCTTACTTTAAATCTTCTTAATCCTCTCATAGGTGATACCTTCAAGTATACATAATCACCAACTTCAAATGTGAGATCACGTCTTCGAGTATCCGCATAACTCTTCTGTCTTGTCTGGGCTGCCTTTAGATTCTTCCGAATTTCTTGTACTTGTCTTTCAGCCTCTTGTAACACGTCAGGCCCAAAAACTTGACTTTCCCCAGTTTGATTCCAAAACAACGGTGTCCTACATTTTCGCCCATACAATGCTTCAAAAGGAGACATCTTCAAACTGGCTTGATAACTGTTGTTGTAAGAAAATTCGGCATATGGCAGATTCTTGTCCCAACTCTTGCTATTCTTCAAAGCACATGCTCTCAACATGTCTTCTAATATCTGGTTGGTGCGTTCTGTCTGACCATCAGTTTGAGGATGATACGCCGAACTAAAATTTAGACGGGTATCCATTGATTCATGCAACTTCTGCCAGAATCTTGAGGTGAATTGAGTGCCTCTGTCTGAGATGATCTTCTTAGGAACTCCATGTAAGCATACAATCCTGGAGATGTACAGTTCCGCCAACTTGGGGCCGTTGTAGGTCTCTTTCAGAGGAATAAAGTGAGCCACTTTAGTTAGACGGTCCACAATAACCCATATAGAATCATATCTAGACTGTGTTCTTAGTAGTCCCACAATGAAGTCCATACTAATTTCTTCCCACTTCCATTCTGGCACTTTGATTGGTTGCAATAACCCTGCTGGTCTTTGATGTTCCGCCTTAATCAATTGACATGTATCACATATGGCCACATATTCGGCTACATCCCGTTTCATTCCATGCCACCAATATCGATCTTTAAGGTCTTGATACATCTTTGTGCTTCCGGGATGAATGGAGTATGATGAGTCATGAGCTTCTCTTAATATCAACTCTTTAATCTCCTTGACATCAGGAACACAAATCCGCTTCCCAAGCCATAAGGTTCCTTGTTCATCCTCTCTAAAGTTTGGAGCTTTCCCTTTCTTCATCAATTGCTTGATCTCCTTGACCTTCTCATCATTCTTTTGCCCTTCTCGTATATCATGTTCAAGGGTTGTGTCCACTTCCATAGCAACTGCTTCAGCGCTAGACACTTGACATAAGTTTAACCTTGCAAACTCTTCACATAGCTGGGGTTGAAGAGCTTGTACTGACAAGTTATTGCTTTGTCCCTTCCTGCTTAGAGCATCAGCAACCACATTAGCCTTGCCTGGATGATAGTTGATTCCCACATCAAAATCATTTATTAACTCCAACCAACGACGTTGCCTGAGATTAAGATCCGGTTGTGTGAATATATACTTCAAGCTCTTGTGATCTGTGTATATCTCAGTCCTTTTTCCCATCAAGTAGTGTCTCCAAATCTTCAAGGCATGGACAACAGCTGCCAATTCCAAATCATGCGTTGGGTAGTTCCTCTCATGTTTCCGAAGCTGTCTTGAAGCATAGGCCACAACATGTCCTCCTTGCATTAAGACACATCCTAAACCATGACCAGAAGCATCACAATAGACCACAAACTCCTTCTGCATATCAGGCATCACCAATACCGGTGCACTGGTCAACCTCTTCTTCAATTCGGCGAAGCTTACTTCACATTCGGGGGTCCATTTGAAAGCAACTCCTTTCTCAAGTAGCTTGGTTAGTGGTCGAGAGATCTTTGAGAATCCCTCGATGAACCGACGGTAGTAACCAGCCATACCTAAGAATCTTCTTATATCATGTACACTCTCAGGTGTTTCCCACTTAAGGACATCGGCCACTTTGCCTGGATCCACTGCTATACCTCCTTCGGATATGACATGTCCCAAAAATGATACCTCCTTTAACCAAAACTCGCACTTACTAAGTTTGGCGTACAGTTGGTGTTGGCGAAGCTTCTGCAGGGCCATTCTGAGGTGTTCCTCATGCTCTTCTTCAGTCTTGGAATAGATAAGTATGTCATCGATGAATACCACTACAAACTTGTCCAAGTACTCCATGAATACCTTGTTCATAAGATACATAAAATATGTCGGAGCATTGGTCAATCCAAATGACATAACTGTATACTCATATAATCCATATTGAGAGACAAATGCCGTCTTGGGAATATCTGATGGTCTAATCTTCAGTTGATGGTAGCCCGAACGAAGATCAATCTTGGAAAACACACATGCCCCTCTCAACTGATCAAACAAATCTTCAATCCTTGGTAGTGGGTACTTATTGTTGATAGTTACCTCATTTAAAGCACGGTAGTCCACACACAGCCTTTGAGTTCCATCCTTCTTAGGTACAAATATAACTGGTGCTCCCCAAGGCGATGAGCTAGGACGAATATATCCTTTTGCCAATAATTCCTCAATATGATCTTTTAGTTCAGCTAATTGTTTAGCATCCATTCTATATGGCCTCTTATATATTGGGGCCGTTCCAGGTACTAATTCAATGATAAATTCAATCTCTCGATCAGGGGGCATACCTGGTAAGTCATCAGGGAATACATCCGGAAATTCTTTCACAACCCTGATGTCTTTAGTACTCTCAAGATGGTTGAGTTGTACTACTGCCTCTTGTGTCTGATCTGGTTTGAATTCCACTGTAGTGCCATCTGGGTGTGTTAAGCAGACTGTTCTAGTTGCACAATGAATGACTCCTTGATTCTTCGTCAACCAGTCCATTCCCAGAATGATATCTAATCCTTGTGAGTCCAACACTATTAGGTTGGCCCAAAAGACTACCCCCCTTATGTTTATACTCACTTTTCGGCATAGATGCCTTGCCACCATCTCTCCTCCAGGAGAGTTTATCAATAATGGCCCATTCAAGAATGTAACTACCATGTCATGCTTCTTTATGAAATCCTTGGATATAAATGAATGTGTAGCACCCTAATCAAACAATATGGTGGCGGGGTGGGAGTTAAAAGAAAACATACCGATCACCACATCAGGCGCTTCCTGTGCTTGTTCGAGAGTCACATGGTTGACACGACCAGATGGGTTCTGTTGCTTCTTTGGACAACTGCTGGCATAGTGTCCCCATTCTCCACACTTGTAACATTGTACCCCCGCAGCATTATTTGGGCCCTTGTTGCCTCCTGATTGGTTTCTTGGGGGTTGGCCACTTGGACGGTTAGCTGGAGCTGAAGGGCGGGGTGGCTGCATCTGCTGACGTGGGGGTTGCATTGGCTGGCGTGGTGGCTGCTGCTGTTGCTGCTGCTGCTGGCGCATTTGGTGGTTGTAGGGAGTGGGTGGCCTGTAGTTGGAGTTTGGGAACCTCTGTCTCGAGTAGTTCATGGGACGCGTCATGTGGTTTGCAGGCGGAGGGTTAAGACGGGGGCGCACATTGCTGCTAGAGGCATGTGTCATAGTCAACTTCCTTTTTCTTTCTTCATCATCTAGTTCCTTCTTAGTCCTCTCCACTTCAAAGGCTTTGTCAACCAGCTTCTGGAAGTCGCCGTAGTCGCTGGAAGACATGGCAAACTTTAACTCCTTGTCCAGCCCATTCTTGAAGCGGAATTGCTTTTTGGAGTCAGTGTCCACGTCGGTTGGAGCATAGCGGGACAACTGAGTGAATGCATTCAAATAGGCCCTCACAGTCATACGGCCTTGCTTTAGCATCAGGAACTCTTCACGCCTGGCTTGTATCTCTCCTTCAGGTACGAAGTGATTACGGAAGTTAGCTCGGAATTCTTCCCATGTAATATTTTCCAGGTCCTGGTGGGCTTCGGTGAAGGCGGTCCACCAGTCAGCTGCTGGCCCTTGGAGTTGATGGGAGGCCAACAATACCTTCTCTCTTCCTTCGCAGTGAATGAGCCTCAGTTTGCTTTCAACAGTTCGGAGCCAATCCTCGGCCTCCATTGGTTCAGTAACGGTGGCAAAAGTGGGTGGGTGAGTGTTGAGGAAGTCCCTTAGAAAGGACCTAGGCGGGAAAGGTGGTGGTGGAAGGTTGTATTGAGGGGGTGGTGGTGGTGGGGCTTGCTGCAGGTTGGTGACAATTTGGGTGAGGTTGTTAAGTAACTGAGTCTGAAGAGCCATCATCTGTTGCATTTGTTGAGAGGCTGGGGCTCCTCGAGCACCCCTTGCATTCCATCCAGGCACACCTCCAAGTCCTTCATCCAGGGGTGGGATACCACGACCACGGCCTCTACCTCTACCTCTTCCAGACATCTGTGTAGGGAAGAATTGAAATTTTAGAACAATAGATGAGATAAGAAAGGATATACTAGGGTAACACAGTCCCAACTATATGCATCAAGGGTAATAGATATAAAGCAAGTTCATTAATCAACTAGTGTGGAGGTGGACAAGATGCCTAAGCATTCCACCACTCACACGACACATAAACAAGTCTAAAGACATGGATGTGGACAGGATGCCGAAGCATTCCACAACTCATGTCGCACCCAACACACACAACATAAAGCAAATTACTAGCATAACAACATAAACGACACAACTCGAGACTAGGAAGGGCGTAGCTACACGCTCCTACAAACTAAGGATAACTGTCCTGAGTCGTCCAACGGGGAAACAAGTCCACTCCTACTCGTCGGAGTCCTCCTCAACCTCCATCTCCGGGTCTTCTTCTTCTGAGTCTTCTATTGAGTTCTCGGGGGAGTTCATGCGACGGTCTGGAGAGTTCGGGTCCCAAGGCTCCACGTCCGAAGCGTACTGAGAAGAGTTAGGATCAGCTGCAGTGATCCTCGCGTAGCGTCGGCGAAGTCGCTCGTAGCGGTCAACCAGGTCCCTGCTGTCCTGCAGCTCCTGCTGACAACGCTGGAGTCGGGAAGACAACTCCACAACGTCGTCCACCAGCCTCTCGCACTGGGGGTGAGTCAAGGGCCCCTCGACGTCACGTCCAGTGAAGGCGGCCGTGCCACTAGGGCGCTGAGGGGTGTACGCGTGCTCCGTGCACCCAAGAAGGAACATGTGGGCGTGGCTCCAGTAGGTAGTCGCCTCCCACGTGGCGTCCTCCTCAGCCGCACGCTGGGAGCTCCTCCAGGCCGGAGAGAAGTGAGAGTGTAGCAGCTCCGAGTCGTAGTAGACGGCCAGCTGAGAACTCCACTCTAGCTCACCAGTATAGGGTGCAAAGACCCTAGTGGAGTGGTAGACCAGACGAACACGGTACTCACGGTACCCCGCAGCTCGAAGAAGAGAGCGAAGACGGACACGCATCCTCGAAGCAGCACTCCCAGTGGAGAACAACGTCGTCTCCCTCCTGGGGGCGTAGGGTGCGGAGCGACTGGCTAGGGCGTGGCATGGAACACGACCCCCAGTCGACTTACGAGCCGTCTGCTTGGTTCGCGCCATCTACAAACATTTGAAAAGAAGAGAGTGAGATTAATAATCCATAAATTAAATTAGGATAAAGCAAATAGCATAGCAAGATAAGAAGCACAAGGTTTGAGATAGAGAGCACAAAATTTTGGAAATACTATTTCATAAGAAAATAGTATAGTCCTTAATTTTCGGCCATTTCTAACTAGGCTTGCGTCCTACGGGCAACACGGCTCTGATACCACTTTGTCACGCCTGGTCATCATAAAGATGAACAGACGCTAATCACATGTACGCCAGGATCAGTTGAATCGTACATGCGTCGACGAAAGTGAAATATCATACATTGCCATGTTCGAATACATAAATAGTCTTACAGTATGACCCGAAGGTCTACAAACCACAAATATTTACATCAACAACTAGATTAACAAAGACCAAACTACAGCAGAAGACTAGTAGGTGAGGGTAGCTTCATCTCCAAAGGCAGCCGTTGCGCGTGAGGTCGCCAGCCTAGACCAAGTCCTCCGGATTGACGTAGAAATCCTCCGGTGCCGCTTCTTCTTCTTCGTATTCTAAAGGAGAATTAAACGCTTTAGTACATAGAGTACTCAGCAAGTGCGGGAAGAGATGACATGAATGGCTAGAGCAAGGGAAAGGCCAAATATGGCTTAGCACTATGCTTAGAACCTATCCTTAGCTTCCAATTATCAATATCATAAATTAATATGTAATCAACACATGATTAAGGATAATGAAAGTACTTGAATCATAATGAACCATCATTTCCCAACCGTATACTAATTATGAACTGGCCCCAAGCCGCTCTTGTCCGTGAGCACGGCTGTCATGACAGTTTTACCAAATCTCTGCAGAGAGTGTACCCTTTACCCACAAGCAGTGATTTCATCCCCTGTTGCCAGGTGGACTAAGTGAACCTCCCTGAATGCCCGTGGTAGCTAACCACATTACACACTTCCTTTGGTGTGAGGCCAGGAGATCACATCATGGTCTTTACAAAGGTACTCCCGATTAGTGCTAGCCCTCTAAGGTTTCCACCACTGAGGATTCTCGGAGTAACCCTCCGCCCCAGAGCCCCCTCTTGAGCCTTGCGGTTCCAAGAGCAGATCACCCGCCTCATTCCCCGCACCATCCAACCACTAGCAGTTCATCGGGAGAAACCTAATTAATTGACCAAGCTGCCCCATCTCAGTCTCGTGGTGGTACTATAAAGCTTAGTGGCTTCCTCCATAAACCGGTCCTTAGAATCCGGTGGTAACAAACCCCAATCCCGGGTCTCGTGCAAAATGCACCATACCAAAACTAGCCAACCACCAGATTCCTATCCACTAACATTATGTATATTCATCACCAAATTAAAGTAACCATAAAGTTGAACATAGAACGTTTGTATGATATCCCAATCCCAACATCTAAGCATGGCTAAGCATAAATAAAGCCTATCTACTTCCCACCCCATTTCAGGTAACAAGGAATTATATGGAACAGGGCATGTAAACATGAAGTAGGACATCAAATTAATTAGCATGCAACTAGCTAAATTCCTAAAATAGGCACAAGATGGTCAAGGGCACTTGCCTTCGTTGAAGACTTGGGTGTTGTCGAAGTCTTGGTCTTGGAGGTTAAGATTAGGGTCGTAGTACGACTCTAGACATATACCCAAGCATGGCAAGAATAGAATAAAGCTAAATAAGTAAAGGCACACAAAACAATACATCACACATACACATAGGCACAAAATCCTACACTAATGCGTCCCTACGAGGTATTTATCATTTATCATGGCCAAAGTATGCATTTTAGATTTATCCTACAATTTTGGGATTTTATTATAGCCTAAAACCATTTTTATTGAATTTTCTATAGCAAAAATGTATTTTAAAAACTTTATAATAAATATTCCAGGGACCAAATATATTTTATCTGAACACTACAATTAATTCACAGCATAAAATAGTTTATAATAATTTTTCATAACCTTCCTACACTTAATTACCATTTTTATCTAATTTCTACACCTCAAAATACCATAAAAAATCCTATTCAGCAATTAAATAAAAGTCCAGGGGCTAAATAAATAGTTTTCTACACTGTACAGAGTCTAAATACATTATTCTACTAAATTACAGGGGTTAGAATGCTTAATTAAATGTTTAAAACTAATTTTTAGGGTTCCAGGGGCTAGTCTGCGAATTCTGGGGGCTAGACTCAAATTACAGAGAAGCTCCGGGGGTAGCAACTAAGTTTCCAGGGGCTTGGGTGCAAATGCGCAGGCGGGAAAGAGGGATTCAACGTGGGCCGTTGGATTCTAAATGGACGTGCGAGATTTAAAACGGCCGAACCGTTACGGCCTTCTAATCTCAGCCGTCGGCCTCAAACCAACGGCCGGGATGCGGCCACGTCGCCTCTGGCGACGCCGGCCACGCGCGCGCGGCGTCGCACGGCACCCGCGGCGGCGATGCTCGCCGGAGATGGCCAAAACGGCGAAACAGACGCCCAAACAAGATGCTAAGGGCATGGAGCGAGAGAGGGGAAGTAGGGGAACTCACCCAGGGGAGTAGCTAGCCTTGAAATCGGTCGGAGGACGGTCGGCGACGAGGAATGGCGGCGGTGGCGTCGGTGCACGTCGAGCTCGGTGAAACTTCGGTGATCTCCCCTCGATCTCTTGCCCGGCGTGCTCCTGGTGGCAAGGTGAAGGTGTTAGGGCAGAAGAGAGGGGGCGGCGATCACTGGCTAACCGGGAACGGCGGTGACTACCTCGGCTGCGGCGATGGCTAGGGTTGCGCGCGGGGGAGGGGAAAATGAGGGAGAGAGCGGGGTTTATAGAACAGGGGGTGCGGTGGTTGTCAGCGCGTGTGAAGAGGGGGTTCCCCGGGTGGTTTGCGTCGTGGGCGAGGCGGTTGGAGAGGGGCGCGCGGAGTGGGCGTGGCGCGGCGCGGGAAGGAAGGCGAGCGACGGTTACGCAGGTGCGGGGATGACATGTGGGCCCGGGTGGCAGCGGGAGAGAGGAGGGGGGTGGGATTCGGCTGGGCCGCAGGAGGGGAAGGGGAGATGGGCCAGGGGGGGGAATCGGCCCAAAAAGGGGGGTTTTAATTCTTTTCTTTTTCTTTTTCATTTCTTTTCTTTTGATATGAATTCAAATTCAAATTCAAACGTTTGCTACATGCTTGCACTTCAAAAATTCACCCAAAAATGCATGCTACAATGATCAAGGGTTTGAGCAAATTTTGTACATAAAATATAGGTGTTACAACGGGCCTCCCAAAATGGTGTATTCTTACCGTTGCCGATGGTAATTATGGTAGAAGCAAAAAATAGTTGTCGATCAGTCCGATTATGATATCTGAATAATTGTTTCCAAGGTCTGGCGCGCTGCTCCCAGCAGAACCACATCCACCTTAACCGAAGAGCACGACCAAACTTTTCCAAGTCTTTGATTCCAAGGCCTCCATATTTTTTAGGTTGTGTGGATTTCTTCCACCGTACCAAGCATCTGCCTCCATTGACCTTGTCTGTATCATCCCCTTTCCACAAGAAACTTCTTCTTATCTTGTCAATTTGCCGACAAGCCCATGCAGGTAGCTGAAAAACCGTCAGGAAGTAAGTCGGCATAGCTGTTAAAACAGTGTTGATTAAAAGTTCCCTCCTGGAGTACGATAGCATGCTCTTCTTCCATCCAGCAAGTCTGTGATCAACTTTTTGCACTATATGTTGTATTTCAGATTTAGGCAGTTTTTTGTAGTGTAAAGGAAGACCCAAATATCTACATGGGAAGGTACCTAGTCGGCATTCCTGTCCAAGCACAGATGGCAGGTCTATGTCAAGGCAATGAATGGGGAAGAACTCTGTTTTTTCTAAGTTTGTGACAAGTCCAGATGCTTCACCGAAAATGTGGAGGATGAATTTAGTTGCCAGCAGGTCTTGGCCTGAGGGACGGATAAAAATAGCAGCGTTGTCTGCATAAAGAGATACCCGAAGTTGGTCCCCTAGCTCCGGGATAGGAGACAACAATTCTTGATGTTGGGCATATCTGAACAGTAAGATCAATGGCTCCATGGCAAGCAGAAAAATCATTGGGGAAAGGGGATCGCCTTGTCGGACCCCCCTAGCATGAGAGATACTCTTTCCTGGAGACCCATTCAATAGAAAAGAAGAAGATGACGTCCCCCATAACGCAGCGATCCAAGATATCCAGTTGTTGCCAAAGCCAAGGTGTCTCATAATATCTAGCATGAATGCCTAATTCACCGTGTCAAATGCCTTCGAGATGTCTAACTTGATGAACAAGGCAGGTGATTTCTTTCTATGGAGATATTGTACCGAGTGTTGAACAAACATGAAGTTGTCATGGATACATCTCTGCTTGATGAAAGCATTTTGATGCATGGATATAATTTTATCCAGTTCCGGAGCTAATCGTGCAGCAAGCACCTTAGATATAATTTTTGCAAATACATGTATTAGACTTATAGGCCTGTAGTCTGTGACTTTCTTTGGGTCCATTTTTTTCGGGATAAGTACAACAAAGGCAGAGTTCAATTTATTGAGACCATGCTGATTGTATTGACAGAATTGATTTACTGCCGCCATAAGATCAGTCTTGATAATTTCCCAGCAAGAAATGAGGAAGAGTCTGGAGAACCCATCAGGGCCTGGTGCCTTGCTTTTTGGCATTTCTTTAATTACCTTATGGACCTCTTCTTCAGTGATCATATGGTCAACGTGATGCAGGTCTCTTCGTTGCCAGCCCAATCGAGAAAAATCAAGAGCAAAGTTTCTAGGATAATGGGTTCCTAGGTGCTGTTTATAATGATGAAATATTGTTTTGTGCTTTTCAGATTGTGAATAAACCATTGTATCTTCAGCTTCTAGGAACTGAGTGAAATTCTTTTTCCGACAAGAGTTTGCTATTGAGTGAAAGTACTGAGTGTTGGCGTCTCCCTTTCGGAGCCAGGTCAGCCGTGAATGCTGCTTGGCCCTAGACTTTTCAATCGCTGCAAGCCCCAGAATACGGTGTTTGAGAAGAGTCTTAACCTCTCTTTCCTGTTCTGACAGTGGTCGAATTTCCATGGCTTATCCAGCATAAGAATTACCTCCCTGCAGATAACAATTGCCAATTGT
The DNA here is from genome assembly GCA_036927565.1 of Tuctoria greenei. Lineage (NCBI taxonomy): Eukaryota > Viridiplantae > Streptophyta > Magnoliopsida > Poales > Poaceae > Tuctoria > Tuctoria greenei. The sequence continues at coordinate 143,313,563 of JAYESD010000011.1, forward strand.
CCTTGAGGGATCAGTTGAAGAATCCAGTCATATTTGGCCAGTGATCTTCAAAGCGAAAATCGGCTCCTACATCTGTCATCAAAAGGTGTCAACAGCAATGGGCAGTGGTCGGACACCGAAGAGGATAAAGCATGCAGCACTGGATTACTGAAAATCATTTCCCAATGTGGCGTGATAAAAGCTCGATCAGTTCTTGTCATAGTGGGCTGTTGTTGTTCATTTGACCAGGTGAAGCGACGCCCTAATAATTGAATTTCTTTGACTGCAAGCTGTCTAATGGTTCTGCCAATTTTAGCCATCATACGTCTATTAAGGCGTCCATTGCTTTTGTCATCATCTCGATATATGAGGTTAAAATCTCCAAATATTAACCAGCCTGGCAGCGCTGTTTGTTTAATTTGTCCAAGTTTAGTAAGAAAGAGTATTTTCTCCATCTCAGTTTGTGGTCCATAGACTCCGGTTACCATATATAGTTCCTCAGATCTCAAGTCTTCAATCTTCGCTGTAATGGAGTACTGTTTAATTGTTAGTTCAGTAAATTTCATATGGGTATTGCTACAAGCAAGGAGAATCCCGCCACAGGTTCCATCTGAAGCAAGGTATCCGAAGTTGTCTACATATTGTGCACCCAGGATCTCCCGAATTGTCTCAGAATTTATCATAGACAGCTTAGTTTCCTGCAAGCAGACCACCATAGGTCTATGCAACTGAATTAAATATTTGACTTCAGACCGTTTGGCTCCATTGTTTAGGCCTCTAACATTCCAAGATAAAAAAGAGTAGGAAGTTATTGGTTCATTCATTGGAAAGATCGAACACCACTATTAGATAGTTCATTGTTGAATAAAACTAGAAAAAGCTCCTGAAGGGGGTAACCCGAACCAGTGTGGGTGCAAAAGAAGGAGCTCCGGCCCCAACTAACTAGACTATAGAAGGACCATACCCTACCAAACCCGGCATTCAGTATCACTATCTCACTGCATGACAAAATAAGACTCAAAACAAGCCCAGACAAATGGGGCAACATATAAAACAAAGCCATCTTATGAAAATTATTACTACTGCATTGTTGGACTGTAATAGATATCATTTAGCCTTGGTTGCATCCACTTTGGCCTCTTTTTTCAGTTTCTTCATGTCTTTGGTCTTACGTTGCTTCTTATGCTCAGCCACCTTGGTTAATGCAGTTATGGCCTTTAGCGCCGCCGGGGAAAGAGGATTTTATATTTCTTTAGATATTCAGCTACTGCTTCATCATCCATGTTCTGATCTGGCTTGAGAAGTCCCCATTTCTTAGCAATAAGTTCTTGGGCCATTTTAATTGCTGGCTTGCGATTTTTCATTTTGTCTTTGAGCCTTGGGCTGTGTCTTTGAGCGACTGCAACTTTTTTTGTGCTGTTGTTTATCGCTACTAGGGCCATCTTCTTTGAGATGTGGTGCGGGCAGGAGTGCATTCTGAACAGTAAGTGCAACCTCCTCTGCAAAATTGATTAGTTTGTCAATGGGAGGGGACGAACCTGGACACTCGTCATCTTTCGCTTGTACTGCTACTTCCGAAGGGGGGCCTCGGGATTCTTCTACCGCGTGTAACGCAGGGCTTGCTTCTGTAGTGTTTCTACCATCTTTGTCATTAGCATTTCCTTCAGCATTCTTTTCAGGTTGTACTTCCTGATTGGCATCTTGGCTATCAGCAATTAATGCAGAGAGATCTTCCTGTGAGTCAGTAAAATGCCTGATACAACTGGTTGGAGGGATTTGTCACTGTGTCGCACACTGATATCTTCAGATGATTTGATAATTATGGCATCTGAGTCACGGCTTTTCCCAGTGCCCGATCCAATAGCACTGCTCTCATCCGTCTCGACCGAACTTTGTGTAGTCCAAAGGCCAGGCTGCGGGATGATTGTTATAGCATCTGAGGCAGCAGAGCCTCTAGTTACATTTGTATGAGGAGACTCGGCACACTGAACAGAGGCAGGAACAGGAGGGGACCCCGACTTTGCCCTCCACAACTGTCGCAGAGCTCTGCAATCTGTAAACGAAGGACGAGTCTTGTATGCAAGGGGTGATCCTTCTCGTGAGCGGTAATGAGAGTCTTCTCCACGGGCCCTCACATTTTGATGGCGTTGCTCTAGTGAGCGCCCTCTACTGGAACTGGGATTTCTGATCCATCTTGTCATTCGAGTCATCAACGGACGATGTCGTGTACGACGGTCAGGGCCATCACTATCATCATCATCTCTAGATGGGCGCCGATGGGCCGAGGTGGGGCAACAGACCTGAGATGGGGGGTTCAGAACATCTTCCGGCAGATCGCCATCCACTTTTCCAAACTGCCACCGGAATTCTCTGAGTGGCTTCTTCCCTTCAGCCAGCAGCTCTTCTGTAGGGAAATGATAAAAGTGAAGATCTTCAATGTAGTCAATGTGAATGAGAATTTTGTAAGTGTGCCCTCTCTGCAAGTTTCGCGGCCTCATGAAATGGACCTGTGGGTCAAAACCCTGCTGCCCTGACATGTCGTAGCTATCAAAGTCATGCCGGAGCTAACCAACATAAGTCAGACCTAGCAAAACATATCGGACCTTACGTCGGACCTTGCAAAAGCTCGGAGCTAGAGTCAGACCTTGCTAAAAAAGATATTTTAGCAGAATTTCAGAACTTTTATCATCAAATCCAGTGTATTCAGTACAAGCCAATGTATTCAGCACACATAGGTCTCACAAATTCAAATTCAAATTTGAATTTGAATGGAATTCAATGTACCCATTGAATTAAATAGAAAATGTGCTCCAAATTTTATTAAAATTTACAGTGGTGCTATTTTGAATATTTGGAAGCTAATGGTGAACTCAGATTTCTATGTTGGCACATTTTGAACAGGAGCAAATCTGAATTTTTGAATTCCTTTTATTGAAGCTTGAAGTGGTTTGATTTTCAATTGCCATTTTTATTAATGTTTCCCATTTAAATTTGGACTTTGCACTATGAATTTAGGGCTTTTACATTCTTCCCCACTTAAATGAATCTCATCCCGAGATTACAAATAAAAGAGACGGAGGTAAAAGATAACCGGATATGAGAAGATAATAAATCCGGATAGTTTGATCAGAGATAATTCTCGCTTTCCCTCGTCGCTTCCTCAACGGTATGGTTGCTCCACGAGACATTGTAGAAGTATGAAGTCCAGTTCCTAGTGGCGCGAGTCTTTTCATCGATAATCCGGATCGGATACTCAGAATAAGTGAGATCCGGTTGGAGAGTCTCAATGTCTTCAGTGCGGATTTCAGCTGGGGATTTAAGACACTTCCACAGCTGATAAATGTGGAATACATTATGAACTCTAGAGAGTGACAATGGTAACTCCAAACGATAGGCCACGGGTCCGCATTTTTCAATGACGGCGAGCGGACTGATGAATCACGGAGCAAGCTTTTCCTTCACTCCGAAACGATGAATCCCTTTCAACGGAGAGACACGGAGATAAACATGGTCTCCAATGTCGAAGTGGAGAGGTCGACGTCTTTTATCCGCATAGCTTTTCTGCCGAGATTGAGCAGCCTTGAGATTGGCTTGGATAACTCGCACTCGTTCTTCGGCTTCATTTACAAGATCAATTCCGTATATAACTCGGTCGCTGGACTCACACCAGTTGAGTGGTGTGTGACATCTCCGGCCGTAGAGAGCTTCATACGGCGCCATCTTGATGCTAGCTTGATAGCCATTATTATATGAGAACTCCGCCAACGGTAAATGATCATCCCAATTTTTACCGTGGTGGATGGCACAAGCGCGTAGCATATCTTCCAAAACTTGATTCACCCGTTCAGTTTGACCGTTCGTCTGTGGGTGATATGCAGAGCTTCGGATCAGTTTTGTTCCCAACGATGCGTGCAGCTGCTCCCAGAAACAAGCAACGAACAGCGCACCGCGATCTGAAATAATTGTTTGGGGAACTCCGTGCAAGCACATGATTCTTGCAATATATAACTCCGCATATTTCTTGGCAATGTACTTTGTATGTACCGGAATAAAATGAGATGATTTGGTTAGTCGATCGACTATCACCCAAATCGAATCATGTTTGTGGAATGTGAGAGGCAAACCAACGATAAAATCCATACTAATATCCTCCCATTTCCATGCCGGAATTTTCAATGGTTGCAGCTGACCGGCTTTTCTCATGTGGTCGGCTTTCACCCATCGACACGTATCACACTCCGATACGTACTTTGCAATTTCCCATTTCATTCGTGTCCACCAAAATCTGGTTTTCAGATCTTGATACATTTTGTTGCTGCCTGGATGAATAGAGTACTTGGACAAGTGAGCTTCGTCCAAGATTTTCTTCCAAAGTTTCATGTCACAGGGTACCATTATACGGTCTTTGAACCACAAGGTACCATGTTCATCACTCAGGAAACACTTCATTTCCCCATTCTCCATTCTCCTCCGAATGTGCGACATACCCACATCTTTCTTTTGAGCTTCCATAATCTCCTCTCGTATGGTTGGAATGAGAGCAAGATTATATAATGCTCTATATGGAATCAAGTATAAACTCGGTTCATCCTCGTCCATTTGAGTGATGGACACATTATTGACGTGAGACTTGTGGCTTAGCGCATCGGCAACCACATTCGCCTTGCTGGGATGGTAGTGAATTTCAATCTCATAATCTTTGATCAGTTCTAAACATCTTCGCTGCCACATATTCAGCTCCTTCTGAGTGAAGATATATTTCAGGCTCATGTGATCCGTGTAGAGATGCACTAGATTTCCAAATAAATAATGTCTCCACATTTTCAAAGTGAGCAGCACGGCAGCGAACTCCAGTTCATGAGTTAGATAATTCCGCTCATGATTTTGGAGCTGTCATGATCCATACACGATCATGCGGCCTCCCTGCATTAACATGCAGTTGAGACCAATGTCAGACGCATCACAATAAACGTCGAAGGATTTGGTCGTGTCCGGCTGAGCTAGCACTGGGGCTGTTGTGAGATGTTTTACCCATGCTTGAAATGCATCCTCACATGCCTTGCTCCAAATATATTAAGTCCCCTTTTTCAGTAGCTCCATCATTGGTTTAGCGATTTTTGAGAAGCTCGGAATGAACCTCCGATAAAATCCCGCTAACCCGAGGAAGCTGCGAACTTCATGTACGGACGTTGGAGACTTCCATTTCAGCACTTGCGCAATTTTTCTTGGGTCAACAGCGATGCCCTCCGCTTAAATTATGTGACCAAGAAATGGTACTTGGCTGATCCAAAACTCATACTTGCTGAATTTTGCATAAAGCTTGTGATCTCGCAATTGTTGGAGCACGATATGCAAGTGTTTGGCGTGTTCTTCTTTCGATTTAGAATAAACCAGAATATCATCAATAAAGACCACGACAAACTTGTCCAACTCCGGTATGAATACTGAATTCATCAAATACATGAAGTGAGCCGGTGCGTTGGTAAGTTCGAACGACATGACGAGATATTCATAGAGCCCGTATCTCGTCGAGAATGCCGTCTTCGGTATATCCTCTTGTCGGATTTTTATTTGATGATATCCAGACCGAACATCCATCTTCGAGAATACTTTAGCACCCTCAAATTGATCGAATAAGATATCGATGTGCGGTAGTGGATACTTGTTCTTGATCGTCACAGCATTGAGCGGACGACAGTCCACACATAGACGTAACGTCTTGTCCTTTTTTACAAATAATGGGGAGCAGCCCCAAGGTGATGAACTTGGGCGGATGAGACCTTTGTCCAGCAGGTCCTTCAAATACTCCTTTAATTCCGCCAATTCATTTGGTGCCATCTTGTACGGCCTTCGAGAAATAGGCGTGGTTCCTGGAATGAGTTCAATCTTGAACACGATATCCCTATCCGGTGGCATACCCGGAAGGTCTTCGGGAAACACGTCTGGATATTCATGGACCACCCGAATGTCCTCAAGCTTTGTGGCTTCTGTGTTGTATGTGGCTGGAATTTCTTGGATAAAGCGGTCTAGAATAAGAGTGTGTGGTTCATGTAGTGGAGAGTTTAAATGGACCACACGTGGAATGATGTCGAGAACAGCACCATGACGGTGCAGCCACGACATTCCTAAAATGACATCGAGATTTTGACTCTCGAATATAATTAGAGAAGTTGGATATAGATTTCCACCCATCTCTACTGGTGCCCGATAGACCATCCTATGGGCTACTACTTTCCCACCCGCAGAGCAAATCAAATATGGACATTTTGTGGGAATAATAGATAATTGGTATTTGATGACATATGATTGGCTAATGAAATCATGGGTGGCACCAGAGTCAAATAATATGACTATGGGATTTTTAAGTAAAGAAAACGTACCCGCAAAGACGCGTTCGCCTTCCGAAACGTCTTCGATAGCTAGGTGGTGAACGTTGCCGGGTTTTGCTGCTGGTTTGTTGGGCTGGTTGCGGGGCTGAGCTGCACCCTGATACGATGCTTGTCCACTGCCTTGACGCTGTTCGGGGCAGTCCCTTGAAAAATGCCTGACACGGCCACACGTGTAGCACGTGTATTGTGTCGGGTTCCCGCCAAGCTGTGGATGAAATCCCGGTGCACGTGGTGGAGATGGATACGCACGCGGGGCCATTATTTTCTTCTGCTGCTGCTGCTGTGAAAACAGCAGTCTGAAATGCGGCGTGTTGGAAGAACGACTGCGGAATTGCAGCGGTCGCGCCGGTGGCCGCCATCACTAACCGGATGGTGAGCGATACACCATGCGGTACTTCTGCGGACCACCACCTCTGCTGCTCGATGGCGCGCTCCGTTTCCTCTTATGAGAAACGAGCTCGCGCTGAGCATCCTCCTGTACAATCGCGGCATTGACGATGTCGTGGAATGTCCCGCGGTTGCATTGTGCAAGATGGACTTTCATCTTGGGGTTCAAACCTCGGAAGAAAATATCTCGCTTCCTATCCTCTATCACAGCATAATCCGACATGTACTGTGCTAGATGATTGAAAGCGCAGGAGTATTCATGGGCACTCCTCCTGCCTTGCTTCAGCTCCAGAAATTCCTGAACCTTTCTCTTCATTATACCGAGAGGTATATGGTAGGCGCGGAATGCCTCCCAGAATTTGGTCCAGGTGACCGCATGACCAGCCGGCAGTGATGCTATGTAATTTGCCCACCAAGCACCAGTGGATCCCTGAAGTTGCTGTGCTGCGAACAGCGCCTTCTGTTGTTCGGTGCATCGCAGCAACGAACTTTGCCTCAAGGGTGCGGATAAAGTTGTCCGCCTCCAGAGGCTGCTCGGCCTCCATGAACACCGGTGGATGCGCGCCAAGAAGTCCGAATATGAACTCTGTTGGGGCTGGTGTTGCCCATTGTCTTGTCGCCCCCCTTGATGGGACGAATTCTGCACCAACATACGCAGTAACTCGGTTTGCTCGTCTCGCAAGCCGAGTACTTCTGCCAGAATCTCCGCGATAGTCCTCGAAGGTTTAGGTGGTGGTGGTGGAGGGACTTGTTGCTGTGGTGTCGCGGTTTGCTCCCGGGTCGGAGATTGATCCTCACGACCCCGGCTCGAGCCTCCCATCTCAGGCATAGAATGCGTACGCACCATTCTGCATCCACATGAATTAAAATCAGCAACATGTTTGTTTGCTTCATCCATCCCATACCATAGTAGTGCGAGTATTGACAATGTGATAATTGCATAACATTCACATATATTGATAAAGTACAAACTGTATACAAGATATATTATCTCATGGCCAAGTTTACAGTAGTGAACTCCAAAATGATGGACTTCCTTTATAGAAGTTCATCTCAACTATACTTGGTCTCCATGAGTCGTTATACACACCTTGTCATCTCCTACACACCCACTACTATTTATAATATGACACAAACATGACTACAAAATAAACATGAGCAACCACTAAGTATACGTTGCCCCGTGATGGCAGTAGTGCTGCCCCATCCCATTCTGATGCATTCCCATCGACGTACTCGATTATCTCAGGATCTTCTTCCTCCTTAGAACCTGAGAGCACCTGCTCGCCCATATTCAGCGGCATGTCATGAGCCGGTGGAAACATGACTAGGTGTGGCAAGTGTGCTTCAGCCTCAATCAAATCATCCTGAAGTTGGCCTGCCTCGAACTCCCAATTTTGAGCTTCTTCAACGGCTTCATCTCGTGCCTCGGTGAATACCAACAGCTGCTCTTGCTGTTGCTGCACCACCAACTGTCTCACCTGCAGTCCATCACGAGTTTTCTGCAGTTCCTTGCGAGTTTGCCGCAGTTTGGCACGAGCCTTCCGCAGTCTAGTGCGAGTGTGATGCAGCTGATCCTCGCATTGATTCAGCCGGTGATTCGTCGGAGCCAGGAACGAACGTAGGTTCTCATTGATACAATAAAGAGTTCCACCCCGTTCAATCGCTTGCCTCAAGGCTTCGACCTGCTCCGGAAGGATTGCACCTTGTGTAAGAACCACCATGCTGGATGCAGCGGCATAAGTCCCAAGTGTTGTTGGAGTTGTGTCACCATATGGTTGATAGGCCGCAACCATACGACATTGCCGCTCAAAACCAGCAGCGCCACGGACCGGGAGAAGAGCAAATTGTGTCTCAGCCATGGCATCTTGATGAAGATCGCACAGCTTCATCAACGCTTCGCCCGCTGTGATGGCGCACGTGTCCTCCAAGCGAGCTCCCTGGATAGTGACTGAAAAAGGAGCCCATCCATAACAACGCGGACTAGCTGGGATGTCGACCAGGACAGTACATGACAGTACACCTCTGTCAATCGCCTCTTGACCCCAATAGCATAGCATCTCGATGAAACAACACTGTTGGAGCACCTCCCGTAACATGATCGGGAAGCCCAGACGGTTGGCGCACGTGGAGAACACCCATCAGTCCGACAATAGCATCACATCCGTCATCAATAAAAGAAGTACTTGAATGAGTCAAATACTCAAATTCAACAAACTTTGTTGATAAACAGATCATGGATGTGAAAATTAAATTATGAAAGTGAATTCAAATTCAATTGTCAAATGAAACATACACTGGAATTCTTAGTTTCTGTTCATTCTGACCAATCTGGAGAAATTTGAAATTTTCATCCAGTTAGAGGCGCATTCAGGACTTGAGTTCAACTACAAAGTTGTATTACACTCAAGTAGCTTTCCATAATGTATTTATTTGCCTCCATTTCATTTCTTTATGAGGAGATATGATTGTTGCAAGTTGACAGTTTTCTAGAAAATTTTTTGAAAAAGAGGGCAGGAGCGCTGCCTTTGCATTAAGATAAGAGGAGGATTACAACCTAGAGATTACATAGTCTAAGAACAGTAAAAATAGGATACAATGGGAGCGAAGTATCAACACTAGCAGATTACATAGACGAGGCAACTGCAAATGACCGGATTTCCTCTAAGATTAATTGGGCAACTTGCAGATGCGATAGCTCCTTATGCTGGAAAATATGTCTGTTACGCTCTTTCCAGATCTCCCACCAAAAGGTGAACAGGGTGCCCAACATTTTATTTCTCTTCTTTTTGGAACAAGATTTTGCAATAGACTGTACCCAATTTAGAGTACCCTCCACGTTAGTCTGGCTAGGTGCGATAGGGAGATGAAGGAGTTGCACCAGTCTCTGCCAAACTGCTTCAGTGTAATTGCATCGGGTCAGCAGGTGATCTGAGGTTTCCGGAAAGCATATGCATAATGCGCAATTTGTTTGGTGCGGCAAATGTTTCTTGATCAGATTGTCCGCTGTAAGAGACTTGTTATGCATGACCAGCCACACAAAAAACCTACATCGCGGTTGTGTTTTGGCAGACCAAATGTAAGATGCCCAATCGGGAGTAATACCCCCTAAAATTGTACTTCATAAGCTGAGGCTGCCGTATATTTACCAGTTGAAGTCCATCGCCATGCAATAGAATCGTTGTCTTCTGTTAAAGATACCTCGTTAAGGATTTGGAACAGCAAGACAAACTCGTCCAGAAGCTCTTCACTATGCAAGGACTTAATGTTTTTGATCCAATTGTGATTGTACAATTCTTTGTCGACTGTCCTTTTCTTGAACCTGGCCTGCAGGTACAGGTTGGGTGCAAGGATCATAGGTGCTTGACCATTGACCCAACGGGCCTCCCAAAATGGTGTATTCTTACCGTTGCCGATGGTAATTATGGTAGAAGCAAAAAATAGTTGTCGGTCAGTCCGATTATGATATCTGAATAATTGTTCCAAGGTCTGGCGCGCTGCTCCCAGCAGAACCACATCCACCTTAACCGAAGAGCATGACCAAACTTTTCCAAGTCTTTGATTCCAAGGCCTCCATATTTTTTAGGTTGTGTGGATTTCTTCCACCGTACCAAGCATCTGCCTCCATTGACCTTGTCTATATCATCCCCTTTCCACAAGAAACTTCTTCTTATCTTGTCAATTTGCCGACAAGCCCATGCAGGTAGCTGAAAAACCGTCAGGAAGTAAGTCGGCATAGCTGTTAAAACAGTGTTGATTAAAAGTTCCCTCCCGGAGTACGATAGCATGCTCTTCTTCCATCCAGCAAGTCTGTGATCAACTTTTTGCACTATATGTTGTATTTCAGATTTAGGCAGTTTTTTGTAGTGTAAAGGAAGACCCAAATATCTACATGGAAAGGTACCTAGTTGGCATTCCTGTCCAAACACAGATGGCAGGTCTATGTCAAGGCAATGAATGGGGAAGAACTCTGTTTTTTCTAAGTTTGTGACAAGTCCAGATGCTTCACCGAAAATGTGGAGGATGAAATTAGTTGCCAGCAGGTCTTGGCCTGAGGGACGGATAAAAATAGCAGCGTTGTCTGCATAAAGAGATACCCGAAGTTGGTCCCCTAGCTCCGGGATAGGAGACAACAATTCTTGATGTTGGGCATATCTGAACAGTAAGATCAATGGCTCCATGGCAAGCAGAAAAATCATTGGGGAAAGGGGATCGCCTTGTCGGACCCCCCTAGCATGAGAGATACTCTTTCCTGGAGACCCATTCAATAGAAAAGAAGAAGATGACGTCCCCCATAACGCAGCGATCCAAGATATCCAGTTGTTGCCGAAGCCAAGGTGTCTCATAATATCTAGCATGAATGCCTAATTCACCGTGTCAAATGCCTTCGAGATGTCTAACTTGATGAACAAGGCAGGTGATTTCTTTCTATGGAGATATTGTACCGAGTGTTGAACAAACATGAAGTTGTCATGGATACATCTCTGCTTGATGAAAGCATTTTGATGCATGGATATAATTTTATCCAGTTCTGGAGCTAATCGTGCAGCAAGCACCTTAGATATAATTTTTGCAACTACATGTATTAGACTTATAGGCCTGTAGTCTGTGACTTTCTTTGGGTCTATTTTTTTCGGGATAAGTACAACAAAGGCAGAGTTCAATTTATTGAGACCATGCTGATTGTATTGACAGAATTGATTTACTGCCGCCATAAGATCAGTCTTGATAATTTCCCAGCAAGAAATGAGGAAGAGTCTGGAGAACCCATCAGGGCCTGGTGCCTTGCTTTTTGGCATTTCTTTAATTACCTTATGGACCTCTTCTTCAGTGATCATATGGTCAAGGTGATGCAGGTCTCTTCGTTGCCAGCCCAATCGAGAAAAATCAAGAGCAAAGTTTCTAGGATAATGGGTTCCTAGGTGCTGTTTATAATGATGAAATATTGTTTTGTGCTTTTCAGATTGTGAATAAACCATTGTATCTTCAGCTTCTAGGAACTGAGTGAAATTCTTTTTCTGACGAGAGTTTGCTATTGAGTGAAAGTACTGAGTGTTGGCGTCTCCCTTTCGGAGCCAGGTCAGCCGTGAATGCTGCTTGGCCCTAGACTTTTCAATCGCTGCAAGCCCCAGAATACGGTGTTTGAGAAGAGTCTTAACCTCTCTTTCCTGTTCTGACAGTGGTCGAATTTCCATGGCTTATCCAGCATAAGAATTACCTCCCTGCAGATAACAATTGCCAATTGTCCTTGAGGGATCAGTTGAAGAATCCAGTCATATTTGGCCAGTGATCTTCAAAGCGAAAATCGGCTCCTACATCTGTCATCAAAAGGTGTCAACAGCAATGGGCAGTGGTCGGACACCGAAGAGGATAAAGCATGCAGCACTGGATTACTGAAAATCATTTCCCAATGTGGCGTGATAAAAGCTCGATCAGTTCTTGTCATAGTGGGCTGTTGTTGTTCATTTGACCAGGTGAAGCGACGCCCTAATAATTGAATTTCTTTGACTGCAAGCTGTCTAATGGTTCTGCCAAATTTAGCAATCATACGTCTATTAAGGCGTCCATTGCTTTTGTCATCATCTCGATATATGAGGTTAAAATCTCCAAATATTAACCAGCCTGGCAGCGCTGTTTGTTTAATTTGTCCAAGTTTAGTAAGAAAGAGTATTTTCTCCATCTCAGTTTGTGGTCCATAGATTCCGGTTACCATATATAGTTCCTCAGATCTCAAGTCTTCAATCTTCGCTGTAATGGAGTACTGCTTAATTGTTAGTTCAGTAAATTTCATATGGGTATTGCTACAAGCAAGGAGAATCCCGCCACAGGTTCCATCTGAAGCAAGGTATCCGAAGTTGTCTACATATTGTGCACCCAGGATCTCCCGAATTGTCTCAGAATTTATCATAGACAGCTTAGTTTCCTGCAAGCAGACCACCATAGGTCTATGCAACTGAATTAAATATTTGACTTCAGACCGTTTGGCTCCATTGTTTAGGCCTCTAACATTCCAAGATAAAAAAGAGTAGGAAGTTATTGGTTCATTCATTGGAAAGATCGAACACCACTATTAGATAGTTCATTGTTGAATAAAACTAGAAAAAGCTCCTGAAGGGGGTAACCCGAACCAGTGTGGGGGCAAAAGAAGGAGCTCCGGCCCCAACTAACTAGACTATAGAAGGACCAGACCATACCAAACCCGGCATTCAGTATCACTATCTCACTGCATGACAAAATAAGACTCAAAACAAGCCCAGACAAATGGGGCAACATATAAAACAAAGCCATCTTATGAAAATTATTACTACTGCATTGTTGGACTGTAATAGATATCATTTAGCCTTGGTTGCATCCACTTTGGCCTCTTTTTTCAGTTTCTTCATGTCTTTGGTCTTACGTTGCTTCTTATGCTCAGCCACCTTGGTTAATGCAGTTATGGCCTTTAGCGCCGCCAGGGAAAGAGGTTTTTATATTTCTTTAGATATTCAGCTACTGCTTCATCATCCATGTTCTGATCTGGCTTGAGAAGTCCCCATTTCTTAGCAATAAGTTCCTGGGCCATTTTAATTGCTGGCTTGCGATTTTTCATTTTGTCTTTGAGCCTTGGGCTGTGTCTTTGAGCGACTGCAACTTTTTTTTGTGCTGTTGTTTATCGCTACTAGGGCCATCTTCTTTAAGATGTGGTGCAGGCAGGAGTGCATTCTGAACAGTAAGTGCAACCTCCTCTGCAAAATTGATTAGTTTGTCAATGGAAGGGGACGAACCTGGACACTCGTCATCTTTCGCTTGTACTCCTACTTCCGAAGGGGGGCCTCGGGATTCTTCTACCGCGTGTAACGCAGGGCTTGCTTCTGTAGTGTTTCTACCATCTTTGTCATTAGCATTTCCTTCAGCAGTTTTTTCAGGTTGTACTTCCTGATTGGCATCTTGGCTATCAGCAATTAATGCAGAGAGATCTTCCTGTGAGTCAGTAAAATGCCTGATACAACTGGTTGGAGGGATGTGTCACTGTGTCGCATGCTGATATCTTCAGATGGTTTGATAATTATGGCATCTGAGTCACGGCTTTTCCCAGTGCCCGATCCAATAGCACTGCTCTCATCCGTCTCGACCGAACTTTGTGTAGTCCAAAGGCCAGGCTGCGGGATGATTGTTATAGCATCTGAGGCAGCAGAGCCTCTAGTTACATTTGTATGAGGAGACTCGGCACACTGAACAGAGGCAGGAACAGGAGGGGACCCCGACTTTGCCCTCCACAACTGTCACAGAGCTCTGCGATCTGTAAACGAAGGACGAGTCTTGTATGCAAGGGGTGATCCTGCTCGTGAGCGGTAATGAGAGTCTTCTCCACGGGCCCTCACATTTTGATGGCGTTGCTCTAGTGAGCGCCCTCTACTGGAACTGGGATTTCCGATCCATCTTGTCATTCGAGTCATCAACGGACGATGTCGTGTACAACGGTCAGGGCCATCACTATCATCATCATCTCTAGATGGGCGCCAATGGGCCGAGGTGGGGCAACAGACCTGAGATGGGGGGTTCAGAACATCTTCCGGCAGATCGCCATCCACTTTTCCAAACTGCCACCGGAATTCTCTGAGTGGCTTCTTCCCTTCAGCCAGCAGCTCTTCTGTAGGGAAATGATAAAAGTGAAGATCTTCAACGTAGTCAATGTGAATGAGAATTTTGTAAGTGTGCCCTCTCTGCAAGTTTCGCGGCCTCATGAAATGGACCTGTGGGTCGAAACCCTGCTGCCCTGATCTCTGTGTAAGGGTAAGGTATACCACCTGGGGAATCCTATTGGGATCAAGACAGAACGTCCAACAAACAAATGCTCTCAAATCTTCTCTTTGTCTAGCAGCAGCAGCTACATGGTGAATAGCGCAGGAGTCTCCCAGAATTTTTGCTGCAACGTCCTCATACCAAGCATGGTATGGAATACCTTCAAGACTGATTTTTACATGGAACGGGATGGCACACCTTTCCCATGAGTAGTAATGTCCCAGGGATGAAATCTGAAATCAAAGGGTCCTTCTCTGATGTATCCCTTTGCAAAAGCAATATTCCTGAGTGATTCACTAGTGAATAGCACAAAGAAAGGTTCAGGAGCACTATGAAAAATATGAAATTCATACTCCCTTAGCTCTAAATGATGAATGATGGCCTCCTTCAACTCCTCACGGGAGCTGACGCCAAGCGCACCCTCTTCCGTAACCACCAGTGCTCTGTTGGTCAAGTGTTGAAGATGTTCCACCATTTCATCAGATAGTACTGCTGTTCTTTCAGCATACCTGAGCTGGAGTTTGGGGTTGCCCGGATAATCGACCACATTGTCTTGTACTAGGGGCCCCAACCGATTCATTCTGGGTGGATCGCACTCATAGCGCCAGTAAGCATTCGCAGCCCCTCCCATTATGTGACGCCTATCCATGGCTCGAGGGTGGGGTGAGGCAGTCTTGGCTTGAGCCAGAGAAGATGAGAGCTCTGGGTCAGAGGGCTTCTAGAAAAATTTTGACAGCACCTCTTTTGTTTAAGGCTGATTTCGTTCACATTTTTCCAGATACAAAACATCAATATATGCAAAAATCATATTTTAAAACATTGTGGAATACATCCTCAGGATTACATAAATTCATTACATGAAGTCATTCATCGATTCTACAAAGATATATGATCAAGATAGTGACAGGATACAGAATCTGTCCAGTCTCTGTCCAGATTTAACAGAGTTTATAAATTTGAATTTTCCATTAGTTTACAGGGGGATTTTGATCTGGAGTTGAACATAAGAGTTTTATAGGACTCTCTAAACTTTCCAACAATGTATGCAAACCTTCAGCTGTGAAATATACAGGAATTTATGCTATTCCAAACTTAGTCAATTTTTTGTCCAGTTCACCGTTTGAACCAGGAACTGGTCAATTTAAGTTCAAATGAAGTTTTCAAGTTTTAAATCTTGAAATCTGTCTTGAAGATGAAAATGAAACTTGTGGAGGACTTCCTCAAGTTCCCAAACCACATGCCCTCTTATCGCAGCAACCACACAATTAATTGTAAATCTGATCAGCATGCTCCAAAACAGAGATTACAAATTCAAACTTAGTCCTAAGTTGGAAATTTTTACTTGTTGTCGAGTCACAACACCAGCACGGATATCGTCGTCAACGTGCCTGATGAAACTCGAATGCAATGCCGGTACTACGCCGCCACCAAAGAAAATCCTAGGCTGGTATTCTGGCATACGTCTCAACGGTGGCAGTAATGACGTTCACTCGCAAACGTTTTCTACTCGAGCTACTTAGAACGTGGTTAGTGTCCTGCAGCTACACACAAATGATAGATCAAACATATGGTGCCATACGGCACAGCCCGCACGGACGAACAGTTCACAATAATATACATGAAAGTAAAAACATTTGTCCCGTATCATTCCATACGGGCCACCCCGAGCTAAGCCACGTCTCGAGGTACATGACCGGGTTTTCTACCACCAGATGGGGTCCCATGTCTTTGCATAGTGCTGCACCAGTAAGGGGTGCATCAGGTTATGTCCACCCGATGGGGGCTCCCACTAATTTTGTAGCACGCTGAATTACCGTGTGTCATATGCTCTCAGAAACGTGGAAAGTTTCAGAGACTCATATTGACATTTCCGTGCTAATCCAGGGAAACAATCACATGCTACCTCTCGCATCATGAGCTTCCCGCAATTGATTCGCTTGCGGTGGCGTAGCATCGTTACAGAATATAATAACACATAAGTTAGCTTGCCACCTTAAGTAACTAATACTATAATAGACCTTATGTGGGCATAGTAACTAATCCTCACTCGACTACTCTTAAGTTTTCAAAATAGGATCTTTTCGAGCGTGCTATTCCTAATGCGGCTCTGATACCAGGCTGTGAGGAACGGGTCCACACATTCTAGGAATCGCAGAGGGTGGTGCCGTGCGATGCGGCACCCAACAGCACACACGAAAAGAATACAACAAATACAAAGTTTTAATTATATAAACAGCAAAAGTCTTTTACAATACTCAGGATACAGCGGAAGTAATATTCATAGCTAAACTCTTAGCCTAGCTATGCAAAGTGCAACCGTCCAGCCCGGGGACGCTACACACTAGCAGCAGACAAGAATACACGACGGCGTGCAAGGCTCGCACTTGGCGTTATACCCCGATGGTGGCATCGCCTCACCTTCGGGCACTTCCTCATACGTCTCATCTGCAAAGAACTTAATATAGCAACCGTGAGCACGAAGGCTCAGCAAGACTTAACCGTCTCACCTAAACATGGAAATCTACATGCAGGGATACTTAACATAGGAATAGATATAGTAGAAAATGACTCGCCTACATGGTTATCCTTAATTTTCAAGTTATTAACAACAGTTTACAAGTTTAATAATAGTAACTTTAGTGAGCATATTGGACAGCAATCATAGTTACAAAGCAATTATATTTCCATACATCATATTCTCCTGCTTCTTTAGTATTTACTACGTCACAGCACAGTGAACAAGCGGTACTCAAATAACCGCAAGGGACAGTGATTGCAATCAGTAGACACCCGGGTAACATGTCACATACACCCATTTCGAAAGTGGAGCGAATCACACTTCAATACTATGTTGTATGCAACAACCTTTCAAAGGAAACTCAAATGTCAAACTGGTCCTTCTGTAACGGGCAGGAGGTCCCCGCGCTGAGCATCTCTATGCCCGCCGGCCGATTTACACCTTGATACCCTCAACCAAATCCTATAAAATGGTAGGGTAAACCTCGACACCCAGGATAACCAATTACATCGGTTTCCTGGTTTCCATATAACCAGTATGCATTCAGTACATTTCAAACTTGTCTAGCAGAGCCGCACATGGATTGGTCCTCAATAAACACAAGCAGGGCTACACACGTGAGACCACGTCTCGCTGCATCCTACCTGCTGCTTGGTCTCAATTTCATATAAATAAACCATTCTTTTATCAAATCTTTCCTGGGTGATAAAATCCTGTCTCGCGGGTAGATTCCAACTACTCGACTTCTACCGGATTCCTAAAAACATAAGCATGACATTTTCTACTCGTCGGGCTGTAGACTTACCCAATACTCCATGGGATTTGTGGGTCATGCCAGTGGAGTAACAAGCACCTTAGCCCTAATATACAAAAATCATCCTAGACATAAGTGATACAAATATAAACTTTGAGATAGCACTTAAATGCAAACTGGGGCTTCCCTGGTTGCGAGTAAGAGGGAAAGTTAGCTTCTGGGAGAATGCTTTCCAAGGCCTCTGGCTCCTCCTCGATCTCGGTCACTAAATGATATGCAATATATAAAGTGCATGAGTGATATAGAAACTATACAAAAGATCTTATAATTACTGATCATGTAAGAAGATGATTTTAATTGGCCTTGGGATTTTTTCCGTGTATACTAGGTTCTATGAGGAAGATCTGGACCAAGAATTGGAGATGTTCAAGGAAGCTTGTTGTCTCTAAAATTCCAACAAATAAAAGCCTTCTCTGAAATTTGGTATTAATTTTGGAGTTTTGACATGGTTAAAAGTGGATGATTATGGTAGAGGAGGTTCTTCTGGTTCTGGAAAATTTTATTTCATATTTTTCTGAGCTTTCTACAAGGAGGAATTGATTCTTCAAGTTTGGGAAAAATTCTGGAAATATTTCTGTACATTTCACAATTTTCCAACTACATAGACATTTGAAACACTGATCCACCCAGTAAATGAATTTCAATGAGCTTGAAATTTTTACTGGAGATCAAGAGTATTCTTAAGAGTGTCTTGACCAAAATTGGGAATTTTCCAATAAACAGAACAGGCGTAATTAATTTCCCAAGCAGTTAGATCAAAGGAATTAATTATAAAAATTCTGGGATTTCCATTTCAAACAAGTTGCACCACTTCAAATTTGGGATCAATATTAGTCTACCATAATTTATTGGGAATTATTTGAGCAAATCTACTAGGAGTAATAGATTTTTGAAATTTGCTCCAAATCTGGAATTATTTTCTAATGGAAAAGTTTTAATAATCAAACCCAGCCCCACTTCATTTAAATGGGACAATCAGAGTGGGTCCGCACAAAGGTCCACGGGGTTGACCCACGTTGCCGCACCGGATTAAACAGCCACAGCCGATCCGCCGTCCTCGTGCCGAAAGACTGACAGACGGGCCCCGCCAGGGTCGTCTTCTTCCTCTCGACTTGGGCGGCGCTCTCGCCGGAGCCGCGGCGGCGTGCGCCGGACCTGCTGCGTCGACCTTCTCTTGGCTTGGCCGTGGCCCCTTAGCCCTGAAATCGGATGTGCTACACGCTGGTGAGGTCCAATCACGACGGCGACGACTGGAGGCGAGCGCAGGACGGCGGCGGCGGCGGCTAGGGTTTCGGCTATGTCGGGATTCCACGGAAATGGCACAAACGCATCGGGAAAAGTCTTGGTAGGTTCCTGGGAGCATGAGGAAGGTGAAATGGGGAGTATAAGGGATAAAATAGCTGGCAAACTAGACTTCGACGGTGGACCGACGGGATTTTCCATGGTGGCGGGGAAAACTCGAAGATTCCGGCCAACCGTCGACGATGTTCCTTGCTGTTTGTTCGAGAGGGTTCGCAAGGAGGTTGGAAAGCTATTTGCCAACTTGATTAGATAATAGTTTCGTGTACAAATGGAATTAAAGTGGTAACCTAGCTTCAAGGTTACGTTCATGCTGTCGGGAAAACTGGAAATACGAAGTCGATAAAGGACGAAACGACTAACGGTTTTCACTGTCACATGGGTGCAGGTGTACCTTTTTGTAGTTGATGGTAAAGCGCGAAACAGCCTAGAACCTCAGCTCCACGGTGATGCAGAGAAGGTCTGACGGCAGCACAATGACGATGTCCGCGGAACTTCAAAATACGGGCAAAGCATTGAGCAAAAAGACGAGCTAAGTGGTGGAGATGATAGAGCATAGACTTGGTGCCATATTTGCTGTTTGCATCAAAGAGAAAGGAGGCAGGACCAAGGTGCTCACCAGGGAGGAAAGGGAGGCGGAGGTGCTCTATTTTTGCGGTGAGCAGAGGAGCGATGACGGCGTGGGGGGGGGGGGGGGGGGGTGAGTATGGACGATGGTACATGGTGAGATGATTCTAAATCCCACTCTGGGTGCCACCGAGCTGCTTGCATGGCCAGGTGTCGGGCTGGCGCGCGGTGGCGGCATCGATCGGCGGGGAGACAGAGTCCAGCATCTGTTCAACGAATTAGAGAGGCTGACCAGTGGGTCCCACAGCTCCCATCCTCATCCCTTCTCTGCTCCATTCAATTCACCCACATAGATTTGTCCAAAAATTCAAGATTTTTGTGGAGAGGCCAATTCAAATGTGTAGATTCATATTCTGGAATTGGATTTCAGATTTGGACAAGTTTCAGTGAAGTTCAAATTCAAATTTGAATTTGAATGGAATTTAATGTACCCATTGAATTAAATAGAAAATGTGCTCCGAATTTTATGAAAATTTACAGTGGTGCTATTTGGAATATTTGGAAGCTAATGGTGAACTCAAATTTTTATGTTGGCACATTTTGAACAGGAGCAAATCTGAATTTTTGAATTCCTTTTATTGAAGCTTGAATTGGTTTGATTTTCAATTGCCATTATGATTTATTTTTCCAATTCAATTTTTAAATTCTCCTATCTGGACTTTGCACTTTGAATTTAGGGCTTTTACAGTTGACGTATTCCATGATTTGAAGTTTTCGAGACACTACCGGACAGGGAAGAGGACAGAGATATACACAAATCATAAAAGCATCAAGTACATATCCACATAGCTGGATCTCAATCTAAGGCATCGCAGGTGGTTAGACCTCATCAATAACTTTTATGTGGGAATTAACTACCATCCGGGGAATACCAATGTAGTTATGGATGCCTTGAGAAGGAATGTGCATTATAACGCTTTGATGTTGCAAGAACTACAATCACATTTGTGTGAAGAGTTCGCAAGACTTAACCTCAGCTTGGTGTCTAACACGGAGGAAATGGTGATGGAGGTGGCTTCCACATTGGAACGGGGTAATCGAGAGGGTCAGAAATATGACAAGAACATTCAGGAGATTAAGCAATTGATGAAAAGAAACAAGGCTCTCAGACTTACAAAAGATGAGACGTGGACATTATGGCTTGCAAAGATTATATGTGCGCCAGACGTTAGTATCATCCAACGGTTGATCATGAGAGAGGCTTATGACTCATGTTACTCCATTCCCCTCGGGAATACTAAGATGCATCAGGATGTGAAAAGATCGTACTGGTGGTGCAACATGAAGGAGACGTTGCAAACTACAGGGTTCTATGTGACACATGTTTGCTGGTGAAGGCAAAGCATCACAGACTTGCGGAGTTGCTACAATCGATCAAAGTGCCACAATGGAGATAGGAGGAAATCAATATGGACTTTATTGTGGGGTTACCCAAGATCCAATCGGGGTATGACTCCATATGGATTAGTGGATCAGTTGACTAAAGGCGCTCATTTCATCATTGTCAACGAACAATATATTGGGTCTTGGCAAAGTTATACATGTCCAGGATCGTGTGTTTGCACGGGGTTTCTAAGAAGATAATATATGACCATGATGTGCAATTCACCTCTAGATTCTGGTAGAAGCGGTAGGAGTTTATGGGCACTCGTCTCAACTTCAGCTTGGCCTATCACCCAATGTACTAATCAGATCCTCGAAGACATTTTGTAGAGCATGTGCCTTGAAGAATAGCAGAAGTTAGGATTAGAATTTGTCATATGCAGAGTTCTCCTAAAACAAGAGTTACCAGCCCAGCCTTAAAATGTCACCATTTGAGGAGTTGCGTGGAAGGAAATGTAGGACTCAATTATTCTGGGATTAGACCGGAGCGAGTCAGGTGTTCCAGCCAGAAGCATTGAGAGAAGCTAAGAGGTAGGTGCAGGAGATATGGAAGAACCTAATGATGGCTCAGTCCAGACACAAGAGTTATGGGGACACCAGACAATGAGAGTTGACCTTTAAGGTAAGAGATTATGTGTACCTGAATGTGGCCTAGAGGGGGGGGTGAATAGGCCTTTTTGAATTTTTTCGGAACCACACTTAATCACCAGATCAAAACTTGAGATATCAGACTAGTCTGGTAAAGTGCGGACTAGTCCGATGTGTACGGACTAGGTTGATCAAGTTTGATTTATTAAGTTTGATTCTAGGGTGTAGCAGCGGAAATATACTTGTAATTTATGTGTTGCAATATTATGTACTAGGGTATATCACAAGTCAATCTTAAATTTGATATTTCAATGTAAAGTGAGCAAGATTAATTGAAACCCTAGATTGATATGATGTAAAGAACGATGAACACAAAGCAAAAACACAAGAGATTTATCCCATGGTTCGGTTCCCACAGAGGCAACCTACATCTACATTGAGGAGTCCACAAAAGTATCGGGTCTTCTCCAACCCTACCCTCATCGGATTGCCACGAAGGCCAATCCTCTTCCACTTATCACAAAGGGGTGAATAACCGAATTCAAAGGGGCCTTCTCACACGTTGAGGGCTCCCCTAGATTACAACACGAAATACCACCAAGAACACACTCAAAAGATTACAATGAAATCACAGGAGTGTGTTAGAGAATCAAACCAAGAGCTCAATGAGTGTTGAATGTGTCTCTCCAATGATCTATAGTGTATCCTCAAAGGATTGATCTTTGTTGCACTTAATTTCGTGGAGAGATGTGTTTTTGACGCTCTTGGGAGGTGTGACAGCGCTAGGGTTTGAGAGAGATTCAAGTTGGGTCGTGCACCTCTATTTATATGGGGTTTCTAAAAGTTACCGTTAGGGTTTAGAAAGAACAGACTAGTCTGTGGTGGACATCGAACTAGTCTGGTGTGCTTTGTGTAGCAAACTCTAAGTGTCCCGAAATATCAGACTAGTCTGGCTAGGAGCGGACTTGTCCGATTTCGCTTCTGGAAATCTTCGGACTATTCCGATGGACATCGGACTTGTCCGCACAGTGAAACCCTAAGTGGTTATGAGGACAAGTCCGCACTTGGAGGACTTGTCCGATTTAGGTCAGAGAATTTTTCGGGCTAGTCCGTGCTAATATCGGACTTGTCCGATTTAGATCAGAATGAATATCGGACTAGTTCGGTGGCGATCGGACTTGTCCAATTTTGTGTGACTTGTGAAGCGTTTTGAGGACTAGTCCGCACTGGGGAGAACTAGTCCGATTCTAGTCAGAGAGATATTGTACTAGTCCGATGGATATCGGACTTGTCCGA
This sequence comes from Tuctoria greenei, assembly GCA_036927565.1. Classification (NCBI taxonomy): domain Eukaryota; kingdom Viridiplantae; phylum Streptophyta; class Magnoliopsida; order Poales; family Poaceae; genus Tuctoria; species Tuctoria greenei. Next base: position 143,336,625 of record JAYESD010000011.1, read on the forward strand.
TCTTGTGCAGAAAGGAATATCGGACTAGTCCCGTGACATTCGGACTAGTCCAGTCCTGTATAAATTTGTGCAATGTGTGTGTTTAATTGTGATTGAGCTCTTGGGGTGTGTTTCCTTAACACACTCCATACACAATGATCTACTATTCTTCTTCCTTGAGCTCATTTCCACTTTGCTCCTCATTCTCCCTTCTTTTTGGCACTTTGCTTGTTTTGCTATTAAAACATGTGCTCATCTCAACAAAGAGGTTAGAATCTCATTTGCTTGTCATAAATCATCCAAAACCCACAAGGGATTCCTAGATGCACTTCAATCTCCCCCTTTTTGGTGATTGATGACAACCAATTGAGATTTCACAAAATGTGATAAAAATTGAGATTTTCATAAAGCATGCACATATGAGTCTAAAATACATCAAGCAATGAAAACATAATCCATATGTGCATTCTTTATGGTGGGATGCATAACTAAGTATATTGAAACAATGAGAATGACATAATTGACATTAATCAACCAAAACCAAGCATATATGTCATTCTAGGAGCAACAACACAGTTTTCAACGATTACTTCTCAAGTAGATCAAAATAATGCATCACAGGACCATAATTAACTTAAAAACATAGTTAAAGCTTTGCAACCCGCAAAATAGTCAAAAAGCATAAAAGAGAGCTCCCTCCTCGCATCCTACAGCTAAGACTAAGACTCCCCCTTAATCTCTCCCCCTTTGGCATCAAGACACCAAAAAGAAGGAGAGGACGGACCTAAAGTCTTCACTCCTCGCTGTCGGTCCTCTCATTGTCTTCATCGTCATCTTCGGGCTGATGATGAGGAGGAGGAGAAGCGGAGCCACTCGAGCCCCCAACTCATTCACTCGGGCACTTGCGGAGCTAGGGCCACCACCGGTGGTAGCCCGAGAAGCTGGCACCTTGGAGGCCAGCTTCTTCGCTAGCACTTTCCTCCTAGCCTGTGGAGGAGACGGAGCTGGCTCGGAAGGACGCTCTTGGCATTTCTTGCCAAGGCTCGTCGAGGGCCGAGGTGCCACCTCGTGGTCCATCTCGGCCTCGAAAACGGAAATCTCATCATTTGTGCTCGACATGTCCTGAGAGTGAATTGTGTAAGGCATGAATGAGTATTCATGATTCAAGGCATGGGTGAGAAAGAATAACAAGGAATTGCATTGAGGAATTGACGGGTTAGGTTTTGAGTTCAAAAAAATGGACTTCTCCGGTGTACAGGCACAGACTAGTCCGCGGGACCGGACTTGTCCGTGCATGGACCGGACTAGTCTGGTATTCATCCTCAAAAACCTGGGCAACTAGACAAATGGTGATTCCTAATGCACAACTATCTTAGCATAAATGTAATGCATCAAGGAGGCATGTATATAGTGAAGGACGCTAGGCTATTCGATCAACAGTGAAGAAAATCGAGATTTCTAGGGTTTGGATGAAAATTACCGAAGAAATGGATTGATTCTCGAAGAAGGAGGTGTTGAAGTCCGAACTTGTCCCAGAACTTCAATCTTCGAGGGAGGAAGCTTGATTTCCACCCAAATGCGGAGCTTTTTGGTGGAGGGGATGCAAAATCGCCTTGGGAGCTCGAGTGGGAGAGAGAGAACGCGTGAGGCAAGAGTGAAGGTGAAGGGATTAGGGTTTGAAGGCGGCTAGGGTTAAGGACACGAAAAATCTGGCAAGTCCGGAGACGACCGGACTAGTCCGAACTTTTCCAGAGGCTATATCGGACTAGTCCGTTGTCTACCGGACTAGTCTGGCCTAACCGGCACACTGCAAACTAGTCTGCATGGGCGGACTAGTCCGGGTAACAACGGACTAGTCCATGGTCACCAGGCAAGAATTTCTTAGCCCATTCATATATATTTGAAGGTACATATTTAGAAAATAGGGAGGCAAATCAAATCAAATAATCTTGATGAATATGATCAGTAAGCATACAACAATCAAGCAATGATCATAATTCGCCAAGATCTAATAATTAACATAGCTTGAAAAAACTTGAGAGAGATGATTTTCACAATCCAATCAACATATTTTGAAGAATTCATACAGGTATGCAACATTTCAAGCCACACTCCGAGCATCAAGGATATTTAGTTCATTTCGAAGTTCACAAAAGAGTTTTTCATCAAGTGGCTTGGTGAATAAGTCGGCCAATTGCTTTTGGGTGTTGACATGGGAAATGTCTATATCTCCTTTCATGGAGTGTTCTCTCAAGAAGTGATGCCTTATGTCTATGTGTTTGGTTCTAGAGTGCTCAACGGGATTATGGGAAATTTTAATGGCACTCTCATTGTCACAAAGGAGTGGAATACGATTCATATTGTAATCGTAATCCCTTAGAGTTTGTCGCATCCAAAGGAGTTGTGCACAATAACTCCCGACTACAACATACTCCGCTTCAGCTGTGGATAAGGCAATGGAATTTTGTTTCTTGGAGGACCAAGAAACTAAAGATCTCCTAGGAATTGGCATGTACCGGAGGTACTTTTTCTATCTACTTTGCATCTGGCATAATCTGCATTGGAGTAACCAATGAGATTGAATTTTGAGCCTTTTGGGTACCAAAGACCAAGGTTGGGTGTATGAACTAAATATCTCAAGATCCTTTTTACGGCTGTCAAGTGACATTCCTTAGGATTGGCTTGAAACCTTGCACACAAACATACACTCAACATAATGTCTGGCCTAGATGCACATAAATAGAGTAGAGATCCAATCATGGAGCAACATACCTTTTGGTCGACACTAGGTCCATCTTCATTGAGGTCCAAGTGGCCATTCGTTGCCATGGGAGTCTTTATGGGCTTCGCCTTGTCCATCTCAAACTTCTTGAGTATGTCTTGAGTGTACTTCGTTTGGCTTATGAAAGTCCCTTCCCTTTGTTGTCTCACTTGGAATCCCAAGAAGTACTTTAGCTCTCCCATCATGGACATCCCAAACCTATCTGTCTTGATTTTACTAAATTCCTCACAAAAAGATGGGTTAGTTGAACAGAAGATTATATCATCAACATAGATTTGACAAACAAAAAAGATCATTGTCACAATTCTTTGTAAACAGTGTATAATCTACTTTGCCAATCTTAAAGCCATTTTCAATTAAGAAATCTCTAAGACACTCATACCAAACTCTAGGATCTTGTTTGAGGCCGTAGAGAGCCTTACGCAAATTAAATACGTGGCCGGGGAACTCTTCATCTTCAAACCTGGGGGGTTGCTCCACATACACCTCCTCCTTCATTGGTCCGTTGAGGAAGGCGCTTTTCACATCCATTTGATACAGCTTGAAATCATGGTGAGTAGCATATGCAAGTAATATTCTAATGGATTCAAGGCTAGCTACAGGAGCAAAGGTCTCATCGAAATCCAAACCTTCAACTTGTGAATACCCTTTGGCCACAAGTCGTGCCTTGTTCCTTGTCACCACCCCGTGTTCATATTGTTTGTTGCGGAAGACCCACATGGTGCCGACAATGTTCGCATTGGGTCTTCCCACGAGTTCCCACATCTTGTTCCGCTTGAAGTTGTTGAATTGTTCTTGCATTGCCACCACCCAGTCCGAATCTTTCAATGCATCCTCAACCCTGCACGGTTCCAAAAAGGATACAAACAAATGGTGCTCACAAAAGTTAGTTATGCAAGATCTTGTGGTTACTCCCTTTTGGATGTCACCGATGATATTGTCGATTGGGTGGTCCCTTTGGACACATTGGTGTACTCTTGGGTGTGGCACTTGAGGCTTTGTATCTTCATGATCATCTTCTTCGCCCCCTAAATGGTTGTCCTCGTTGATTTGTATTGATTATCTTCGTATTCTTGTGGTTGATCTTGTGTGGAAGCTCCCCCTTGATCGTTGACCTCCTCTTGTGGTTCATCTTCCTCATGCACGTGTAGAGGTGACTCTTGTGGTCGAACTTCACCTAAGGACATTCTTTTCAATGCTTGAAAAGGAGCTTCTTCTTTACCTAGAACACATGGATCAACTTGCTCCTTTTGGGAGCCATTAGTTTCATCGAACACTAAGTCACGTGCTACTTCAACAAGTTCGGAGGTCTTGTTAAAAACACGATAGGCGTAAGAGTTCAAATCATAACCAAGCAAGAAACCTTCATCGGACTTCGAAGCGGACTTTGAAGTCCTGGGCTTCTTGTTTAAAATATAACATGGAGAATTGAAAACTCAAAAATATGAAATATTAGGCTTGTGACCGGTGAGTAGCTCATAGGATATCTTTTTGAGTAGTCGATGAAGATAAAGTCGATTTACGATGTGGCAAGCGATGTTAATCGCTTCCGCCCAAAATCGATCAGAGGTCTTGTACTAATCGAGCATTGTTCTTGCCATCTCTATGAGAGTTCGGTTCTTTCTTTCGACAACTCCGTTTTGTTGAGGGGAGTACGGAGCTGAAAACTCGTGCTTTATGCCTTCTTCATCAAGGTACTCCTCCACTTATGTGTTCTTGAACTCCGTGTCGTTGTCGCTTCGAATGTTCTTGATTGTCAATGAGAATTTGTTTTGAGCTCGCTTGAAGAACTTCTTGTGTATTCCTTGTGTTTCTGACTTATCATGCAAAAAGAAAACCCAACTGAAGCGAGAAAAATCATCAACAACTACTAAACCATATTTGTTACCGCCGATTGTGTAAGTGCATCTAGAATATCCCTTGTGGGTTTTGGCTAATTGATGACAAACATATGAGATCCTAATGAAACTATTGAGATGACTGCAGGACAGATAAGTGAAACAGCTCAGTGCACACAAAAAGGTGAAAAATGGAGTGGTGTCCAAAGAGGGATACTTTGATGGAGCTTGGAAGATCAAAATTAGATTTTGAATGTATAGGGAGTGTATAAAAGACACACTTCAAGAGCTCACAACTTTGCGTTGGGGTAAGGGCTTACAATTAACATAAAATTCACAATGCACCGGACTAGTCCGATCATAGACCGGACTAGTCCGTTTAACTCTCTGGAATCTCTCAAATTGGGAGACCGGACTAGTCCGTGTGTCCACCGAACTAGTCCGTTGAACTTTCTGTAGCCTCTCATATTGAGAGACCGGACTAGTCCGTGTGTTCACCGGACTAGTCCGTTGATCTTTCTGGAGTCTCCCTTCTGTGGAGATCGGACTAGTCCGCGGGCTAGTCCGGTGAACTTTTTGAGCACCGGACTAGTCTGAGCTTGGACCGGACTAGTTCGGCAGACTTTCTGGACTTAAAAGTACACTAAGACCGGACAAGTCCGGACTTGCACTGGACTAGTCCGGTGTTAGGGTTTTTCAACGGTTACTTTTTGGAAACCCTATAAATAGAGAATCCACGGCCTTCCAAAAAAAACGACATATACTGCTGCAAACACAAACCCTAGTTCCGCCACTTCGTCCCAAGAGCCCAAAACACATCTCCCCACACATCTAAAGTGCAAAAAGAGTGAAATCAATTGAACACTTGGATTCGGGATTGGGAGATTGTCGTTCCTTCATTGCGAGCTCTTGGGGTTTGATCTTTCTACACTCATACTCTGCATTGTAATACTTTTGAGTGTATTTGATCACTTCTTTCGTTGTAATTCTCGTGGAAGCCCTCAACGTGTGAGGTTGCCCCACAAACTTGGTGATTACCCGTGATAGTGGAATCAAGTCGGCCTTTGTGGTGACTTGAAGAGGGAAAGGGTTGGAGACCCGGCTCTGTGTGAGCTTCCTCAACGAGGACGTAGATCTCGTGGTGAGATCGAACCTCGGGAAAAATTCGTGTGTCTTGCGCCTTATTTCCTGTACATTTTGTTCATTAGATCACTTGAGTGCTAAATATCAATCTAAGGCAATTATAAGTTTTCACTTGCATTCTTACATTAATCTCAAACAAAAATATCAGTTGTTCTCATTTCCGCTGCTAAAGAAATTTAGTTTCCCAAATAACACCTGATCAACACACATATTTCTATCACACCGGACAAGTCCGCCCACATGACCGGACTAGTTTGGCCAACCAAGTTTTGACGATTCTAGTAAGTGTGTAGGAAATTCAAAAGGCCTATTCACCCCCCCCCCTCTAGGCCACATTCAATTGGTATCATAGAAAGGTTCTCCGCTAACGAGACTCACATCTCGGAGAGATCAATGGCCTCTGAGAAGAACAACGATATCTCGAAGATGAACATTAATGAGGAGGAACAGGAAACTAAGGCCTTTGATGTGCTGAAAGAGAGCCCACACGATGATGAAGAAGTGTGACAACTAAAGGCACTCCTAAGAAAGAAACTGCTAGGACAAAAGGGAAAAGAAGAAGAGAAGACGACGGGGAGTGGTCATCACGACTACTCCCGACATCCTTACAACTACAACCGTCTCAATTCAAACAATCACTATATTTCCATTCCTATGGGAAAACCTCCACATTTTGACGGAAGCGACTATACCATATGGAAGTACAACATGAAGATGCATCTAATATCCCTAAATCCTAGTCTGTGGCACATTGTTTGCACTGGCATAGATATCACGGACACGGATGAAGAACTCACCCCAGAACAAGAACAAGAGATTCACAGAAATGCACAAGCCATCGCCATGATCACATCATCACTAAGCAGAGAGGAATTCACCAAGATCGATGGCTTAGAAAGTGCAAAGGAAATATGGGATACACTCAAGACAGCTCACGAAGGAAATAGGTCGGTTCGTGAAGCTAAAATCGAGATGCTTGAAGGAGAGTTGGGGATATTTGCTATTGAAGAAGGCGAATCACCTCAAGACATGTACAACCGGATGAAGGCACTCATCAACAAAATTTGTGCCTATGGAAGTAAGAAATGGACGGATCACGAGGTGGTCAAGAGAATGATTAGAGCCTTCATGCCAAGAAATGTCACACTTTGCTCAATGATTAGAGAAAGCCCCAGGTTTCAAAAAATGACTCCCGATGAGTTGTTGGGGAAGATCATAAATCATGAAATGATGGAGAAAGAGGCACAATATGTCAAAGACTTGGCCGAACTCACTTCCTCCAAAAAGAAAGAGGTTGCTCTCAAAGCAACATGCCGACCCAAACTCAAAGAAACTCGTGAAGATCAAGAAGATGGGCATACAAGCGATGAGAGCACTGATCTTGATGATGAAGAAATGGTACTCTTTATCAAGAAGTTCAAGCAAATGATGAAAAGAAGACACGGCAATAACTCAAATGAAGGCAAAAGCAAGGATAAAGGAAAATCCAAGGCTCGATGCACTTGCTACAACTGCGGAGAGTATGGTCACTTCATGATGGACTGCCCTTATGAAGAAAACAAAAGGAAGAAGGAAACAAGACCTCAAGAAAAGAAGAATTTCAGAAAGAGAAGACAAGCCCATCAAGCTCACATTGGCAAGGAGTGGGATTCAAGCGACGAGTCCTCCTCCAATGAAGAAGAAGAGATGGCTACTATCGCAATCAAGAAACCTACTATGAAGGCCACACTCTTCCCAAACATGGAAGGATGGGATGTGAACAACCACACTTGCCTTATGGCTAAGGAAGGCAAGAAAAAGGTACGACTCACTCCTCCTACGCTAAATTCCTCTATTGATGACTTTGATAGCTCTAGTGATAATGAAGAAATGTTTAGAGGACTAAGTAAAATTGCTCTAAAGAAAATGGAAATGTTGTCGAACGAAATCTTTAAAAAAGAGGAACTTCTTAACCGACAAGAAGATATGCTCATCTGTGAAAGGAAGAGATATCAAGAAGTTGAAAAGCTTCTTGAGCTTGAAAGAGAGAAGAACGAGTCACTTGAGGTTGAGCTAGCCTTGAGTAAGGAAACTTACTCAAAGCTAGAAGATTCGCATATTGCAATCAAGGAAGAACTTGCTAACTTGTCAAAAGTTAACAAGATCCTTGAGGTGCAAGTTGAGTCGCTCAAGCAAAGTGACTCCTCTTCCTCCAAGAGCTCTTCCTCCAAAGATATGAGTTCGACAACAATTGGAACTTGCACTTGCTATAGTAAGAAGAATGTTATTTCTAATACTTCAACTTCTCATAATATGCATGCCCCTCCAAGCGGCATCTTTGATAAGGAGAAGATCAAATATGCACGCAGTGCATATATGGTCACTAGACCTCCTAATGTCAAAGATGGCCTTGGTTTTGATAGGAACAAACACATGTCTACTCCCAAACATGCTAAGAATGGAATTGTCTTTGTTAAGGAAAAATCCCATGAATCTGATTTACAAATGTTGTTTCGTACATTTGATGCTTCCTATGTTCTTATGAAAGCCAAACATGGAAAAGTTCTTTGCTAAATATACAGGGCCACGCCACAAGAACTTAAAAACTTGTGTGTGGGTGCCCAAGACTCTTGTGACTAACCTGAGAGGACCCAAGCAAGCTTGGGTACCTAAAACCAAGGAATAATTCTTTTTTGCAGGCTTATTCCTCCGGTGGGTCTAAATGGGTGCTAGATAGCGGATGCACAAATCACATGACCGGAGAGAGAGGTATGTTTGTGGAGTACGAATATAACAAGGATCCAAGTAAAGGCATATACTTCGGAGACAACAGCCAAGGAAAGGTCCTTGGTAGCGGTAACATTGAAATATCCGCTCAACACACATTATCCAATGTTTTACATGTAGATTCTCTAGATTATAACCTTTTGTCAAGATCCCAACTATGCGACAAAGGTTACAACTGTTTATTCACTAATGAGGGTGTGACCGTTTTTAGAAGAAGCGATGGCTCGATTGCATTCAAGGGAATGTTGAAGGGAAAGCTCTATCTTGTTGACTTCAACAAAGATAAAGCCAAACTCAACACTTGCTTGGTTGCTAAGACCAACATGGGATGGTTGTGGCATAGACGGCTAGCCCGTGTTGGGATGAGAAATCTGCAAAAACTTCTAAAAGGTGGTCACATCCGTGGTCCTAAGGATGTGGTTTTTGAAAAAGGCAGGTCGTGCAGCGCTTGTCAAGCAGGAAAACAAGTCGGAGCACCACACCCCGCCAAGAATGTGATGACTACCGCAAGACCGCTGGAACTCCTCCACATGGATCTCTTTGGTCCAATTTCGTACATCTGCATCAGCGGTAACAAATACGGTTTAGTAATTGTTAATTATTTTTCAAGATTTACCTGGGTATTTTTCTTGTATGATAAATCAGAAACTCAGGGGATCCTCAAGAAGTTCTTAAAAAGAGCTCAGAACGAATTCTCATCAACCATAAAGAACATCAGAAGTGACAACGGGATAGAATTCAAGAACCTCCAAGTTGAAGAGTTTCTCAATGAAGAATGGATAAAGCATGAATTCTCGGCACCCTACTCCCCTCAACAAAATGGAGTGGCCGAAAGAAAGAACAGAACATTGATCGAAATGGCCAGAACTATGTTGGATGAATACAAGACGTCTGATCAATTTTGGGTAGAAGCGGTGAGCACCGCTTGTCACGCCATGAATCGACTGTACCTCCATCGACTACTGAAGAAAACTCCGTATGAGCTCCTTACCGGTAAAAAGCCTAATGTTTCTTATTTTAAAGTTTTTGGTTGCAAATTTTTTATTCTGAACAAGAAACAGAGGGCGTCGAAGTTCGCTTCGAAGTCCGATGAAGGATTCTTGCTCGGTTATGAATCGAATGCCTACGCCTATCGTGTCTTCAACAAGGTGTCCAGCCTTGTTGAAGTAGCACGTGACGTAGTGTTCGATGAATCTAACGGCTCACAAGTGGAGCAAGTTGATAAGTGTGTGCTAGATAAAGAGGAATCTCCATATGAAGCACTTAAGAAAATGGGACTTGGTGATATCTTACCACAAGAGCAAACATTCGACTCAAATGCACAATATGAACCTCAACACGGAGGCAATGATCAAGGGGGAGCTCTTGCACAAGATCAAGAGGGGGAAGACCAAGAAGATCAGGACAATCATGGAAGCAATGATCTAGGGGGAGACAATGCACATGAAGATAATGAGGAACAAGCAACTACACAAGCTCCACACCCAAGAGTACACCAGAGTGTGCAAAGAGACCACCCTGTCAACAATATCATTGGAGATATTGCTAAGGGAGTAACTACTAGATCTTGAGTTGCAAATTTCTGTGAATACTATTCTTTTGTGTCTTTTCTGGAACTATACAGGGTAGAAGAAGCTTTAAGGGATCCAGACTGGGTGATTGCAATGCAAGAGGAGCTGAACAACTTCAAGAGAAATAAAGTGTGGGAGCTGGTGGAGAGACCAAAGGCGAACATAGTTGGAACCAAATGGGTCTTTCGGAACAAGCAAGATGAACATGGAGTAGTAACAAGAAATAAGGCAAGATTGGTGGCCAAAGGTTATTCTCAGGTCGAAGGTTTGGAATTCAATGAAACTTTCGCTCCTGTAGCTAGACTTGAGTCCATTCGTATTTTATTGGCATATGCTACTCACCATAATTTTAAGCTGTATCAAATGGACATCAAAAGCGCTTTCTTAAACGGTCCAATCAAGGAGGAAGTTTATGTGGAGCAGCCACCAGGATTCGAAGACCAAAAGTATCCCAACCATGTCTACAAACTGCGTAAGGCTCTCTATGGCCTCAAACAAGCTCCTCGAGCTTGGTATGAGTGTCTTAGAGATTTTCTAATTCAAAATGGATTCAAAATTGGTAAAGCTGACTATACACTTTTCACTAAACATTGTGATGATCACCTATTCGTATGTCAAATTTATGTTGATGACATTATCTTTGGATCCACTAACAAATCTTTCTGCGAAGAATTTAGCAAAATTATGACAGATAGGTTCGAGATGTCAATGATGGGCGAATTGAAGTTCTTCTTGAGATTCCAAGTGAAGCAACTAGGAGAAGGTACATTTATAAGCCAAACCAAATATACATAGGACATTCTCAAGAAATTCAATATGGACAAAGCCAAGCCCATCAAGACACCCATGGCCACTAACGGACATCTCGACCTCAATGAAGATGGTCCAAATGTGGACCAAAAGGTATATCGGTCCATGATCGGCTCCTTACTTTATTTATGTGCATCTAGGCCAGATATTATGCTTAGTGTTTGCTTGTGTACAAGGTTTCAAGCCGCACCTAAAGAGTGTCACTTAATTGCGGTAAAAAGAATCCTAAGGTACCTTGTGCACACACCCAACTTGGGCCTTTGGTATCCCAAAGGATCCAAATTTAACTTGATAGGGTATTCCGACGCCGACTATGCAGGATGCAAAGTCAATAGAAAGAGCACGTCAGGGACTTGTCAATTTCTTGGTAGGTCCCTAGTTTCTTGGTCATCTAAAAAGCAAAACTCCATTGCTCTTTCTACAGCAGAAGCAGAATATGTTGCAGCCGGTAGTTGTTGCGCACAACTACTTTGGATGCGACAAACCCTTAGGGAATACGACTACAATCTTAACCATATCCCGCTTCTATGTGACAATGAAAGTGCTACAAAGTTTCACACAACCCTGTGGAGCACTCAAGAACTAAGCACATAGATATCCGTCATCATTTTCTTAGAGATCATTCATTAAAAGGTGACATTGCTATTTCACATGTTAGGACTGAAAAACAACTTGCTGATATTTTTACCAAACCATTGGATGAGAAAAGGTTTTGTGAGCTTACAAACGAACTTAATATTCTTGACTCTCGAAATGTGGCTTGAAACGTTGCACATCTAGTTGATACTTCAAATGTTACATTTTATTGTTAAAACTGCCCCTCACCTCTTTTTCTTCTAAGAAAACGAATTTTAATGAAGAAATTTTGGAGTTCATGACCAATTTTCATTGTTGATTGCCTTCTGGTCATAAGTACCAAGATTATTTACAAAACTTGTCCTTGGATCACTATTAGTTATCTCTAAATACTTAGTTTTTCCAGTGACACCGGACTAGTCAGGTTTGCCACCGGACTAGTCTGGACCTGACTAGTCTGGACAATCCCTCTTTCCTAGGTTTTCCAGGGGCACCGAACTAGTCCGGTCGGCCGCGTATATAAGCAGCTGGCCGGCCCAAATTTCAAACCTCCCTCCACTTTGAGTTGAGCCCTCACCTCTCAAACCCTAGCCCCCAAAAGTGATTTTCGAGTTGAGCCCTCAGAATCCAAGTTTTCTCCGTGGGAAATCCTCCCCTCGATGAGTTGATACTCCACTCCGAACTCATCCGGACAGATTCATGCTCCTTCAACGCGAATCTTCAAATCTCGGTAAATTTCTCCCTAAAGTCAAACTCTCAACTCTTCTAGTTCTAGCTTGTTTCCCTTTGTTCCAAGGCAGTACATTAGCTTCAGAGATGTATTCCTTTCACTTTCATGCACCCTTGCATCCTTAGATAGAAGCTGTGATTCATAGGTTTTGTTAGGGTTCTTATGCCAGGCCGGACTAGTCCGGCTCTCAGATACGGACTAGTCTGGTACACCGGACAAGTCCGCACTCTGAAACCGGACAAGTCCGGTATCTGACATTTGAATCCTCACATCTCCTTCAATTCTTGGTTCTTTCTCATCTAATCCATGAACTCCTTATTAGGCACGATGTCTTCAAGCTCTGATGACAGCTCTTTCCACATTGATGAAGAAGTTGAACGTGAAAAAGTGAATAGAGCCAAGGAGAGATACATGAAGAAAAGACATGATGTCAATGTGCACTCTCCACCCTCCAACGACAATTTGCCCAAGAAAAGGAAGGTGGTTGTTAAGAAGGCCCAAAGAAGCGCTGGCGAGAGCTCCTCAAGGCCAAAGAGGACTCTCAACAAAGGAAAGGGGCTTGCTAGTGGTCCCATTGGGCCCCTGATGATGAAGAACCCAAGTCACCGCAACAGGCAGCGCTTGAGTAAGGATTTCACCGGAAAAGGGGGTGAGCTTACTGATAGCTTCAGGCAGGTTAATGTGTATGATCAACCTCGGCAATGCTCAGACCCAAGATTTTGGAGAAACTTCCATGCTGACTACTACGAGCATGTGTACATGAAGATGAAGAATCCCGTGGTAGAGAGTCAATGGGTGAATGTTGGATACTTACAGTCGAAGAGATATCCTGCCTTTCGTGAGGTGGTTGAGGCCCTGGAGAGGCACAGCTTGAAGGATCTGTTTGCCTTTGAGTGTGACTGGAACAATGAGGTCATCACCCAATTCTACTCTACCCTCTACTTTGCTCGTGGTGATGGAGACAGTCTTACTTGGATGACTCATGGTTCCAAGTACAGTGTCACTTATGATGAATTTGCAAGGATCCTCCACCTTGAGCACACTTTGGATCATGATCTTTTCATCCACAATATGCAACCCTTGGAGAAGGATGAGCTCAAATTTCTCTATGACACAAGGATGCCATATGTCCCTCCCACTATCAAGTATTTGAAGCCCTTCTATGTGGTCCTCAACAGAATTTTGAGGAAGACAATAGCCCCGAAAGATGGAGATGCGGGGACCATTCAAGGAACTTTGAGGACCCTAATGAAGGTCATTGGTGGGAGGAGACCGTTCAATGTCTTTGAATACATCTACAATGACATTGTGAACTTCTCAATCACTCCAAACAGATCTTGCGGGTATGCCCCGTACATCATGTACATGATTGAGAAAGTGACTGGACTTGAGTTTGTCAAGGATGTTCACATACGGGGTTGAAACCGCAAAAGCCCATCGAGTACACTCTACCCTCGGCTCCTGATGCACCTCCCTCCCCTGAAGCTGAGAGGAAGACTAAACAAACTCGGGATGTGAATGCCACAAGGTCTTCAGCTGCTCCTCCTAGCTCTGCACCTGCCCATGAACCCTGCAGTGGTGTGCTCAAAATGCTCACCTCTATCTTTGCCTGCTGCCACAAGATTGAAGTCAGGCGAAAGAAGCATCAATAATATGTCAATGCCAACATCAAAGCTATCTTTGACAAGCTGGAGATTGAGCCGATGGGATCCCCGCCCGCCTTCAAGGACTCTGAGGAAGAGTTTGCTCCGCTGAATGATGATGATGGTGGTGAAGATGAGGACCGGACCGAGACTGAATAAGAGAGTGGCGATGAGTGATTCCCCTTAATTTTTCCTTTTTTGGTGCCTTGATGCCAAAGGGGGAGAGATTGAGACTAGTAGTTTGAGACCATCTCTAGTTGGTGTCTTTATGTTTTTGTGATCAAGGACATGTACTTATTTTTAAAACCTTGTAATGCTATATTTCTTCTCTTATGTGTGATGCTTATTGTTGCTTGAATGATTATCTCTATGCTCATTATTGATTACCTTTGCTTCATCACACCTTGTTGATCATACGCCTGTTAGGCACCCCAACATAAGGTGTGTGCATATGTGAGAAGCTTTATGTGGATTCATCATTATTCTCATATGTGCACACCTTATGAAAATCAAGTTTTTTTATTATTCTCAATTGTGATATCTCAAATGGTTGTCATCAATCACCAAAAAGGGGGAGATTGTAAGTGCATCTAGGATATCCCTTGTGGGTTTTGGCTAATTGATGACAAACATATGAGATCCTAATGAAACTATTGAGATGACTGCAGGATAAATAAGTGAAACAGCTCGGTGCACACAAAAAGGTGAAAAACGGAGTGGTGTCCAAAGAGGGATACTTTGATGGAGCTTGGAAGATCAAAATTAGATTTTGAATGTATAGGGAGTGTATGAAAGACACACTTCAAGAGCTCACAACTTTGCACTGGGGTAAGGGCTTAAAATTAACTTAAAATTCACAATGCACCAGACTAGTCCGATCATGGACCGGACTAGTCCGTTTAACTCTCTGGAATCTCTCAAATTGGGAGATCGGACTAGTCCGTGTGTCCATCGGACTAGTCCGTTGAACTTTCTGTAGTCTCTCATATTGAGAGACTGGACTAGTCTTTGTGTTCACCGGACTAGTCCGTTGATCTTTCTGGAGTCTCCCTTCTGTGGAGATCGGACTAGTCCGCGGACTAGTCCGTTGAACTTTCTGGAGTTCACCTTCACACAGCACCGGACTAGTCCGAGCTTGGACCGGACTAGTCCGGCAGAGTTTCTGGACTTAAAAGTACACTGAGACCAGACAAGTCCGGACTTGCACCGGACTAGTCCGGTGTTAGGGTTTTTCAACGGTTACTTTTTGGAAACCCTATAAATAGAGAATCCACGGCCTTCCAAAAAAACACGACATATACTGCTGCAAACACAAATCCTAGTGCCTCCACTTTGTCCCAAGAGCCCAAAACACATCTCCCCACACATCTAAAGTGCAAAAAGAGTGAAATCAATTGAACACTTGGATTCGGGATTGGGAGATCATTGTTCCTTCATTGCGAGCTCTTGGAGTTTGATCTTTCTACACTCATACTCTGCATTGTAATACTTTTGAGTGTATTTGATCACTTCTTTCATTGTAATTCCCGTGGGAGCCCTCAATGTGTGAGGTTGCCCCACAAACTTGGTGATTACCCGTGATAGTGGAATCAAGTTAGCCTTCGTGGTGACTTGAAGAGGGAAAGGGTTGGAGACTCGGCTCTGTGTGAGCTTCCTCAACGAGGACGTAGATCTCGTGGTGAGATCGAACCTCGGGAAAAATTCGTGTGTCTTGCGCCTTATTTCCTTTACATTTTGTTCATTAGATCACTTGAGTGCTAAACATCAATCTAAGGCAATTATAAGTTTTCACTTGCATTCTTACATTAATCTCAAACAAAAATATCAGTTGTTCTCATTTCCGCTGCTAAAAAAATTTAGTTTCCCAAATAACACCTGATCAACACACATATTTCTATCACACCGGACAAGTCCTCCTACCCGTCCGGACTAGTCCGGCCAACCAAGTTTTGACGATTCTATTAAGTGTGCAGGAAATTAAAAAGGCCTATTCACCCCCCTCTAGGCCACATTCAGATGCTTATGTAGGAAATTGGACCAAATAAGTCCATGTGAAGTAGCTCGAGCGGTCTTGTTGTAGTCATGACGTTCTTGGCGGGGTGATGTGCTCCAACTTCCTTCCCGGCTTGGCACGCGCTACAAGGCCTGTCTTTCTCAAACACAACATCCTTTAAACCTTGGATGTGATCGCCCTTGAGGAGTTTTTGAAGGTTCCTCATACCAACATGCGCTAGCCGTCTATGCCACAGCCAACCCATGTTGGTTTTTGCAATCAAGCATGTGTCAAGTTCAGCTTTATCCTTGTTGAAGTCAACAATATAGAGCTTTCCCTTTAACATACCTTGAATGCAATGGAACCATCACTCCTCCTAGAAATGGTCACACCCTCGTTAGTGAACAAGGAATTATAACCCTTGTCACATAATTGAGATATGGACAGCAGGTTATAATCCAAGGAATCAACATATAATACATGAGAAAGTGTGTGCTTAGATGATATGGCAATTTTACCGGTACCGAGCACCTTCCCTTGACTATTATCTCCAAAATAGATGCCCTCATTTGGATCCTCATTCTCTTCATATTCAACGAACATTCTTCTTTCTCTGGTCATATGGTTGGTGCAGCCACTGTCTAACACTCATTTAGATCCACTGGAGGAATAGGCCTGCAAAAACAATTTATGCCTTGGTTTTAGGTACCCAAGCTTACTTGGGTCCTCGGAGGTTAGTCACAAGAGATTTGGGCACCCACACATGAGACTTGGTGTTCCCATGGCGTGGCCCAACATAATGAGCATAAACCTTTCCATAATTATTTCTCATTAAGACATACGAGGCATCGAAAGTATTGAAAAGTAACTTTTGGTTTTTATACGCAGGACTAGTCTGGGAGGCCGAACTTTTCCGGAGTAGCGGACTTGTCTTGACCCTCACAGGACTAGTCTGGCGGTCATGCGATTTGTACTTATTAATTTTGGATTTTCCGGTTTGGAAGGCTCCTCCCTTTACAAAGACATTGCTATCCCTGTTATTCTTATGGCTTCTAGCTTGTTGCTTTTCACCATGAGAGTAATCAATGCCATATTTGACATTTGGAGGTCTTGTGACCAAGTATGCACTACGTGCATATTTGATCTTCTCCTTGTCAAATATGCCACTTTGGGCAAGATGCTTATCCTTTGTAGAGGTTGGCTTGTCTTTCAAACTTGTGTCAACTTTATTACATGTACAAGCATAAGCAACCTCAGTTTTAGTGGGTTGAGAAGGTGAACTCGAAGGGGATGAAGGTTCACATTGCTTGAGTGACTCAACTTGCATTCAAGGATCTTGTTAACCTTGATCAGGTCAGCAAGTTGGTCCTTAATTGTAGCATTTGAGTCGGTTAACTCCAAGCAAGTTTCCTTGCTTGAAGCTAACTCAAGCTCTAGTGATTTGCTTCGTTCCATTTCAAGTTCTAGAAGTTTGTCAAGTTCGACATGTTCCTCCTTTTGGGTGATAATCATGTTCTCTTGACGATGTATCAACCTCTCCTTCTCAACAAGTTGATCAAGTAAAAATTTCATTTTTGTGGCAGTTTTCCTATCTAGTCTAATAAGCATATCCTCATTATCACTATTGATTTCATCATCGCTAGAATAGGAATGCACAGAAAGGGGTTTGGTGTTTACCTTGTGTTTACCTTCCTTTGTCATGAGGCAAGTGCCATTTCCCTTCCATGCGTCGAGTGTAGGGAAGAGAGTAGACTTCTTGGATGTCTTTTCGATGGCTATACTAGCCATATCTTCTTCTTCGGATGATGAGGACTCATCATTTGAGTCCCACTCTTTCCCTATGTGCGCTTGTTCGTCTTGTTTCTTCTTCTTGAAGATTTCTTGGGTTGAGGCTTGGCTTCTTTAGTATTATTCTTGTTCTATTCATATGGGCAATCAACTATAAAGTGGCTATACTCACCACAATTATAGCATGCCCGCCTCAACTTTGCTTTTGTTCTCTCCTTGTACTTTCCTTCGCTTGATTTAGTGCCTTGTCTCTTCTTCATTATTCTCTTGAATTTCTTCATGAACAATATCATGTCTTCTTCATCTAATTCACTGCTCTCATCATCACCATCTTCTTCTAGCTGAGTTTCTTGAGCTTCTTTAGATAGGGGCTTGAGGGTGGACTTCAAAGCAACCTGTTTCTTCATTGCCGAGGTGAGGTTGGCAATTTCTTTAACATGCTTTGCTTGTTTTTCCATCATCTCGAAATTGATGATTTTTCCAAGTAATTCATCCAGAGTCATTTTATTGTATTCGGGGCTTTCTCTAATCATTGAGCATAAGGTGACGTTGCGAGGCATGAAAGCTCTAAGGATGAGCTTCACCACCTCATGGTCATTCCACTTCTTGCTTCCATAACATCAAACCTTGTTGATGAGTGTCTTTAATCGGTTGTATATATCTTGAGGTGACTCATCTTCTTCGATTGCGAATCTTCCTAATTCGCCTTCGATCATTTCGATCTTTGCTTCACGCACATTACAGTCACCTTCATGTGCAGTTTGCAATGTGTCCCATATCTCCTTAGAAATTTTGTGGGGACCGGAGTCCACACATCCGAGGATCTTATTGGGTGGTGCCGTGCGATGCGGCACCTAACAGCACACACGAAAAGAATACTAAAATATACAAAGTTTTCATTTCATAAATATATTCAGAGTTTACAAAATAGTGTACATCAGAAGTACACACGCAGCGGAACTACATACTCATATTCTCACCTATCTAAGCATAAGAGAAGGCGTCCATGCCCTAGGACGCTTCTCACTAGCAACATGAAGAACATTCAGCAGCGGAGTGGTTCACATGAGATTTATCTCGATACCTCGAGATCTCATGTACAACCTGACAGCAGAAATAAACCTAATACCTGCAAAAATTTGTTAAAGCGCAAACGTGAGCATAAGGCTCAGCAAGACTAACCCGTCTCACTAGACATATGCAGGGGTAAGTACTAAGCATAGGTAAGGAATAGCATAAAGGACTCGCCTACAAGTGGATCCTTATATTCATATTTTAAGTAGCAAATGACATTCTTCAGGCACGACACATCATAGACTCCACAATCAAACAAGAAACACTTTCCGATGATATGACATGCCCAAAGCACATAATGCTATTACAGGTAAAGTATGGAGAAACTGTAAACTTTTAATTGTACTATCTCTAAGCCATAAAAGGTTGCAAAGCAATTATAATTCAGTATATCATATTATTCTAATTTCTTTAGTATTTACTACGTCACAACTCAGTGAACAAGTGGTACTCTAAACCGCAAGGGACGGTGATTGCAATCAGGACACACCCGAAATACACGACACATATGTCGGCTCGGAAGTACCTTTCACTGTACTCCTCTCCCACGTCGTATGTGGCCACCTTTCACCCGTCGTCCCGATGTCGAACCAGTTCTACCGTCCCAAAAGTAAGGTCCCTAACCGAGCACGTCGAAGTTGCTCCTTAGAGGTTCCCACCTTACGATCATCTTCCCCTGAAGGACGGTGGTATAAGTTTCGACACGAGGGTGCCCGAGCTACATCAGTTTAATGGACCCCATTAATCCATTATGTAACCGGTACTATTCAAACTTGCTCAACAGGGCCGCACAAGAGACGGTCCTTAACCGACACGGACGGGGCTAAAAACCAACCTCCACATTTGCATTACCCTTACCGGCCCAGGCCCAAATGTGGTCGCAAGCATTGTCCCCCTCATTCGGGCTCAGACAACCTTGCGCGTCCCGTCCTACAGGAACATCCCCGTCCACATCTCCAATTATTAAGAGTGAACATTTTGGTAACATCTTGCGAGTAGATTCCCCTACTCGACTCCTCTCGCAAGTAGAATAAACTACTTGACTTGTGGTCAATAAAATGTGACCCTCTCGCGAGTAGATTCCAACTACTCGACTTCTATCGAATTTCCTATACATTAGCAAAGCAGTTACTACAGGTCAAACTGTAACCCGTTCCAACCAACCCCTGGGATTTGTGGTCATGCAAGTGGAGTATCAATCACCCTATACGTAATGCACATATGAAACTTAAGACGTAATGTGAGAAATACTGCAAAACTCTATAAAGCTTTTAAATGCAAACCAGGACTTGCCTTGCTCACAAATCAGCTCTAAGTCAAAGAGTCAGTGGCTTGATGCTTCATGAACAGGTCCTCTTCGACTCCTTTCCGTCACGGCGTCTATCGCAATGAATATGCATATATCACACAATATACTTTAATAACTTAACTAATGAATATGCACATATTATGCAATGTAATACTCATAAAGGAAGTATGTTTGTAAATCAAGAATGAATAAGGTGTACTGTTGGGTATTAAATTGGATTTGGGTAGGTTAATTTGATATTACTTCATATCATAAGAATGTACATAAGAAATTTCTATATAGTCATGGATATAAGGAAACTATACAGAATTAATTCCTATGCAGATGAGTTCTACTGGCTCTGATAATTTA
Source organism: Tuctoria greenei (assembly GCA_036927565.1). Classification (NCBI taxonomy): domain Eukaryota; kingdom Viridiplantae; phylum Streptophyta; class Magnoliopsida; order Poales; family Poaceae; genus Tuctoria; species Tuctoria greenei. The sequence continues at coordinate 143,356,978 of JAYESD010000011.1, forward strand.
TCTCTGGTATACAGATGTGATGAAGAAATTCTCATAAAAATTTCAGAGAATTTGATGGGAGAAAATGATCTACAAAATTCTATCAAGCTTTCATCATTTAGGAATTTGCAGATAAAACCTGAGGTTTTATCATGTCCATAAATGGAACAGCTAGATGGTACTGATCAAAAGGAAGCTACCAAAATTTGTTTCACAATTTTACAAGCTTCCTACAGGAAGATATGGAATTTACAAGTCCTTATGAATTTCTGGATTTAATTTGTTATTTTCTGGAATTATAATTAACCTAGGCAAAGATTTTGAATTAAACCCTCTTAAACAACTTTGTTATTCTTGAAACTTTTACTGGAGCTTCTACATAACAAAATGATTGGTTGGGTAAATTTCCAGACTTATCTGAATAGAATCCTACTTTCTATATTTTCCACAATGTATTTTACTAATTGATTTATAGAATATTCTCTAGGGCTTTTAATGAAGATTGGGATGGACCACTGGAAAGTACAGATCCTAAGGAGAATTGCAATTTTTTTATCTAATTTGGAGCATCCTATCCAAAGTTATAGCATTTCAAAGTTTAGGCATTTTTCTGGAATTCTTTTTGAATGGAAAAAGACAACCCTTTAATCAACTGACACGTGACCCCCACTGGTTTAATTCTTCCCACCCAGCCGATGCCACATCGGGGCCACAGGGTTTACTCGCGTTGTCACACAGAATCCCTGCGCCACAGAAAATCCCACGGGGGGGGGGGGGGGGGGGGGGGGTCTTCTTCTTTCCACGACTCCGGCGGCCGGCCGGAGCTCGCCGTGCCACCTTCCCCGTGGCGGGAACTTGCCACCCGGAGGTTTTCGACCCTCAGGAATTCACTAGTAGCCTCGGTTTGGACTGAAACGCCCCAAAAATGTGCCTACACCGGCGACCGGCGGAACTCGATGATCGGCGACGACGTTCTCGGTGTACAAGGCATGGGAAAAGCTTATTCTTGCTCTGGAAGCTTCGTGGTGATGCCCTGATCTTTGGCCAACACTCCAATCGGATTGGAATCGGCCGGAGGATAGGGCCCAACGTGGAACCGATTCTAGGAGGTGGCGAGATTGGGAATTCCGGTTAGTCTGAGTGGGGATATGGCTAGCTAACGCCTCAGGAAGGAGCGCACGCAAGTGTAGAAGCTGGGGGCGGCTGGAATTGTGAAGATAATCACCATGGAGGAAGAGCTTCACGTTGGAATAGAGGTATGTCCGCTGGCGCTGTTTTTGAAAGAACTGGAACTCCTCGCCGATGTGCTCCGACCGGCGGCAGCTGGGTTCAGGAATACGGCGAGGGGAGGGGCGCGCACCGTGCTGGAGCGTCGTTGGAGTGTGGGGCAGCTGGAACAGGGCCACCGACGGGAGTGATGTGGAAGCATGAAGATGAGCCGAGCGCTCGGTCCTTGCGTGCTTTTATGCGCCGACCGAACGGAGCCGAGCCAGGCGGTGTCGTGGCCTTCCGTGGCGCGCATGCAGGCGGCCAACCATCGCGCTGGCGAGCAGCTTGCCGCCTTGCGGCTTCCTCTAGAGCGCGCGTGCAGCCGCGTGAGCAGAGGCGCTGCTGCAGAAGCAAAACCGAATGCTTCTGCCTAGTGGGCCCCACTGGCCCCACTTCTCTATTATCCCCTCCATTTTATATCTTTTTGTTACTCAAGCCTAGATGTGATAAGGAATCCAAGTTCAGAAGAGGATTGGTCCTGTTACATTTGAATGGTTTGACAAATTTGAATATCCGAATTGGCCAATTTGAAATTTGAATTAGATTCAAATTCATATTTATACATTTTATGTATGTATCTTAATCTTCGTCAATATTTAAGTTTAAATTGCCATGGGTTTTACTTAGCTAATATGATCAATTGGAGAATATATTTTATATTTTGATCACTTGATTTGAATATATTGTAAATTCACATATATACTTTTATTCACCCATGTTTGTTTCATTTCATTTAATTTCACCCTTTTTGCCAAAGCTTAATAATTAAAGCTGTTTACAATCCACATTCAAGAACTTTGGAACATTTAGGTGTAGTTCATTTAAAAATGAATTCTAGGTTTAGACTAAAGCTTCATATAAACATTGGCATTCAAAACTATATGAATTTACTTGCTCTCATATTCATCGTCTTCATTCTTCATGTTTCACTATTATATTATGTGCCATACATAGGAGACAAAAGCTTCCAAAAGTTTTGGATTTTACATTCCTCCCCCCTTAAAAGAATCTCGTCCCGAGATTATAAAAGAAGAAGAAATGTCGGATTGTATCACCGTTGATACGATGATAGCAACTCCGGATAGTTGGAGCGAAGATAGTCTTCACTCTCCCATGTAGCTTTGTCGACGGTGTGGTTCTTCCATAACACTTTATAGAACCACAACGTTCAGTTTCTTGTCTCTCTCGTCTTCTCATCAATAATATGGATCGGTTGTTCAACATAGGTCAGATCCGGCTTCAGTTCTTCCATGTCCTCAGATATTACTTCTGTTGGAGTTTTGAGACACTTCCTTAACTGTGATACGTGGAATACGTTGTGTACTCCGGACAAGGACGTGGTTAGCTCCAGCCGGTAGGCTACGGGTCCACATCTTTCCGTGGTGGGAAATGGCCCGATAAATCTTGGAGCTAACTTTCCCTTTACTCCAAAGTGATGAATTCCTTTCATCGGAGAGACACGGAGATACACATGGTCTCTGACGTTAAAGCTCAAGGGACGACGTTGCTTGTCAACATAACTCTTCTGTCGAGACTGAGCTACTCTGAGGTTTGCCTGAACTAGCTTAACTCGTTCTTCAGCTTCATTAGTGAGATCCACTCTGAAGATTACTCTTTCTCCAGACTCACACCAATTGAGTGGTGTGCGGCACTTCCGGTCATAGAGAGCTTCGAAAGGTGCCATTTTTATACTGGGCTGATAACTGTTGTTGTATGAGAACTCTGCCAACGGTAAATGATCATCCTAGTTCTTTCTGTGATCTATAGCACATGCCCTTAGCATATCTTCTAGGATCTGGTTCACCCTTTCAGTTTGTCCATCAGTTTGAGGATGGTATGCCGAGCTTCAGATTAACTTAGTTCCAATTGCTGCGTGTAGTTGCTCCCAGAAACGAGCAACAAACAACGATCCTCTGTCAGAGAAGATGGTGCGGGGAACACCGTGTAAGCTCATGATTTGTGACATATACAGCTCAGCATACTTCTTTGCATTGTACGACGTGTTCACTGGAATAAAGTGTGCTGACTTGGTTAATCGGTCTATGATTACCCAAATAGAATCGTGCTTGTGGAACGTGAGAGGCAATCCAACAATGAAGTCCATACTGAGATCCTCCCATTTCCATGCAGGGACACTTAAAGGTTGTAGTGGTCCTGCTTTCCTCATATAGTCAGCCTTCACTCTTCTGCATGTATCACACTCGGACACGTACTTTGCAATCTCTCTCTTCATTCGTGTCCACCAGAATTTTGTGCTAAGATCTTGATACATCTTATTGCTTCCAGGATGGATTGAATACTTCGACATGTGAGCTTCATCCAAGATCTTCTTCTTGAGTTTCATGTTCTAGGGTACCACTATACGATCGTTGAACCATAGAATTCCTTGTTCATCTTCCCGGAAACATTTCACCTCTCCGTCTCTCATTCTCTTCCGAATGTGAGACATAGCCTTGTCTTTCTTCTGAGCTGCAATAATCTCCTCTCAGATTGTAGGTATGAGAGCAAGATTATATAGAGCTCCGTAGGGAACCAACCATAGACTTGGTTCTTCCTCTTCATCCGGAATGATGGTTATGTTGTGAACATGAGATTTCCGACTCAAAGCATCGGCAACAACGTTTTCTTTGCCCGGATGGTAATGGATCTCAAGTTCATAGTCATTTATAAGCTCTAACCATCTTCTTTGCCTCATATTCAAATCCTTTTGAGTGAATATGTACTTGAGGCTCTTGTAGTCTGTGTAGAGATGCACTAGATTTCCCATTATGTAGTATCTCCACATTTTCAATGCCATTACCACGGCAGCCAACTCCAAGTCATGCGTCAGATAATGCTGCTCATGAATTCGGAGTTGCCTTGATCCATATGCGATTACACGTCCTTCTTGCATCAAGACGCATCCCAGACCAGTGCCTGATGCATCGCAATAAATATCAAACGGCTTTGTCGTGTCTGGTTGAGCTAGAATTGGTGCCATTGTGAGATGTTTCTTCAATATCTGGAATGCCTCTTCACAGGCTTCACTCCAGACATACTTGTTTCCTTTCTTCAGCAATTCCGTCATAGGCTTAGCCACTTTGGAGAAACTTGGAACAAATCTCCGGTAGTAGCCAGCTAAACCTAAGAAACTTCTGACCTCATGGACGGGGGTCGGAGATTCCCATTTAAGTACCTGTACCACTTTGCTTTGATCCACAGCAATATCGTCTGCTGAGATAACATGACCTAGAAATGGTACCTTGTTAATCCAAAATTCACATTTGCTAAATTTGGCATATAGCTTATGGTCTCTCAATCGTTGAAGCACGATATTCAGATGTTCAGCGTGTTCTTCCTCTGATTTGGAATAAACCAAGATGTCATCTATGAAGACCACCACAAACTTGTCCAACTTCGGCATGAATATTGAATTCATTAGATACATGAAGTGAGCTGATGCGTTGGTGAGACCAAAAGACATGACAAGATACTCATATAGCCCGTATCTTGTCGAGAATGCCATCTTAGGTATATCTTTAGCCCGTATCTTGATTTGATGATAACCGGACCGAAGATCCATCTTTGAAAATACCTTATCACCCACTAATTGATCGAATAGAATATCAATCCGTGGCAGTGGATACTTGTTCTTTATAGTCACAGCATTCAGCAGACGATAATCGACACATAACCTTAGTGTCTCATCCTTCTTCTTCACGAATAGCGCTGAGCATCCCCAAGGTGATGAGCTGGGACGTGTGAATCCCTTCTCAAGTAACTCATTCAACTGTTCTTTTAGCACAACCAATTCCTTGGGTGCCATCTTGTAAGGTCTTCGAGATGTGGGTGTGGTTCCTGGTATTAACTCAATCTTGAATTCCACATCTCGCTCAGGTGGCATGCCTGGCAGATCGTCAGGAAACACATCCGGGTAATCCCGAACAACTAGAATGTCCTCTAGCTTTGTGGCTTTCGTGTTATACACCACTAGAGGTTGTGGTGTCACATTCTTTAGAACCAAAGTATGTTGCCCGTGCCTTTTAGAATTCAGTTGCACGGTACGAGCACTGATATTGAAGATTGCTTCATGATGTTTCAACCAGGACATTCCCAAGATAATGTCAATCTTCTGCCCGTCCAATATAATGAAGGTGGTAGGGTAAATCCTACCATCCAAACATAGAGGTGCTCGGGCAATAATCTGGTTGGCTAACATTTTTCCTTCAGGTGAATTTATTGTATACGGTGTTGATAGCGTTGTTGATGATAATTGACGCTTCAACACGAACTCCTTGCTGATGAAATCATGTGTTGCTCCAGAATCAAACAACACAAATGCTGGTTGAGCATTTAAGCGGAACATACCTGCTAACATAGTTTCTCCTACTGGAATATCCTTGACAGCTATAAAATTGAGGTTGTCGGTTTTCATCTTCTTCTGTTGCCTACGAGATTGAATATTTCTTGGAGGAGCAACTTCTATAATGATGTCTTGTTTAGCTGCAGGACCTTCTAGAACTAACTACTCTTTATCACCACCACTATGTACTGTCCTTTGCATTGCCTGCAGTGGAGTAACTTTTCCTGCCGCTCGTGGAGGTGGTGCACAAGAACTCACTTGCTGCTGCATCTCAGGTGCTTCAATCCACTGCAATGGTGGTGACCAACTCTGCATCGGTGGCTGTCTTGCATCTACCCGAACTTCCGGTTCGGCTGGTAAATGATATACCAGTCGATATTTTCGAGGAGTACCACTAATATCATCCGTTGATGTGATGCTCTTCCTCATCTTCGCCTGACAACGAAGAGAAGCATCTTCCTGATATATAGCGTTACTGACCAATTCGTTATAGTCTCCTTTGTTGAATAGGACCAATCTTTCATGAAGTTTAGCATTCAAGCCTCGGAGAAATCGATCACACCTCGAAGCTTCTGTTCTCACATAGTCTGGTGCATATTGTGCCAACCGGTTGAATTCTCTGGAGTACTCAAGAGCCCTCCTCCCCCCTTGGGTCAATTCTACAAACTCTTCAAGCTTTGACTTGATAATCCCCCTCGGAATATACCGAGCACAGAATGCATCACGGAATTCATTCCAATTCACGTGATGTCCTTCAATGGTCATGGCGAGATACTCTGCCCACCAAGCTCCAACAGATACATGAAGCTGCTGAACTGCAAAGTCCACCTTCTGATACTCATCACACTGGACAAACCGATTTTAGCTTCAATAACCCGGATCCAATGATGTGCCTCCAACGGATCTGTTGCTTCCGTGAAGACAGGTGGTTGAGTTGTCAGAAAATTCAAATAAGAACTTTCATTCAGATCCTGTTGTCGTGATGCTTGAATAAAGCCTTGTTGCACCAATGTCTGAAGCAGCTAGTTGTTCTCACGATGAGACTCAACCATTTGTGCCATAACCTCTGTCAATCGGGTCGACGGCGGTTCTTGCGGTCGAGTCGAGTCATTTCCGCCGTGACTAGACTCTCCCGTTTCAGCGCCAGAAGGAGTGCGAACCATACTGCAAGAATGACCAAATACAGTTACTTTCCAAGACTGAATGACAGTCGATGCTTGAAAAACATTAACCGTATATGAATCATAAAACTTTGCAGCATATTCATACACGTTCAAGCGACACTCTGATTCTAAACTTCTTCTAGACCTCTTAATGAGATTTTTTCCAATGCTCAAGTTTCATAAACTGAACATACATACATCTTGACATGTTGTACAACTTTGGCAAGTTTCAAACATGTCTATCCATAAACAAGTTTCCATTTCAATTGCATTGGCCAATCTGCTGTCCAAAATTGACCAGCTTGCAAAGAACTCAGATTCTACTACAGTAAAGAGTAGAATCAATCCTGAACTTGAATACCAAAGTTACAGCCAACTTCATTATATTTTGAAAAAAAAAATCTTAATTTGCTTCCTGATCAGCTCTGGATCAAAAGTTATGATATTTCAAAGTTGACAGAATTCTGTAAAAATTTCAACAGCACCTCCTTAGAAATTTGCTGATTTGAACATCAATTTCCACACAATTCTGCCCCCAAATTTGGAAAAACTTTGGATTACAAAGTTGTAATACGTATCATAAGGTTTCCAACGGTGTAACCTAGGATCTATAGAAATTTATTTCTACAGGAAGGTATGGTTGAAAAACCGAAACATTCCGGAGAGATTTTAACAGTTCTGTTTCCAGCAACAGTTTCTACCAATCTGGAATTTTCACCAATTTGAAGATTGATTCAGTTCTGGCAGTCTACAAACAAGTTGTAGAGTACTTCAAGACCTTTCCGAAACTGTATTACACATCCACATTGGTTAACTATAGCAAGAATTATGCCCTGTACAAATCCAGCAAAAATTCTGCCAGAAAAACAGGGAACTCTGCTTTTGAATCTTTTTGAAAATCACTAAACTCCAATTGAATATTAGTTCAACATCAGAGTTCTGTAGTTAATATTAGATTCTAAAACTTTCTTTGGGTTCTCAATTCAAGGTTTTACTTGTCTTCAACAGAAAAGATTTTTGGGGTGAAGTAAGGTGTGAATGCATCACAACAATTATGTCGGTACTACGTTACCTCACAAACTGAAAATCTTTACCGGATTCTTAGCCGACATAACGTGCTATAGGTGGCACTAAAATGATCACTTGCAAACATATTCTACACGGGTCGCCACCGGAGTTAGTGTACCTGCAGAAGACAAACAATCCCCTTTCACACCTTCACACCTCAAGAGTGGCACGGGGAAACACGACAGGCAGTCACAATAATATATATGAAAGTAAATACACACGACTCTGGTGTGAGTTGCCCTCGAGCGAAGTCATGTCTCGAGGTACATGGTTGTACTACGTCTGTACAGCAAATACTCCCGCACGAACTGGCTTATACACGCTCGGGCATATGTGTTTTGCATGATCCCATAGAACATGAATGGTTCTAGAGATGCATACGATCGGGTTATACACCACCCGACGGGGGCTCCCACTAATTTTGTGTCACGTTGGGGTACTGCGTGTCATATGTTCTCAGAAACATGGAAAAGTTTCAGAGATTCATATTGACTTCCCGTGCAAAGCCACGGAAATATCACATACCACATCTCGTATGCGGAGCTTACCGAGATTGATCCGCTCTCAGTGGCGTACCTTACCTCTTACCTTGAACACGGAACATCGTTACAGAATAATATAACAAGTTAGTTCACCACCTTTATAACTTATTCTAGTAATAGTCCTTAATGGGAATATAGCTAATCCTCACTCGACTACTTCGGAGTTTTCAAAAATAGGCTCTTTTCAAGCGTGCTATTCCCAATGAAGCTCTGATACCATGTCTGTGGAGACCGGAGTCCACACATCCGAGGATCTGATTGGGTGGTGCCGTCCGATGCGGCACCTAACAGCACACACGAAAAGAATACCAAAATATACAAAGTTTTCATTTCATAAATATATTCAGAGTTTACAAACAGTGTACATCAGAAGTACACACGCAGCGGAACTACATACTCATATTCTCACCTATCTAAGCATAAGAGAAGGTGTCCATGCCCTAGGACACTTCTCACTAGCAACATGAAGAACATTCAGCATCGGCGTGGTTCACATGAGATTTATCTTGATACCTCGACATCTCATGTACAACCTGAACAGCAGAAATAAACCTAATACCTGCAAAAATCGTTAAAGCGCAAATGTGAGCATAAGGCTCAGCAAGACTGGCCCATCTCACTAGACATATGCAGGGGTAAGTACTAAGCATAGGTAAGGAATAGCATAAAGGACTCGCCTACAAGTGGATCCTTATATTCATATTTTAAGTAGCAAATGAAATTCTCCAGGCACGGCACATCATAGACTCCACAATCAAACAAGAAACGCTTTACCGATGATATGACATGCCCAAAGCACATAATGCTATTAAAGGTAAAGTATGGAGAAACTGTAAACTTTTAATTGTACTATCTCTGATGAGTAGGTTTAGGCCCGATCTTCCGAAAGGTATGTCGATTGGGGTGGAGAACTCGACGTTGATGATCCGCGGCACTCGAGCGGTTCGAGTACCCCTGCAATCACTACACTACGGCTCCGTTGGTTATCAACCATGCTGCACACGCTTGACCTCGCCAAGAAGGCTAATCCCTGCAAGTGCAACCGAGAACACGAGCAAGAACGTAGAAGACACGATCAGAAATCGCGAAGTTGGGGTCTCACAAACTGTAGAACGGAAATTTTATTGATCTAAGCAAAACCCACCGAATATGACCGGCGGCTGCAGTATTTATAGGCTAGGGTTCGACCAAAACACCATTAGACGCGTCCCTAATGGAATCTTACGAGATACAAGGCCCAAAGGCCCGATTCGGTGGCGCAGCACCAGACAAAAATCTGGACTCGAATTGTTTCAACGATTCCCAATGACTCCGGAAGAATTTTGAGGTAGGACCAGAACCATTGGAAAGTTTATCTTCTCCTCTTTCCGTGCATATGTAGAACGTCGAAAACGGGCTCTGTATGCCTCCTGGGCATCTGTTTTTAGGTGGACTGCTCCTGGACTCCGAGTTGAACTCGAGTCTGAGTTGTAAACTGTTTCCATCAACTTGTGGACGTCCCAGGTGGTTCTCCACGCTCCCAAGGCCTCCTTCCTTCACTTGTTGATCCTCTCCATTATTCCTAATAACAATTAAATCATCACATAGCAATCTATTCTCAAACTCACATGCAAAAGAAGTTAAGAACGAATTCACCTGCTGATTTAATAACCGTGCCTGTGCTCTTGTGATTGGTCCTTGCAGTTCAATGCGCGTCTCCGCTGTTGTGATGTCCTCATAAATCTCTAAGCCATACAAGGTTACAAAGCAATTATAATTCAATATATCATATTCTTCTGATATCTTCAGTATTTACTACGTCACAACTCATAGAACAAGTGGTACTCTAAACCGCGAGGGACGGTGATTGCAATTAGGACACATCTGAAATACACGACACATACGCCCGCTCGAAAGTACCTTTCACTGTACTCCTCTCCCACGTCGTATGTGGCCACCTTTCACCCGTCATCCCGATGTCGACACTTATACCGTCGTCCTTCGGGGGAAGATGATCGTAAGGTGGGAACCTCTAAGGAGCAACTTCGATGTGCTCGGTTAGGGACCTTACTTTTGGGACGGTACATCAGTTTAATGGAACCCATTAATCCATTATGTAACCGGTACTGTTCAAACTTGCTCAACAGGGCTGCACACGAGATGGTCCTTAACCGGCATAGACAGGGCTACAAACCAACCTCCACATTTGCCTTACCCTTACCGGCCCAGGCCCAAATGTGGTCGCAAGCATTGTCCCCCTCATTCGGGCTCAGACAACCTTGCGCGTGCCGTCCTTTAGGAACATCCCCGTCCACATCTCCAATTATTAAGAGTGAACATTTTGGTAACATCTTGCGAGTAGATTCCCCTACTCGACTCCTCTCGCAAGTAGAATAAACTACTTGACTTGTGGTCAATAAAATGTGACCCTCTCGCGAGTAGATTCCAACTACTCAACTTCTACCAGATTTCTTATACATTAGCAAAGCAGTTACTACAGGTCAAACTGTAACCCGTTCCAACCAACCCCTGGGATTTGTGGTCATGCAAGTGGAGTATCAATCACCCTATATGTAATGCACATATGAAACTTAAGACATAATGTGAGAAATACTGCAAAACTCTGTAAAGCTTTTAAATGCAAACCGGGGCTTGCCTTGCTCACGAATCAGCTCTAAGTCAAAGAGTCAGTGGCTTGATGCTTCACGAACAGGTCCTCTTCGACTCCTTTCTGTCACGGCATCTATCGCAATGAATATGCATATAACACACAATATACTTTAATAACTTAACTAATGAATATGCACACATTATGCAATTTCATACTCATAAAGGAAGTATGTTTGTAAATCAAGAATGAATAAGGTGTACTGTTTGGTATTAAATTGGATTTGGGTAGGTTAATTTGATATTACTTCATATTATAAGAATGTACATAGGAAATTTCTATATAGTCATGGATATAAGGAAACTATACAGAATTAATGCCTATGCATATGAGTTCTATTGGCTCTGATAATTTATCTCTGGTATACATATGTGATGAAGAAATTCTCATAAACATTTCAGAGAATTTGATGGGAGAAAATGATCTACAAAATTCTATCAAGCTTTCATCATTTAGGAATTTGCAGATAAAACCTGAGGTTTTATCATGTCCATAAATGGCACAGCTATATAGTACTGATCAAAAGGAAGCTACCAAAATTTGTTTCACAATTTTACAAGCTTCCTACAGGAAGATATGGAATTTACAAGTCCTTATGATTTTCTGGATTTAATTTGTTATTTTCTGGAATTATAATTAACCTAGGCAAAGATTTTGAATTAAACCCTCTTAAACAACTTTGTTATGCTTGAAACTTTTACTGGAGGTTCTACAAAACAAAATGATTAGTTGGGTAAATTTCCAGACTTATCTGAATAAAATCGTACTTTCTATATTTTCCACAATGTATTATACTAATTGATTTATAGAATATTCTCTAGGGCTTTTAATGAAGATTGGGATGGACCACTGGAAAGTGCAGATCCTAAGGAGAATTGCAAAATTTGTTTTATCTAATTTGGAGCATCCTATCCAAAGTTATAGCATTTCAAAATTTAGGCATTTTCTGGAATTCTTTTTTAATGGAAAAAAGACAACCCTTTAATCAACTGACACGTGGCCCCCACTGGTTTAATTCTTCCCACCCAGCCGATGCCACACCGGAGCCACAGGGTTTACTCGCGTTGTCACACAGAATCCCTGTGCCACAGAAAATCCCACTGGGGGGGTCTTCTTCTTTCCCCGACTCCGGCGGCCTGTGGCGGCGCCATGGCCAGCGGCCGGCCGACGACTCGCCGGAGCTCGCCGTGCCACCTTCCCCGTGGCGGGAACTTGCCACCCGGGGGTTTTCGACCCTCAGGAATTAACTGGTGGCCTCAGTTTGGAGTGAAACACCCCGGAAACGTGCCTACACCGGCGACCGGCGAAACTCGACGATCGGCGACGGCGTTCTCGGTGTACAAGGCATGGGAAAAGCTGCTTCTTGCTCTGGAAGCTTCGTGGTGATTCCCTGATCTTTGGTTAACACTCCAATCGGATTGGAATTGGTCGGAGTATAGGGCGCAACATGGAACCGATTCTAGGCGGTGGCGAGATTGGGAATTCCGGTTAGTATGAGTGGGAATATGGCTAGCTAACGCCTCAGGAAGGAGCGCACGCAAGTGTAGAAGCTGGGGGCGGCTGGAATTGTTAAGATACTCACCATGGAGGAAGAGCTTCACGTTGGAACAGAGGTATGTCCGCCGGCGCTGTTTTGGAAAGAACTGGAACTCCTCGCCGATGTGCTCCAACCGGCGGCAGCTGGGTTCAGGAATACGGCGAGGGGAGGGGCACGCACCGTGCTGGAGCGTCGTTGGAGCGTGGGGCGGCTGGAACAGGGCGACCGACGGGAGCGATGCAGAAGAATGAAGAAGAGTTGAGCGCTTGGTCCTTGCGTGCTTTTATGCGCCAACCGAACGGAGCCGAGCCAGGCGGTGTCGTGGCCTTCTGTGGCGCGCATGCAGGCGCCCAACCATCGGGCTGGCGAGCAGCTTGCCGCCTTGCGGCTTCCTCTGGCGCGCGCGCGTGCAGCCGTGTGAGCAGAGGCGCTGCTGCAGAAGCAAAACTAAATGCTTCTGCCTAGTGGGCCCCACTGGCCCCACTTCTCTATTATCCCCTCAATTTTATATCTTTTTGTTACTCAAGCCTAGATGTGATAAGGAATCCAAATTCAGAAGAGGATTGGTCCTGTTACATTTGAATGGTTTGACAAATTTGAATATCCGAATTGGCCAATTTGAAATTTGAATTAGATTCAAATTCATATTTATATGTTTTACGTATGTATTTTAATCTTCGTCAATATTTGAGTTTAAATTGCCATGGGTTTTACTTAGCTAATATGATCAATTGGAGAATATATTTTATACTTTGATCACTTGATTTGAATATATTGTAAATTCACATATATACTTTTATTCGCCCATGTTTGTCTCATTTCTTTTAATTTCACCTGTCGGTACCCTAAAAACCATACACCCCCTGAGGTTACAAAGATCTCAAGGGAAGGACATCTACTCAAATTGAAGACCCTCGGGGGCCCACTCGCCAGACGTGACCGGACCCGCTTCTCCAACATGGTTAACCTCTAGGTTGCCACGTGTACTGACAGACCAGAGTTATTACCCACAAGGGTGAAGCTCCGGGCTAGGTACTGAAATGGCACCTCCGGAGGTAACCCCTGACCGAGAGAAGCTCCGGACCTGACACGTGCCAGGCCACCCCGGAGCTTCCCGCTTCTCCCAAGCAAGCTCCGGAGCTGCCACGTGTCCATACGTCGGAACTAGCTGCTTAAAACCCCCGGGAGACGTTGTAACGGCTCCGGATCTTCAAAGGACAGCCACAGACTTCAAGACCCGATTAATTACCATTAATTCCACGTTAATGATAATTAATCGGACGATCTTAACACCTGTAACGGCACTGTCGGAGCCGTTACAGGGTTATTGACAACAATTAATCTCGTGTATCAATACTAATAACCGCCAGGGCCACATGTCGGGCCAGGCTGACTTGTAACAGTTTGTCCTTATGTTATAAAAGGACAAACCGACGATACACGAGGAGAGAACTCTGGAACTCTCTGAAGCTCACAAGTTAATACAACACACACACACACTCGTGGAGTAGGGTATTACGCTCAGGCGGCCCGAACCACGTAAACCACTGTGTCACTCGTGTCCAATCGCGTTTCACCTACTTGAGTCTCCGCGCGCCTCAAACCGAACCACAAACTCCTTCCACACTTTCATAGTGTCAGGGGATCTGCCGACTCCAACAGTCGACAGTTGGCGCGCCAGGTAGGGGGGGCCTAAGATCTTCAAGAATGGTGAATTCTGCGGCAGGATCATCCAACGGGCAACCTGCTGCTCAGGCTGTCGGAGGCAATCCCTCCAACATGCAGCCACCGGCAGGAGCCTCAGTTCCAGCAGGAGTCACACTCCCACCACCACCATCTTCTCCGGCAAGGCACGCCGGACGACATGATGGTGCACCGGCGTCACATTCTGCGCCGGCAAGTCGTGACAACCCAGAACACGCGCTCCATGCAGCGCGTGCTCTCCTTCAGCGACCACCACCTCCGGATGCATCTCAAGGTGCCGTGGAGCAATGGAGAGCTGATATTGAGCATTTGGTCGCAGCAGCGGCCGAACGCCTCAACAATCAGGGTCCACCTCCTTCAGGGCGGGCCCCGTCGCAGCAATGAACGTTGTCTGGAAGACTTGGTCCACATGTCTCCAACAACCGGAGAAGAGCTGCGTCACAGCAAGTGACGTCGTTGCCCTCTGGGGCACGACGTGCCCATACTGCATCTCGGCTTTCGACACACGACCTCCGGGCGGAGCTTGATCGCCGATACCGCCAACAGGATGGCCGTGTCCACATCGAGCGAGCTCGAGAAAGACGAGATGCTCAAGACCTTTCTACTCTGGAAGGAGTAGGAGGAGGCTGTTCCGCCCTAGCCATGCACCTGCGCATGGTTAGATGGCCACAGAAGTTCCGGCCACACTTGCCGGAAAAATTCGACGGGACTGTCAATCCCGTAGAATTTCTACAGATATACTCCACTGCGATCCTAGCAGCTGGAGGAAACGAGGCCGTAATGGCCAATTACTTTCCAGTGGCCTTAATTGGGACCGCCAGGTCCTGGTTTATGAGCCTTCCACCCAACTCTATCGACAGTTGGGAGGAGCTGTGCCGTCAGTTCACCGCCAATTTCGGGAGTTCATACACTCGTCCGGGCACTGAACTGGACCTTTTTGCGGTCGTGCAAAAAGGAGGAGAATCTTTGCGGTCATTCATCCAGAGATTCTCTCAGGTACGTAACACAATCCCTTCTATCTCAAGCGCTTCTGTCATTGTGGCATTCAGACAGGGTGTACGAGACAAGAAGATGTTGGAGAAGCTGGCGATCAAAGAGATCACCAGCGTCACGGAGCTCTTCAGCCTGGCTGACAAATGTGCCAGAGCTGCGGAGGGCCGTGAAATGCACTCCAAACCAGCCCTGGAGGATCATAAAAAATCCTCCAAAGAAGAAGCCGCTACCTCCGGGAGTGGCAAGAAGAAAAAGAAGACCAACGGCAAGAAGAAGCCGTCGGCCGGCACATCCAACGTTGCAGCCGCTGCAACTCCTGGTGGCCGGGGGTCACGCCCCGAGAAGCGACCTCGACCGTCTTCTGAAGACGGTGACAAATCCAAGATGTGGTGCCCCATTCACAAAACGGGCAGCCACAGACTAGAGGACTGCCGGGAGGTCCAAAACCTTGCCGAGCGCTACCACAAGCGCCGGGAAGGGTCTCCCTTCCGACAGAGGGAGGGAAAACAAAAGGTCGATGATGCTCCGGCTGAAGAGGAGTTAGGGTTTCAGGACCCCAAAAAGGTCTTGAAAGCCGTCTACACCTCCGTCGACGAAGATTCCGACGTCTCCGACAACGAGCGTCGAAAAACCATGAACACCATCTTTGGTGGATCATGGGACATCACCTCTCGTCGTGTCATCAAGACTATGCGACGGGATATGGCTGCTGTAGCTCCTACAGCTAGACCGGAGCCACATCGAAAGTGGATGGACACACCCATCACTTTTGATGCTTCGGACTGTCCTCAAAGCATGGTCGGAGCTGGCCAGCTACCCTTGATGGTATCTCCCACCATCAACAACATCCAGCTCCATCATGTCCTGGTAGACGGAGGTTCGGGGCTTAATATCATCAGCTTCGAAGCTTTCACTAAGCTTCAGCTTCGACCTTCGGACCTCCAGCCCTCTCGACCTTTCTCCGGAGTAGGTCCGGGGGCCATAACCCCACTCGGAGCTATTACTCTCCCTGTTACCTTCGGGACCCGGGAGAAGTATCGCACCGAAAAGTTGATCTTCGACGTCGCTCAGATCAACTTACCATTCAACGCCATTTTGGGTAGACCTGCCTTGTACAAATTCATGGCAGCTGCTCATTATGGATACCTGGTGTTGAAGATGCCAACACCAGTAGGCGTTCTCCGGATCCGTGGAGATCGCACTGCCGGAGTAACTGCTCTGGAGGAACTCCATGCACTCACCACAGCGCAAGAGGAGGACTCCAGACAGAAGCAAGCTCCACAACCTCCGAGCATTCGACAACGAGGCTCGACCTCTGCACCTCGTGTGCAGCCAAGCGGCGACACCGACATTCCCGTCAAAGTCGTCCAAATTGGTTCCGATGTCACCCAAACTACCCGCATATCGGGTGGCTTGAATGACAAATAGGAACTCGCGCTCATCACTTTCCTCCGGGCTAACGTTGACGTGTTTGCTTGGCAACCGTCACAAATGCCTGGGATCCCCAGGGAAGTGATTGAGCACAATCTGAAGATTTACCCCGACGCTCGGCCTGTGCACCAGAAACCTCGGAAGCAATCTGTAGAGCGACAGAACTTCATCCGACAAGAAGTGAAGAAGTTGCTCGAAGCCGGATTCATCCGAGAAGTCTGCCATCCAAAATGGCTGGCAAACCCAGTCGTTGTGCCTAAGGCCGGCGGGAAACTTCGGATGTGCATCGACTACACCACACTGAATAAGGCATGTCCAAAAGATCCATTCCCACTACCTAGAATAGACCAGATAGTGGATTCCACCTCCGGGTGTGAGTTACTGTGTTTTCTAGACGCATATTCTGGATATCATCAAGTCAGGATGTCTAGGGAAGATGAAGAACATACTTCATTCATCACAGTGGATGGATTATATTGTTACACAGCCATGCCTTTTGGTCTCAAGAATGCAGCTTCAACTTTTGTACGAGCTATGTACAAAACTTTCGAAGAACTCATCAGAGACATAGTGGAAGTGTACGTCGATGACATCGTGGTTAAAGTCAAGAACAAGGAGTCCCTCTTGGACACCTTACAGGCTGTCTTCGACAAGCTGCGGGCCACCCGCACGAAGCTAAACCCAGACAAATGCGTATTTGGGGTTAGTTCCGGAAAGCTTCTTGGTTTCCTGGTAAGTCACCGGGGCATAGAGGCTAATCCGGCGAAGATAAAAGCCATTGAAGACATGCGGCCACCAACCCGCATCAAAGACGTCCAAAAATTAACTGGATGTCTAGCAGCCCTCAGCCGGTTCATTTCAAGACTGGCAGAAAGGGCACTTCCCTTCTTCAAGTTACTAAGGAAGTCCGGACCATTCCAATGGTCTGAAGAAGCAGAGAAGGCATTCCAGGAGCTGAAACAGTTCCTCACCACCCTACCAGTCTTGGTAGCTCCGAACCCTGGTGAGCCTTTATTGCTTTACATTTCAGCAGCTGACGAAGTCGTCAGTATGGTTCTGGTTGCGGAGAGACCGGAACTACCCAATACTCAGGAATCCAGATCCCTTCGGGAGGATCCGGAGGTTCCTTAAAGCGGGTCTGGGTCCCAGCTCCCAGACTTGAACCCACAAGAAGCCACTTCAGAGGACCCGGATCCTTCTGATAGGATCCAGGTCATTCCTGAAGAAGCTCCGGGTTCCTCCACCCAGAACCCGGAGGTCCCCGAAGATAGTCTGGACCCCTCCGACAGGGCCCGGATCAATGGAGAGGAAGCTCCGGACCCCTCCGGGAGGGTCCGGACCATTCAACGCCCAGTATACTTCATCAGTGAAGTGTTACATGATGCCAAGACTCGATACCTAGAGGTGCATAAGCTGCTTTACGCAGTTCTTATTGCCTCAAGGAAGCTTCGACACTATTTCCAAGCTCACAAAGTCTCGGTGGTAACCTCGTATCCACTTCGAGCGATCCTGCATAATCCCAATTCAACTGGGAATATAGCAAAGTGGGCAGCGGAACTGGCTGAATTCGACCTCGAATTCATTTCAAGACAAGCAATCAAGAGTCAAGCATTGGCAGATTTCGTGGCAGAATGGACTCCCTCTCCATTAAACCCTGGGGGCTCCAGCGAGCAGAAGACGGAACCACAAGTTCCGGCCTTCACTAAGCCTCACTGGACCCTTTACTTCGACGGCTCCATGCAGAAGCAGGGAGCCGGAGCTGGAATCCTTCTCCTCGCACCAACCGGGGAGAAGGTGAAATACATGGTGCACCTTGACTTCAAGGCAACCAACAACATGGCGGAGTACGAAGCACTCATATATGGATTAAAGGTGGCACTATCATATGGTGTCAAGCAGTTGCTGGTCAAAGGAGATTCACAACTTGTCATCAAACAGGTGAAGGGTGAATGCTCCTGCAATAATCTCCAGTTGGCTGCTTATCTCCTTGAAGTCCAGAGGCTTCAGAAGGACTTCGAAATCCTAGACCTTCACCATGTTCAGCGTGCTCACAACGCTGAAGCTGACGAACTCTCGACCAAGGCGTCAACTGGAGCTCCGGCTCCAGACGGAACCTTTGTCCGGAGGTTGTCAAAACCCACAGTTCAGCCTGCCGAACTGAACGAAGGGGGCGAGATCAGCATCCCGAAGCTGACGGTCCCGATGGCACTGTTACCATGGCAGCCATCAAGGGTCGTAGGTGCTGCCGGAAGCTCCGAGCAACCCAGCACGCAAGACTCAAATGCTCAAGTCAGTTCCGATGCATGGATCTCGGAGATCCGGAACTACTTGAAAGACAACATCCTTCCTGACGATGATGTATCCGCTGACCGGGTAGTTAGATTGGCTAAAAGATACACGTTGGTAGAAGGGGATCTCTACCGGCGCGGTGCCAACGGCATCCTAATGCGGTGCATCACAAGGGAAGAAGGTTGCGAGCTCCTCGCAGAAATCCATGGAGGTGAGTGTGGGAACCACGCGTCTTCCCGCACGCTGGTCGGAAAAGCCTTTCGGCACGGCTTCTACTGGCCTACAGCGCTCCAGGATGCTACTGAGCTAGTGAAGAAATGCAAAGCATGCCAATTTCATGCAAAGCAAATTCATACACCTGCTCAGCCCTTACAAATGATACCTCCTACGTGGCCATTCGCTGTGTGGGGGATGGACATCTTGGGACCCTTCCCAAGAGCCGTCGGAGGTTACAAGTTCCTGTACGTCGCCATCGACAAGTTCACCAAGTGCCCGGAAGCTACTCCTGTTGTGACGATCAACAAACAATCTGCAATTAATTTTCTACAATCTATCGTGAGCAGATTCGGAGTCCCAAATAAGATCATCACTGATAATGGGACTCAGTTCACAAGCTCCGCATTTCAAGGATATTGCGAAGACCTCGGCATACAAGTTTGCTACGCTTCCGAAGCTCATCCTGCCAGCAATGGACAAGCCGAGAGAGCAAACGCAGAGATCCTTAAAGGACTCAAAACACGCACTTATGAGCGTTTGAAAAAGCACGGAGCTAATTGGATCGAAGAGCTTCCGCCCACTCTATGGGCTAACAGGACTTCTCCAAGTCGGGCAACCGGAGAAACACCCTTCTTCCTGGTGTACGGAGCTGAAGCGATCCTTCCTCCGGAAATCACCTTGGGTTC
Organism: Tuctoria greenei; assembly: GCA_036927565.1. Taxonomy (NCBI): domain Eukaryota; kingdom Viridiplantae; phylum Streptophyta; class Magnoliopsida; order Poales; family Poaceae; genus Tuctoria; species Tuctoria greenei. The sequence continues at coordinate 143,376,844 of JAYESD010000011.1, forward strand.
CCTCCGAGTCCGGACCTTCGACGAAGCCGCGCAGGACCAGCTCCGGCGTGAAGACCTAGACCTCCTCGAGGAGGGAAGGTGCCAAGCAGCTGTTCGGAATGCCCGATACCGCCAAGCTCTACGGCGCTATCATCAGCGGCATGTACACAACCGACAGCTCGAGGAAGGCGATCTGGTGCTACGGAGAATACTATCCAGAGAAGGGCAAAACAAACTCTCGCCCGGCTGGGAAGGACCCTTCCGAGTGATCAAAGTATCCCGTCCCGGAAGCGTTCGCTTGGCTACCGAGGATGGGACACCTCTCCCAAATCCTTGGAACATCGAGCACCTCCGTAAGTTCTACACTTAATTCCACGGAGGTGAGTCTTAAGTAACTTGAAGTGTATGTTATAGAGTCATTGTACAGAGTCGGGTAGTTCCTCCAGGAGAGCAGCCGGACCTTTCCCGAAAGGTTTGGAAAGCTCATGCAACACTTGATACAGTCTCCGGACTAGAAGTGTAGCTAACTACCCTGGGTTAAACGAGAAACCGAACACACTTAGCCTGGTTCCGTACCCTAAGAGTGTACTCGTTTCCCCTGTACCCCGGACCTATAATGAAAGACATCTTCATGTGAAATAGACTCCACGTGCATTCATTTTTTCATAAGGCTCGACATTTTTATTTTTCTCTTTCTTGTCTATAAAAGAAACATGCAATTCTTAAGAATTCTAGTTAGACCGATTTACGTACGATTCGAGTTGAATTGTCGGATTTTTTAGATTTAAATATCGTCTGTGGCTAACTCGCCTGAAAGCCGCCAAGCCATTCTAGGGCCGGAGTGCGCTATCGACTTAGCCTGGTCAAGCACCCTAAGTACGCCACTCTACCTACATCCCGGCAGGCCAAAGTAAGGTGGGTCCATGGACAATTGGATCTAAAAGAAAAGACAATTCATCCAATTATACTAAAAATCGTGTTCAACTTGAAATTCTCTTGAGAACCGTAAGCCGCGACGAAGTTATAGATAAGGAACGAATTTTACTGTTTTTCTTGGCTTAAGTGTGCAGGAAAAATAAACCCAATATTGATGGAGAAAAACCGGAGTTAACCAAGCTCCGACTCCCACCGGCGTTAACTTAAAGATGGTGAGAAGACTCTATCACTAGAGTCTGTTGCCAGCAAGCTAGGCGTGGCAAGGGTCATTGCCGGAGCTACAAAGCTACGACACCTTGAAGTATTAACTATCGACACTCAACGTGTTGGTAGAGGCTACTGCCGGAGCTACTAAGCTCCGACGATGGACAGTGTCGGAGCTTCTAAGCTCCGACGACTTCAAGGGACCTTCACTATCGAAAACTTCGGACCTAAACTATACAAGTTCGAAGCAAATTTGTCTTCAACAAAACTCAACATCCTTTTGGTACATGTCCACAATCAAATTGTGCACATCTACCAGGGGTCCAAGTGAAGACAAAGATGTTGAAGACAAAAAATGAAATTCACGAAAAATTGGGGATTTCATTTCATCAGAAGACCGGAGATTACATCTGGAGACAAGGGATTACAAAATTGAGGAAGAAGAGAAGATACAAATAAAGGCTAAGAAAGATAGTCCTAGACCCTATGGAAGAACTCAGCGACCTTCTGAGCGACCTCCGACACGCTGGCTCGGGTAGCTTCGCCTTCTCCTTCGACGGGGCCCTCAAGCACCGGGTCCAGAGAGAATTGAGGGTTCCGGCTAGTGTAACACGTCAACACATACTCTGTGACGTTCCTAGCCAGGGATTGCCCCTCGACCTCCAGCTGGTCCGCGATGACGTCGCCCACCTTGGAGAGCTTGCTGCCCGCAGCGCTCAACGCTTGCAACGCAAGGTCCGGCTCCGGCTCCGGGTCATCCGGGAGCACGGGGCTGAAACCCATCAGCGCTAGCGCATCATCGGCCTTGCTCAGGAACTCCCAAATTTGCAGGGAGTCCGTCTTCCTCAGGCCCTTCATCTCTTCCAGGGACCTCCGGGCCGCCGCCAGCTCCGAATTCTCGCGGGAAAGACGCTCGACTTCTTTGGCGTTTTGCTGAATCTTCGCAGCAACCCGCTTCTCAAGTCTTCCGAGCTCCTCCTCCCGGAGGTGGATCTTGTTCCGGCGGTCGACCAGGTCTTTCTCCCTAGCCTCTATTTTCTTCTCCCGGGCGACAAGGGCACACTCGTACTCGTAGAGTTCTTGCCCCCGCACCCAGGTCTTCTCCTCTTCCTCGAGGCAGCGCTCTTCCAATTTTTTAGCGCGCTCCTCGAGGCCCTTGTCCGCCAGAGCTGTCTTCTCGGCGAGCTCTTCTTCACGTCGCAAGACGTCGTCCCGTAGTTCCAGGAGTTTTTGCTCCTCATCCTCGAGCCGCTTTTCCCTTCCCTCAAGTGCCTCTCGGCGCTTGATGAGTGCGGTACTGATGGCCTCGAGTTGATCGAACCGAGCGTTGGCCGCATCATTAGCAGCCTTAGCTTGGTCATGGTACTCCCGGGATTGGGCGTCGAGGTTGTGAGTCATGCTCTCCCTCTCGTCCAGCATCTCACCCCAGAGCTCCAGGCGGACCTTCTCCCGCCTGATCCATTCCTTGTCCTCAGCAATCCTCGACTGCGCCAGCTTGGTCTCGAATTGGAGTCGATTACGCCACCTCCTAAGGGTTTGGCGCTCCTCTTCAAGAACCTTGCTGTCGTGGAAGAAGGCTAGTTGGACTTGGCGTAGACTGGAGCAAGTTGTCGATGGACATCGACAGCGAGATGGGCTCCGGACCTTCTGGGGCCTCCTCCGCTGGTTCCAGTGGGTCTTCATTTACAAAAATTGGGTCCCACTCTACGAGAGCGGAACCCCGAGCTTCCAAGGCACTAGGGCACTCCTCCGGGATGGCCTCAGTCGCCACCGAAGAAGGTCTCGCCACCAAATCTTCATTCGCCCCCTCAGGCTGGGGGCCGGCGACTTCGTTCAGGCACTCTGGCTCCGCCACGGGTACCATCGACGTCGTCGCCTCCACTGGCTCCGGCCGGGACGCTTCTTCTGAGGGAGGCTCAAGCTCCCTCGCCTCTTCGACCACCGGCTCTGCAGCCGGCGCTTCCACAATCACCGGCTCTGCAGCCGGCGCTCCAATAGCTACCGGCTCTGCGACCGAAGCTTCGGAAGTAACCGGCTCAATTGCCGGAACCACTTCAACTTCCGGCTCGCACGCCGGGGCTTCAGCTACCTCCGGCTCAACCGCCGGGGCTTCAGCACTTTCCGGCTCCGAAGCCGGGACCTCTACTTCCTCCGACTCAACAGCCGGAGCATCTACTTCTGCAGCACCAGGGCGTGGAGCTTCAACCTCCGGGGCGGGTGCCGCTGGCGCATCTTCAATCCCGTGGTCCGGCGCTACCACGGGAACTTCTGGAGACGAGTCGAGGTCCATGACCACGACAGCCGGCGCCGGAGCTGTCGCAGCCTCCGCCTGGGGCGGCACCGGGGCTAGAGCAGAAGCCCTCGCAGCCTCAGACACTGTGGCTGAGGGCGGGGCTTCACTCCCCTTCTTGGGAACGCTGCAGATGAAGAATGAAGAAATTGAGCAAACAGATGCTATAATTAAAAGTTAATTGAGGTAAGCAAGAAAAATTACCTTGGGAGGCTCACGCACCAGCTTGCGCGGAACCTCTTTCCCGGACGTTCCGGGCTGGCCACGGTCGGCGTAGGAGCTCCGGGAGGACTCCCAGGACTTGCCGTAGCCGCGGGCGTTTCCCGGGTCGGAGCTCTCCTTGATCGGGAGGAACTCCTAGACCTGGAGGCCCTCACCGCTTCTCGAACCGGAGTCGCCTGTCCGGAGCTGGCACCTCCGGAGGGACCCATCACGGGAACAGCCGCACTCCGGGAGGATCCCACCGCCGGAACAGTAGCGCTCCGAAAAGACCCCACCACGGGGACAGACGCTGCAGCGGCGGAGGATCTTCCTTCCTGAGGACGGGGAACTGGCGGGGAAGTAGCAAGCCCGACGGACCTTCCGTCAGCATGTCGCAGCTTCCTCTTCCGGTTCTCCGGCTCTTCCGCCAGCTCCTTGCCCTTGCCGGTGACCTCAGCTCTTGGCTGAGAGACAGGGGTGGAGCCGCCTTCCGACAACCCGGGAATCGCCAACCGGGCAGTCGATCTTCTCTCGACGACGCCAAGGTCGTCAAGCGCGGGCATCTTCCGCCGGAGCTCCCTGCTGAACTCAACTTCCACGTTCAGGGGGAGGAAAGCCGGCGGCGGAGTCAAGTACTCTCCGTCAACATCGATGCCGTGCTGGAATTTCTTGAGGTGAAACTCCAAGGACTTCCCCACCATGCTGGACTTCAACCCGGTCTCGACCCGGTCCTCGTCCATCACGCTGTTGAGGGCCCATGCGAGCTTCTCCCTCCTCTTCAGCGGTGCCCACCTGTTGGACAGGAAGTTGCAGAACACCGCCTGGGGAGTCAGTCCTCCCTCCACACATTGGCGGATCCTGGACAGGATGGGGTCGAAAGCTGCCGCCAGCACCGGAACTTCGCTCCACACCGACGTGTCAATGCCGGGCAGACCGTCTGGCAGCTCCAACCGCTCGTGCTCCTCCACCCGGACGACTACCCAATCTTTCTTCCAGTCATCCCACTTCCCGGAAGGGAACGACCGGAGGTACTTGAACGGGCACTTCTTGCGCTTCACAAAGTAGTAGAAGCCAAGGTACTCGTCACTTCGGCCGGTGGTTTGGACGGTGAAGAAGGTGCGGAAGAGCTCGATGCAAGGAGGGATGCCCACCCACATCTCGCAGAAGTGGACAAAGATGGACACAAGGAGGTGGGAGTGAGGGCCAAGGTGGTATAGCTGCAGACCATAGAAGTCCAGCAGCATCAAGAAGAAGGAAGAAAACGGTGGGATCAGCCCCACCATGGCGTACGATGAAAAGTACACCATTTCGCCGGAGTGCTCCTTTTTAAAGGGAAGCTCCCCGCCGGCGCGGACTGAACGGTTGAAGAAGTCCGACGACCACCCCATGAGGGCTCGGACCTTCTTCAGATCGCTCTCCGTCTTCAAACGACTCTCACGCAGACCCAACTCCATCGCAGCACAGCTAGGCGAGAGAAGAGAAGCAAAGCACGAGTTGGGAGTTTGAGCGCAAGAACAGATGGAAAGCGTAAAGAACTCCCGACGGTGCGCTTTCCTTCTTAAGTAAGCCCTCGCAACGCTTGGATGGAAACTGCAGGGGAGTCAAGCATACTACTCAAGAATTCAACCCAGCCGATGACAAGAGGGCCCGGGACCACCCTGACGATCAAGTCGAGGCTCTTACCCAGGCGAACAGTTGTCATCACGAGGCGGGAAACCCAAAGGCGGCGGACTGACAAGGCGCGCGGAACCGATACGGTTTTTGTATCGGGAACCGACGACCTTCAATTGCGAGAGATCCGCACGTCAAAGATCTTATCTGCCGCCTGAGGTGCGCCACGCGTCGGGACTCAACTGTAAAGCCCCGCCAAAGGCACCTCCGAAGACCCTTGAAGACCCAGTTCAAGAGTCGCAAGTGTGGACCCATCTCTGGCGGAATGACTTCATCCCGTTAGCCTTCCCCGGAGGTAGGTCCAGGGGGCCACTGTCGGTACCCTAAAAACCATACACCCCCTGAGGTTACAAAGATCTCAAGGGAAGGACATCTACTCAAATTGAAGACCCTCGGGGGCCCACTCGCCAGACGTGACCGGACCCGCTTCTCCAACATGGTTAACCTCTAGGTTGCCACGTGTACTGACAGACCAGAGTTATTACCCACAAGGGTGAAGCTCCGGGCTAGGTACTGAAACGGCACCTCCGGAGGTAACCCCTGACCGAGAGAAGCTCCGGACCTGACACGTGCCAGGCCACCCCGGAGCTTCCCGCTTCTCCCAAGCAAGCTCCGGAGCTGCCACGTGTCCATACGTCGGAACTAGCTGCTTAAAACCCCCGGGAGACGTTGTAACGGCTCCGGATCTTCAAAGGACAGCCGCAGACTTCAAGACCCGATTAATTTCCATTAATTCCACGTTAATGATAATTAATCGGACGATCTTAACACCTGTAACGGCACTGTCGGAGCCGTTATAGGGTTATTGACAACAATTAATCTCGTGTATCAATACTAATAACCGCCAGGGCCACATGTCGGGCCAGGCTGACTTGTAACGGTTTGTCCTTATGTTATAAAAGGACAAACCGACGATACACGAGGAGAGAACTCTAGAACTCTCTGAAGCTCACAAGTTAATACAACACACACACACACCCGTGGAGTAGGGTATTACGCTCAGGCGGCCCGAACCACGTAAACTACTGTGTCACTCGTGTCCAATCGCGTTTCACCTACTTGAGTCTCCGCGCGCCTCAAACCGAACCACAAACTCCTTCCACACTTTCAGAGTGTCAGGGGATCTGCCGACTCCAACAGTCGACATCACCCTTTTGCCAAAGCTTAATAATTAAAGCTGTTTACAATCCACATTCAAGAACTTTGGAACATTTAGGTGTAGTTGATTTAAAAATAAATTCTAGGTTTAGACTAAAGCTTCATATAAACATTGGCATTCAAAACTATATGAATTTACTTGCTCTCGTATTCATCGTCTTCATTCTTCATGTTTCACTATTATATTATGTGCCATACATAGGAGACAAAAGCTTCCAAAAGTTTGGGCTTTTACAAATTTCGAGTCCATCCACCTTGGTGAACTCGTCCTGACTGAGCGAAGAGGTGATTACTGCCGCGGCTTGAGCATTTCGGTGAGTTGTCTGCTCTTGGCTTGGTGTGAGTTCTTCGTCGTCGTACGAGATATCTATTCATGTGCACACAATATGCCATAGACTTGGATTGAGAGAGATTAAATGCATTTTCATATTTTGCCTCCACATTGAGTAATCACTTCTGTCAAAATGTGGGGCTTTTCCAAGTGAGTAGACAAATAATGATTATTGTTGGAATTGAGACGATCATAGTTGAAAGGATATCGAGAGTAGTCGGTGTGACTACTCCCCTTCTTCTTTTCTTCAATCTTCACTTTCCCTTTGGAAAGTGTCTTCTTTCTTAGGAGCGCCTTTAGTTCTAGCTTCTCCTCATCGTCGTCCTCGAAGTTTTGAATGGCTTCGAGAAGCTTCTCCACCTTTAGGATCTTGTCATCATCAACCTTTTCTTAGTTGTTGCTCTTGTGGATGTCCTTCATGTCCGACATGATCTTCTTCGAGCGATTAGCCTCTTTCTTGAAGAACCTGCTCTGATACCAATTGAATGTGGCCTAGAGGGGGGTGAATAGGCCTTTTTGAAATTTGTTGGAATTTGCAACACTTAATCACCAGATCAAAACTTGAGATATCGGACTAGTCCGGTAAAGTGTGGACTAGTCCGGTGTGTACGGACTAGGTTGATCAAGTTTGATTTATTAAGTTTTATTCTAGGGTGTAGCAGCGGAAATATACTTGTAATTTATGTGTTGTAAGATTATGTACTAGGGTATATCACAAGTCAATCTTAAATTTGATATTTCAACGGAAAGTGAGCAAGATTAATTGAAACCCTAGATTGATATGATGTAAAGAACGATGAACACAAAGCAAAAACACAAGAGATTTATCCCGTGGTTCGGTTCCCACAGAGGCAACCTACATCCACGTTGAGGAGTCCACAAAAGGACCGGGTCTTCTCCAACCCTACCCTCGTCGGATCGCCACAAAGTCCAATCCTCTTCCACTTATCACAAAGGGGTGAATAACCGAATTCAAAGGAGCCTTCTCACACGTTGAGGGCTCCCCTAGATTACAACACGAAATACCACCAAGAACACACTCAAAAGATTACATGAAATCACAGGTGTGTGTTAGAGAATCAAACCAAGAGCTCAATGAGTGTTGAACGTGTCTCTCCAATGATCTAGAGTGTATCCTCAAAGGATTGATCTTTGTTGCACTTAATTTCGTGGAGAGATGTGTTTTTGAGGCTCTTGGGAGGTGTGACGGCGCTAGGGTTCGAGAGAGATTCAAGTTGGGCCGTGCACCTCTATTTGTATGGGGTTTCTAAAAGTGACCGTTAGGGTTAGAAAGATCGGACTAGTCCGTGGTGGACACTGGACTAGTCCGGTGTGCTGTGTGTAGCAAACCCTAAGTGTCCCGAAATATCGGACTAGTCCGGCTAGGAGCGGACTTGTCCGATTTTGCGTCTGGAAATCTTTGGACTAGTCTGATGGACATCGGACTTGTCCGCACAGTGAAACCCTAAGTGGTTATGAGGACAAGTCCGCACTTGGAGGACTTGTTCGATTTAGGTCAGAGTGTTTTTCGGACTAGTCCGTGGTAATATCAGACTTGTCCAATTTAGATCAGAATGAATATCAGACTAGTCCGGTGGCGATCGGACTTGTACGATTTTGTGTGACTTGTGAAGTGTTTTGAGTACTAGTCCGCACTGGGGAGAACTAGTCCTGTCGGTACCCTAAAAACCATACACCCCCTGAGGTTACAAAGATCTCAAGGGAAGGACATCTACTCAAATTGAAGACCCTCGGGGGCCCACTCGCCAGACGTGACCGGACCCGCTTCTCCAACATGGTTAACCTCTAGGTTGCCACGTGTACTGACAGACCAGAGTTATTACCCACAAGGGTGAAGCTCCAGGCTAGGTACTGAAACGGCACCTCCGGAGGTAACCCCTGACCGAGAGAAGCTCCGGACCTGACACGTGCCAGGCCACCCCGGAGCTTCCCGCTTCTCCCAAGCAAGCTCCGGAGCTGCCACGTGTCCATACGTCGGAGCTAGCTGCTTAAAACCCCCGGGAGACGTTGTAACGGCTCCGGATCTTCAAAGGACAGCCGCAGACTTCAAGACCCGATTAATTACCATTAATTCCACGTTAATGATAATTAATCGGACGATCTTAACACCTGTAACGGCACTGTCGGAGCCGTTACAGGGTTATTGACAACAATTAATCTCGTGTATCAATACTAATAACCGCCAGGGCCACATGTCGGGCCAGGCTGACTTGTAACGGTTTGTCCTTATGTTATAAAAGGACAAACCGACGATACACGAGGAGAGAACTCTGGAACTCTCTGAAGCTCACAAGTTAATACAACACACACACACACCCGTGGAGTAGGGTATTACGCTCAGGCGGCCCGAACCACGTAAACCACTGTGTCACTCGTGTCCAATCGCGTTTCACCTACTTGAGTCTCCGCGCGCCTCAAACCGAACCACAAACTCCTTCCACACTTTCATAGTGTCAGGGGATCTGCCGACTCCAACAGTCGACAGTTGGCGCGCCAGGTAGGGGAGGCCTGAGATCTTCAAGAATGGTGAATTCTGCGGCAGGATCATCCAACGGGCAACCTGCTGCTCAGGCTGTCGGAGGCAATCCCTCCAACATGCAGCCACCGGCAGGAGCCTCAGTTCCAGCAGGAGTCACACTCCCACCACCACCATCTTCTCCGGCAAGACATGCCGGACGACATGATGATGCACCGGCGTCACATTCTGCGCCGGCAAGTCGTGACAACCCAGAACACGCGCTCCATGCAGCGCGTGCTCTCCTTCAGCGACCACCACCTCCGGATGCATCTCAAGGTGCCGTGGAGCAATGGAGAGCTGATATTGAGCATTTGGTCGCAGCAGCGGCCGAACGCCTCAACAATCAGGGTCCACCTCCTTCAGGGCGGGCCCCGTCGCAGCGACGAACATTGTCTGGAAGACTTGGTCCACATGTCTCCAACAACCGGAGAAGAGCTGCGTCACAGCAAGTGACGTCGTTGCCCTCTGGGGCACGACGTGCCCATACTGCATCTCGGCTTTCGACACACGACCTCCGGGCGGAGCTTGATCGCCGATACCGCCAACAGGATGGCCGTGTCCACATCGAGCGAGCTCGAGAAAGACGAGATGCTCAAGACCTTTCTACTCTGGACAGTTGGCATTTTTTCCAATGGTCTGAAGAAGCAGAGAAGGCATTCCAGGAGCTGAAACAGTTCCTCACCACCCTACCAGTCTTGGTAGCTCCAAACCCTGGTGAGCCTTTATTGCTTTACATTTCAGCAGCTGACGAAGTCGTGAGTATGGTTCTGGTTGCGGAGAGACCGGAACTACCCAATACTCAGGAATCCAGATCCCTTCGGGAGGATCCGGAGGTTCCTGAAAGCGGGTCTGGGTCCCAGCTCCCAGACTTGAACCCACAAGAAGCCACTTCAGAGGACCCGGATCCTTCTGATAGGATCCAGGTCATTCCTGAAGAAGCTCCGGGTTCCTCCACCCAGAACCCGGAGGTCCCCGAAGATAGTCTGGACCCCTCCGACAGGGCCCGGATCAATGGAGAGGAAGCTCCGGACCCCTCCGGGAGGGTCCGGACCATTCAACGCCCAGTATACTTCATCAGTGAAGTGTTACATGATGCCAAGACTCGATACCTAGAGGTGCATAAGCTGCTTTACGCAGTTCTTATTGCCTCAAGGAAGCTTCGACACTATTTCCAAGCTCACAAAGTCTCGGTGGTAACCTCGTATCCACTTCGAGCGATCCTGCATAATCCCAATTCAACTGGGAATATAGCAAAGTGGGCAGCGGAACTGGCTGAATTCGACCTCGAATTCATTCCAAGACAAGCAATCAAGAGTCAAGCATTGGCAGATTTCGTGGCAGAATGGACTCCCTCTCCATTAAACCCTGGGGGCCCCAGCGAGCAGAAGACGGAACCACAAGTTTCGGCCTTCACTAAGCCTCACTGGACCCTTTACTTCGACGGCTCCATGCAGAAGCAGGGAGCCGGAGCTGGAATCCTTCTCCTCGCACCAACCGGGGAGAAGGTGAAATACATGGTGCACCTTGACTTCAAGGCAACCAACAACATGGCGGAGTACGAAGCACTCATATATGGATTAAAGGTGGCACTATCATATGGTGTCAAGCAGTTGCTGGTCAAAGGAGATTCACAACTTGTCATCAAACAGGTGAAGGGTGAATGCTCCTGCAATAATCTCCAGCTGGCTGCTTATCTCCTTGAAGTCCAGAGGCTTCAGAAGGACTTCGAAGTCCTAGACCTTCACCATGTTCAGCGTGCTCACAACGCTGAAGCTGACGAACTCTTGACCAAGGCGTCAACCGGAGCTCCGGCTCCAGACGGAACCTTTGTCCGGAGGTTGTCAAAACCCACAGTTCAGCCTGCCGAACTGAACGAAGGGGGCGAGATCAGCATCCCGAAGCTGACGGTCCCGATGGCCCTGTTACCATGGCAGCCATCAAGGGTCGTAGGTGCTGCCGGAAGCTCCGAGCAACCCAGCACGCAAGACTCAAATGCTCAAGTCAGTTCCGATGCATGGATCTCGGAGATCCGGAACTACTTGAAAGACAACATCCTTCCTGACGATGATGTATCCGCTGACCGGGTAGTCAGATTGGCTAAAAGATACACGTTTGTAGAAGGGGATCTCTACCGGCGCGGTGCCAACGGCATCCTAATGCGGTGCATCACAAGGGAAGAAGGCTGCGAGCTCCTCGCAGAAATCCATGGAGGTGAGTGTGGGAGCCACGCGTCTTCCTGCACGCTGGTCGGAAAAGCCTTTCGGCACGGCTTCTACTGGCCTACAGCGCTCCAGGATGCTACTGAGCTAGTGAAGAAATGCAAAGCATGCCAATTTCATGCAAAGCAAATTCATACACCTGCTCAGCCCTTACAAATGATACCTCCTACGTGGCCTTTCGCTGTGTGGGGGATGGACATCTTGGGACCCTTCCCAAGAGCCGTCGGAGGTTACAAGTTCCTGTACGTCGCCATCGACAAGTTCACCAAGTGGCCGGAAGCTACTCCTGTTGTGACGATCAACAAACAATCTGCAATTAATTTTCTACAATCTATCATGAGCAGATTCGAAGTCCCAAATAAGATCATCACTGATAATGGGACTCAGTTCACAAGCTCCGCATTTCAAGGATATTGCGAAGACCTCGGCATACAAGTTTGCTACGCTTCCGTAGCTCATCCTGCCAGCAATGGACAAGCCGAGAGAGCAAACGCAGAGATCCTTAAAGGACTCAAAACGCGCACTTATGAGCGTTTGAAAAAGCACGGAGCTAATTGGATCGAAGAGCTTCCGCCCACTCTATGGGCTAACAGGACTTCTCCAAGTCGGGCAACCGGAGAAACACCCTTCTTCCTGGTGTACGGAGCTGAAGCGATCCTTCCTCCGGAAATCACCTTGGGTTCCCTCCGAGTCCGGACCTTCGACGAAGCCGCGCAGGACCAGCTCCGGCGTGAAGACCTAGACCTCCTCGAGGAGGGAAGGTGCCAAGCAGCTGTTCGGAATGCCCGATACCGCCAAGCTCTACGGCGCTATCATCAGCGGCATGTACACAACCGACAGCTCGAGGAAGGCGATCTGGTGCTACGGAGAATACTATCCAGAGAAGGGCAAAACAAACTCTCCCCCGGCTGGGAAGGACCCTTCCGAGTGATCAAAGTATCCCGTCCCGGGAGCGTTCGCTTGGCTACCGAGGATGGGACACCTCTCCCAAATCCTTGGGACATCGAGCACCTCCGTAAGTTCTACACTTAATTCCACGGAGGTGAGTCTTAAGTAACTTGAAGTGTATGTTATAGAGTCATTGTACAGAGTCGGGTAGTTCCTCCGGGAGAGCAGCCGGACCTTTCCCGAAAGGTTTGGAAAGCTCATGCAACACTTGATACAGTCTCCGGACTAGAAGTGTAGCTAACTACCCAGGGTTAAACGAGAAACCGAACACACTTAGCCTGGTTCCGTACCCTAAGAGTGTACTCGTTTCCCCTGTACCCCGGACCTATAATGAAAGACATCTTCATGTGAAATAGACTCCACGTGCATTCATTTTTGCATAAGGCTCGACATTTTTATTTTTCTCTTTCTTGTCTATAACAGAAACGTGCAATTCTTAAGAAATTCTAGTTAGACCGATTTACGTACGATTCGAGTTGAATTGTCAGATTTTTTAGATTTAAATATCGTCTGTGGCTAACTCGCCTGAAAGCCGCCAAGCCATTCTAGGGCCGGAGTGCGCTATCGACTTAGCCTGGTCAAGCACCCTAAGTACGCCACTCTACCTACATCCCGGCAGGCCAAAGTAAGGTGGGTCCATGGACAATTGGATCTAAAAGAAAAGACAATTCATCCAATTATACTAAAAATCGTGTTCAACTTGAAATTCTCTTGAGAACCGTAAGCCGCGACGAAGTTATAGATAAGGAACGAATTTTACTGTTTTTCTTGGCTTAAGTGTGCAGGAAAAATAAACCCAATATTGATGGAGAAAAACCGGAGTTAACCAAGCTCCGACTCCCACCGGCGTTAACTTAAAGATGGTGAGAAGACTCTATCACTAGAGTTTGTTGCCAGCAAGCTAGGCGTGGCAAGGGTCATTGCCGGAGCTACAAAGCTACGACACCTTGAAGTATTAACTATCGACACTCAACGTGTTGGTAGAGGCTACTGCCGGAGCTACTAAGCTCCGACGATGGACAGTGCCGGAGCTTCTAAGCTCCGACGACTTCAAGGGACCTTCACTATCGAAAACTTCGGACCTAAACTATACAAGTTCGAAGCAAATTTGTCTTCAACAAAACTCAACATCCTTTTGGTACATGTCCACAATCAAATTGTGCACATCTACCAGGGGGCCAAGTGAAGACAAAGATGTTGAAGACAAAAAATGAAATTCACGAAAAATTGGGGATTTCATTTCATCAGAAGACCGGAGATTACATCTGGAGACAAGGGATTACAAAATTGAGGAAGAAGAGAAGATACAAATAAAGGCTAAGAAAGATAGTCCTAGACCCTATGGAAGAACTCAGCGACCTTCTGAGCGACCTCCGACACGCTGGCTCGGGTAGCTTCGCCTTCTCCTTCGATGGGGCCTTCAAGCACCGGGTCCAGAGAGAATTGAGGGTTCCGGCTAGTGTAACACGTCAACACATACTCTGTGACGTTCCTAGCCAGGGATTGCCCCTCGACCTCCAGCTGGTCCGCGATGACGTCGCCCACCTTGGAGAGCTTGCTGCCCGCAGCGCTCAACGCTTGCAACGCAAGGTCCGGCTCCGGCTCCGGGTCATCCGGGAGCACGGGGCTGAAACCCATCGGCGCTAGCGCATCATCGGCCTTGCTCAGGAACTCCCAAATTTGCAGGGAGTCCGTCTTCCTCAGGCTCTTCATCTCTTCCAGGGACCTCCGGGCCGCCGCCAGCTCCGAATTCTCGCGGGAAAGACGCTCGACTTCTTTAGCGTTTTGCTGAATCTTCGCAGCAACCCGCTTCTCAAGTCTTCCGAGCTCCTCCTCCCGGAGGTGGATCTTGTTCCGGCGGTCGACCAGGTCTTTCTCCCTAGCCTCTATTTTCTTCTCCCGGGCGACAAGGGCACACTCGTACTCGTAGAGTTCTTGCCCCCGCACCCAGGTCTTCTCCTCTTCCTCGAGGCAGCGCTCTTCCAATTTTTTAGCGCGCTCCTCGAGGCCCTTGTCCGCCAGAGCTGTCTTCTCGGCGAGCTCTTCTTCACGTCGCAAGACGTCGTCCCGTAGTTCCAAGAGTTTTTGCTCCTCATCCTCGAGCCGCTTTTCCCTTCCCTCAAGTGCCTCTCGGCGCTTGATGAGTGCGGTACTGATGGCCTCGAGTTGATCGAACCGAGCGTTGGCCGCATCATTAGCGGCCTTAGCTTGGTCATGGTACTCCCGGGATTGGGCGTCGAGGTTGTGAGTCATGCTCTCCCTCTCGTCCAGCATCTCACCCCAGAGCTCCAGGCGGACCTTCTCCCGCCTGATCCATTCCTTGTCCTCAGCAATCCTCGACTGCGCCAGCTTGGTCTCGAATTGGAGTCGATTACGCCACCTCCTAAGGGTTTGGCGCTCCTCTTCAAGAACCTTGCTGTCGTGGAAGAAGGCTAGTTGGACTTGGCGTAGACTGGAGCAAGCGTTGTCGATGGACATCGACAGCGAGATGGGCTCCAGACCTTCTGGGGCCTCCTCCGCTGGTTCCAGCGGGTCTTCATTTACAAAAATTGGGTCCCACTCTACGAGAGCGGAACCCCGAGCTTCCAAGGCACTAGGGCACTCCTCCGGGATGGCCTCAGTCGCCACCGAAGAAGGTCCCGCCACCAAATCTTCATTCGCCCCCTCAGGCTGGGGGCCGGCGACTTCGTTCAGGCACTCTGGCTCCGCCACGGGTACCATCGACGTCGTCGCCTCCACTGGCTCCGGCCGGGACGCTTCTTCTGAGGGAGGCTCAAGCTCCCTCGCCTCTTCGACCACCGGCTCTGCAGCCGGCGCTTCCACAATCACCGGCTCTGCAGCCGGCGCTCCAATAGCTACCGGCTCTGCGACCGAAGCTTCGGAAGTAACCGGCTCAATTGCCGGAACCACTTCAACTTCCGGCTCGCACGCCGGGGCTTCAGCTACCTCCGGCTCAACCGCCGGGGCTTCAGCACTTTCCGGCTCCGAAGCCGGGACCTCTACTTCCTCCGACTCAACAGCCGGAGCATCTACTTCTGCAGCACCAGGGCCCGGAGCTTCAACCTCCGGGGCGGGTGCCGCTGGCGCATCTTCAATCCCGTGGTCCGGCGCTACCACGGGAACTTCTGGAGACGAGTCGAGGTCCATGACCACGACAGCCGGCGCCGGAGCTGTCGCAGCCTCCGCCTGGGGTGGCACCGGGGCTAGAGCAGAAGCCCTCGCAGCCTCAGACACTGTGGCTGAGGGCGGGGCTTCACTCCCCTTCTTGGGAACGCTGCAGATGAAGAATGAAGAAATTGAGCAAACAGATGCTATAATTAAAAGTTAATTGAGGTAAGCAAGAAAAATTACCTTGGGAGGCTCACGCACCAGCTTGCGCGGAACCTCTTTCCCGGACGTTCCGGGCTGGCCACGGTCGGCGTAGGAGCTCCGGGAGGACTCCCAGGACTTGCCGTAGCCGCGGGCGTTTCCCGGGTCGGAGCTCTCCTTGATCGGGAGGAACTCCTAGACCTGGAGGCCCTCACCGCTTCTCGAACCGGAGTCGCCTGTCCGGAGCTGGCACCTCCGGAGGGACCCATCACGGGGACAGCCGCACTCCGGGAGGATCCCACCGCCGGAACAGTAGCGCTCCGAAAAGACCCCACCACGGGGACAGACGCTGCAGCGGCGGAGGATCTTCCTTCCTGAGGACGGGGAACTGGCGGGGAAGTAGCAAGCCCGACGGACCTTCCGTCAGCATGTCGCAGCTTCCTCTTCCGGTTCTCCGGCTCTTCCGCCAGCTCCTTGCCCTTGCCGGTGACCTCAGCTCTTGGCTGAGAGACAGGGGTGGAGCCGCCTTCCGACAACCCGGGAATCGCCAACCGGGCAGTCGATCTTCTCTCGACGACGCCAAGGTCGTCAAGCGCGGGCATCTTCCGCCGGAGCTCCCTGCTGAACTCAACTTCCACGTTCAGGGGGAGGAAAGCCGGCGGCGGAGTCAAGTACTCTCCGTCAACATCGATGCCGTGCTGGAATTTCTTGAGGTGAAACTCCAAGGACTTCCCCACCATGCTGGACTTCAACCCGGTCTCGACCCGGTCCTCGTCCATCACGCTGTTGAGGGCCCATGCGAGCTTCTCCCTCCTCTTCAGCGGTGCCCACCTGTTGGACAGGAAGTTGCAGAACACCGCCTGGGGAGTCAGTCCTCCCTCCACACATTGGCGGATCCTGGACAGGATGGGGTCGAAAGCTGCCGCCAGCACCGGAACTTCGCTCCACACCGACGTGTCAATGCCGGGCAGACCGTCTGGCAGCTTCAACCGCTCGTGCTCCTCCACCCGGACGACTACCCAATCTTTCTTCCAGTCATCCCACTTCCCGGAAGGGAACGACCGGAGGTACTTGAACGGGCACTTCTTGCGCTTCACAAAGTAGTAGAAGCCAAGGTACTCGTCACTTCGGCCGGTGGTTTGGACGGTGAAGAAGGTGCGGAAGAGCTCGATGCAAGGAGGGATGCCCACCCACATCTCGCAGAAGTGGACAAAGATGGACACAAGGAGGAGGGAGTGAGGGCCAAGGTGATATAGCTGCAGACCATAGAAGTCCAGCAGCATCAAGAAGAAGGAAGAAAACGATGGGATCAGCCCCACCATGGCGTACGATGAAAAGTACACCATTTCGCCGGAGTGCTCCTTTTTAAAGGGAAGCTCCCCGCCGGCGCGGACTGAACGGTTGAAGAAGTCCGACGACCACCCCATGAGGGCTCGGACCTTCTTCAGATCGCTCTCCGTCTTCAAACGACTCTCACGCAGACCCAACTCCATCGCAGCACAGCTAGGCGAGAGAAGAGAAGCAAAGCACGAGTTGGGAGTTTGAGCGCAAGAACAGATGGAAAGCGTAAAGAACTCCCGACGGTGCGCTTTCCTTCTTAAGTAAGCCCTCGCAACGCTTGGATGGAAACTGCAGGGGAGTCAAGCATACTACTCAAGAATTCAACCCAGCCGATGACAAGAGGGCCCGGGACCACCCTGACGATCAAGTCGAGGCTCTTACCCAGGCGAACAGTTGTCATCACGAGGCGGGAAACCCAAAGGCGGCGGACTGACAAGGCGCGCGGAACCGATACGGTTTTCGTATCGGGAACTGACGACCTTCAATTGCGAGAGATCCGCACGTCAAAGATCTTATCTGCCGCCTGAGGTGCGCCACGCGTCGGGACTCAACCGTAAAGCCCCGCCAAAGGCACCTCCGAAGACCCTTGAAGACCCAGTTCAAGAGTCGCAAGTGTGGACCCATCTCCGGCGGAATGACTTCATCCCGTTAGCCTTCCCCGGAGGTAGGTCCAGGGGGCCACTGTCGGTACCCTAAAAACCATACACCCCCTGAGGTTACAAAGATCTCAAGGGAAGGACATCTACTCAAATTGAAGACCCTCGGGGGCCCACTCGCCAGACGTGACCGGACCCGCTTCTCCAACATGGTTAACCTCTAGGTTGCCACGTGTACTGACAGACCAGAGTTATTACCCACAAGGGTGAAGCTCCGGGCTAGGTACTGAAACGGCACCTCCGGAGGTAACCCCTGACCGAGAGAAGCTCCGGACCTGACACGTGCCAGGCCACCCCGGAGCTTCCCGCTTCTCCCAAGCAAGCTCCGGAGCTGCCACGTGTCCATACGTCGGAGCTAGCTGCTTAAAACCCCCGGGAGACGTTGTAACGGCTCCGGATCTTCAAAGGACAGCCGCAGACTTCAAGACCCGATTAATTACCATTAATTCCACGTTAATGATAATTAATCGGACGATCTTAACACCTGTAACGGCACTGTCGGAGCCGTTACAGGGTTATTGACAACAATTAATCTCGTGTATCAATACTAATAACCGCCAGGGCCACATGTCGGGCCAGGCTGACTTGTAACGGTTTGTCCTTATGTTATAAAAGGACAAACCGACGATACACGAGGAGAGAACTCTGGAACTCTCTGAAGCTCACAAGTTAATACAACACACACAGACACCCGTGGAGTAGGGTATTACGCTCAGGCGGCCCGAACCACGTAAACCACTGTGTCACTCGTGTCCAATCGCGTTTCACCTACTTGAGTCTCCGCGCGCCTCAAACCGAACCACAAACTCCTTCCACACTTTCATAGTGTCAGGGGATCTGCCGACTCCAACAGTCGACAAGTCC
The DNA here is from genome assembly GCA_036927565.1 of Tuctoria greenei. NCBI lineage: Eukaryota > Viridiplantae > Streptophyta > Magnoliopsida > Poales > Poaceae > Tuctoria > Tuctoria greenei. Next base: position 143,395,490 of record JAYESD010000011.1, read on the forward strand.
GATTCTAGTCACAGAGATATCGGACTAGTCCGATGGATATCGGACTTGTCTGATCCTGTGCAGAAAGGAATATCGGACTAGTCCGGTGACATTCGGATAGTTCGGTCCTGTATAAATTTGTGAATGTATGTGTTTAATTGTGATTGAGCTCTTGGGGTGTGTTTCCTTAACACACTCAATACACAATGATCTACTATTCTTCTTCCTTGAGCTCATTTCCACTTTGCTCCTCATTCTGCCTTCTTTTTGGCACTTTGCTTATTTTGCTATTGAAACCTGTGCTCATCTCAACAAAGAGGTTAGGATCTCATTTGCTTGTCATAAATCATCCAAAACCCACAAGGGATTCCTAGATGCACTTTCAGTACCTTCAGGTGTCATCCACTAGAAGACTTCATCGATTCAAGGCCGAAGACAAGTTAGTACCCCTGTTCATTAGGCCATTCAAAGTGCTAGACAGTAGAGGAGAGGTTGCATATCAGCTAGAGTTGCCACCTCGTTTGTCATATGTACACGATATGGTCCACGTGTTTCAGTTGAAGAAGTACATGCGGCTGCTGGAAGAGGAGTTGTGGATGGATGGACTGAATATGCAAGAAGACCTCTCATATGCATAGTACACCATCAACATTCTCGAGACATCAGAGTGTATTACCTAAAATAAGATGATTCACATGTTCAAGATAAAGTGCAAGCACCATTCCGAGGAGGAGGCCACCTAGGAGAGGGAAGAACATCTCAAGCAGAGCTCCCCGATCTTTTCTCATAGGATTCCGAATCACTAAGGCAAGATTTCTCTTAAGGAGGGTAGAGTTGTAACACCTTAAATTATATAAATGATAAATAAAATAAAAATTGTCAACAGCATGTTGTGTGTAATTGATTGAGAAATTTTTATCTTTAAAACACGACCGAATTGTTAGGTTGATCCCGGTCCCAACCCGTTGGGCAACAACCAATGGGCGAGGACTCCATCCTCCCCATCAGAATCGGACGTGGGGTAACAACCCCATGCCAAGCACCTCTCAGTTGCGCGATACTAACGGGGGCACAACAAACTCGTTCTGTTGACGCCCCCACCTGGTACACACTATATAAGTCCCAGGGGGACCTCAGGACATGAACACCGAGTGCACACGTTCCAAGAGGCCCCACCACAACTAACCCTAATTGTCATCGGATCTGCACTGAGCCTCCACTGCGTCGAGCTCTCTCTGCACCGCCGGTCACCCTGCTTCGACTCGATCTCCAGCGACCATCCACTTGAGCCCAATGGCGGCAAGTGGACCCTTTGAAGGTAACCCTCACTTCTCTCTCTCTAATTCCCTATGCCTCACCTATGATCTGGTATATGCTTCAATGTCTTTGATTGATGTTTTGCTTAAGTAATTAGATTAAAGTTATTGTACAATGTTTAATTGTGATTGTTAGATCAGATTAGTCCTAAGTACAACCGATTAGGTATTCCTAGTATCGATCCTAAGCACCCTAAGAATCAACAATGGCATCAGAGCCGTGCTTGTGAGCGCTAATTGGATAATTAATCAGATTAGTTAGTTTCTAATCATTCAATCAAGGCCTAGTCTTCATTAACTAAGATCAGTTTTAGTTAAGGTTAATTCTCGTAGCAATCAGAAGGAGGGGATCCAATTTTAGTTTCGATTTGGCTAAGTTTTAGCAATCAAAAACATAAGAAAACTGAATCGAATTAAAGAAAATAAGAGTGGGGTAAGGACTTACCTGGATTTAGGGGCCTTGGGCCTCCAAGTCTTTCTCAAAGCAGGGTTAGGGGAAACCATAACCCTTGTGACCTCTTCCCCACGTTGGCGTCCGCCTGATGGATCTCTACCAACGGAGAGAACATTGGTGGCGTCATCCTTAGGCGCAGTGCTAGGGTTCGGGTCAAAGGCCCAACCCTAACTGCGCAACTCAGTCGCCGCCGCCACATCAGAGCCTAGGGTTAGGAAACCCTAACCCTAGGCACTTCACTCCACCGGCGGCACGTCGTGCGCACCACAGAGGAAGCTTCGGCGGCGACGAGTACCTACAAGCAAAATCACTCAGCACACTCAGAGTGTCGGGCTAGGGTTGAGGTTCGAAACCCTAACCCTAGCTGCGGGTTTCCTTCGATGGTTTACCGTCTGCACCACACGACAGTGGTGCAACGGCGCCGGAAGTCCCCGCCGGCGACGCATCACTCAGAGCCTCCCCTCCACTCAGATTCGGTCCGACGTGCGATGGCTTTCCCTCGACGGCGGCCGACTCAGCACCGTCGACCCCGGCGGGGAAGCACCCCTCGGTGTGTTCCTCTCACCGGAGGCAACGGCGTCGTGGCTCGCTGAAGGTCGCTCGCCGGCGTCGCCCTCGCCCGCTCTCGCTCGGCCTCGCCGTCGCTCAGGGGTAAGAGAGAGAAAGGAGAGTGAAAAATGATTTAGGGTTACAAAACCCGCAGTGGAGAGAGGTTTTATACCGTCCGAAATCGACGCATAGCCGTCAGATCGGCATCAAACGGTTGCGATCAACCCGTGTGTTAAGACCGCGATGGGTTGGGGCCGTCGGATCAAGATCTGATAGTCCACGTCGCGCGCCGCCCACCGCCTTCGCGCTAGTAGGCCCGGAACCCATGCGGAAGCGGTTAATGGGCCAGTTGGGCTGCCCTTTCGAATTTTGGGATTTTCTTGGATTTATTAGTGGTCTGAATTCAGTTATGGGCCAAATGCCCTATTGGGCCATGCACTGGACTTTTTCCTTTTTTCTGAGGAATTTTCAGCAGTAAGCTGGGCCAGTTTTATGGAAGTGGGCTGAATTTTGAGTTTTGGCCCATTTGGCATTTTAAGTATTTTCTGATTTCAGAATAAGTTTCAAATTAAAAATATAATTCCAAAAATTAGAGAAATGATTAGAAAAATAGTAAAATAGCTGGGAAAATTTCAGAAAAATTTGTGTGCCTTCTTTGATTGCATATATTCTGTTTTTTATATTATTAATTGTCAACAAGAGCATTTTCTCAGTTATTTAAATGTTATTAAGTTCTTTTTCAAGCAATTTTCATCAATTAAGAAATTAAGTTTTAGCTTTCGCTGTAATTAAGTGATAAATTAATTGTGTAACCAAAGTGAAATTTTGATTTATCAATTGTTTGAGTTTAAATTAAGTTATGTTTATAAGTGGTGATTTAAATGAGTAACCAATGTGAAAGTTTGAATTTGCCAATTAATTTTGAGTGTATTTATTTGAGCTTATGCTTATGTTTATATTTATGATTATTTAAGATTCATTGAGTAACCAACGTGAAAAATGATGTGTTAAGTTAATTATGCATGGAATTTGAAAGTAACCAATGTGAAACTGAATTGCCATGATTTATTTAAGTTTGTTTTTTGAGTTTATCATATTAAGCTTTGTTATCATGCTAAGTTTTTAAGTTTAAGGGCATTTTTGCTAAGTAACCAACATGAAAAAACAAAAGTGCCATTCTTAAGTCACCTTTTACCATAAGTTTTGTCATTAATCTTCAAATCTTTATTTTTTGAAGGATCTGGCTTGTCCTCAGCACTCAGCTATATCTCCGTAATTGAGACCCTCAATGGTCAAAATTACGGGGTATGGAAAGAGAGGCTCCAGATGGCTCTAGTAGTCTCTGACCTCGATTTTGCGATTACGTCGCCTCAACCCACTAAGCCACCTATCCCCGTTGCTAAGGCTGGGGAAACTGAGGAGTCTTTCGCTACGCGGAAGGCTAAATACCTGAGCCTGAAGGATCAGTATGAGAAGGATCTCCCTAAGTGGGACACTTCCAACAGGAAGTGTCTAGTGATCATTAAGAGCACCATAGCTGACTCAATTAAGGGAGGAATCCTTGATTGTGACACTACTGCAGAGTACTTAGAGAGAGTCAGAAGTCAGTTCACTGGCTCCACTAAGGCGAGTGCTAGCACTCTCATGAGAAAGATTGTCACTGAGAAGTACTGTGGAGGTGGTGTGCGTGTGCACATCAATAAGAGTCACTACAACTCTAAGCTTAGGGAGCTAAACATTGTGATGCCAGATGAGATGCTCATTTATTTCATCCTCAGTTCTCTTCCTAAGGAGTTTGAGGCCTTTGTGGTCAATTATAACTCACTTCCTGAGACCTAGAACATTGATAAGATTGTTTCTATGTGCGTTCAAGAAGAGGAACGCATCAAGAGCTCTAAGAGTGGTGATTATGTCAATTTGGCTGACACTAAGGGTAAGGGAAAGGCAAAGAGATACTTTACTTCTCCCAAACCACCTTCCTTCAAAGCTTCAGGCTCAAGTTCAGCTAATAAGTTTAAAGGCAAGTCCCCTTAGAAGAGAGACAAGTATAAGTGTCTCTTCTGTGGCTCAGATGAGCATTTCCAGAAGGACTGCATTGGATTCATTAAGTGGTGTGCTAAGAAAGGTAATGATATAATTACTTTTGTAAATGAGGCCTTATATGTGAACTATTCACGGTCCACCTGGTGGATTGACTCAGGTTCCACTGTGCACATTTGCAATTCTATGCAGGCATTAAGTACGATGAGAACTATAAGAAGAAGGGAAAGAGTGATTAAGGGCAGATGGGCGTGAAGCCAAAGTCGAAGCCATTGGAGACTTATCTCTTAGATTACTTAGTGGCTTTGTACTTAGGCTAAATAATGTTCTTTATGTCCCTTCATTAGAAAGGAACTTGATTTCAGTTTCGTGTTTGGTTTATTTAGGATACATTTGTCATTTTGGTAATGATAAGTGTTATATTAGTTATAATAATGAGATTATTGGTCTTGCCTTCCGACAAGACATGCTCTACTTGTTGTCCACTCACGAGAATGTGTACGCTATAAGTGATGATCAAGTTTCGTCTAAGAACGACTTAGGACGTAATAAGCGCAAAAGAAGCGATTTAGATACTTCGTCGAAATTATGGCATTGTCGTTTATGCCATATTTCGAGATGGAGGATCGAACATAGTATCTCAATCTATTCTTCCACACTTAGACTTTTTAGATTCTGAGGAATGCATTGATTGCATTAAAGGAAAATTCGCCAAGACTATTAAGAAAAACGCCATACGTAGCATGGGAGTCTTAGAAATAATCCACACAGATATTTGTGGACCTTTTCCCGTGACATCGGTAGATGGTTATGATTCCTTCATAACATTTACATATGACTTTAGTCGTTATGGCTATATTTATCCAATCAAGGAGCGATCCGAAGCATTGGATAAGTTTAAGATATTTAAGGCTGAAGTAGAAAATTAGCATGACGTTAAGATTAAAGTAGTAAGGTCTGACCGTGGAGGTGAGTACTACGGTTGACACACCCCTTATGGCCAAGTCCCTGCACCTTTTGCAAAGTTTTTACAGGAAAATGGAAGAGTAGCCCAGTATTCTACACCGGGCGAACCTCAGTAGAACGGTGTAGCAGAACGGCGAAACCGTACGCTTATGGACATGGTAAGAAGCATGTTGAGCTATTCTGCACTACCAATCAGTTTATGGATGGAGGCCTTAAAGATTGCCATTCACGTACTTAATCGTGATCCATCTAAGTCAGTACCTAAGACACCGTATGAGATGTGGACGGGACGTAAGCTCTCACTGAACTATCTACATGTGTGGGGATGTCCAGCTGAGGCTAAGATGTTCAACCCAAACTTAAGCAAACTGGATTCTAGAACAATTAGTTGTCATTTTATTGGCTATCCTGAAAAGAGTAAGGGATTTAGGTTCTATTATCCAGGTAGACACACTAAGTTTATTGAAACAAGACATGTCGTGTTTTTAGAGGACACTATGATCAGGAGGAGCACCGTACGGCATGAAATAGATCTTAAGTAGGAGTGGATTAGTCTACCCGCTTCGGTGACTCAAGAGCCTTATTTCACCCTGCCTACTGTCGTTGTGCCACAGGTGCCTGCCACTAGTGACACAACGCCTGTCGTTACACTTTCGTCAGCCACAGCAGAAATAAGTGAGGTTCCACCTCCTCAGCCTGTTGAGGATATGGTCGAACAAAATGAGGTTCAACAACAGCCTCAACCCTCAGATGATGCACAAATAAGAAGATCACAAAGAGTAAGATGATCGGCAATTCCATGTAATTATCAGTTATACTTAAGTGAAGAAATTTAGATTGAGGATGATCCCACCTCTTTTGAGGATGCCATGAGTAGACTTGAGTCATCCGAATGGCGTAAAGCCATGGAAGATGAAATAAGATCTATGAGTGCCAACAAAGTCTGGGACTTAGTAGAGATTCCTAAAGGAGCCAAAACAGTAGGCTGTAAATGGGCCTACAAGATTAAGCGTGACTCCAAAGGGAAGATCGAAAAGCATAAGGCTAGGCTTGTAGCTAAGGGATTCACTCAACGAGAAGGTATTGATTATAATGAGACCTTTTCTCCCGTGTCATCTAAGGATTCGTTTTGAATCATCATAGTATTAGTAGCACATTACGACTTAGAATTGCATCAAATGGATGTAACGACGACGTTTCTCAATGGGGATCTTTATGAGGACGTCTACATGGCCCAACCAAAGGGTTTTGTTATTAAGGGTAAGGAACATATGGGATGCCACTTGAAGAAGTCTATTTATGGACTTAAGCAAGCTTCAAGGCAATGGTACCTAAAGTTCGATGAGAAGATAAGAAAGTTTGGGTTTAAGGAGAATGAGGAGGATAACTGCATTTATGCTAAGTTTAAGAATGGGAAATTTATTTTCCTAATACTATACGTAGATGACATACTACTTGCAAGTAGTGATGTCAACCTACTCTTGGAAACTAAGAAGTGTTTATCCTCAAACTTTGAGATGAAAGATTTAGGTGAAGCTTCCTATGTCCTAGGAATTGAAATTCACCGAGATCGAAGAAAGGGGGTATTAGGATTATCTCAGAAGGCGTACTTAGAAAGCGTACTCAGAAAGTACGATATGCAAAGTTGTAAGCCCTCGCTTGTCCCAATAGTTAAGGGTGACCGATTTTCACAATCGCAATCGCCTAAGAATCAGTATGAGGTTGATCAGATGAGAGGAATTCCGTATGCTTTTGCTGTCGGAAGCTTAATGTATGCTCAAACATGTACACGACCTGAATTAGCTTTTGTGACTAGGATGCTTGGCAGATATCAAAGTAATCCAGGTCTAGACCACTGGAAAGCACTTAAGAAGGCTCTAAGATACATTCAGGGTACTAAGAACCTCATGTTAAAGTATAGTAAGTCAGACCCATTAGAAATAGTGGGTTACTCAGATTTAGATTACGGGGGTTGTGTGGATACTAAGAAATCCACATCAGGCTATATATTCATCCTCGCGAATGGAGCTATATCGTGAAGAAGCTCCAAGCAAGTTATAACTGCATCGTCCACAATGTATGTTGAGTACATAGCTTGTTATGAGGCCACTGGACAGACATCTTGGTTTAAGAAATTTGTTCCCGGTCTAAGAGTGGTAGACAACATTCATAAACCATTTAAGTTGTACTACGATAATGAGTCAGCAGTGACATACTCTCACAACAACAAGTCGAGTGGTGCTGCCAAACACATCGACATTAAATATTATGTTGTAAAAGAGAGAATCCAGGATAATTCAATTAGTCTCGAGCATATAAGAACTATTCAAATGCTTGCGGATCCGCTAACCAAGGGTCTCCCTCCCAATGTGTTTAGAGAACACTTAGCCGGCATGAGATTAGGGGAGAGCATGTGAAACAAGTCCTGGATACTAAGGGGACACCTAAGCATAAGGTTATTTCTTATTGTGAGACGTATTGTGGTCTTCGAGTCGAACAGTACGTAAATGGCTGCTTCTGATGCGTCGTGCTCCTTATGTCAAAGCAAGAAGAAATATACATAAGTTTAGTAGTTAAGAATAAGAATAAGCTAAGTAAGAAATAAGTTGTCCCGAGATCAAGGGGGTAAATGTTATGTTGATCCCGGTTCCAACCCGTTGGGCAACAACCAACGGGCGAGGACTCCATCCTCCCCATCAGAATTGGACGTGGGGTAACAACCCCATGCCGAGCACCTCTCAGTTGCGCGATACTATCGGGGGCGCAACAGACTCGTTCTGTTGACGCCCTCACATGGTACACGCTATATAAGTCCCAAGGGGACCTCAGGGCATGAACACCGAGTGCACACGTTCCGAGAGGCCCCCGCCATTACTAACCCTAATTGTCATCGGATCTGCACCGAGCCTCCACTGCGTCGAGCTCTCCCTGCACCGCCGGTCACCCTGCTTCGACTCGATCTCCAGCGACCTTCCACTTCAGCCCAATGGCGGCAAGTGGAGCCTCTGAAGGTAACCCTCACCTCTCTCTCTCTCTAATTCCCTACGCCTCACCTATGATCTGTTATATGCTTCAATGTCTTTGATTGATGTTCTGCTTAAGTAATTAGATTAAAGTAACTGTACAATGTTTAATTGTGATTGTTAGATCAGATTAGTCCTAAGTACAACCGATTAGGTGTTCCTAGTATCGATCCTAAGCACCCTAAGAATCAACACGAATTGCATCCAAGTTCAAATTCAAACTGGGAGTAGAAAACGAAAGTAGAAAAACAAGATTTTAGCTTGGGCCAAAACCTCAAGCCGTGGTCAGTCCAATTTCCTACCTTTGGGCCCAGTCTGCCAGCCCAACTGCACAGGTGCACCTTCTTCTTTCTCCTCCAACTCTCTCTGCCAGTGGAACAACTCGCCAAGATCGCCTTCCTTGTTTGCACGAATTTGCACCCGCAAGAAAGCGGGCATCTGCCCTACTGGCCAGTGGCTGCCGGTGTGCGCCACACCTAACCGAGGATTATTCCCAAATAATTTCAAGTACCTCTCAAAATCTCAAACATGATGATACAATGGTAGTGCAACGTCCTCATCACGCATCGGATTTCAATGGATTCTGTTGATGTTTCCAAGGATGATGCTCTTACAAGGCATGTGTAGTTGTAAGGATGATTGTGTATGGGGTGTGCGCAGGTGTGAGTGAGTGTGTTCACACATATAAATAGATACTACAACCGTACCTGATAGAGAGGCTTAAGAAAAAACACGCACCCACGAGAATAACCGTGATAAGGAAGTCGATTTCGGGAATATCGTGTTCGTGCTCCCCTTCCATAGTTCAATCTCGCGCCCTCCCCTTTAAACACAATCATCGTAATCTAGCTACCTCACTCCCAAAATTTCCAAAGACCTAGAGGATCGCTGCAGCACGCCTCCTCTCGGTAAGCCGCCGCCGCATGATTTGGCCACGCTCGTCAGCAATTAGCCGTGTTAACCCGCCAAATCACTTCGCAAGGATGCAAGCTTGTCCCTCCGGTCTTCCCTGTTACTAGTCACCGCCTCAGACCCTAGTTACAGCGAGCCTGGGTAAGGTCCAACACATCTCACCATCACCCCCTGCTTTGTCGCTCGTGTTTCCTCAAGTTAACCGTCCCAATGGGTTCGTATTGCCTCAGAGAAGCCCCTCGGCAAAAGGAAGATGGGCCCCACTGAGGAGACCCCGTCGCAAGCCCCTCCCCGTGCTGCCCCGGATCCGAAACGTCCCTTGGTAAGCGCGCACAGACCGCCTCCGTTGGTTTTGGTATTTATCATCTAGCATTATGGATTTTAGCCTAGGATTTGCGTTTTTCGGTCACGTAGCAGCACCGGCCATGGCACACTGCCGCGGGCGTGTGGCCCATGCCGCCAAGGACCAAATTCAGTCTAGGTAGACCTCGTCTATTAGATCTCGCGTCAACGTCCAAGATTTAAACCACGCGTACCCTTCTGCATATTATAGATCTTGGCTGCTTTTTTTAAAATCCTAAGGCACAGAATAGAACACATGTACTTGTTTGATTTGATAAACCCTAGCCATCCATTTAAATCAAAAGGTTCAGATTAGGCTTGCGTACCCCTTCACCTATTTTGAATTTGCTCCGCCTATTTAAAATATGGCAATCCTCATTAGAGCATGGCTAACCCCTTCTGATATTATAGTTAGGCCCCTGTACTCTTTGTAGAATTATTTCCAGGTCCTAGAATTTACAGTTTAGTCCCTGGTTACTGAAAGTATGATTTAGCATAACTCATTTTTACCCCCTATAATAAAGAAAAATGCTTAGAAATCCTGTAGCCAATAGCAGATTTTATGTTTTAACCCCTGTAATTGCTAGAATGATAGTTTGGCTGTTAAAGTTGCTCTGTATTTATATTTATATCATAGTAGATTATAAAAAACTACATTTAAGCACCGTCAGTGCCCTGTTTTGGCAGTAAAAGCCCTACAAAATTACCGTTCTCACATATACAGCCCTGTAAATGTGCCTGCAAATGCATAAGAACCCCTGTAATAGGCTAAATTTACATATTTATGCCTCTGAAGTTCCCTGTACTCGCATAAGGTGACTGTAAATGAAATCTAAGCTTGAATTCATAGGAAAATATAATTAAGAACGTAATGTATCGCTACTGGATTGTAATTAAGTAATTCTTGCGTACAAGACATTGTAAAAGCCTAGGCTTTATTGGCATGTTAATTTATTATGTTTTGTTGTTTGAGATTATTTTTTATTCTATTGTATTATTGTGGTTGCGCGTACGACTGTGTGGATAGATCCGATCCTCGAGAGCCTTCAATCCATAAGATCAAGACTTTGACGCCAATGAGCAGCAATTTTCAAGAGGCAAGTGTCTTTGAACATATTTTACCCACTTTAGAAAAATTAGTTAGTTTATATGCATGGTGTCATAATTCGAACCCCATGGTAGGAAGTTTGTAGTTTTCCGTGATTATTCCTTGTAGCCTAGTTGGCTGGTTATGTATAGGTTTGATTAATTGTTTTGCACTTAGCCATGCTTAGTAAATGTGAGGGAATATTGATACATGTTAATTTAATCAATGATTTATTGATGTGATATTGGTAATAGTGATGTAGTTGTTAGGAATCTAGTAGGTTGTTTTGGTATGGTGCTATGTGCACGAGACTTGGGTTGGTGTATGTGCCTATTTAGATTCTAAGAACCGATTCGTGAGACTTGTCATCTAGCTTACAACGTTCCACCACAAGACTGGTATGGAACAACTTGACCAATTAATTAGATGTCCTCCCAGTATTGTATGAGTGATTGGATGGTGTGGGGAATGGGAGTTGGGGAGACTGCTCGGGGATTCACAAGGCTCAAGAGGTGAGCAATCAGGGTGATGATTCATTGTTTTGTGCTATCAATTATGAATGGGGATGAAACCTCAAATGACTTGTAATTGTCAGGAGACCCTTTGTAAGGACATCATAGTAACCTTGTCGCACACCATAGGAACTGTGCAATGTGATTAGCTACCACGGGCATTATAAAGGCTTTGGACCATCTGGCAATAGGGGGCTTGTACTTGTTGCGAGACCATTTGTAAAGGCCTTGTAGTGACCTTCTTGTCGCACACCACAGGAAGTGTGCAATGTGACTTGCTATCACAGGCATTATGAAGGCTTTGGACCATCTGGAATAAGGAACGAAATCATGACTTGTGGGTAAATTGATACACACTTTGTAGGGTATAAAACTGTTTGAGCAGTCAAGCTCACGGTCAAGAGCGAGTTGGTAACTCTTTCATGATTAGTAATGATATGGATGAGATTGGTATATTTGGTTCACAGATTGGTTAGACTGGGATAATTGGTTGATGATGGTGGGTGTCACAACTGGTTTGAAGAAGACATCCAGACGCAATCCATATGTATGCCAGGATCAGTTAACTCATACATATGGTGATGAAAGTGAAATATCATTATAATGCTGCCACGTTCGAGTACAACATTTATTAAATCAATGACCTTCAAAATCTAAAAGAAAATTTACAAAGCAACGTAAATAGTAGATAATGGGGCTCCAAATGCACAGGCGTTGCCCAGGGGTTTCGCCAGCCTAGAACGTCTCGTCTGGATCAACGTAGAAGTCTTCATTCTCCACCTCTTCACCATTGTAGACTGGGGAAAGATTGGCAACAAACAAGTTTGAGTACCATCGTTACTCAACAAGTGGGGAAGATTTTGTCATGAGAGTCACAACAAGGACAACAAACAGTGGTAAAGCACTATAGCAATTACAACATATCCTTATTGTTATTTAGCACCAATCTATAAATGAATACCACCCATAATTCCCAAAGTGATCACAAAATACCCAAACCAACTATCAACCACTTAAACCATGTGTGCTAATCATGAATTTGGTCCCAAGTCGCTCTTGATCGTGAGCACGGCTATCTAGATAGTTTGTCAAACTCTGCAGAGTGTGTATCCTTTACCCACAGTTCATAATTTCATCCCTTGTTGCTAAGTGGACTAAATGAACCTCCCTGATTGCTAGTGGTGATCAGCCACATTTCACACTTCCATAGGTGTGTGGCCAGAAGATCACTACGTGGTATTTTTGATGGTTCTCCCGACTTGCATTGGCCCTCTGGGGTTTCATCGCTCTGGCACCTAGAGTCTATTTTCCTTCTGCCGGGAGAAGCCCCCTCTTGAGCCATGCGGATCCTAAGGCAGTAATCTGAACCAATTCCCCGCTCGTATCATTTACCAATGCTATACCGGGAGAGACCAAATTACTAAACCAAACTGTCCCATATATAGCCATGTGGTGATACTGTAAGTCTTAGCAACTTCCTCCATAAACCGGTCCATAGAATCCAATAGGTGTCAATCTCCAAACCAAGATCTCGTGCACACATGCAACATTCCATCCAAACCGCCTATCAGATTCCTACCAACTACTATCATTATATCGAATAACTCATAAGTAATAGTAATTCATATATAGCATGTGGTCAGAACTATTCCCCTTCACTAATCATGGCTAAGCCTAAGTAAATGATAAAATAACTTCCACCCAATCTTGATGACAAGGAATATTAAGGAAAATATAGGGAAATCATATCATGGGATTCAACTTTAAATTTAGCATGCATCTAACAAAAGTTTAGTAAAAAGGGCGCAAGATGGTCAAGGACACATGCCTCCGTGGAAGTGCTGGCTACCAAAGTTGAACTTGTGTTCTTGATGGTTGAAAATCAGTTTTGTTCCCGACTCTAAATATGACGTTACACGCACAATAAAATAATAACAAACATTACGAAATGCTCACACAAAATGCATGCATCTCAATTAAATAAGCAAACATAAAAATCCAATGTGTTTACGGTATTATGGTTAATTTATATCATAGTGGCATAAATTATTTATTATTGAGGATTTGAAGAAAATGTGACGATATGAATAAAAATATGCATTTAACGAATTTTTATCATTTCTATATTTTATTTGAAGCCTAATATTATTTCTAGAGTGATGACATATTCAAAAATGTTTTGAAAAAGATTTTCAGCATAAAATATGCACTTAATAATTATTATGTCACTTTTAATATTTATTAATATGTGCAAATTAACTCTAGAACCAAAATTATACTTATAATACATCTTATATATAAAATATAGTTTAATTGAGTTACTCAAAATTTAAATAGAGCAAAATATTAAATAAAATTATTTCTAGGGATGTTTCTGTAAACTTTAGTTAAACAATGAACTTTTATGTAATTACTGATATTTTCAGGGGGGTTTGTAAAAACAAACTAAACCAGTGGCTAAAACTTATTTTTATATTATCCAACGTCTCTTCTAGAATTTTCTACTAAAGTATAAAGGTTAAAAGATTATTTTCTAACATTCCAAGGGCTCTTTAAGAATTTTCACTTAATTGCAGATTTGCTACAAAATTACTAGAATGGTTAGGATTAGATTTATAAAGGCTAGGGCCAAAATGTAATTAAGTTAAAGTATACACGGGGTTATGCGCAAAACAGCAAAGGAATATGGCCGGATTTAATTGTGACAGTAGGATTTTATATGGTTGATCGAGATTTTAAAAGATGAAGGGGTATGGGTTCTTTTAATCTAGGTCATTGATCGCGGATGGACGGTTAGGGTTTCTCCGGCGAGGCCGGTGGCTGCAGAGGTAAACAGGGGTAGCGGCGCCATGGCCGGAGTTGGCTGGCGTAGCCCAATCTCGTGCTACGGTGGGTTTTCAAGCCGGGAATCGGTTCAAGACGGAGAGGAGGAGGAGGGGAATTCTCACCGGCGGTCGAGCAGGCAGGAAATCAGTTTTGACGGGAGCGCGACGGCGACCTGCGGTGAGACATGGTGGCGCTCGACGAAAATGACGGTACAACCACCAAATCGGTAAAACAACTTGCCCGACGACTCCCTAGGGGCACGGCACACGCGTTAGGCAAAACGAATTGGAGAAATAGCGACCGAATCGTCGGGAACGACGGTGACTTACCCGGGCGATGACTAGGGTTTCGTGGCGCCGAGGAAAGGAGAAAGGAGGGGTTCGACTCGGGATTTTATAGGGGAAATGGCGAAAACGGATGAGAGTGTTGTGGGGTTCATTTACACGTTGAGATGAGTGGGGAAAACGGGCGCATTCATGGTCAACGGTCGTTGGTGGAGCGGCGACCGTTTTTGTGGCATGGCTGCTCGATGGGGAAGAAGGTGCTGATGAGTGGGTCCCGCATGTTAGTGAAACAAAGAAGGGGAAAGGAGGGGGCGCGAGTGGGGGTGGGCCGAGACAGGCGCACTGGGCTGAGTAGAGGGAAAGAGAAAGGGATGGGAGAGGGGAGATGCATTGGGCCAGGTTAGGGTTTCGGTCCAGTAAAGGTTTTGTTGTTTTCTTTCTTTTCCTTTTGTGTTTTCTTGTATTTTTCAAGTTTCAAAATTAAGCAAATTTGCTAACACATTTTTGAAATCCTAATTTTCACAGATGCTCAAATCACATGATGCACTTACCTTAGTCATTATTTATAAAACTTTTTCATTTACATAAAGTAATTGATTTTATTATTTAATATTTTTTCTCATATAAAAACTTGGGTGTTACAGTGTGTTATTCACCTAGTAATGTGGGATGCTAAATGTAACCTAGGGTTAGGATTTATTGTTGTAGTGCTTAAACTTGGAGTTAGCCTTCCTTGTTGATTGTCTGTATGTAATTTATTTCTCACACTTATGAATTATTTCAAGTACACATGTTTGTTTGTTGTCTCACTTTGTTACATATTGTCGAAGTGTTTTTGCGACACTTCCCCTGAACCTGCTAAGTTGCAGCCTGCGTGTAACATCCTGAATTTCTACATGCTATCAAATCTGATTTACAAAATAATCACCAATATATGTGCAAACAATAAACAAAAGGAAATAATAACACTAGATATAAAACAAATAAAATAATAATAAGTTAAATAAAATAATAAATATACTAAAGGAAAGTATGTGAAGGTTGACTAGGCAATAGCAACCTATGCCACTTTCTCTGAGCATGAGACCAACTTGATACATTTTCTATCTACCCCTCCCCTTCTCCCGAATTACAAGAAACACCCACACCTTCTCTTCTACAGCAGCACCACGCCACCTCCCCTCTGTATCAGTCTAGATCATTTTCCAATCACCCCTTCCCATTTTCACTTATTTGTAAACATCCTTCTTCTTCCTGTACCCAACGAACCAGCACATAGCAATCACGTTCTTCTCTGACCCGAGCAGCAATGTCGCAAGAACACCCCATTGCAGTACCAAGCTCACCCTTCTCTCCCCTCCTCGCCTCTCCAGATGGCGAGAAGCTTCCGAGCATCCGTACGCGCATTAACCCCAACTCTCCTTCTTCTTTCTCTGAACTCAGACAACCACAACGCTGTTTCTCTGACTGGGACACGACGACAGCGAGCTAGCACACCATAGCCGCAAGCTCATCTTCTTCCTCTCCCTGGAACCCTCCCGAACGCGAGTACGGCGCATTTACTCGCCCTCCATCACGCACGTGCTCGAACAGCTCCAGGCGAGTGGTCACGTCGCCATCACCTCGCGTGCCGCCATCCATCCTCGCGAGCAGCAAGCTGTCGCCTCACTGAGCCGCGGTCGGGCGACGCGACGAGTCGTGCAGGCGCTAGCCGATGTCTCGCGGTGAGTGCGGCGCGCGCTCCACTGACGTACGGCGAAATTACTCCATTTGTCGACGAATCGGCCGTCTACCTCCTCCACAGCCTTCCCTTCGCCTATAAAATCAACAGCGAGAGCTGCACCTTGCTCCAACACGCCGGGCGACCGTGAAGGTGAGCACCTCCCCCCCTCCGCCGTGCTAGCATTGATCTTCTCCATCCATGGCCGTCCTCCCTCCAAATCCGCCCTATTCCCATAGCCTATGCTCAAATTGATGCTCCAATCAAATTCGGCGGCCCCTAATCCTCCGATTCCCGTCCTCCCTAGCCGCCCTCTCTCATTTTCCTCTCTCGGATATGTGCTGTCGAGCAGCCTTGCCTCTGTGTTCGGAGGTAGACGAAGCACCTTTGTTCCAGGCTGAACCTGTGCAGTTCTACTGGGCTGGCACCTAAGGCATTAAGTCTGTGGGCCCAAAACTCTTGGTCATATGAGCTAAACTAGTACTTAGGAGCCATAGTTAATTAGGCCAGCAGCTCGTAACTGCCTCACGCAAGACCTAGGTCAGCTATTAGTTGCAAAACCAAGGCACAGTACGCTGCCAGCTTCAAAAACCAAGCCCAGCACACTACAGGAAACGTGATCATTTGCGACAGCCAGCCGTCGCAAATAGCTTAAATTGCGACGGTCTGCCTCTGGCCGTCGCAAATAACATGGCCGTCGCAAATAAGGCCTTATTTGGGACGGCCATCGGACTGGCCGTCGCAAATAAGTGCTTATTTGCGATGGCCAACCCTAGGGCCGTCGCAAATAATGACGGTCGTAGACTGCCCGTCACAAATAGGCTTTAATTGCGACGGCCGTAAGTTAAGGCTGTCGCAATTAAGTCTGCCGTCGCAAATTAGGGCTAATATCGGGACCCTCCAGCCCCGACTCTTCATTCACCATTCACTCCACCGCCGCCGCCTGCCGCGCCCCCACCGCGCCCCCGCCTCCGCCGCCGGCCCGCTTCACCCCGGCCGCCCCCGACCCCGCCGCCCCTGCGGCCCCGCCGCCGGCCCGCCCCTGCGCCCCGACTACGCGCCTCCGCGTGCCTCCGCGCCGCAGCCGCCGCTCGGCCCCCGCCGCCCCTGCACCGCCGCTGCCGGCCCGGCCCCGGCCCCTGCGCCCCCGCCGCCGGCTCGCCCCCGGCCCCGCCGCCCCTGCGCCACTGCCGCCGGCTATTCAGGTAAGCCCCAGCCCCGCCCCTGCATTTTTGTACTTATTCAGTCAAGTGTTGTGTCATTTTTGAACATGCTGACCTCATGGAAGAAATCATATTGGAGTTTCTCTCAGGGTTGTAGTTTCATGAGGGCCCAACCAAGTTAAAGTTGTGATTTCCTCAAACTTTTTAGGAGATTAAGCTAAAGCTGTGATTTTAATCCTTGTATGATAGGATAGGAAATATGATTCATGTGCCCTTATTTACACTAGATAGCTTAAGTATACAAGGCTAAATCTTCGGTGCAGATGTGTCTCGACTAACAAAGTGGATTTACTGTATAAGACTGTGTTTAGTAAATTAGAGAAATGGAAATATTTTTGTGATGCAAATATATGACATTATAAACATTCTTTTCTGTTCAAATTGAATGGAAAAAAAAGTTGTCCTAAAAGTCCTTTATTTATTGAAACTTGAGTACTATTCAGATGAAAATGAGATGAGTAAAATTTCCCTTTCGGCTGGAGTCATAAAATGGCATCTGGTATCGTAATACAAAAATGGCTATCTGCTTTCCAACCCCGCAATTCGAGCTATCTGCTTTCCCACTTCAATCCTTGCTCAGTGCCTATGTACACAACAGGACACCGCAATTCAACAGCCCGATAGCCCCAATGTCACCCAGCGCTTCCATCTTTGGATCGATCCCGATCTCTTCATCCACCACGAGCGGCGGATCAGCTCCCCAGGCATGGCGCTCGCACGGTCCATTCCGGAATTGACACCACCGCCGCCTCCCCCCACCCCCGATGCCTCCGCGATTCCTCCGCAGATCTGTCTGCGCCCCTTCCTATGTCGCGCGGGATCGCTCACCCCCCCCCCCCCCTCTGGCGTGGAACGGGCGCCTACCCCCCGAGGCGAGACAAGATTCCCACGCCTAGTGCCCCAGCACGCGGAGGCGAGCGCCTCCCAACGCCTTTCTGAATGCTGCTCAAGTGAAATATGGTTCAACACTTTACAAGTAAAAATTTAAAAAATTAAATGTAATCCTGCATGGACACTAACCAATTTAAAGGCCGGCCCTAGCGGCACCGCGGCGCCCCCGCCCATGCCGTCCTGCCCCTGCGGCCTCCGCGCTTGATTAGATTTGTATTACACTTGTATTACACTTGTGATTTCATCCTGCTCCAGTCCGGTCTTGTATTACACTTGTGATTTCACACTTGTCCATTGTGGCTAATATGTTTTTTGTTCAGATTTTGTAGTAAATGCATAATTAGATTTTGTATATGCTTTATATGTTTTTTGTCTATAGCTTGGTCTGTCATTCTGAATTTCTATTCTGTTTAGTGTATGTTTGTACTTAGTGCATTCATGTAATGTTTTTGAGTGACTACTTAATATATATAAATAAAAGGTTTTTAGGTCGGCTCGGACCAACCTGGAAGGGCACGACACATAATAAGTGTGATTGTGTCGTGTAGACCATTGTAGTGGTTACCATGATAGTGAAGACGTTGAAGAAGTGTACCAAGAAGAAGAGTTGCCAGACACTTTTATCGTCGAGCTTGGTGCAGGACTCGATCAATTAGTTGGAGATGTTGAAGATGTAGAGGCAGATGATACGCGAAAACGAAAATTAGAACAGGCCACGATGGAAGATCGTTGGGCTGGTTTAAGGAGTAGGGCACAGGCACATGACAATGATGTTGATGAATTTTGAAAGTGACTACAAGTAATGTTTTCTTGAAGATAGTAACATGAATTTTGTATATTTTATTTGCATATTTACTGATTATCTAATTACAACAGGATGGCGTCAAAGAAGGGTAAGAAGGTGCCGCCGACGAGGGGGTTCTACCCCTCTAGATCTGAGGACGCTTTCGTTGGTGCCTCATCGACTGGCAGCAGACGCTCTCAGCTGTTGGGGCACGTTCAGACCAACTCTAGAGCTTCATCACTGGTAAATGTCACTTGTTTTTGACAAATTCTTTAAATTCAATTTCACATTAAACTTACTTATGAATCATTTGAATGTTGTAGTCCTCATCGGCTAACTCAGAGGCTGCGGCGCCAGTTGACCTTGGCTACCCTTCGGTGAGCCAGCCCTCGGCGAGCCAGCCCTCGGCCAGCCAGCCCCCGGCTGGCGATGCTTCTGTTCCTGAGGCCTTTGACTCGGCTGGTGAGGAGCCGTCTGGGTCACCTGAGGTGGCGCCCCAGCAGATGCAGAGGACAAGGAGGATTCACTTTGTCAGTCCTCATGCAGTCCCTTCACAGAAGATCGTGATTCGTCCAGTCAGAGACAGGTAATAAAAATTGTAGTGTTCAATTTTAGTTTCTTTTGGTTAATTAAGTAATCAATCAATAAATATTTTGCAGGGTTTGGTATGACACATCTTTCACGGTGAGAGACACCAAAGACCGGTGAATGGTGCCCTCGGGTCCTTAGTGCGTTTGCACTATCCCAGGGTCATCGACGGGGTGCCTACTCTTTCGTGGGTGGACTACGCACGCGTCCATCACTAGGAGCACGGCAACCTTCAGGAGGCCGTATGGGCCGATTTTATGGTAAGTATGTTAAAAAAAGTTTCTAAGTTTCAACTCTTAAACTCTTTTAGTGAACATCTCTTCAATATATTCTTTATCGCAGGCAAGATATACTTTAGAGGACCGGAACGACCATCGCCAGTTTGAGGATGCTAGGTGAGTGTTTCACTACAACGCTGCCAAGGCGCTTCGACAAGCTTTGTCGAATGCCCGTGTTCAAATTATTAATGAGCACTTGAAGGCGAACCAGCAGCCCGTGCTACACTTCCAGCAAGCGAGCGAGATGCACCTGACGAAGGAGGACTACGCGCAGGTACGTGGAGTGTAGTAAGTATTTTTTTCTGGTAATTTCCTCGATGGTATTTTTAATGACTTCCAACTATGTGCAGGGCCACGTGAGCTGGTTGCAGGGTCGGACCGATGCCTTTTTGGCCCTTTGTTGCTACTGGGCTAGCGATGAGTTTAAAGCTAAGTCCGAGAAGGCTCGAGACTGCAGAGGGGTCGAGGGGAAGAGCAGGCACGGGCAAGATAACCACTTGTGTTTAGCTAAACGCATGGTAAGTGTGTGTAACTTATGTTTATATATTCATAATATATTGTTCGTACTAACACGTATTGACAGGAGCACAAGACGGGGGTGCCGCCGACCCCTGCTGAGATGTGGAAGAGAGGTCATAGGGACCCTTCTCAGCCGACGGGGTGCAGTCAGGTTGCAGCCGAGCGATTCGTAAGTTTAGAAATCATTCATATTAAATATAACTATATAGATTGTTGAACTTACACCCTTTTCTTGTTTTGCAGGCTAAGTACGGGGAGGAGGCTAGGAAGATACACGGCGAGGATTTCGATTGGGAACGTCAACCAATCGATCCTCAAGTCGCGTATGCAACCGGTGGTGGAAAAGCACACGGAAGGTGAGTTTACAAATCATTTTATCATCTTCAATTCAAAGTATTCAAGATATTTCAATTTCATATTACTGACTCTCTTTTTTATAGGCTCGCCATATTCGACGGAGTTGTCGACTCGAGGGCGAGGAGACCTGCGAGAGGCAGCTCTACGCAGGCTTCTTCGGTGGGCACGACAAGTCGTCGCGCCTCGCAGAGGGACATTGAGATGCAGTCCCTCTTCAGGCGACAGGAGGAGTCGGAACGCCAAAGGATCGCGATGGAGGCCATGATCCAAACCCAGGCAGCAGCGTTGGCGCAGATGCGGGAAGCAATGGAGGTAACCAAATAAAAACTAAAGTTCTCATTAATTCAGGATAAATGACTTACTAATAGATAACATTTAATGTTTGCAATGACAGGCCATGGCTCGGGTGCAAGGTCTGGGGATCCAGCTACCGGTACTACCACCGGTCCTTCCAGGCGATCCTTCTTCAACGGGTCAGGTAATTTTCTATGTAATCCTTCTTCTCCATCATAATAAGATTGAGATAGATGAAAGAAAGATAGTTAGATAGAAGAAAATGATTGAGATAAAAGAAAGAGAGAGATAGAAGAAAGAGTGAAAGATAGTTAGATAGAGTAGGAGGGGAATGAAGAGAGAGAGGAAGATGTAGATGGAGATAGAGGGAGGGGAAGATAGAGGGAGGGAGATGTAGATGGAGATAGAGGGAGGAAGATAGAGGGAAAAGGATAGCAATAAAGAGATAGAGTGAGAGAGAAAGATAGAGGGAGAGAGAAAGAGAGAAATGAAAAGAGAGAGGAAGAGAGGGGGATCTAGATGAAGATAGAGGGAGAGGAAGGGAGGGAGAGAGATGTTGATGCATCTATATTCTAACTCTAAGTTTTATTAATTACAAGGATCCACGACGGCTGCACAAACGCCGTCGCCGTCGCTACCGCCACCTGGAATGAGGCGCGATGACGACTTCGACTTCGGAGGTGGCTCCCGACCATGTGATTGGGCTTTCCCCCACGACCAGCACCTACTCGGTGGCTACGGAGGTCAGATGGGTGAGTGAGACCTTGTTTGCTTTGTTGATGACGATGTGAGATGTATCAGCACTTATTAGTTTGTGATTATGATGATGTTTGTGTGTTATATAGTGTGTGATATATTGTTTCTATTCTGTGATTCTGGCCATCGAGCTGGTTAGTATTTTCTGTTTTAAAAAAAAATAAAAAACCTTATTTGCGACGGCTTTTTATACAGTACCGTCGCAAATAAGGTACCAGGTCGTCGCAATTAAGCCACTGCTATTTGCGATGGCCCGGCTGTTGCAAATAAGCTTTAATTGCGACGGCCAGGCCGTCGCAAATTCAGGAGGGGGTCCTGCCGGAGGACATGTGGGCCCTGCCGGCTTACCTTATTTGCGACGGCCAAGCCGTCGCAAATAGGGGCACTTATTTGCGATGGCCAGGCTGTTGCAAATAATATTTAATTGCGATGGAGGAGCCGTCGCAAATATTGTTGCGGGGCCCACCAGCCCCTGGAAGTAACTTGCGACGACCGCTGCTAGCCGTCGCAAATAAGATTATTTGCGATGGTGGCGGTCGCAAATAACCTTATTTGCGACGAATTATTTGCAACGGCCAGAAACCATCGCAAATAAGCAAAGCCGTCGCAAATAGCTTATTTGCGACGGCTTTTTGCTTATTTGCGACGGCCCTGGATGTCGCAAATCGTCGGGATTCCTGTAGTGGCAACCGTGTTCCCAAAAATAAAATATTAATTTATGTGATCAAATCAACCACCACCATATAAAATTCATATCTCACGCGTACGAACTTCGATTAATCCGATTCTCCTTCTAAAATTCACCTAAAATAATAAACTATTTAATACACTTAAAATTGTATGATGTATTGATGTATGTATGCTTTGCTTGTATTTTCTTGTTTGCGCGTTGCCGGGGAGAACCCAGTGTCGGAGGAGAACCCGGAAGTACCAGGTGACTCGGAGGACGACGCAGCCGACGGTAGCGAAGCAAGTTCCATCTATCCCTTTTTTATCATATCGCACCTATGTGAGATTTATCCATTGTGGCCAGTAGATTAGGTTATTGCATTTGTAGAGCGTCGAGTGATAGAATAGATTCATGCTAGTTCCATTTGCTGCATATTAGAATGATGAGATTATACATGATGATGTTGCCTCTTGTATGTTGTATGGTTGGTGACAGCATGTATGAGTTGTGACCGGGGCAAATGGGTTAGAGTTGGTGTATGTGCTACCATGGTGGTAGACTTACGGCGAGTTCTATCATGAGGATAGGCTCGTGATGTGTGTATGGAGGCTGCCCTGGTGAGCATTAAGGGCCAAGTTGTTTTGACATCTCACCTAACTTCCTTTCAGTACGACCACATGTCCCTGTATGGGCGGGGCCTAGCCTAATCCCGGTGGCTAGCCCGAGAGTCATCCACGGTGGAGAGAGAGTTATGTTGAGATATTATTGAGCTCACTGATGATGATGATATTGGTTTTGGGGGTGACTGGTCTGGTTGATGTTTCGACTGGGTGTCGGTTATGTCGGACCGTCTTTGATGGTCTGTGCATGTGAGTACAGCGTACAACCTCTGCAGAGTGTAAAATCCATTCGAATGACCGTGTCCTCGGTATAGGATGGGTTATGGTGTGGTCCTAACAACTAGAAAACCACTTATGGTGAGACTGAGATGAGTGATGTGTCTGTGGGACATATTCACGTGCATTAGTTGCATTGTTATTTATTTTGTGCATTGAATTTACATCTGCTTATTCCCCTCTCGAAGGGTGAGGTGGAGCTTGCTGAGTACTTTTGTGCTCAAACGTTGTTGGTTCATTGTTTTTCAGAGGATCCTGACTCGTGCCGGAGGACTTTGAGCAGGGTCGCGTCCGCACCCAAGTTGTGTGTAGTGGAACCATGGGCGACGACGAGCTACTAGTCTATGCATTGATGTTCATTATATTTGTCTTGTCACTAGTTGTAGTTTTTATCCATAAGGCTACCCGTTGAAATAAAGCTTTGTATGGTTGTGGTTCCACTCGTGTTGTAATATTACGTATTGAACCTTGTATTTGGTAATAATACTACATG
Organism: Tuctoria greenei; assembly: GCA_036927565.1. Taxonomy (NCBI): domain Eukaryota; kingdom Viridiplantae; phylum Streptophyta; class Magnoliopsida; order Poales; family Poaceae; genus Tuctoria; species Tuctoria greenei. Next base: position 143,419,249 of record JAYESD010000011.1, read on the forward strand.
TTTAGTTCCAACATTATGGGTCAGGATGCTTCAAGTGGTATCAGAGCCATACATGGCTGTAAGATGCGGACCCTAGGGCATAGGTGACCGTAGGAGACTGTAGAATGGTTTTCCTGTAGGAACCTTTAACTGTAGAGCCTCAGTGATAGGTTTTACCCTCATCTAATCCTCGTGCCTTGTTTTAAGACAGATGTCTGACGACCGTATCACCACCTTCTGCATCAATGAGGATGGCTTCCCAAAGGTGCTCTATGCCGCCACGATGTGACTCGGTATTACAGAACGCCCGGAGTACGTGGGTCATGAGTTCGTGGAGCATGGCACTGAGAGCTGTGAGGTTACGGTGCACATCGGCGCCAGTGAGAGGTTCCTGGAGATGAAGCCATGGAACGTAGCCGTCACTGGATGCCGGATGAAAGACACCTGCCAACTGGTGGCCCACAAGGCTCTAAAGTATTTGTGCCACATGTTTGACTAGCACTTGGGTTCCACGCCCATGAAGTACTTCCCACCGCTGAATCGTAGTCGTCCTGCCTGGGCAGCAAGGATCCGCAACTTGGAAGGCCTTGGGACTAGCAAAAATGACCCCACCATTATCGCCATGTCTGGCTATTTATTGAGCCTGGACGACCTGTGCGACCAACTGAACCAGCGTGTGAAGACCCTCATCAAGCGCGCTGAGGCCTTGGAGACCCGTTGGCGAAAGGCTAAGCTAGCGCTAGCACAGGCTGAGGCCCGTGTTGCTAGCGCCGAAAGCCGTGTCGCCTTGGATGAGGAGAACCTTAGGGAGCAGGCCAACCGCCACAGTCAGCTCCTTAGGGGTGTCTACCTCATAGACCGAGCCAAGCGGAAAGACCGTCAAGCCTGCGCAACGGCCGAATCGTTCACTCTTGAAGGGACTCCAGTGTACCATCTATCCAACCCTCGTAGGAGGATTTGTGAGCCTATGCCGCCCACTCCTCCGACTTCACCCCGCAAAACCTTGCATGAAGACCCTGAAGAATAGGACGTAGGACCAAGTAGTCAGGCAGAGGTCCTGGCTGACCCTTAAGGGGACGGACCTAGGGACTACAGGCCCAATGTACCTTGTACCCGCTTATTGAATAAATGAATGTTTGGTGTGTTGCTTGCAATGATTGATGCTTGTGTGCTTTGTGTGGTGTAAAATAATATATATATATATATATATATTTGTGTATATATATATACATACACATAAATAATAATAGTAATAATAATAACAAAATAGTAACGAAGACACATATTAATACACCATAATAATACATGCTAATAATAAATTATAAACCACACTCTCGCCCTATCACAGATGTCTCGCCGCTTGAGCCGAGCCAGAAACAGACATGAGGTGGAGCAAGGACTCCGAGAGATTCCCCCTGTACTGAACGAGCATGAGGAGCATGACACGGCGGAGAGTAATCCCGTCCTCCCACGACCACCTCCCCAAGCACCTGCCATTGACCTGACTACCATCCTAGACCGTCAGACTCGACTCCTTGAGATATTGGCGAACTCGTTTGCTGCTCAGGGCAACAATGGCACCAACAACCGTCAGATAGCACCACAGAACAATCATCAGATCGCGGACTTCAACCGGATGAACCTGCCCAAGTTTGCTGGATCTGAGGACCCCATTGAAGCAGATGATTGGCTAAGGGAGATTGAGATGAAACTTGAGGTTGTCCATGCTAACAAGCAGGATAAGGTTCTACTTGCAGTTCAGCAACTGAGAGGACCTGCTTTAGCATGGTGGCAAAGCTACAGGGAGATGCATGTAGATGCCAAGACCATGATATGGGATGAGTTTGTGAAGCTGTTCAGAGAGCACCACATCCCTAGTAGCATTGTGAAGCTGAAGAAGGAAGAATTTATGAACCTCAAGCAGAAGGGTCTCACTATGACAGAGTGCCTGCACAAGTTCACAGGATTATCCCGCTATGAACCTCACTCTGTGGATACTAATGAGAAGAAGCAAGAAGTTTTTCTTTGTGGTATTAACCCAGAGATCAAGACCTTGATTGGAGCATCGGTTTATCCTGACTTCGGCACTATGGTCAACAAGGCTATCACCATGGAGAGGAACATGGAGGATGAGCAGCGAGAGAAGAAGAGGAAGTTTGAGAACAAGAGGATGTTCCAGCAAGCAAAGTTTCAAAAGATTAGTCAGCCTGCCTATTCTGGACAAATGACTCAACAGTCAGCCTACTCTATGCAGGGGACCCAATAGCCAGCTTACTCAGGACAGAAGGCTCAAAGTGGAGTATCCTACAGAGCACCAACCATGACATTCAAGAAGCCAATGCAGTCCGCTAACCCACAGGGCTCCTTCCACCCCGAGCAGTCTGGAGTGAGTCACACTAGTGACCCAAGGATTTGCTTCATTTGTCATGAGCCTGGTCACATCTCTGTTACCTATCCTTACAAGAACAAGCTAGCACCTTTAGTTGTCTCCAAGTCTGTTAATGTACCAAGGCATCCAGTTGGAGGTAGTTGTGGAGCACCAGCAAGGACCCAGCAATCCTTTGGAAAGGCTATGATGAACCATGTCCATGCTGAGGAAGCAGATGCAGCACCAGGAGTTTACTCAATGAGTTCTTGGTTCAGTCAGTTTTGGCTTCAGTACTGTTTGACTCTAGTGCATCACATTCTTTTATATCATCACATTTTGTGGAAGCACATGATATAGTTACGAAGCCCTTAAGAGGCAATTAATAACCCGATCACTGGGAGGTTATATACCCTGCCGCTTAAGAGTCAACAACATCCCTTTAAACCTAAGTGGGGTAGTATTCTTGATTAACCTAGTGGTGCTCGACTCCCACGGGATAGATGTAATCCTTGGCATGGATTGGTTAGCCAAGTGCGAAGGGAGCATAGCATGTGCAGAAAGGACTGTGACTGTGACAAACCATGACGGAAAGACGATCACATGTCATGTTCAGTCTAGATTATCTGAGCCAATGATAAATCACTTGAAGGCGGAAACACCCCAAGAAGTGCCAGTGATCAAAGAGTATGTTGATGTGTTCCCAGAGGAATTACCCAGCATGCCACCAAAAATAGAAGTAGAGTTCTCCATTGATCTAGTTCCAAGAACTGCTCCTATTGCCAAGAGACCCTATATGATGGCAGCCCCTGAACTGGTAGAGTTGAAGAAGCAGTTGGATGAGTTACAACAAAAGGGGTACATCAGACCTAGTGCATCCCCATGGGGCGCTTCAGTCCTCTTTGTAAAGAAGAAGGATGGAAGTATGAGACTATGTGTAGATTATCGAGCCCTCAATAATGTGACCATCAAGAACAAATATCCTTTACCACGGATAGATGACCTATTTGATCAATTAAAAGGAGCTAAGTTCTTTTCAAAGATCGACTTAAGGTCCGAATATCATCAAGTAAGGATCAAGCCTGAGGACATACCCAAGACAGCGTTTGTGAATCGCTATGGCCAGTTCGAGTTCACACTAAAGTCTTTTGGATTAACCAATGCCCCTACTTACTTCATGAACCTGATGAACTGGGTGTTCATGCAGGAGTTGGACAAGTTTGTAGTTGTCTTCATCGACGACATTCTGGTCTATTCGCGAAGTGAAGAGGAGCACGTGCAACATCTGCGTGTTGTTTTGGACAGACTTAGAGGCCATCAACTTTATGCCAAGTTCAGCAAGTGTGAGTTTTAGTTGCAGAAAGTCAGCTTCCTTGGACATGTTCTCACAGCTGAAGGAGTTGCAGTTGATCCGGAGAAGGTCGAAGTTGTGTCATCTTGGAAGCAACCAACATCTGTTTCAGAGATTCGTAGTTTTTTAGGTTTGGTTGGATATTATTGGAGGTTCATCAAAGGATTCTCCAAGCTAGCTCGACCAATAACTGAGCTTCTCAGGAAGGACAAGAAGTTCGTGTGGACTGAAGTCTGTGAGCGAAGTTTTAGTGAGTTGAAGAAAAGACTAACCATGGCTCCGATCTTAGTTCTACCGAATATTCACAAGAGCTTCGTCATTTACTGTGATGCTTCAAGACATGGCCTAGGATGTGTGCTTATGCAAGAGGTACGAGTGGTGTCCTATGCCTCTCGTCAGTTAAGACCACACGAGCAGAACTACCTGACCCATGACTTGGAATTGGCTGCAGTAGTTCATGCTCTTAAGATTTGGAGGCATTACTTAATCGGTAACAAGTGTGAGATCTACACGGACCACAAGAGCCTTAAGTATATCTTTACCCAGCCCGACCTCAAGCTAAGGCAACAAAGATGGTTGGAACTAATAAAGGATTATGACTTGGAAGGTAAAGCAAATGTGGTAGCTGATGCTCTTAGTAGGAAAGCATACTGCCATCACTTGGTGACTCAAGCACCGCAGCTATGTGAGGAAATGAAGAAGTTGAACCTAAGTGTTGTGCCTCACTCCTACAATTACAACCTTAGTGTTCAGCCTGTTCTAGATGAACAAATCAAGAAGGCTCGGCATGAGGATGAGAAGTTGTTGGAGATCAAGGAACAAACCGGCAAAGGCAAGGCCCCAGATTTTAGAGTTGATAGAGATGGAATATTATGGTTCAAGAAACGATTGTGTGTGCCTTCACATGGTCACTATCGGAACACCATCATGGATGAAGCTCATAACTCCGCATACTATATCCACCCTGGAGCTACCAAGATTTACTTGGATCTTAAGCAGAAGTATTGGTGGATTGGTATGAAAGGTGACATAGGAAGATTCGTGGCCTGTTGTGATGTGTGCCAGAGAGTAAAGGTTGAACATCAAAAGCCGAGTGGTCTACTACAACCCTTACCTATTCCTGTTTGGAAATGGGATGAAGTAGGGATGGATTTTGGGCCTGTTTGGTTTATGTACTAAGGTTGCCACAATTTGCCACAATTTTTTGCCTAACTTGACTAAGGTTAGGTGCTCAAATTTTCAGCCACAACTTGGCAAGCCTAAGGGAATCTTGCCACACTTTTTTGAGTCCTTGACATGTGGGACTTAGTTAGATGACAAGGAATCTTGCCACAATTGTGGCTATAAACCAAACAACGACTAAATTGGTCAAACTTGACTAAACTTAGGCATGGCAAAATGTGGCAAGTTTTGGCTTCAAACCAAACATGCCCTTTATCACGGGGTTACCAAGGACCAATAATGGTAACGACTCCGTGTGGGTAGTGGTTGACCGTCTCACGAAGGTTGCACACTTTATTCCTGTATGCACTACCTACGGTGGAGACAAGCTGGCCAAGCTGTACATAGACCATATTGTGAAGCTACACGGTGTACCCTCGAGGATAGTCTCAGACAGAGGTACCCAATTCGCGTCAAGATTTTGGAGGAGTCTTCAGAAAGCGCTTGGTACTAAGTTGGATTTCAGCTTGGCGTATCACCCCCAGACTGATGGTCAGACAGAAAGGATCAACCAAATTTTGGAGGACATGTTAAGAGCAGTTGTTCTCACATATGGTAAGGATTGGGAAGATAGTCTGCCTTATGTCGAGTTTTCTTATAATAACAGTTATCAGACCAGTGTCAAGATGTCCCTATTTGAAGCCCTCTATGGAAGAAAGTGTCAGACTCCGCTTATGTGGTCAGAAGTTGGAGACCGTATCATAGAGCGACCAGATTTTATCATGGAAGCGGAAGACAAGGTAGCGGAGATCCAGGCAAATTTAAGGGCAGCTCAATCACGCCAGAAAAGCTACACGGACAAGAGAAGGCGTGAACTCACCTTTGAAGTCGGGGACCACGTGTATCTGAAGGTGTATCCGATTCGTGGCACGCGTAGATTCCAAGTACGTGGGAAGTTAGTGCCACGGTATATTGGCCCCTTTCCAGTCTTAAAAAGGATCGGAGCGGTGGCGTATGAGATCCAACTGCCGAAGAACTGTCAAGCGTGCACAATGTCTTTCATGTGTCACAGCTAAGGAAATGTCTACGAGTTCCTGAAGAGCAAGTAGTTTGGGATACCTTAGACCTATAGGATGATCTGCACTATCAGGAAGTGCCAGTGAAGATCTTGGATACTGTTACCCGAAGAACATGAACAAATTCTTTCAAGCTTTGTCGCGTTCAATGGAGCAGACACTCGGAAGCTGAAGCTACATGGGAAAGAAAAGATGCGCTTCGAGCTGAGTTTCCCCATCTCTTCAAAGACCAGCCGAATCTCGAGGACGAGATTCCACCTAAGTGGGATAGGTCTGTAACATCCTGAATTTCCACATGCTATCAAATCTGATTTACAAAATAATCACCAATATATGTGCAAACAATAAACAAAAGGAAATAATAACACTAGATATAAAACAAATAAAATAATAATAAGACAAATAAAATAATAAATATACTAAAGGAAAGTATGTGAAGGTTGACTAGGCAATAGCAACCTGTGCCACTTTCTCTAAGCATGAGACCAGCTTGATACATTTTCTATCTACCCCCTCCCCTTCTCCCGAATTACAAGAAACACCCCACACCTTCTCTTCTACAGCATCACCACGCCACCTCCCCTCTGTACCAATCTAGATCATTTTCCAATCACCCCTTCCCATTTTCACTTATTTGTAAACACCCTTCTTCTTCCTGTACCCAACGAACCAGCACATAGCAATCACGTTCTTCTCTGACCCGAGCAGTAATGTCGCAGGAACACCCCATTGCAGTACCAAGCTCACCCTTCTCTCCCCTCCTCGCCTCTCCAAATGGCGAGAAGCTTCCGAGCATCCGTACACGCATTAACCCCAACTCTCCTTCTTTCTCTGAACTCAGACAACCACAATGATGTTTCTCTGACTGGGACATGACGACAGCGAGCTAGCACACCATAGCCGCAAGCTCATCTTCTTCCTCTCTCTGGAACCCTCCCGAACGCGAGTACGGCGCATTTACTCGCCCTCCATCGCGCTCGTGCTCGAACAGCTCCAGGCGAGTGGTCGTGTCGCCATCACCTCGTGTGCCGCCACCCGTCCTCGCGAGCAGCAAGCTGTCGCCTCACTGAGCCGCGGTCGGGCGACGCGACGAGTCGTGCAGGCGCTAGCTGACGTCCCGCGGTGAGCGCGTCGCCCACTCCACTGATGTACGGCGAAATTACTCCATTTGTCGATGAATCGGCCATCTACCTCCTCCACAGCCTTCCCTTCGCCTATAAAATCAACGGCGCGAGCTGCGCCTCGCTCCAACGCGCCGGGCTACCGTGAAGGTGAGCACCCCCCCTCCCCCGTGCTAGCATCAATCTTCTCCATCCATGGCCATCCTCCCTCCAAATCCGCCCTATTCCCATAGCCTATACCCAAATTGATGCTCCAATCAAATTCGCCGGCCCCTAATCCTCCTATACCCGTCCTACCTAGCCGCCCTCTCTCATTTTCCTCTCCCCGACATGTGCTGTCGAGCAGCCTTGCCTCTGTGTTCGGTGGTAGACGAAGCACCTTCGTTCCAGGCTGAACCTGTGCGGTTCTGCTGGGCCGGCACCTAAGGCATTAAGTTTGTGGGCCCAAAACTCTCGGTCATATGAGCTAAACTAGTACTTAGGAGCCATAGTTAATTAGGCCAGCAGCTCGTAACTGCCTCACGCAAGACCCAGGTCAGCTATTTGTTGCAAAACCAAGGCACAGTACGCTGCCAGCTTCAAAAACCAAGCCCAGCAACCGTGTTCCCAAAAATAAAATATTAATTTCTGTGATCAAATCAACCACCACCGTATAAAATTCATATCTCGCGCGTACGAACTCCGATTAATCTGATTCTCTTTCTAAAATTCACCTAAAATTATGAAATATTTAATACACTTAAAATTGTATGATGTATTGATATATGTATGCTTTGCTTGTATTTTCTTGTGTGCGCGTTGTCAGGGCAGACCCCGTGCCGGAGGAGAACCCGGAAGAACCAGGTGACTCGGAGGACGACGCAGCCGACGGTAGTGAAGGCAAGTTCCATCTATCCCTTTTTGATCATAGCGCACCTATGTGAGATTTATCCATTGTGGCCAGTAGATTAGGTTATTGCATTTGTGGAGCGTCGAGTGATAGAGTAGAGTCATGCTAGTTTCATTTGCTGCATATTGGAATGATGAGATTATACATAATGATGTTGCCTCTTGTATGTTGTATGGTTGGTGAGAGCATGTATGAGTTGTGACCGGGGCAGATGGGTTAGAGTTGGTGTATGTGCTACCGTAGTGGTAGACATACGGCGAGTTCTATCATGAGGATAGGCTCGTGATGTGTGTATGGAGGCTGCCCTGGTGAGCCTTAAGGATCGAGTTGTTTTGATATCTCACCTAACTTCCTTTTAGTACGACCACATGTCCCTGTATGGGCGGGGCCTAGCCTAATCCCAGTGGCTAGCTCGACAGTCGTCCACGGTGGAGAGAGAGTTATGTTGAGATATTATTGAGCTCACTGATGATGATGATATTGGGTTTGGGGGCGACTGGTCTGGGTGATGTTTCGACTGGGTGTCGGTTATGTCGGACCGTCTTTGATGGTTTGTGCGTGTGGGTACAGCGTAGAACCTCTGCAGAGTGTAAAATCCATTCGCATGATCGTGTCCTTGGTATAGGATGGGTTATGGTGTGGTCCTAACAACTAGAAAACCACCTATGGTGAAACTGAGATGAGTGGTGTGTCTGTGGGACATATTCACGTGCATTAGTTGCATTATTATTTATTTTGTGCGTTGCATTTACATCTGCTTATTCCCCTCCCGAAGGGCGAGGTGGAGCTTGCTGAGTACTTTTGTGCTCAAACGTTGTTGATTCATTGTTTTTCAGAGGATCCTGACTTCGTGCCGGGGGACTTTGAGTAGGGTCGCGTCCACACCCAAGTTGTGTGTAGTGGAACCATGGGCGACGATGAGCTACTAGTCTACGCGTTGATGTTCATTATATTTGCCTTGTCACTAGTTGTAGTTTTTATCCATAAGGTTATGCCGTTGAAATAAAGCTCTGTATGGTTGTGGTTCCACTCGTGTTGTAATATTACGTACCAAACCTTGTATTTGGTAATAATATTACATGTTTAGTTCCGATCTTATGGGTCGGGACGCTTCACCGCAGAGGTTCTTTTTTGGAGGGGCGAATTTCTTGGAACTACGAGCTAGATGAACACGAAGGATTTACGTGGTTGGGCCGCCGAGAGGTGTAATACCCTACATCCACGAGGGGTTGTGTTGTATTGCGTGTGCTTAGCTTTTTTGCGTCTGAGAGAGATGTGGGAGAGTCCCCCCTGTCGTGGCTGCCTGGTCCTTTTATAGGTGAAGGGCCAGCATGTTACATTATGACTAGGGCCCGGCATGTGGCCCCGGGTTAATTAGTCATAAAAGTGTATTAATGTGCCTTAATGGACCTTGATGGCGCATTAACGTGTCCTAATGACACGTTAATGGTCTTGATGGTGCACTAATGTGTCCTTACACTACTACAATAAGCCTTATCGCAGGCGGCTCCAAACCTATTATCACACGCGGTTTTTAAAACCGCCTGAAACGAAGAGTCTGTGATGATCCGCAATTTCACAGGCGGAGAAGTGATACCTCCTGTGAAGAAACATTATCACAAGCGGTTTTTACTTATGCCAGCCGCCTGTGAAGATAAGTTATCACAGGCGGGTAGTGCAGCATATATACCCGCCTGTGATAATTGTCTTATCACAGGCGGGTCTTGCAGCATATCTAACTGCCTGTGATAATGGTGTTATCACAAGCGAATGTTGACCTACATCAAGCCGCATGTGAAGACTTTTTACCGCGGCCTGTTTCTACTATAACAGTAACCGCATGTGATAATTAGGTTATCACAGATGGTTCTTTACCTATATCTAGCCACCCGTGATAATTGTTTTTCACAGGCATGCCTAGCCGTTGGTAAATAACTGTCTGTGATAAGGTATAACCTATGCAGTACTACTACTGTTATTTCTAATTTCCAGGTCAATTCAATATAATCACAAAACAGAAGTCAACAATATCATCACAGAACAGAAGTCAACAATATTATCATCACAGAAGTCATCTCACAGAAGTCAATTTCACTAAAACAATATACATATGTACAAGTTACACATACAATTCATCTAATAGTTTACAAGTTTTCACTAAAAACTGTTTCTATTGGCATAGTCGCAAAGTTCTGGCACATCAGCTATTGCACCATTCTCATCAAAGAACTTCCCTCTTTTGTGCAAAATTTCGCGACGAATGAATTGATAGAGTTCAGCAGCAATCTTGTCGGCTCCTCCATCAGGAATACTTCTACAAACCAGCCATTCTTCGTTCAGATTCTTCATGTGCTGCAATATAACACATAACAAGGTTTAGAATGTGTTGGTTTGAACAATCTCAAAGTATAGATCAAAGTGAGAGTATACAGGAATTTAGTTGGTATTTTTGGAGCAGTTGTACTATGAGCAATTGAATTTTGAAGTTGGAATCAAAATATGAAAATAATGTTTCTGGTAATATTGTACAGCAGAGAATATAAGTATTAAACTATGCTAGTTACAATGAAAATGAAACTCAAAAGTAAGAAAATAAGGTATCGACATTAAGGACAACTTACATCCTCACGATTCACTCTATATACGCCAGCGGTCCAAAGATGCTCGCATACATAATACCCGCATAAGACACTCCCAGTAGGTTGCTTCGGACAAGCATAATACGTTTTAATGTCCAATACATTCGTATTGGAAGGTCTCTGACCGCCAAGATGTTTCGCGTAAAACCGCCAAGCGCTGTAATACAAGAAATGTCATATAAAACTTGTCAACACATTCTAAATGTTTGTAAATTAAAACTATTGAATAAATGTACAGTTTCAAAATGGAAAGGAAATCTTTGTAACGATCTGGTGGGAAATCGGCCGAGTCCAAGACTGTTGCCATTCCCTGTGTTGGCTTAATGAAGATCATTATGTAGTGATCACTGCAAACACACAAACACACATGTTAACAATTACCAATAACTGCTATTTCAATGTCATGTGTCGAACTTACTCGAAGTTGTACGGGGCCTTTATGAGGTCCTTGCCGTCTCTGACAAAGTTAAACATCGCATGTTCTATGTATGCTGCAACTTCTATCCTTCTATCCTTCTTAAGTTTTGCGATTGCTTTTTCAAAATCTTTTTTTTTCATGTGCTTGAACTTTGTTGAGTCTCGATCCGCCTTGACGTTAAATAGCGCCTTTGCAATCCTAGTAGGGTCAAGGATACATGTCTTGCGCGCCAACTTTTCATTATCCATGTATTGCATCCTATTGAAGAAGTCCAGAATTGTTATAATATCAAGAAATGCATATGCGTGTAGCAATAAAAGCAAATACAAAATATTAGAGGCACTTACAAGCACCAGACGAGCAGCAGGTTGATTTTGAGCATGCCCCAATGGAAAAGGGGATGCAGCTCTTCAAATAAAATGACTCGTCTATCTTCTCCAGTGCTCCAGAATGCTTCTTTTAGAATACGAAATGTGACGCAATTAAGACCATATCTTGTGCTGGCAAGGATGTACCACTCATGCATTCTTTTGAGCGAGACGGGTTGTTTGCTAAGTTGTACGGATGTCATGAACGGCTTCCCATTCTCAAATTCGGGAGGAACACCCTCAAGCTTGTATATTGGAACTCCTGGTTTAACTAAAGTTGTCCGCCGATTATACATGACACCGTCTTCTTCCCACTCCTCGATATCTCCTAATTCTGGCTCATGAGAAGAATGAGATGCACTCGATTTTATAATATTTTCCTTCATAGTTTCCAAATACTTTAACACTTTTGATGAAGGTTTCTTATTTTTGTATGAGCTAACTTTGATAGGCACTAATGATCGAGGAGTAGTCATCGGAAGTTGGACACTGGCTTGTTGAACCTTTTGTTCAACTGATTGCTCTTTACTCCCAGCAGCTGGCTCTAGTACTACTTCAAGTTGTTTCTCAACTGGTTGCTCTTTACTAGCAACGTCTTGCTCTGGTACTGCTTCAAGCTATTGTCCAACTTGTTGCTCTTAGATATCTTTACTAGCAAGGTTACTATCATCCTTGCTGAGACATAGGGGGAGTGGATCTTCCTGGACTGGGAGTGTATCTTCATGCACTTTCACCTTAGAAGATGGGGTTGCAGTATTTTGAGATGCGACGGGGCTAGAAATTGGCTCAACGTCCAACACGATATCGCGTCGGTGCTAAAGGATTAATCGGTTCACAGCCTGCCCCAGAGTCGCAATCCCCTCAGGTGTGACGTGGTCTATTTCATAATCTTTATAATAATTATCAATGATCTGAAGAACTTGCACCGCATCATAATACAACGGAAGTGGATTCCTGTTGAAGTCGTGACCAGGCTTTGCCATAGCAGTCACAACCTGTTTGATTTTGTTCCATGCTCTGCCGGTCGGGACAAGAAGACGTCAAGATTTGTCGTTAGCAATATCATTAACAGGGAACTTATGGGTTGACCTTGAGCCTGGCACAGAACCAACGCTGCTAGGGTAGGCAGTTGGAGATACTAATTGCTCCTTTTGTATCGGAACCATCGATGTACTCGGTGCCACTAATTGTCCCGATTGTCTAAGTTGTTCCATTATTTCTTGCATATTTTCTTTGACCTTTTGAGCAATCATTTCATCAATTGTTTTCTTAAACTTCTCACATCTTCTATATGTGTCTTTATCTTTAGGGAAACCATCTAGCCAAGACATTTACGAAGAGATTGCTCGAACCCGTCCGCTGTGTTCAGGGTTTCCTAAGATAGCGGTAAGTTGGTCATTCTCCCTCTTCGGCTTGAAGAGACCCTTCTGTTGCTTTTCAATTACTTCTTTCATTTTCTCCTCTACTTCATTCACAGAGTCAGGCTTTTCAGGTTTGCCCTCGCTGCTCAAACCTGACCGGGCAAAGACCCACCACTGAGTTTCTCATCGCAGCCTTCTAATGGGTGAGGATTGCCCTTACTGGTAATTTCATCTAATATCTTATTCCATTTCTGGACTTTGGGGGCGTATCCGGCAGACCCCAAGCGATGGTGGTATTTGTTCTTTTTTGCAAGCTCTGACCTAGTTGCACTTATAGATTTAGCATCAGGTGTGGTCTTTTGAGAAACAAACTCTTGACACTAAGCTTGTGTGATTTTTTCCATCTTCCTTGGGCTAGGGACCTTATCGGCCTTAACATAAGAATTCATTTCGCTCTTCCAGCCACAAAACTTCTTGCCGCAAGAGACCAATGTTGCTTTCTTTACAGCTTCTTTCGTGCCTTTTGGGAACTTGAATTGTTTCTTTATTCTTTCCCACAACTCATTCTTGGTTTGCTCGGGTAATTTCCTCCAATTCTCGGTTGTGATCGGCATGAGCTCCCTAACAAGAAAATCGCATGCATTACGGTACTTGGTAACTGAATCCAATGGTTCTTGGGGAAGCCCACCTGGACCGACCCTTGTTATGTACATGATGCGGTCCAATGGACCCTTATTGGGACCTCGTTGCCTTTGTTTCCGCTTTAGTGAAGCTGGGGATTCATCCATTGGAGAACCTTCTGCGGTTTTAGGAGCCAAAGTCACCTCGTTGTCTTCGCGATTAATCTAGGTAGAAAAGAATCATAAGACTTCGTATACTTGACAACCAACATTAACTTGAACTGCTAAAGTTAAGATTCGTGATCCATACCTCGTCGGTAGGATCATATGCCGAGTCGAGATCCTCTAAAGTCTTTTTAGTTTTTATATTAGGAAAAGGATTTGTTGGACTGTGAAAGGAGCCTGAACTGCTAGAGTCAGTAAACTCCATATTGTCTTCTTTATTGTTACTACCAGCACCAGTCTTCTTAGGGCTTTCCATGCTAGAACTAATAAGACAAAAAATATAATTAATGGCATATTAACTCTACATGAAGTGTTGCATGAAGAAAAAGATGGAAGCATTCTAAGATTTGATAAGGCATTCTAGGGTTTAAGGCGACCGACCAAAAGGTTCCTATACATTGCGAGGGTGACAAGCATGTTAAAGTTGCTCACCAGCAATGGCAATTTTATCTTCTTATTCTAAATAGGCAGTTACTTGTATCTATTTTCTGAGCACAAGCGATGTTCAACAGCCATATGCGAGCACATTGCTTTGCTTGGCAAAAGGATAGCGACACCAATCTCGAAGGAGCATAACCCTGTGAGATGAAGTGCGGGACAGCTACACTCTATTTTCAGTACAGATGCTACTATTCACTCATGTTACCACCAAGTTTCCAGATTTTGAACTGAAATTTGGCAGAACATCCTTTGTATGTTGCTGATTTTGTCCACAATTTTCAAATACAGAACATTGATATTTGCAGAAACAATATATTGCAAACTTGTTATACACATCCTCAGGATTCCATAAATGTAAATTATGAAGTCTGTTGATGATCCTACTAGAAATTACGATCCAAACAGCAACTGAATACATAACTATCCAGATTCTGGACTATTACGACACCTTAAATGGTACTTCAATTTAGACCTGGTTACTGTGTATTTTAGCCTTAGCGTTGAATAGGAAATTGATAGAGGACTCTTTAAGATTTCTAGACATGTATAAATATGCATAGGTTTCTTTTCTAATTTAAGAATTATGGCTGTTCAAAGTTTAGAAATTTCGTGGTTGTTTCAGATAACACTGTACACACGTACTAACTTCAACTCCAGTTTCTAATTAGTTCTAAACCAAATTTGAGGTAACAATAAATAGAAAAGTTGTCGAATAGCTCTTACCCTTTCAAAAAATGTATCACAATAGACTAGAAGAGCTTTCTACAGATAATTATGGTAAAATTCAGATGTTTGTTCATACAATTTCAATACAGTTACATCACAACTTGACAGTTTTTCGAATTCCACCGAACCCTAACCAAAAGGATGCCTACCCTTTTAGAATTCTCGAACCCTAACCAAGGATATGCAAGGTGGCGGCGAGGGCGGGGAGGGAGGCAGCACGACGACGGAGGATGGAAGGTCGAAGGGTTCAGGGTTTACTGTGGTGGGGATGGCAATGGCTTCGCTCGGCGTACCTGGAAGTGACGAGGGCAAAGCTCGGCGGCGACGATGAAGCTCGGTGGTGATGGCGAAGCTCGGCGGCTACGGTGAAGCTCGGCAACGACAGCGGCGAACACTTGGCGGCAAACAAAATTTTGGCAGCCTAACTGCGTCTAAGTGTTTCGCTTGGGTTAGGTTTTTCCAACGCTGCCGAGGGGTATATATAGACTCCTATTTTCTCAGGCGGGTTTTAAGTACCGTGATATGCCCACACCGACCACACCATCAAGTATACCGATTACATCAAGCAAGATGGAACAATCATCAAGTCAAGCTGCACCAGCTCATGTTGTTGATGGACCAATTACTCGTAGCCGAGCTAAACAGCTACAACAAGAGGTGCACGCGCTACTTTGTGAAATTCCATTTATTAATGAGAATTATATACTTCCTAAATCGTACATGTTTCTATTACTCAGGTTCACCAAGGAGGATGACAAGGACACGCCAAGACTGAACCAGAGAGGAGAACTACGTCGAACCAGTTCGGTCTGGCAGAACTGTCATGAAGAAACAGTCATATCTCTTGATTCATAGAAGCTGTGAAGGTCCATGAGTACTTGTTGGAAAGGTGTTTAAGTCAACTTTCTAATGCCACTAAGTGTCGAGTGCTTTAGAGGTTCCAGCTTGGCAGCCGAGTGCTTTTGGTGCAGACTGTTCAGAAGATCAACAGTCAGCCTGATATCCAAGTTTCCGTGAGAAACTGTATCACTCTACAATATTTCGTGAAGCATGCTACACATTGTGTGAAAGGTTATCAAATTATTTTTCCAACGCATCTGGTCCCATGTCTTTTGGATGTCCCTAGGTGGAGTTATGATTAAAACACTGAAGACCACCCAGAAGGCCAGAAGACATGCGGGAAATTGATGACCACTGCATGAATGATCAAGCCAGTTGGCCTTCCACCTTCCCACGTGGATTTTTCAGTTCACATCTATTCTTAGACTAGTTGTTGGTATAAATATCCCTCTTTTGTAAGCCAAGAGCAACTCTTTGATGAATTAAGATTATTCCAGTGAAATTTGCAGCCGAGCTGCTTGAGTGTCTTACTCAACCCTTGTTCTTCCTTGTTCTTCTTGAACTTATGGGGAGATCTCTCTGAGATCCACTAATTCGTGCTCTGCGGGTTCCAGTACGGCTGCCCCGTCTTGTGTGGATTAGCTCCGGTTGTGGTTCTGCGGTCGTTCGGAGATCGAGTCGAAGTCTTCGCGGTTTCGGTGTCTCTCTCCCCGTCGCTTGGTCGCATCCAACCTTGGTCAGATATAAAGCTAGTTATCCGCGCTGTTTCTACAGCAAGTTATCTTTTTCTTGAACCTCCTGTCGTGAAGATCGGGCCACCCTTCGCCGAACCAAATTCGGTGCTTATCATGTGGTAATCAGAGCTATCGTTGTCACGGTAGGTTCATTTTTTTATCACCCACCCTCCCACCCTTTTTCAATCCGTTACAGTTTTCACCATCCACATATTCATTCCAGTGTTTATCTTTTACATATATTTGTTTGTCCTATAGTCCAAAGCCTAAAAAAAATATACCTATAGCCCTTTGACGGTACTGTTATCTTGTGTTTGTTTTTCTTCCAGTTGCTCGTCACCACCGGTTACCTATATCTTTTGTAATCAGCACCCCTGTTAGTGTTATAAAAAAAAAGAATACAGTAAAAAAAAGAGAGCACAAGTGAAAAGATTGTGAAGAATTTTGTGTTACGGTTGGGTGTTGAAATTTTCAGTTTTCAAATCCAAGTTGGTGGTAATCTTGATAGCAGCAAAAAAAAAATTATCTTTTGAGCACATCATTTTTTTCACTTGATTGGCAGTACCGTAGCCTGCCTTGTTCAGCCACCTATAGCTCCACTAAAAACATAAACCGGGACTTTCAATTTGTACTCCTTACGGCCTCTTTACCACCTCCGTTGAAGCTGTCACACCAGCACCATCACAGTTCTTGAGATCAGGCAAGAACTTGGGTAAGTAAGAGGTGAGATCGAGTGTGTCCACATATATATTTTTTTTTCTTGCTGCTCCTAACATGGCAGGCTCAGATTCAAGTGTTCATGGTGGACACCATGGTGATAGGGAACCCCCTGTCTCACGGGATGAGATGCGTCGCATGGCTGATTCACTAATGGAGGCCATGGGCAGGCTCCTCGATGAGCGTCTTCCCGCGGCTGGAGGACGTCGAGCATGTCGTGATCAAGAGGACCGTCATCGAGAGGAGTCCGGCGATGAGAATTCTGGTTTCAGCCATGAATTCAATCGCTTCGGACATGGCCCTGACGGATCTGGTGGTGGTCGCCATGCTGATTTTAATAATTACCATGGAGGGCGTCGCGCACATAGGCGCAATGCTGATGGTCGCCGCGTGCATTTTGAAGACGATGAGTTTGAAGATCAAGATCATGAAGAAGGATCTCATGATGATGAAAATCCTTTCGGTCGACGTGGCAGGTTTGTTCGGCGTCATCATCGCCGGCCTGCTGATTTTGAAGAAAGGGAATACCATCGTGGTCGACGTCCTCATGACAACCCAGATAACATCGCTCGTGTCAAATTGAGTATTCCAAAGTTTACTGGAAAGGAGAATCCTGATGAATTTCTTGAATGGGTTGAGCAGTGTGATCAAATATTCCGAGTACATAATCTTTCGGCTCAGCGCCGTGTGAATCTTGCTTCGGTGGAATTCTCTGGATACGCTCTCACTTGGTGGAACCAAGTGCAGGAGAATCAACGTGATTTGGGACGTGGATATATCAATACATGGGAGGAGATGAAGCAAGTGATGAGAAGGCGATTCGTGCCATCTAGCTATCAGCGTGATCTCAGGAACCGGTTGCAAATGTTAAAGCAAGGGAAGAGATCAGTTGATGAGTATTTCAAGGAGATGGAGCTGCTGTTGGTGCGGGCGGGAATAAGAGAAGATGCAGAGTCAACAATGGCAAGATTTCTAGGAGGTCTTAATGAAGAAATTTCTGGTTTTGTGGAGATGTTTCCATATCGTACATTGCAGGATCTTGTTGATCAAGCTATGCGAACAGAGAAAAAGATTCAGCAAGAGTCACGTGGAAAATCTTATGGAAGTTATTCTATTTCTGCCCCATGGCGCAAACAGCAGTCAAGTACTTCCTATGGTGGTGGACGATCTCAAGGGGCTGCAGCCAGGTCTTCTCAATCATTTGTTCCATCGAAGATGGCAGCCTCCACCGCGTCATCACCAACAACTCAGCAGCGACCCGCTGCAAGTTCAGCAGCCCACAGCAATGCCTCGGGAGCTACATCTTCTTCTCGAAGCAGAGAAATTGTATGCCATAAATGCCACGGCCGTGGGCACATTGCTGCCCAATGCCCAAGCAAGAGGACCATGTTGTTGAATGAGAAAGGTGAATGGGAATCCGGGAGTGATCCGGAGGATGCTGGACAGATATGTGATGAAGAAATTGAGGAGGAAGGGAATGAGATCCAGCCTAAAGAAGGAGAACATAATTGCTTTATTTCTCTACGAGTGCTTAGTGTAACAGCAGAAAAGGAAGACAACGGGCAGCGACATAATTTGTTCCATACCCGTGGAATAATCAAAGATAAGGTGTGTCGCATCATCGTTGATAATGGTAGCTGCAACAATATTGCTAGCCAAGAATTGGTG
Organism: Tuctoria greenei; assembly: GCA_036927565.1. Taxonomy (NCBI): domain Eukaryota; kingdom Viridiplantae; phylum Streptophyta; class Magnoliopsida; order Poales; family Poaceae; genus Tuctoria; species Tuctoria greenei. The sequence continues at coordinate 143,437,948 of JAYESD010000011.1, forward strand.
GACAGATTGGGACTGAAACCACGGCGTCATCCTAGTCCATACAAGATGCAGTGGCTTAATGATTGTGGTGCGCTACGTGTCAGTCATACTGTGACTGTACCATTCTCTGTTGGTAAATATAATGATCATGTGGAGTGCGACGTGGTGCCTATGCAAGCCTGCCAGCTTCTGCTCGGTCGACCATGGCTATATGATCGTGATGTCCAGATTTTTGGAAGGACCAACAAGCTGTCTTTTGTGTACAAAGGAGAGCGAATTTCCTTGCTTCCTTTGACACCGGAAGAAATTTTGAAGGATGATATCAGGAAGAAACAGCGCGAGAGCGAGCACCACTTGCGAGTGAGCCACAAAAATAGTAAGGAAGAGTGTCCACAGCCAAATCAAACCCCACAGCTGCAAGGAACCCAGAAACTGGGAAAAGAGGGTTTAGTAATGATGGCTAGGAAGGGGGATATCAAAGCATTGAGTGAACCCAATGCCATGTTCTTTGTACTTATGTACAAGGACACTTTTCTTTCTACTAATGCCTTACCCTCTACCCTGCCGAGTACTCTTTTGAATGTTTTGCAGGAATATGAAGATGTCTTTCCGGACGAAGTACCACCAGGACTGCCACCTAAGAGAGGGATCGAGCATCAAATTGACTTGGTTCCTGGTGCGTCACTTCCGAACAGGGCTGCATACCGCACCAACCCAGAGGAGACAAAAGAAATTCAGCGACAAGTGGAGGAATTGATGAAAAAAGGGTATGTACAGGAAAGTCTTTCCCCTTGTGCTGTCCTTGTTCTTTTAGTGCCTAAGAAAGATGGGTCTTGGAGACTATGTGTGGATTGTCGTGCAATTAACAACATCACAGTAAGATATAGGCATCCCATTCCTCGCTTAGATGACATGCTTGATGAACTTAGTGGTGCTAAATTTTTCACTAAAATTGATTTAAGAAGTGGCTATCATCAGATTCGTATGAAAGAAGGAGATGAGTGGAAAACAGCCTTTAAAACAAAATTTGGATTGTATGAATGGTTAGTGATGCCCTTCGGTTTAACCAATGCACCTAGTACATTTATGCGATTAATGAATCATGTGCTTAGAACTTTCATTGGTAAATTTGTTGTGGTTTATTTTGATGACATCCTAATCTACAGCAAGACACTTGAAGAACATGTTGCACATATCCAGAGCGTACTTGTTGTCCTGCGTAAACAAAAATTGTACGCTAACCTTGAGAAGTGCACCTTCTGCACCGACAAGGTAGTTTTCCTTGGTTTTGTTGTTTCAGGACAAGGCGTGGAGGTGGATGTTGAGAAAGTCAAGGCTATACACGAATGGAGGCCCCCACAGAACGTGAGCCAAGTGAGAAGCTTCCTTGGACTTGTTGGTTTCTATCGGCGCTTCGTGAAAGATTTCAGCACGATCGCTGCTCCAATCAATGAGCTGTCCAAGAAAGACATACCATTCAAATGGGGAGAAGCACAACAAAATGCTTTTGAAGAATTAAAGAGGAAGCTCACAACATCCCCAGTCCTTGCACTTCCTGATTTCAACAAGACATTTGAAATTGAATATGATGCAAGTGGAGTTGGGATTGGAGGCGTGCTGATGCAAGAAAAGAGACCAATTGCATTCTTCAGTGAAAAGCTAAGTGGCCCGACTTTGAATTATTCAGTTTATGATAAAGAATTATATGCTCTCGTTCGGAGTTTGGAAACTTGGCAACACTACCTTTATTCTAAAGAATTTATAATACATTCAGACCATGAATCATTGAAACATATTAACGGACAACTAAAACTGAATAAACGACATGCTAAGTGGAGTGAATTTATTGAGTCCTTCCCTTATATTGTCAAATATAAGAAAGGTCAAGACAATATTGTAGCCGATGCTTTATCTCGACGTCATGCTTTGCTCACACAACTTGATGCTAAAATTCTTGGATTGGAAAGTATAAAGGAATTATATGCCACTGATTCGTACTTTGCTGAACCATATGCCAAGTGCCGTATTGGAAAAGGATGGGAAAAGTATCATGTGCATGATGGATTTTTATTTCGCACTAACAAACTTTGTATTCCAGATTGCTCTGTTCGACTTTTACTCGTGCAGGAAGCTCATGCAGGTGGACTTATGGGCCATTTTGGAGCCAAGAAGACGGAGCAAGTGCTGGCCGACCATTTCTTTTGGCCAAAAATGCGACGAGATGTAGAGAGACATGTTTTTCACTGCGAAAACTGTCACAAAGCTAAGTCTCGTCTGAACCCTCATGGTTTATATACTCCCCTTCCTATTCCTAATGCACCTTGGGAGGATATTTCAATGGATTTTGTTCTTGGGTTACCACGAACCAAAGGGGGAAGGGATTCAATTTTTGTTGTGGTTGATCGTTTCAGCAAAATGGCACATTTTATTCCTTGCCACAAGAGCGACGATGCTTCCCGTATTGCTGAATTATTTTTCAGGGAAATCGTGCGACTACATGGAATGCCACGTACCATTGTGTCGGATCGTGACACCAAGTTCTTGAGCTACTTTTGGAAGACATTGTGGGGCAAACTTGGGACAAAACTGTTGTTCTCCACAACATGTCATCCGCAAACGGACGGCCAAACTGAAGTTGTGAATCGAACACTATCAATGTTGCTCCGAGCTGTCCTTAAGAAGAATCTGAAACTATGGGAAGAAAGCTTGCCACACGTTGAGTTTGCATACAATAGGGCAGTACACTCAACCACTAAATTTTGTCCATTTGAAATTGTATATGGATTCACACCCACTGCTCCCATAGATCTTTTGTCTCTACCCATGCAGGAACGTGTGAACTTTGATGCAAGCAAGCGAGCTGAATTTGTCAAGAACATTCATGATAGGGCTCGGGCCAATATTGAAAAGATGACCAAGAAGTATGAGAAGCACGCTAACAAGGGTCGCAGGAAGGTGTTGTTCGAACCAGGGGAATTGGTTTGGGTGCACCTTCGAAAGGATCATTTTCCAGAGCTGCGCAAGAACAAGTTGCAACCCCGGGCTGACGGACCATTCAAAGTTCTGCGCAAGATCAATGACAACGCTTATGAAATTGATCTGCCAAGTACTTACGGTGTAAGTACCAGTTTTAATGTGTCCGACCTCTCTCCATTCTTTGGATTGGAAGAGTCGAGGATGACTCTTTTTCAAGGGGGGGAGGATGATATGCCCACACCGACCACACCATCAAGTATACCGATTACATCAAGCAAGATGGAACAATCATCAAGTCAAGCTGCACCAGCTCATGTTGTCGATGGACCAATTACTCGTAGCCGAGCTAAACAGCTACAACAAGAGGTGCACGCGCTACTTTGTGAAATTCCATTTATTAATGAAAATTATATACTTCCTAAATCGTACATGTTTCTATTACTCAGGTTCACCAAGGAGGATGACAAGGACACGCCAAGACTGAACCAGAGAGGAGAACTACGTCGAACCAGTTCGGTCTGGCAGAACTGTCATGAAGAAACAGTCATATCTCTTGATTCATAGAAGCTGTGAAGGTCCATGAGTACTTGTTGGAAAGGTGTTGAAGTCAACTTTCTAATGCCACTAAGTGTCGAGTGCTTTAGAGGTTCCAGCTTGGCAGCCGAGTGCTTTTGGTGCAGACTGTTCAGAAGATCAACAGTCAGCCTGATATCCAAGTTTCCGTGAGAAACTGTATCACTCTACAATATTTCGTGAAGCATGCTACACATTGTGTGAAAGGTTATCAAATTATCTTTCCAACGCATCTGGTCCCATGTCTTTTGGATGTCCCTAGGTGGAGTTATGATTAAAACACTGAAGACCACCCAGAAGACCAGAAGACATGCGGGAAATTGATGACCACTGCATGAATGATCAAGCCAGTTGGCCTTCCACCTTCCCACGTGGATTTTTCAGTTCACATCTATTCTTAGACTAGTTGTTGGTATAAATATCCCTCTTTTGTAAGCCAAGGGCAACTCTTTGATGAATTAAGATTATTCCAGTGAAATTTGCAGCCGAGCTGCTTGAGTGTCTTACTCAACCCTTGTTCTTCCTTGTTCTTCTTGAACTTGTGGGGAGATCTCTCTGAGATCCACTAATTCGTGCTCTGCGGGTTCCAGTACGGCTGCCCCGTCTTGTGTGGATTAGCTCCGGTTGTGGTTCTGCGGTCGTTCGGAGATCGAGTCGAAGTCTTCGCGGTTTCGGTGTCTCTCTCCCCGTCGCTTGGTCGCATCCAACCTTGGTCAGATATAAAGCTAGTTATCCGCGCTGTTTCTACAGCAAGTTATCTTTTTCTTGAACCTCCTGTCGTGAAGATCGGGCCACCCTTCGCCGAACCAAATTCGGTGCTTATCATACCGACTGCCTGAGAAGATGATTACCTCAGGCGGGTTTTACTTACCAACCGCCTGAGAAGATACAATTATCTCAGGTGGATGGTAATTAAAACCCGCCTGAGATAATCATCTTCTCAGATGGTTATTAAGTACCAACCGAATGTGAGCCCTTTAAAAACGAAAAATTCCACTTTCTTGTAATATTATTGATAAGTAAAGGTTACCATTAAATTTCAATTCATAAATCCTTTGAAATTGGTCAGAACATAAAAAACATATAACAATTGCTATTTTTCATTTTTCTATCTTGATGAATATAATGCTTTTTTCATTTATTTTTTTAGTAGACATTTTTATTCATCAAACAAACATATATGAATTTTTTTAGATTTTTTTAAATTTTTTTGAATCAATATGTGTTCATAATTTGATGAATTCCTCATATGTATATGAGCATTTAGTTAGAATGATGGATAATTTGAAGTTTGACATGTTGGAATGCTTTTAAAAAAATTAACAAAATTCATACATGTATAAATAATACAAATATGTTCATACAAACAAATTTAAGTGGAGGATCTTTTTTTTATGAGATACACAAATGTGAATAATATGTGAGTAGAAATTAATTTGATATTTACCAAAACATTACAATGTCAGCTATACAAGTTTTAAAATATTTGGTTCAGGTGGTAGATATTAATTTTATACAAATATAGAAGAAAGAATCATCGAATTTGGACTCAATTTGCAGAATCTAAACATGTTTGAGTATTTATATTGGAATCTAAATAAAAAAAGAAGCAAGAGATAAGGAAACTGAAGAACATCATCTACAATTATCTCAGGCAGTTGGTAATTAAAACCCGCTTGAGATAATCATTTTCTCAGGCGGTTATTAAGTACCAACCGCCTGTGAAGATTTTTACTTCTTCTTAATTAATATTCTTGATTAAATATGGGTCCTTTAAAAAGGAAAAATTCCACTTTCTTGTAATATTATTGATAAGTAAAGGTTACCATTAAATTTCAATTCATAAATCCTTTGAAATTGGTCAGAACATAAAAAACATATAACAATTGCTATTTTTCATTTTTCTATCTTGATGAATATAATGCTTTTTTCATTTATTTTTTCAGTGGACATTTTTATTCATCATACCAACCTCTATGAAATCAACTTAGATTTATATAGTTATATGCGAGAAGATGTCAATGCTGCAAAAAATGTATATAGCAATGCGAGATGATATATATTGTATATATTTGTATCTTCTGAAATCAACTTAGAACAATGCTCTATGTCAGCTTTAGATAGCATATTTCAAACATTATTAAATTCAGCTTCTGTTTCAAAGCTCCTGTCAAGCTAATCCCTTCACAGCAAGCTCTTGTAGATGCAAGTAACACCCGAGACTCATCATTTGTATTGTTAAAAGCTTCAATTGAAGTCTGACGATATTCCCCGTCCATTTGAGGGCTTGTTTGGATAGGAGTGGATCCACTTCAATATAAGTGGTTTGAGGTGGATTGAGGAGAAAAATAGTTCATTCTTCACTTCAATCCACTTCAATCCAATTATATTGAGTACATTCAAACAAGCCCTGCAAGATTTCTTTCTCTTCTCTCCATTTTGATAACTTACGAAGATGCTACTTTATCAGTTCTAATGGCTGAATATATTGACTACAAATCAGTACCATCTCTCTTAGTGCTTTACACAAGCGACGAAGCGTTCAACTTCAATCACAAATCTTGTTTTTACCATTTTCATAGTAATTTGACCTTAATATTTCAAGCATAGATTTATCAATAATTGAAGCTTCTTCATCAGACATGTTAATGGCAGTTACAAGTGAAGGGTGTGTCGAAGCTAACGAAATCTCAATGGGACTGAAGACAAAGAGATGCTGCATACGAGTGACAATGTCCAGGTTAGACAGCATGAAGCTATGATGATAGCCTTCAACAACATGAAAAGTGATGCCAAAGTTATGCTTGCATCAACCAAGACATGTTGTGAGGATATAACACTTGTTGGGGCAAGCATAACCTTGGCAAAAATCAGAAATCACGCCACCGTGGATTACTCTGAAGCTGCCATGGATTACTCTGAAGTTTACCGAGCACGCACGAAGAAAACTTTAGAGTAATCCATGGCAGCTTCAGAGTAATCCACGGTGGCGTGATTTCTGATTTTGACCAAGGTTATGCTTTGCCCAACAAGTGTTATACCCTCACAACATGCCTTGGTTGATGCAAGCATAACTTTGGCATCACTTTTCATGTTGTTGAAGGTTGTCATCATAGCTTCACGTTGTTTAACCTGGACATTGTCACTCATATGCAGGATCTTTTTATCTTCAGTCCGATTCAGATTTCGTTAGTTTCAACACATTCTTCACTTATAACTGTCATTAACATGTGTGATAAGGAAGCTTCACTTATTTGATAAATCTATGCTTGAAAGATTAAGGTCAAATCCCTATGAAATTGTAAAAACAAGATTTGTGATTCAAGTTGTTCGCTTACTCGCTTTTGTGAAGCACTTAGAAAGTAGGTACCGATTTCTAGTCAATATATTTAGGCATTAAAACTGAGAAAGGAGCATCTTCCTAAGTTTTCAAATGGACAGGAGGGAAAGAAATCATTCAAATGGATGGGAAAATCATTTCGAGGATAGTCAGGCTTCAAATTGATGCTTTCAACAATTCAAATGATGAGCCACGGGTGTTACTTGCATCTACAAGAGCTTGCTATGCAGGGATTAGCTTGACAGGAGCTTAGCAGCATCACAGGCGGTTCTTAAACTGCGCATTTACTTGTATCTGTTTTCTGAGCACAAGTGATGTTCAACAGTCGTATGCGAGCACAATTTGGACACAATTTGTAGAATCTAAACATGTTTGAGTATTTATATTGGACTCAATAATTTGGAAGTTTGGTCTTTTAGATATTGATGTATCGAGTGCGTAGCCGATTGAAGGAGGAGCGCTTGGCGTGGCGGAAGAAACATCCCCATGCCGGTCGCATGGTTGTATATACATATGTATCTGCAATGGACTGGTGAACTTAACTGTAGTTTTGTTTTTCCGTCTTGTTTGTTTTTGGTATTTTCAATTTCCCTGCGTAGGGTTTCTCTGTGAAGCCTGAATCGGGAGATTTATTGAAGTGGCAGTGCATCATCCCCGGTAAAGAAGGGGTAAGTCATGAAGAACAAGCACAATATGAGTTTAACCATCGTCCTCCTATTAATAAATTTCCTTTGTAGACTGAATGGGAAAATGGTTACTACCCCCTGACAATCTCCTTCTCTGAGGACTATCCCTTGGTGCCTCCAAGATGCGCCTTTCCAAGTTGGTTCTTCCACCCAAATGTCCATCGCTCGGGAGCACTCTGCATCAGAATTATTGATCAAGAGACTGTAAGATAGACCTATTTTGCTCATGTAATTAATACTTAATTGTTGTCGAACTTATTTGAACTGGTTTCTTATATTGCTTAAATTATATTTTGTAGGGGTAGTGTACTGGTTTTACAATCAAAACTATATTACTGGAAGTTCAGCATTTGCTGCATCACCCAAATGCGCCTGATGTTGAAAATGATTGCTATAATCCACTTATCAAGGTTAGATGACACTTTTACTTAGTGAACAATGTAGGTTATTCACTCCTCCTTCGACATTTGTTAATTTAAATAAAGTCAATGTTTTCAGGATCCAGGGGAATATAAGAGACGTGTTCGGGAGCAAGCAGGACGGTACAATTTAGATTGATTGATGGGAGCTTTAGGAATAAGTTTGGATTCGAATTTAGTTTAGAGGGCATGCAATGTATGATCTATGGAATTCATCGAGTTGCAAATTATCTTTGAATTGCAATGTCATTGCCTTTGTTTATGTATTCCAATTGAATCCCTTAATTGCAATGTCATTGCATTTGTTTATCCCTGCAACGGACGCTCACAATCTAGGGCACTCTGGCGTTTCCGGGGCCACAAAATAAGTGTAAACAATGATCTTCTCAGGACTTTCTTCAATGAAAACCGCTTGTGATAATTGAACAACTACATATGGTTCTTACACAATGACCGCCGGTGAAAATACATGATCTTCTCAGGTCGTTGTTAATTAAGAACCACCTGTGAAGTTTATTACATTACAGGCGGTTCTTAATTAATAATCGCCTGAGAAGATCAAGTATTTACCCAGGTGGTTGTTTTTTAAAATCCATCTGTGATGTTATTTAATTACAGACGGTTCTTTAGTAATAACCACCTGAGAAGATCAAGTATTTACCCAGGCGGTTGTTTTTTAAAATCCGCCTGTGTTGTTCTTTCATCACAGGCGGTTATTGTATCATTCGTCATCACAATTGCATATTTTTAAGGACCGCCTATGTTTGAAAAATTGAGGCGCCTGTAAAAATGCTTTTTGTAGTAGTGTTATGACATGTTAATGGTCTTCATGGTGCACTAAGGTGTCTTGATGACACATTAAAACTATGTTGATGGCGCATTAATGCGGTCTTGAGAGTACACGTCACCTTCCGGAGCTGCAGGACGCGTGGTGGCGGCATCATACCTCCCCTCAGCAGAGAGGCTAGGTCCGGAGTCCTCGTGACACGTGGCAGCACCGAAGGTCCGGAGTCGCGGAGCATGTGGCAGCACCGGAGCTACCCTTGGCAGGGAGGCAGGTCCGAAGTCGCGAGGCGCGTGGATGCACTGAAGGTCCGGAGCTGCGGAGCACGTGTCAGCATCGGAGCTACCCTTAGCAGGAAGGTAGGTCCGGAGCTACGGACACGTGGCGGCACCATAGCCACCCTTAGTAAGGAGGCAGGTCCAGAGCTGTGGGACACGTGGCAGCTTCTGGGTACTTCCCCTCTTGAGAGGTGGAACCCAACATCTTGTCTTCCGTGTATGCGGGGGTACCCGGTCTGCAGGGTATCGATAGTGGCCCCCGGGCCCACCTCGGGAGAGGCAATGATCCCGGAAGTGGGACCACCATCATCAACGCTAAGAACGTCAACCGTGGGCCCCCTGAGAGGTGTCAGTGTCAGAGCTTGAGGTCCGAAGGCGGAGCTTGGCGAAGGTGCGGGAGCGTCCACCATCGACGCTAAGAACGTTGACAGCAGACCCCCTTGGAAGGTGCCAGTGCTGGAAGTTGAGGTCCGATGGCGGAGCCCGAAGAAGGGTGAAGTCCTGCACAAGAGTGACAGCAAAAAGAGTAATAGTGCTCATTGGTTACAATCTTCCTGCCCTCAGTTTTTTTGTGGATTGCGGTCCTTAGCTGGGCTATAGGGCCAGAGTAATTCAGTGTGATAGAATTCGGGTACTGGTTGCCGCCTCACCCAGGAACGTGTGTTGTCCGGACCCGCCTTACTTTGACGTAATACCAGAATTTGTAGAGTGGCGTACTTAAGGTGTTGGACCAGGCTAAGTTTATAGCCGACTCCAGACCTGTCATTGGTATTGGTTTCAAACAAGTAGGCCATTCAGTGTGCACGAGATCCCAAATAAGAAAACTACCAGAAATACCCAAACACATCACCGGTACTACAGGCTGTCCGTCTGTAGCAGGATAACACAACTCCCACTGTGGCAAACAAAAAGATGTAACAGAGGAAAAAGAGAATAATATGCATAATATTTAAGCATAATTATATGAACATGGTGATAGTATCTGTATTTTTGTTATTGCTTTGTTCAGGAGCATGTGCCTTTCAGTCCCCGATACTGAACCGCAGTGTTGGGGAGGAAGAGTGCGCTAGCTTAGGGTCACAGGGCACGACTGTGCGTGCAAGACCAGGCTAAGCAGACTGCACACTCCTGAACTCCCACAGACATTGGTCTTTTGGGGGACATTTGGCCCCCGGTACTCAGCCTCAGCATTGTAAAGGTAGAGTGTGGATACTTAGGATGCAGGACCAGACTAAGCAGGTAGCACACTCCGGACCCTCAGTATTCAGCCGCAAGAAAGGTAGAGTGTGCATACTTAGGGTGCAGGACCAGACTAAGCAGATAGCGCACTCCGAACCCTCTATTGACATTAGCTTTTCATGGGAGTGACCGTTTAGTGCCATGGGACTCCAAACAGGACAATAACCAAGGAGACCGGATACGTCATAGGTGAAAGCATCTAGGCCCCCATGATGTATGGTTTCGGTGATTAATGACAACTGTTGGATTTTACTAATGAATTTGTGGATGCAAGGTCTTCCATATCACTCATCACAATCAAATGAAATCTATATGAATATCATCTACTGCTCATTGGATACAAGTGGAGACCCCTAAACAATCATTCTATGAGATAAATCAATGTTATGAAAATTAGAAGTAAAATCTCACATGTCAAAATTATTCAACCAAAATTGACAGCACTCAATGCTTGATAATCATCAGAAGAATATTTCAAACCAATGTATAAGAGGTCGCTCAAGGAAATTCCAAAAGATTCACTTAGAACAACTCGAAGCAAACAAAATCAACTCACCGGATCAACCGATGTTTCCAGAAAACAACACATCGGTCGAGTTGGTTCAGCAGAAGAAGAAGACCTCAGAACCAAGTACTCACCGGATCATACGATGATGAAGGGCATACTACATCGGTCCATCAGTACAGTAAGAAATTCCTTTGGACCAAGTGTACCACCGGATCATCCGATGTACAACTATAAACACATCGGTCAATCACTCCAGTAAGCATCAAGTCTGAACCAATTCTGGAGGAAGTGCCACCGAATCATCCGATGAGAGGAAAAGTGTAACATCGGTCTAACAACGGTCATATCTGACACAGTGACATCAGCTAATTTAGATTTGACCGATGATAACTGAAGGGGGAGCATCGGATCATCCGGTGTTCGCAGAACAGTGATGTCAGCCTACTTTTCCAACGTCTATTTCGTGAAGGCTGGCTATTTATACCCCTTCAACCAGTCGATTGGACAAGTCTTGACTACCCGACATACTCTACACATTCTCAATCATCCAAGACGTTGAGCTACCACTTCTAGATCATCTACACCACTTAAACACCAAGAGATAGGCTAGAACTAGCTAGAGATAGAGCTTGTGTGCTTCCATTCTTGGTGATTGGAATCTCTAGTGTAGTGAGAGCTGTAAGGGAGTGTCCCTTGGTGATTGTAATTGAGAGAAACTTTCGGAGCTTGCCAAGACGGTTGTGGAAGTCCGGAGGATCCAAGTTGTACAAGGCTTGAGCTCCACCTTGCCGAGGTTGGCAAACAGAGAAGTATAGTGAAGATCCCTAGTCTCGGTGACTTGGGTGTGGCTATACCCTTTGGTGGGTGCCACAACGTGGATGTAGGAAGATCTTGACGATCTTGCCAAACCACGGGATAAATCCTCGTGTCTCCTCGGGAGTTTGCATTCTCTTCCTCTCACCTTACACTTATGCATTTCATATACCCCAAAGTTACTATTCACTTGAATGCATAGGTTGTTCGCATAGAGAATTGGGCTTTTAGTAATTAAGTTTTATTGCTTTAAATTTTTGAAAAGAAGCCCAATTCACCCCCCCTCTTGGGCATTTGATCCTTACAATTGGTATCAGAGTGAGGTCGCTCATTGGATCATTCTAGCTTCACCGCTAGAGAGCTAAAATGGCCAAGGTTGGGGGTTCGGTTCCTATCTTCGAGGACAAGAACTTTGCCTATTGGAAAGCACGCATGCGCGCTTATCTAGAGGCTATTGCTCCCGAAGTATGGGAAGCGACCCACGCGGGATTTGGTGAGCACAATTATGTTGGTGATCAAATCAAGTGGGATGCTAAAGCTAGGAATGCAATTTATGAATGCATTAGTCAAGATGTGTTGCTAGGATTGCTAGCAAAGAAAAGTCTTGTGAAATTTGGACTTGTTTGATAGAAATTCATGAGGGCTCTTCTCGTGTCAAAGAAATAAAATATCACATGCTTAAAGCTAAATATGATGAGTTTAAAATGCTACCTCATGAAAATGTCAATGAAATGTTTTCTCACTTAAATGTGCTCATTAAAGAAATTAATGCTCTTGATATTGCTTCTCTTGGCAAGGGACTCATCAACCGCAAGATTCTTATGCTCCTCCCTAAGTCAAAGTACAATATTATTAACTCCATGCTTCAAAAAAAATCTCTTGATCACATTGAAGTTTCGGAACTTATTGGAGAGATTCACGCTCATGAGATGAGTGTACTTGGAATGATGGAGCAATCATCTTCAAATACAATTGCTCTAAAGGCCTCCACCAAGAGAACAAATCTCAACAAAAAGAAAGTGGTTGAGCCTAGCCCAAGTGAAGAAGAGCAAGCATCAAGTGAAGATGACGATGATGAGCATGCATCAATGATGAGAAAGTTCTCTCGCTTGAACTCCAAGATTGCCAAGAAGGGATACACCTTTGATCCCAAAAAGAAAGCGTTTCTACCAAAGAGAGATGACAACAAGACTTGTTATAATTGTGGTGATCAAGGTCATATCTCCTATGATTGTCCAAAACCGGACAAAAGAAGAGAGAACCAAAAGAGCAAGCATCGCAAGCTTGAAGATAGTGAGGATGATGAAGAGGACAAGCCCAAACCAAGATCCTTTGGCAAGAAGAAACATGACAAGGGCAAGAAGGCAAAACTCTTCCCAAAGAAGAGAAAAGGTCCACAAAAGGTGTTCATGTGTGAGGCAAATGAATGGGTCACCGACGAAAAATCAAGTGATGAAGAGAGTGAAGCGGAAGAAGAAAGTTTGGCTGGCCTTGCCATTGCCAACAATGATGCCTCACCTCTTCATCCACCACCCATGTGCCTCATGGCTAAAGGTAACACCACTGTATATGATGATTCTAGCGATGATGAGCTTTCCCCTGATGATTTAACTTCACTAATAAATGAATATCACACAATCATTAAGAGGGAAAAGAGTAAGGTTAAGGCTCTTGAAGAAACTCGTGCTAAGCTTGAGAGCGCTAACCTCGATTTGCTTGACAAGTATGAAAGCACACTTAAAGAGCATGACACGCTCAAATCCCATGTCAAGCTAGTTGAGGAGGAAAAGGCTCAAATTAAGCAAGATCATCATGAGCTTGACTTAGCCCACCAAGCACTCTTGGGAAAGCACTTAATCCAAGAGCATCAAATCCTTAACCTTGCTTATGAAGCACTTGATCAAGAAATGAAAAATGTAAAGAAACAAACTCTTAATGATAAGGTATCCATTACTTCTCATGCCACTAATGTCTTACACAAGTCTTTGCCTTTGAAAGAGAACACTAGGGAGAAGGACTTGTTGGAAGAAATTGAAAGTCTCCGCACTAGTGTGGCAAGACTATCTAAAGGAGAAGTCAAGCACAAGGAAATCCTCTTCCAACAAGCAAAGGCCTTCAACAAGAGAGGACTTGGATCCTTCCCGGTGCCTAACAAAGGAAAGGTGCCCTCACCGGAGCTTAGAACAAGCTTCATCAAGGAAGTTGGTTCCTATTGCCAACATTGTGAGGTCACCGGTCACCATACAAGGGAGTGTCCTCTTCCTAACCGACCTTCTCCAAAATTGCCTACTAACTACAAATCTACTTTCAATGATCATTATTATCTCTTGAGTAAAGTAGATGGCAAGGTGAAAGCAAGGTTCATTGGCAAGGACATAAAGGGCATGAAGGGGAAGCTCCACAAGCAACTTTGGGTCCCAAAAACACTTGTATCACACATACAAGGACCTAAGTTGGCTTGGGTGCCAAAAATCAAAAATTAAATTCATGTGTGTAGGTGAACTACAAAGCCGGTGGAAAGCATTGGGTACTCAATAGCGGGTGCACTCAACACATGACCGGCAACAATGGTATGTTCACCTCCATAGAGGACCCCGACAATCATGATCAAGTCACGTTTGGTGATAATTCTAAGGGGAAGGTAATTCGGTTGGGTAAGATTGTATTTTTCACATGGTTTATTTATTTCAAATATGTTGCATGTTAAGTCACTTAGTTTCAATTTGCTTTCTATTGCACAAATTTTGTGATCTTGGGCTAACGTGCACCTTTAGCAAGAATGATGTTGTTGTGACAAGCCTAAAGTTGAGGAGGGCCATGATCAAGGGGGAGCTTCAAGTTCCAACATCTACACATCGACAGAGAATTATTTATTTGTCAAATTTATGTTGATGACATTATTTTTTGTTCAACTAACAAAGCTCTTAGCCATGAGTTTGGCAAAATGATGTCTAGAGAATTCGAGATGTCAATGATTGGAGAGCTCAACTTCTTCCTTGGATTTCAAATCAAGCAACTTCAAGAGGGGACCTTCGTCTATCAAGAGAAGTATACCAAGGACCTCTTGAATAAATTTGAGATGGGAGATTGTAGCTCAAGAAGCACTCCAATGACAACAAATTGTCATCTCGACGCGGATAAGGACGGTAAACCTATTGATCAATCCAACTACTGTTCTATGATTGGTTCATTGCTTTATCTTACCGCATCTAGGCCCGATATCATGTTTAGTGTATGCTTGTGTGCTCGCTTTCAAGCGGCACCTAAAGAATCGCATCAGAAGGCGGTCTTTAGGATACTTAGGTATCTTAAGCATACCCCTAGTGTGGGCTTGTGGTACCCTAAAGGTGCAAAATTCCATCACTTGGGATACTCGGATTCGGACTTTGCCGGATGCCGCGTGGATCGCAAGAGTACCTCCGGTAGGTGCCACTTGCTTGGGCGTTCCCTAGTATCTTGGTCTAGCAAGAAGCAAAATTACGTCGCTTTGTCCACGACGGAAGCAGAATATATTGCGGCCAGTGCATGTTGTGCCCAAATTCTTTATATGAAGAAAACCCTTTTTGACTTTGGTATTAAACTTGGTTGTGTGCCTCTCCTTTGTGACAATGAAAGTGCGGTTAAGATAGCTAAAAACCCCATTCAACACTCCCGCACTAAGCACATTGATATTCGCCATCATTTCTTGAGGGACCATGAAGCTAAGGGAGACATCTCATTGCGAGGTGTTAGGTCCGAAGAACAATTGGCGGATATCTTCACTAAACCACTTGATGAGAAAACCTTTTCTAGACTAAGAAGTGAATTAAATGTGCTAGACGCATCGAACATCATGTAAGTTGCCATAATCATGTAAGAATGCGTCTCATATAGGTCTTGTCTAACTTTCAAAGGATAGAGGTGAGCAAGGGTTAGCTTGGGATGGAGGTTCCTTTGGGTTTCTCCAAGGCTTGGAGAGTGGCTCTCCCTGAAGAAGCCTTTGAAAGGTTCAAATTTGGCAAGATAGATTTACTTTACGTCTTGCATGATGCCTGCCATATAGACTTGCACTTATATTTAAATTTCTTGCATTATAAATTGTTTGGCATTGCATACGGTAGATTGTCACAAAGGGGAACCCACCTCATGAGAAAGAGACTTGTTTGAAATGCAATATCTCAACTCATATGATGCGGAAAGAACAAAATGTTGGGTGCGTTAATGCCTAAAAGAACATGCTTTAAAGATATAGAAGTCTTCATCCTCTAGCTCACAAAGCATGGGCCTTACATTTTATTTGGATAATTTCCTCCCTTTTTCTTCGATGTTCTATTTTCTTTAGGTCTTAGCCAAGCTATTGGCAATTAGTATTCTTGAGGGGTAAGGGGTTGCCGAAAAAGTCCTAAGACATGTATTTCTTCGTGTTTGTTTGTTTGAGTCGAAGGACATATATGGGATACTGCTGTTTTGTAGTCATCGGATTATCCGATGCATAGGCCAGAAGCTCATCGGATTAGTTTGTGTTCAATTTTCCAAGAGTCAGTTCAGTCAGTAAGACAAATCAACCGACGAGTTCAATCTGAGAAACATCGCAAATCAACCGACGAGTTCAATCTGAGAAACATCGGTGCATACGATGTTCACATTTCTGGAAATGTGCTAAATTCCACCGATGTAAATCCTTTCCACGTCGGTCCATCCGGTGTCAACGGTACCTTTTGGAATACCCTTAATGTACCATTTGACTGATGCTTCAATCTTCTAACGTCGGTTCATCCGGTGTTAAATTTTGAGCTAGGGTTCGGGCCCCACCTTTTAAGTGCGCCTCTTCCCTTTCCCTGACCTAGCTCCGCCCCCGACGCATTCGCCTCCGCCGCCGCCACTCCGCGCCTCCAGCCGCCGCCGCGCCTCCAGCCACTGCCGCCTCTGGCCACCGCCGCCTCTGGCCGCCGCAGCGCCGCCGCCACCACTCCACACAGCACCGCTGCTGCTCCATGCTGCGCCTCCGCCTCACGCCCGGCCGCCGCTCTCTCCTTAGCGCCGTCGCCGCTGCTCTCTCAACCGCTGTCGCCGCTCCACATAGCGCTGCCGTCATCGCCTCTCAGGCACTGCCGTGGTGCTTCCCCTCTACGGTCGCCGTCGTTTCGCCGCTAGGGTTCCCGGCCGCGACGATCTCCGTGTCGCCGTGCCGTGCGTACGACATCGTTGTTCCACGACCTCAATCTCGCGCATCGTCACTTGTCTCATCGCAATGGCCTGTGACAAGAAGGGAAAGGGCAAGGCCATTGCGGAGCCGGCCGCCAAAAAGAAAAAGTTGTCAAAGGAAGAAAAGAAGGCTTTGATGGCCGCTCGCGCCGCCGAGGAGCGAGAGTGTGGCCGAGGAGGATCGTTGAGGATCTGCGAGGCTCGTCAGAGGCAGCCTCTCGTGCCAGATGAGTCCGAGGAAGAAGAAGAGCCCAAAGTGTCGCTTGTTCGCTGGCGCTCAGCCAGGTCCCGTGGGGGTCATTCCGCGGCAGTACCACGATCGAGACCGTCAGCTGCTAATCTTAGAGGGGATAGGGCGGCTCAGAGAGCTATCTATGAGATGGACACCAACGTCCGTGTTGGTGAGGGTGTCTGGCTGACAGACTACAGGAAGATGAAGGCCAAGCAGCTCAGGAAGCTCATATGGAGCATCTTGCTTGAGGAGTGGTTCCCGCAGCCCAGAGAGGCCCTTGTGGATAGCCGCTTTTGGACCTTGACACAGGCGTCACTGTACGAGACGTACAGACGTCGGGGCCATAAGCTCTTCTAGCACAACTTCTTGGATTGGGATCAGCTTGCACTGGCAGCCGAGACGGAGATACGACCCTACTTTGAGAGATATAGAGGGCTGGTAGAGCTGATGTCCTATGAGAGGAGTGCATATGTGGAGGACTGGGTCCATGTTTTCTATGCCACACTCTACGTCTCTGAGGGCCGCAGATCCATAGACTTCATGTTCATGGGCCAGCACCATCACTTGACAAGACAGACTTTGGGCCAGCACCATCCATGACACTTGTCTACACGAGAGGGTGTATGGACAGGCTGACCCGCCGAGGAGGTCGCTCACTGGAGGAGTGGCACCACCACTGGAGGAGATACGTTCACTGTTTGCTCAGTCTTTCTCTTCAGACCAGCCGAGGGTACCGGCACTGCTCACTCCAGCTGCACGCACTGTGCACCTCGCCTTGCGCCGCACACTTCTGCCGAGGTTCGGATACCTTGAGGGGTTCACCAGCTTGCAGAAGACTCTCCTGTTCTACATCATGAATGGGATGGAGTTTGATATTGTGGACATTCTCCTATGTGAGATGGAGGACGTGATCACTGATGGAGTTGGGATGATGAGACAGCTCGTATTTGGTCACTGGATCAGCTACTTGCTCTACATGGTTGCTCCTGAGGGGACGGCCGTGCGTGACAGTCTCACCGACGAGAATGTCACACGGTTCAGCCACTACCGTGCTCCAGCTCCTGGAGACCGCCCGCCTTGGCCGTCCAGTTGAGCATCAGGTCCGTGCTCGTCTGTCCGAGGAAGACTGGTCTGACCTGGAGAAGGAAGACGAGAGGCTAGCACAGGCAGAGGCTCAGGGTGAGGACCTTCAACACATTTGGTCCGAGAGTGACACGGATGACAGTGTTGAGGAGTACTTTCCACCTCCTCCCTCACCCAGGCAGCACGACGCGGAGGCTGGAGGCTCGACTGTGCCACCTCCTACTCCACCTCCGGTGTCCGAGGCACAGGTCTCTCAGCCGTCCGAGCTCACCTCCCTCCTCCAGCAGATGGTTGAGCAGCAGCGCCTGGACCGGCTTGCAGCTAAGCAGGCCCGAGCTGAGCAGGTTGCGCGTCTCTTGGAGCTCCAGTAGCAGCAGGAGATGCAGCGACAGATCACCCGCGAGAGGCGAGAGGATACCGACAGGCTGACTGGGCTGATCGATCAAATGCACCAGCGATCTCTTGACCAGCAGCAGCAGACGCAGCAGGCGATGATGGGCATCCTGGGGTTGATCACCAACCTCTACACACAGACCGGGATTGCCCTCCTGTTGCAGCTTCCAGGCTTTGCTCCAGCTCCGCCTGTCCTGGCTCCAGCTGCAGCACCAGTGCTGACCACGCCGATCCCGACGATCAGCATGTCTCCCCTGCTTGCTCCAGGTGCCCCCATCCACTCTCCGCTGCCGGCCACGACGCTTTTCCAGCAGACGCTGGTGTCCGTTGTCAGTGCCCCGTTCCCAGCAGCTCCGACTCAGCAGGCACCGACAGCGGCTCCTACAGCTCCCTCCACCTCTACTCCAACCTCGACCGCAGCAGCAGGTAGCAGCTCCGACGACAGCACCCCTGACGGTGACCAGTTCGTCATCGCTCCGAGCACTCAGGGTTCTTAGGCACTCGGCTTCCTTTTTGGTGTCTTGATGCCAAAGGGGGAGAAGAGTTAGAGAGGTATTAGGGGGAGGGATAGCTTAGTCCCAGGGGGAGTCCTAGCTACAAGGGGAGTTTATCTTTTTGGGAGTTCTTTTGTAATTTGAATAATTGCTACTCCTTTGCTATTTATTGAGTATTCTTGTGTCTCTTAATTCTCTCATATGTTATTGATCGTTAAGCTTTCAAGTTATTAATATCTTTTGAGTCCTCAAGTTTAATGTGCCATATCTTGTACTCATTGCATATCTTCTTGAGTATAGCTTTATCAAATTCATTACTATTATGCTTCACTTGTTGTGTTGTCATCAATCACCAAAAAGGGGGAGATTGAAAGCATCTAGGCCCCCATGAGGTATGGTTTCGGTGATTAATGACAACCGTTGGATTTTACTAATGAATTTGTGGATGCAAGGTCTCCCATATCACTCATCACAATCAAATGAAATCTATACGAATATCATCTACTGCTCATTGGATACAAGTGGAGACCCCTAAACAATCATTCTATGAGATAAACCAATGTTATGAAAATTAGAAGTAAAAGCTCACATGTCAAAATTATTCAACCAAAATTGACAGCACTTAATGCTTGATAATCATCAGAAGAATATTTCAAACCAATGTATAAGAGGTCGCTCGAGAAAATTCCAAAAGATTCACTTAGAACAACTCGAAGCAAACAAAATCAACTCACCGGATCAACCGATGTTTCCAGAAAACAACACAACGGTCGAGTTGGTTCAGCAGAAGAAGAAGACCTCAGAACCAAGTACTCACCGGATCATCCGATGATGAAGGGCATACTACATCGGTCCATCAGTACAGTAAGCAATTCCTTTGGACCAAGTGTACCACCGGATCATCCGATGTACAACTATAAACACATCGGTCAATCACTCCAGTAAGCATCAAGTCTGAACCAATTCTGGAGGAAGTGCCACCGGATCATCTGATGAGAGGAAAAGTGTAACATCGGTCTAACAACGGTCATATCTGACACAGTGACATCAGCTAATTTGGATTTGATCGATGATAACTGAAGGGGGAGCATCGGATCATCCGGTGTTCGCAGAACAGTGATGTCAGCCTACTTTTCCAACGGCTATTTCGTGGAGGCTGGCTATTATACCCCTTCAACAAGTCTATTCGACAAGTATTGACTACCAGACATACTCTACACATTCTCAAGCATTCAAGACGTTGAGCTACCACTTCTAGATCATCTACACCACTTACACACCAAGAGATAGGCTAGAACTAGCTAGAGATAGTGCTTGTGTGCTTCCATTCTTGGTGATTGGAATCTCTAGTGTAGTGAGAGCTGTAAGGGAGTGTCCCTTGGTGATTGTAATTGAGAGAAACTTCCGAAGCTTGCCAAGACGGTTGTGGAAGCCCGGAGGATCCAAGTTGTACAAGGCTTGAGCTCCACCTTGTCGAGGTTGGCAAACGGAGAAGTATAGTGAAGATCCCTTGTCTCGTTGACTTGGGTGTGGCTATACCCTTTGGTGGATACCACAACGTGGATGTAGGAAGATCTTGACGATCTTGCCGAACCACGGGATAAATCCTCGTGTCTCCTCAGAAGTTTGCATTCTCTTCCTCTCACCTTACACTTATGCATTTCATATACCGCAAAGTTACTATTCACTTGAATGCATAGGTTGTTCGCATAGGGAATTGGGCTTTTAGTAATTAAGTTTTATTGCTTTAAAAAAGAAGCCCAATTCACCCCCCTCTTGGGCATTCGATCCTTACAACAGGTACCTGGTGGTGTCATTGTTGTCGTGGTCGCAGGTAGTCGTCGCGTGGTGGCGGAAGTAGCCATGAGGCAAAGTGTACAGGCTTAGGGTCACAGGGCATCGGCTTAGGGGTGCAAGACCACGCTAAGCAGGCTATATACTTTGGACCTCCCACTGGCGGTGGTGGCGGCAGAAAGTTGTCGTGTGGTGACAGCAGTAGCCATCGAAACACAGAGCGTGTGTCCGTCGTGTCAGCCTGCTATGGAGCGGGAAGTGGCGCTGTCTTCTATGCTCCCTTCATGGCCCGAGGATCGATAAGAGCCAGCGATGGGCTAAAGATTCACCATCGAGGTGAGGCTCGTCGATCCAAAAAAGTGCCCCCCTACCTGGCGCGCCAAAATGTCGAAGTGTTTTTGCGACACTTCCCTCAAACCTGCTAAGGAGCAGCCCGCGGAGGTTCTTTTTTTGGAGGGGCGAATTTCTCATGAAGGATTTACGTGGTCGAGAGGCGTAATACCCTACATCCACGGGGGGGTTGTGTTGTATTGCGTGTGCTCAGCTTGTTTGCGTATGAGCGAGATGTGAGAGAGTTCTCCCCCCTGTCGTGGCTGCCTGGTCCTTTTATAGGTGAAGGGTCGGCAGGTTACATTATGACCGGGGCCCGACAGGTGGCCCCGGGTTAATTAGTCATGAAAGTGTATTAACATGCCTTAATGACACATTAATGTATCTTGATGGTGAATTAATGTGTCCTGATGACACATTAATAGTCTTGACGGTGCACTAATGTGTCCTGATGACACATTAATGGTCTTTATGGTGCACTAAGGTGTCTTGATGACATATTAATGCTATGTTGATGGCGCGTTAATGCGGTCTTGAGAGTACACGTCGCCTTTCGGAGTTGCGGGACGCGTGGTGGTGGTATCGGACCTCCCCTCAACGGAGAGGCTAGGTCTGGAGTCCTCTGGACACGTGGCAGCACCGAAGGTCCGGAGTCGCGGAGCACGTGATAGCACCGGAGCTACCCTTGGCAGGGAGGCAGGTCAGGAGCCGCGAGCCGCGTGGAAGCACCAAAGGTTCGAAGTTCCGGAGCACGTGGCAGCACCGGAGCTACCCTTAGCAGGAAGGCAGGTTCGGAGCTACGGACATGTGGCAGCACAGTAGGGAGGCAGGTCTGGAGCCGCGGGACACGTGGCAACTTCTGGGTACTTCCCCTCTTGGGAGGTGGAACCCAACATCTTGTCTTTCTTGTATATGGGGTACCCGGTTTGCAGGGTATCCACACATATAATTGTTGCGCACGCTACGGAGATGAAGTGGTGGACAGTGACTTCGACCGAAACATACCGTACTAGGCTGACAACGTTCCGTGATGGGAGTGTTTTTTGTTTTTGTATTTGGACCAGGCTTGACATTACGGCAAATGTTTTGTTGTTGTTATTTTTATTGTGATGGACTGATGGGCCCAAACGCCTTTGTTTGACGACGGCAACTGCTGAACATTATTATTGCTGCAACATTTGATACTAGTAGCCACCTTAATTTGTTTCCTGGCCACAGATCGCCCCCCTGCGGGCGTAACTAAACCGTTGTTACCGGACTATGATCCCAGTCAGTGTAAACCTGATTCCAAGGGTGTAATTCTCTACGAATCTCAAGAGTTTAGCTGAACTCTGTACTAAAGGATTTCGTCCTTCATACTGATAGTCTGATAATACACACTACAGTACAGATTATTTTGTCTATCGGCAACAACCACTGACAGCTCTAGGCTTGTGTTGTAGCATTACACTGACTGCAGTCCCACTTCTGAACCTGTGAATTCACAAATCACAATTGGAGCAAAACTGCAGCGAAGGTAGAGTATAGGTGGTGTCCGCTCAGCCGTAGCTCTGGATGATGCTCGAGAGGGAGGAGTACGTTCCCACGCACGCGCAGCAGACTCCCACCACAATGATGAACGAACAGGCAGCTATCTGTGAATCAAACAGGTCGTTAATTATTTCACAGTTTAAACAATGAGCTGAACCCAGTTTATTTTTGTTTTTCGAATATTGAACCCAGTTCATTTTTGTTTTTCGAATATTGAACCCAGTTTCAACACGGTAATACCTTCTTTTTTAATCTTTATAAGCTTATTTTGCATGGGATTCATGTGACTGTAGTAAAGTCAACCGTGAAGCTTTCACGACACAGGGAAGTCTTCGTACCTGATACCAAGTCACTCTTTTCTTGACGATCGCCAGAAAGCACGCGCAAGGTAGAATATAGGTCTGCAACGAAATTCAAACGTAAGCAATTGGGAAGATCCATAACATCTGAGGTGAACAACTGAACGGACGACAAGCTTCTTCACTTACCACAAGCATGGTAAGCAAAGATCCAACCAAGGCCATCACAAGTCCTGACAAACATCAAAAACACCAGTTGATGATGATTGGATCTTACACTATGTACTGTCAAAAACATGTTTATGAGCAGCAATTATACAACTGCTCAAGACGATCGGACTTACCGAAGAAGGGCACGGACAGAGCGATGAGCAGGGTTGACACCACCAGGGCTGATCTCAGCACGATTATGTTGGAGTACTTTTGTTGATTGGGTGGCAGCAGTTCTTCCAAAGCCATTGACAGTGGAGTTATGGTTAATGCATATGTAAGTACTTGTTAAGGACATGTAAGCCAGCCAAATAATATGCATGCATTCATGACATCCAAATAGATTACTAGTTCATTATATATATAAAACTATAGCATCTGCCTCGAAAAAATGCACTAGCAATATTCAGAAAAAATAACTGGCGCTCAAAAGGATATTTGGTTATCGGATTTGCCACCTGCAAGAAACAACGAAAGGTGATAGTTCAGAACTGGCAGTAGGGTACATTACTGATATAAAACAAAAAGTAACTGTATGATGAGAAGTCCAAGGCAGCAGGTATAATACCGTTGTCCAGACCGCAACCTTTGAAACCACTAAATTTTCTGGTAAGTTGAGTGTGAACTGAGACTCCGTGGTGTCACCAAACATCTTATACCCCGCCACAGCAGCACCGGCGAACAGAATGGTAGACAGCCCAATGCTGACAGGAAACGTGAACCAAATTTGAGTGATAAATTTCCGTACTAACAATACGAGACACAGACTAACAATATGGTTGGTCCTGGTTATGCCACTCACCAAGTGAAAAGGATCGAAGAAAATTGGTTGCGGTTCTTCAGAGAAGAGTAGATGTTCGGAAACACCCCGTGCCCCGAGTAGCAGTAACCATACAATCCAATTGCAATAGGGATCCCTGGGATGTTCAGCGCATTCCCGTTGTTCTCGAAGCCGACATCATCGACGATCCCAATCCAGAACAGGCACATGACTACTAGGAACGACGCGATGACGCCTCCAGCTACAGACACACACATGGACGTTGGTTGCTGATCAGCACCTGTCTGTCAGCATACAGACAGATTGTGTGGCGTGCAATGACGACGGGAAACGAAATAAGAAGCAACGAAGAAATGTGAACCTGAAAGATAGCTCAGACAGCTAAGGTCACGGAGCCAAGTGGTCGGCATAACTATGAGGGTGGTCAAGATTGCAAAGAATACGTGAGAGTTCAGTGTCATGCTCCCGATGGTGAGGTGCGCATTGGGGAACAGTTTCGATAAGTTGTCGCTCTCCAATATCAAATACTCGATGCAGCAGGCCTGCACAACAGATCAGGACCTATCAGTACTGTTGCTCCTCAGAAATCAGGAATTCGTCTGTATTCATCTGTACTTACATAAAGTTCCACGTACAGTATTACCTGCAATATCAAATCAATTAAAAAAGGAAAAATATATGTTAGCAAAATCATGCTCCTCCATTTCACACAGTACTGAAATGTGCAGAACTGAATCGAAGTTGAATGGACTATCATAATTCGAACGAGATTGTACCGAGATGGCTATACGGCCGGCGGTTCCGAAAGCAGCATGTCCAATGTCTGGGTACGTCTCAAGGCCCTCGTTGCTGTCCAGGCAACGACGTAGAAGCACGCCAGTGTACCATGCCAGCAGAGCAAACAAACACAGTATCACCAGTCCAAGCCATCCGCCTTGTTTGATGGCATAAGGTGTTGATAGAATTCCCACACCACATAGAACATTTATTCCTTCACAAGCATATTGCGTTAAAGAAAGAACTAGATTTTTCTCATTAAGAATTATATGACATATCTGTGCTGAATTGTTTTACAGCATTCAGGTTAAACTAATATTGTTACACAAGAATTTAATCTAGATTTTTCAAAGAAAAGCACAGTTAATTACGACATTATTGATAGAATCTAAGTAAACTTCAAGCAGTAAAACTTAGGTAATATAAATGGACAAAAACGCACTGATGAATTGGTAGATCTACATTCCATATATATAATTGGTAGGTACGGTTTGTCCCTGAGCAAGAGTAAGCTTGCAGATCTATTTTTATGTGTGACCACTGCCACATGGTGTTCTGCTGACTCGCCAACTATCTGATGTCCCTATCAGTACGGAACTCAAGAAGAAAAGTTCAACTAGTAGACTGTGACGCGGCAGATCAACACCGAGAACGGAGCGTATCAAAGAAGCCATGTGATGAATTATGCTAAGCACTTATATGTGCATGTAGATCCGATCCAAATTTTTCTTCAGTAATGCATTGGATCATGCACATGCTGCACAGTGTATGAAATAGCACAACATGTAAAACGTTCACATCTAATGAAACATGAACTGACTATAACAGATGTCATTCTAGATACTTCGAATTTCATTTTCAACATAATTTGGGCTTTTACAGAAGCTTCAGGGCGACATGCAACATTGCAGCGAGTGTAAATGTATAGTGCACATGGTCTGTACGTTGAACTTGGACATTTGGTCCGGGGTGCGTCTAAGTTCATTTTGAGATGTGGGTTCATATTCAGCAATGGCATATCACACGAATATTCTGCAATACACCAATGATTGAGGCCCTACCTGCTGAACTAATAAAACAAGCAAGATAACTTGAGGACAGCCATACCCATATACATGCAGCCAACAGTTGGATCTCTTTTTTTTCTTTCGAAAAAACAACAGTTGGATCTCTTAATGACTTATTGATTTACTAGCATCAACCATTTAAACCTAACAGCACTGTGGCATCTCCCTTCAAGTTCATATAAGAAAGCACACATCTAAGTTAAAAAATTCTGAGAACCGGCCAGAGGCCGAGTGGCTAGCAGCTCGGACTGTGAGCACTGCCCGCCTGGGTTCAATCCCTCTCAGACGCTGGATGTCTCATTTCTCTTTTAAAGTATCCGGGCGCTACCCCGTGTGTTCAAAAAAAGTTAAAAAATTCTAAAGCAGTGCTGATTAGTTGCTTACCATTCATCACTCCCTGGGTGTAAGAGCATTTTTGGTAAGGAGACACCTCATGACCTACCAACACCGGCTTATTATCCTCAGGGATTTGATCCAGAGATGGTTTTCTTGATGAGGGCAGAAGGTGCAGGGAACTCTTCCTGGTATTTTCATGTTGCTGCTCTTGATGCTCATCGCTACTAGTTGGGTGCAGAAGAGGCTTGACAATAGCTGGGATGATCTCAGGGGTTCTGCCCTGGAAAGAATTGTTGAGGAAAGAGTTGGACAATCTGCTAAGAGTTGAGGTCCCCAAGAAACTCAGATTGGGTGACTGCACGCTACTCAAAATGTTGATTGACTGCCTGTTACAAGGAGGAAAAAGATATTGTTACAAAACTAAGTTAAACAGAGATGGAAAATTCATATACAAAACTATTTGTAACATTCCTGAGGATGCCTGCACTAGGGGAAATAATTAAATCATTTTCGCCGCATAATAATCCAATACATATCAAGAAGTGATACATCAGTTAAGATGTTACACGACACTATGGATGTACTAAAGAACAAGCCCATGTTGGTCAGTGAATCAGAACAAAAAACAGAATTACAGTTCATAAACAGGACATGATAAGGCCAAAATTAGATGAAACTAAGATCGTCCGCAGCAGTTACTTACCTCTACTCTAAATTTAGAGTAGAGTACACTCGCAGTTGCGTACTCTAAAATTGAGCATGAACAATATTACTCTAATAAAATGCGCTCGTGCTAGTTGACAGGTGGATTCGTGTTTTGTTTTCGCAATATAGAGTATGATGACTATCAAAAATAGTATGTAAAGTAGAGAATATTTTAAAGTGTATTTTAAAAGGTTGAGAATATTTATTTATAGTACAAATTTAGGTTACAACGAGTGCAAACGGTCTAAAGGCGTGATAACTGCTGTTCCATGAGCCCAAGCTGGGGTTAGACCATCCACACCAGCAACATCTAAAAATACTCAATCCTTTAAACCATACTCTATATATTTTATACTTCCAGTATGTGCACTAACAAAAAAAAATTCAGTATGCTTTCTAGTACGTTTTACACTGTACCATGGCCTTAGCCAATTCAAATGCGCAGACATGGGTTATCTGGTTACTGACAGCTATTGTTTGCTCATTATCTTCTCCAATTTAATAGAATGGAACACCAGGAGGAAGACAGACTCAGACAGGTACAATAAGTATATTTTGAAGGTTTCCAAAAAGAAAAATATTTAGAAGGAAGGTCATCATAACTCATCCTCTACTACGTTACGCCCGACCCATCCTGCACGCGCAGGCACCGACGAGATCGACGATCCTACAGCGCAGTAGTAGGCGGCAGAGATGGGGAATTCACGGATCCTCCAGTCTCGTCGCAGCTCGTCGGGGGAAATGAGAGTCGAATTGAAACTTAAAAGCAAGCAAAGGAAGGAAGGCGATCTGCTGCACGCGTGCGTACCTGTAGCTCTGCGGCCACTGGTGGGTGTAGGAGGAGGAGGCGCCGGCCGTGGCCGGGCCGCGGCGAGGGGTGGCGCACGACGACGAGGAGGAGCCGGAGCCGGACCCGTCGGAGTCGGAGCCCGATCCCGCGTGGTCCTCCTCATCGCTCTCGATGATGAGGCTGCGCTCCGACACCGCGCTCGTCATGTCCCGCCCTCTCGCTCGCTCGCTCGCACGGACACTGCTGGTGGAAGTCTGCGCCCCACGCAGGCGTTAAAATGTGCTACAGGCAGAACAGTGAACAGCAGCGGAGCCAGATCGCTCGGGCCGATCGAACGAACCATCTGCTCCTGACAGTTCAGTAGTCCATGTCTGGTTACCCATCAAGTAACAAAAACAGATATATAATAATAATAATAATGGTAATGATACGGTAATAAATAAGCAACATCATATCATTTCAATTACTTATTACTCCAAGTAGGATCCACACGTCCATTATCATCGCTTGTTGAAGAAACGGATGCCAGATTCAGATTTGCTAGCCTGTTACTTACTCCTCCTTGCTTGCCCGGTTGCATGGTCACGAACAGCCCCGAGCCAGCCCCGCGGCAGCGACGTCACATTCAAAACGTTGGTTTCACCATGTGAGTAGCTAGTAGGGTGACCACGATCCGCGTCTTCGGGTGGACAGGCATTTGGCTGCACTCGGGCGTGGGTTCCACTACCACCTTCCCCGTATCAAAGCTCGCAGCGACGCCGTCCTGTCAGCAGTCCATCGACAACTCTGGTAGAGCCCGGGCTAGAGCTCGCACGGACGCTGCGGTAGCTGTGTCTGGTGGAAGTCTGCGCCCCACGCAGGCGATAAAATGTGCTACTGGCAGAACAGTGAACAGCAGCGGCTGATCGAACGAACCATCTGCTGCTCCTCAGTCGACTTCTGGTTACCCATCAAGTAACAAAAACAGATATACAATAATAATAATAATGGAAATAATATTATTTCAATTACCGGTAATAAATAAGCATCATCATATCATTTCAATTACTTATTACTCCAAGCAGGATCCACACGTCCATTATCATCGCTTGTTGAAGAAACGGATGCCAGATTCAGATTTGCTAGCTTGTTAATTACTTACTCCTCCTCCTTGCTTGCCCGGTTGCATGGTCACGAGCAGCCCCGAGCCAGTCCCGCGGCAGCGACGTCACATTCAAAACGTTGGTTTCACCCTACCCGAGTAGTAGGGTGACCATGATCCGCGTCTTCCAGTGGATAGGCATTTGGCTGCACTTGGGCGTGGGTTCCACCGTCCCCGTGTCAAAGCTCGCAGCGACGCGGTCCCGATGTCTTCCTGAAGGAGGAAGTGACTGGAGAGAAGAAAGAAGAACAAAGGAAAGAAAAAAAGAAGAGAGAAAAAAAGAAAGTACAAATGAAGGAAAATGATTTATTTTTTTAGTGTGTATATTAATACGAAATTGGATATATAGTATGAATTTAGAGTACGATAAGTCCAAAATATTATACTGTAACACATGGAAATCTTTTAAATAATGTTATAAAAATCTAAAAATGTTTTTGAAAATATGATTTAGACGGGCGGCCGAAGTGCAAAACAACCTTGGTGCATAGGCTGCAGCCCAACCTAGGTACAGTACAGCTACTCCGTACGGCCTGAGCCTAGCCCACGTAGAGAACGAAGGGAACCGAGACGATCGCACCACCGCAGCCGCAGCCACAGCCAGCCGGCGAAGTAAGGAAGCCAGGCGAAGCGCAAGGCAGGAGCAGATTGCTCCCCCTCTCCGGCGCGGGCGGCGTAGGATTCCTCGCGCTCCGCTCCTTCGCCGCGTGCCAAGCCCCTTCTTCTGCTCCTCCCCCGCCTCCCGCTAGCTCCGCCGTGCCAGCACTTCTTCGCCGCTCTCACTCAGGTACGCCCCCCGCCTCCGTTGACCCTCCCTCCGCTGCCTACTACCCGAGGTGTGGGTTTATCGAGTCCCTTCCCCATCTGATGATCCGATCGCTAAATACATTGTTCCGGTTGAGTAACGCAGGCGAACAAGAAAGGCAAGCAGGGCTGGCTCCAGGATTTTGAGGGCCCTAGGTCAACTCAGGGTGATAGGTCCTTAAAGCTAAATATTATTTAATTTGTAATACTAATACATATTTATAAACTATACAATATATATATATATATATATTACTAATATGAATACTTTAAGCAGGAGATGAACAATATCTATTATTTTTCATAAAAAGATTTTTCGAGCATTTTTTGAAGAAAAATCAGTTAAGAGAATCCGATAGGCAATATAAGCATTTGGATAACAATCTTAGTTATAATGAATTGAAGTATCTTATGTGCTGGTATTATTTGACAAATAAGTTACTTACATCACATTTAACTTAGCAAAATAAATCATTCATCTTAACGTCGTACTACACAGCCCACCAGCCTCTTTTCTGTTGCTGGACGACAGGGAGGATATCAAATTCCCAGATAAATGGTGTGGTGCAGAATAAGCAACGGCGCAATGCGATGCTAGGCAAGGGGACAACCAAAGAGAGAGGAACACCGAGAAGGGCGAGCAGGCGATGATTGTTTCAACTTTTAACCAAAATTTTGGGTTGGACGAGCTGCCAGCCGGCCACCTACAAAATTGACTCGCGCTCACACTTGCAGACTCTGTCTTACCTTGCATTCGTGTGTCCAAACTGTTAAACACAGCACAGCAGTTACACATTTTTATGAGCCCCTCTCCGCTTTGGGCCCTAGGCCAGTGCACCTTCGACCTATGTCCAGAACCGGGGCTGAAGGCAAGGAAGACGACGGTGAGGGTCCTCGCGTCAACGACGCCATCACGGCCCCCTTCGTCAGATTGGTCACAGACAAAGAGCACAAGGTTGTCTCCAGGATCGAAGCGCTCCAGCTTGCTGCCAGGAGGGACATGGACTTCGTTAAGGTATAGACAGTGCCATCCATTTCACTGCCGCTCTTGAACTCAAAATCGTTCTGCTCGTACGCACGGTTTTTGTGCCTCGAATATTGTATGCCACGGCTCTAGTGATTGGATTCTTCATGCAGCATTTGGCAATGCCTATGAAGATATACCAGTAAAGTAGATATGACCTTTTCTTTCCGATAAAGTCGAGACTCATGACAATGCCGTTACAAACTTATGTGGTTCTGTCAAGGATTTGTGCCCAAGGAATTTAAGAAAAAAATAGAATAACATGTGTGATGATGTTGTATGTGTATTCTTACAGGTAGAGGGTACCACATAAAACCTCTGAAGCCCAATATTGTACTAAACTTCCTGCTCTGAATAATCGAGTCGTGCCCCTATAATGTAGTACATCATGTTTACTGAAAACCAACCATAAATATATACATTTTAGTTCCCCAGCTTTTATCCAGGGATTTTCTTACGAAGAAGATGCTCACATCTGGGACGTTGATGTTAATTTTTGTGGATGTTTGCTTTCCTTTGTTTCTTTCAATTAATTTAAGTTTTTGATGGATCAGCTGAAGTACACTAGGATTATAGCCGAGTTTCTTATATTCTACTGAATGTAGCCTTTAGGAGAAACAAAAGTGACCATTTGTTCAACTTACTTTTGCTGCCTTCATTTAATGGTTGCCTTCTTGTGCAGGTGTAGAGAAAATCAGAGCCTCCTGTATGCAAAATCATGAAATTTCATAAAGAGAAGTATAAGAAGGAAGTGGAGGAAGAATGTCTGAAAACCAAGGTATTCAACTTCATTAGAGAATCTGCTATCTAATTTTTGGTCATACCGACATGAATTCTTTGCATCTCATTAATCCTCAGATCCAGAAAGTAGAAATTAAATTCAAAATTATTGGAATCTCTACCTTATTCACTGTTCAACGTCACACCATGTTTGCAGTACTTTTGCATGGCTTTTATAATAGTGTAGATCTGTTCTTATTTTGAACTCTGGGTCTGTACTTGATTTTTGCAATCTGCTATTGGCTTATGTGGTGGGGAAAATAAAGAAGTGTGGTTTAAGGGGAGACAGTAAGTTATTATTACTTCTTTTATTAATGATTGCAGCCCTTGCAATAATAATGGCTCATTTTATTAATACCTCATAACTGGACTACAAGCTTGTTTCACTACGTAAGAAAAACTCATCTGAGACGTTCCTGAACGAAAAAGGGAGACGAACAAACAGTGCATCTCCGTCGTCGCGTTTCGCATTATGTTGTCATCAGAGAAAAGCGGTTGACGCGTCGCCGACCAGCCTAAGTGGGAGACAAGCTCAAAGATAGAGCGTCTCGTTTCTTTGAGTCATAACAGATGAGCTTTACGGGGTCATTGGAGACGTGAGTCGCGCGCGTCGTCCATCAGCACACATGCGAGACAAGTTCTAATATAGTGCGTTGCCAATTTATTGACTGATCCGAGACTAATTTTAGGTAGCGAGTCGCAGATTTATTGATTGATCTGAGACGGGTTTTAAGAAATCTTGTCTCCTTTATTTAGGTAATCCGAAACGATCTCTGTTACATCTCATCGAGGATTGTTTACAAACAGGGTCTCCTATTACGTGTCCTGCACTTCTGATTATCCTGGTTGTCGGCTGCATCTTGGAGCTTGTCAGGATTTGGCATCCGCATTGCAACAGACACATACATGAACATATGTATAGCAAAAAAGATTACACCTTAAATTATATTGACCATCAAATATTAATAAAGTGTCAATTGTGGTTATCAAGTATAATAGTTATACAAAGAATGCTCCCCTGTTCATCCCGATTACAAAGTAACTAATTACACACATTATAAATGTCATCATCTAATCCTGTACACGGTAATGAAAATTCTTCCGATCAATGACTTTATTAACGATGAGCCTTCATAGCCTCTAATGCTCCGACCAAGACATCCTAAAATTCAATAAAACCATTGAAATCATATAAAATATTATCAATTTGCAGTCATATTCACTTAAACAGTCACATAAGGGAGCAAATATCTGGAGGCTTAGGAATAAATTGGTATACAATTGTAATAAACACAAGAACTGTTAGTGAATGAAGAATCGAGTTTACTTGTAGTACAGGCAGTTGGTGAGCATCGGCAAAGCATCAACAGAGAAATTGTTCTCATCATAAAGGATATGGTAGTGAGCTGGTGTTCTCGTCCCCTGGAAAAACAAACAATTTACATTCCATTGATGCATTAATAGCCTAATATCAAAAACTCGTGAGAGCAGCACAATTATCGCATAGGTACCTTGATTCCAACATGGCTGCAGAGGTAGAAATCAAACTCACTGGGATAGCAAATGCTAGTGCCAACTACAGTTCCTGCAGTTTCAAGGGTTTGCGAATCAGAATTCATTATATACATTGATAGTCAAAACAAATATATTACTTCTGCATTGGACTTCTCTTTGGATCAATGACTTCATTAACGGAAGGAGAGTTTTGGCGTAGCGGTAAAGCTGTCGCCTTGTGACCATGAGGTCACAGGTTCAAGTCCTGGAAACAGCCTCTTGCAAAAATGCATAGAAAGGTTGCATACAAAAGACCCAAATGGATCGGCCCATTCCCCGACCCTACACAAGCGGGAGCTACATGCACCGGGCTGCCCTTTCTTTTTTTACTTCATTAACGATGAGCTTTCATTGGACATCCTCAAATTCAATAGAACTACTGAAATGCACGCTCTGAGGGCAAGGTCGAGGCGGCGGCATGCTCCGGAACGAGCTGGCGGAGGCGCCGGGGCGGCAGTTTCTCAACTCTATGATGACAGCAGGCCGAGGTGCTTCAGGGATAGGGAGAACATTTATACTTATGTGAAGGCGGTGGCGTGCTCATACTGATTACCGAGGTCGGGGTGGAGGCGGCGGCGTGCTCCGGGGATAGGGGACGAGACGGCGTGCTCCAGCGTGCTGAACTCTCTGATGACGAAGGTCGGGGTCGACGGCGGGGTCAGGGTCGACGGTGGCAGCGCGACAGTGACGAAGAGCGGGTTGAGGAAGAGGGACAACGTCGGTGTGCTCAAGAGTTGTGGTTTCTTGGTCGAGAGAGCGCGCAAGAGCTAAAATTTTTTGCCAAGTGTTGGGAGAGAGCGCACGAGGCATAAAAATAGCAAAATGCGGAGACGAGCCTCTATAACACCCGTATCTCATTTGAGCGTCTCTCTTAGGTCGAGAGAGCGCGAGTAAGTTTTGCGCGAAATTTTTTGCCAGAGAGCGCGCGAGAACTAAAAATAGGTCAAAAATTAGAGACGGACATATATAACTCGTCTCGCATTATCTTGTGGCCGAACAGACATGTCGTATGTAAAAAATGCGCCAAGATGTGCTAAAGTCAGGAACAACATCTTTGGCATGCGGGCATGTCCAACTGGCAACTGTGCGCAATGCATTATATGATCAATGCAACGTGCTTAACTTTTTGTGGTAGGACAAAATATCTTCGGCATAATCGGAGACGTGCCCAGTTAAGGCACGTCTGTCATTAGCTCGTCTCCCATGGGCCTTAAAACAGGCACCTCCCTTTTGCCGGAGGTCCAAAATCGGAGATGCTCCTATTTAAAGTTCGTCTCTTATATGCTCGTCTCCCTTTTGTCACTCGCATGACATCGTGAGCGTCTGTTGCCACTCGCGCGCAGAGCTAACATCGTGAGCGTCCTAATTTCAGGGATAAATAAATGCAATGACATTGTAATTCAAGGATAAACAAATGCAATGATATTGCAATTCATAGATAATTTGCAACTAAATGAATTTCATAGTTCATACATATTGTGTGCTCTTTAAACTATACATTTCGATTCTAAACTTATTCTTATGAAGCTCCTATCGATCAACCTAAACTGTATCGTCCAGCTTGCTCCCGGATACGACTCTTATATTCCCCTGGATCCTAAAAATATTGACATTCTTTAAATTAACAAATGTCGAACGAGTAATGATATATAACTTACGTTGGTCACTAACACAAAGTTACTAACCTTGATAAGTAGATTATAGCAATCATTTTCAACATCGGGCGCATTTGGCTGATAAAGTAAACGCTGAACTTCAAGTAGTATAGTTTTAATTGTAAAACCAGATCACCACCTCTAAGAAATATCAATTTAAGCAAGATAAGAAATTAGTTCAAATAAGTTCGGCAACAATTACTAATTACTTGAGCAAAATAACTCTATCTTACAGTCTCTTGATCAAGAACCCCAAGGCAGAGTGCTCTTGAGCGGTGAATATTTGGGTGGAAGAAACCACGTGGAAAGGCGCATCTTGGAGGGACCAACAGACAACCCTTGAAGGAGATTGTTAGGGGGTAGTAACCACCTTTCCAATCAGTCTACAAAGGTAATTCATTAATAAGAGGACAATGGTTATACTCATACGATTGTGTTTGTTCTTTATGACTTACCCCTTCTTTACCGGGGACGATGCACTGCTACTTCAATAAATCTCTCAGCTATAGCTTTGTAGAGAAATCCTACACAAAGAAATTGGAAATATCAAAAACAAATAAGACGGAAAAACAAAACTACGGTTAAGTTCATCAGTCCATTGCGGCGCGACATACAACCATGCAACCGGTGTGCCATATGTACATACATGGGGATGGTTCTCGCGCTACGCCAAGTGCTCCTCCTTCAGTTGGTTACGCGTCAAGAAGGTATCTAATCCAATCATGAACAGTGACGACGACGACAAGGACGACGGCGATGGCAAACAAAGGCTGCGATTGCACTGGAGTTGGTCGAACAGATGCGGTAGTTGCACTGGAGTTGGTCGATTAGTAAAGGAACACCAGAGGTGAAAAGACGTGGGAGATAAACGCGAGACGAGCGAGACTAGAGTGAGACGCGCGAGATATGAAAGCGCATCTTCTATTGTACAAAGAGAGACGCACGACTCGAGGACTGCGGAGAACATAATTTTGGCGGCAGTGATGCAGAGACGTGTGCGACCGGTGTGTGCGACCTTTCGTTTCCCCAAGGCGGTATCGATGCATCCCATCGTTCCATCATTGCGCGCGAAACCAACCGCTCCATCGTCGACTCCGCACAAACCTTATATAAGACGCGCCATCACCCGTCAGTTCTCCACAAGCGCGTCTCTCATTTTGCATCTGTTTCTTCTTCTTCTTCGTCTTCTCCGCGCCGACGATCCACCACCACCATGGCCAATGTTCCGCCGACAAGCCCGCCGAGGGAGAAACCCTACAAGAAACTGTGTTGCAGCTCCCTCGAGAGGTTCAACACTGAGCAGTGCCTCGTTATGGCGCAAGAGGCATTGGGTACCATCTGCCACTACCTCTATGCCCTCCTAGGAGTCATCGATCGTCTCGACATTCTGTTCGAGACGATGGCCCAAGTGCTTGACACCAAGGGCCGCAAAAACCTGGTGGCGGCGACGGAGTGAAACCTCGGTTGCAAGGTTGCACCGCCGGTGCAGCCGGAGCAACCGGCGCAGCCGACCCAGGTTACTGTTGCACCAGCGTCGGAGTCGCTGGAGGAGGAGGAGGAGGATTTTGTTTTTCTTTGTTGCTTTTAGTTGATGTTTTTCTTTTCTTGTGTCTTCTTGTAATTTTTCTTGTATTTTGTAATATATTATGTTAATGAATAAAATTTATTCGTATTCATCTGTGTGAATAAATATTATCTTGTATGTTCAACTGTGTGAATGAATGAATGTGTGGTGTGTTCATCATGTTCCTCATGAATTATAAGGAAGAATTTGATTATTTTCTGGACAAATAAATGATTTAGTTATCAAGTAAATGTGCTCTAAGTTCAGTGATGTGTGATATCATCAGTGAACCGAAGCAAAATGGAGAAAATCACAAAGTTAAAAGAGACGTGGGAAATAGGAGACACGCTTTTTAGATAAGCACGTCTTCCTTTTAGCAGAGGAGAGAGGGACGCCGAACATAGGAGACGCACTTTGCTGCTAAGCGCGTCTCCATTTTACATTTCCGCGCATACCTTATATAAGCCGCCATCAGTCGCTCTTCTCTTCATTCGTCTTCTCCGCGCAGACAAGCCATCATGGCCAACGTTCCACCGCCAAACCCACCGAGGGAGCCACCCTGCAAGAAATAGTGTTGCCGCTCCCTCGAGAGGTTCAACAACGAGTTGATCGAGACGATGGCCCAGGTGCTCGAGATGTTGTTCGATAGGTTCTAGAGACTGCTCGAGACGATGGCTAAAGTGCTCGGCCTCGAGGGTCGCAATAACCTGGTGGCGGCGATGGCGATGAACCTCGGTCGCGAGGTTGCACCACCGGATCTGGACCAGCTGGAGCAACCGGCAGAACAACCGACCCAGGCTCTTGTTGCACTGGCGCCGGATGGCTGCCGAAGGAGGAGGAGGGGGACGAGTAGGATTTATGTTTTCTTTTGTTGTTTTTATTGATGTTGTTTTCCTTTTCTTGTGTCTGGTACTTTTTCTTGTATTTTGTAATATATTATTAATGAATGAATGTGTTATCTGTGTTCATCTGTGTGAATAAATATTATCTCGCGTGTTCTACTGTGAACGAATGAATGTTTTCATCGTGTTCCTCATGAATGACAATTTATAAGGAAATATTTGATTATTTTTTGGATTTAAAATACTACAGTTAATGTACTCTACATTAGAATGATTATTTAGTTATCAAGTGAATGTGCTCTACATTCGTTCAATGTTGTGTTCATATTTGTCTGTAACCAAAGACAAAGGAGACATGCTTTCTGTAAAATTCGTCTCATTTCTTTCGCAAATAGGAGACGCCTTTGTTAGATGCGCGTCTCCCATTTGTCAGATGATCAGGCGCGTCTCGGATATTTCAATTAATAAGATGTGCCTTATAGTACCTCATCTCCTTTTACGATTTCTTTCGTGAACCAGCATCCTCGCTGAGACGGACACGTCTCGTTTATCCATATCAGTGACAATCACCTTTGCGCTTGTCTCTGATCTTTGTTTCCTATTTATGTTTCTTACGTAGTGTTTGGACTACTGCACGATTATATTCTTTTTTTTTCCATATATACGAACAGTTAGTTATGATGCCTCGTTGTACTTATTCATTTTCCCTTGAGTACAGATTACAGATCCTACAATTTAACATTTACATAGACTCTGGCCATTATGGATGCTTTGTGCCATGCATTGTTGTTGAAAATCTTAAACTATTGTTTGCAGGAACTAAAAGATCCGATGGTGAAAGGAGATGCAGGGCTTGTTTGGATTGTTACTTTTGTTTATCTTTCTAAAATTTGGTGATGCCAAATTTTGGTGTAGGATTTGGCCAATCAAAATTTGGCTAACATTGATAAAGAAAATGAACTAGCACAACACATTAGTCTATTGGCTTGCCAAATTTTGGTTTCAATCAAAATACACTCATATTTTATGGTCAACCACCAAATTT
Organism: Tuctoria greenei; assembly: GCA_036927565.1. Lineage (NCBI taxonomy): Eukaryota > Viridiplantae > Streptophyta > Magnoliopsida > Poales > Poaceae > Tuctoria > Tuctoria greenei. Next base: position 143,475,957 of record JAYESD010000011.1, read on the forward strand.
TGGTAAAGTAATTATTGGCAACAATCCAAACACACCCGCAATCACCAGATTGACGTATCGGGGTCACAGGGTGAAGGTAAGCTTGCCTTCTTTTCCACTTCTTTGTTTTTTTTTGTTCAGTTCTGCGAAACTGTTAGTGGCAACCTAATTAATTCTTACTGATACTTTTTTTTTGATCATTTTTCAGTTAACAGTACCATCTTATTGCTTAACGGTCACTTGTCACTCTTGGTTCATACAATTGACATTAACATTCGATATCAGGGCAAATCCAAGGAAAACATTTGGGTTCTGTTGACCTTTTCATTGATCATATCAGTTTAATTAGTTATTGCCTATTATTTTTAAAAAAAAATTCTGACGCCAGACCATTAGACTTTATAATCTGGGAAATTGCAGAACCTTTGGGTCCTTATGAACTTCAAGTTCAGTGTACTATCTTAGTTCCTATTATTTGTTTTTGCCTTTTTCAACCATTTGATAACTGAGCAGGTCTCCAAGGGTAAAACTTTAGTTTTGGTGATTTCATGTTGTTTCATGATGTTTACTGGATAACTCTCAACGATTTAACCTGTATGTTCCACAGGATGTATATATTCAACTTTATTTAACCTGTATAAGTAATTTTGTTCATAACCACATCATATATTTACCCTTATTTTTCAAATGCAACCTCTGAAAAAATGTTCAATGATGTTCCTATTTGACACTGCATGGCCATGCCCTCAGATAACGAAGTGTCACGCCTGCTACTTACTGTGTTGTGTGGCCGTCGTCTGTTGTAAGTGGGCCGATGGGCCAAGTGGCCGGTAGGCCGTGTAACTGGGTTAAAACCCTACGTGTAGAATCGAATGAAGGAACAAAACATAATTTACGAGACAATCGTTTTAGTCCTCGCGGCGATCTCGCAGCGCCCGGTTGCTCACCAGCAGCTAGTGCCACTGCTCACGTCCCGGCGACAACACGACGGCGGCTACAAGCGTGACAATTGGTACCAGAGCTAGGCAGTCCTCGACGGTGACGGGTCTGTTTTTTTCCGACGATGGTGACACTCCACTTCGGCTCCCTCTTCTCCTTCGACTCCGACCTCGACTTCCACAACCACCCCACCCCAGACTCCTTTACTTGCTAGCATTATGGTTGGTCAGTCAAGCGTTCCTGAATTCGATCATAGAAACAAGGAATTATTTTATTGGCAAAAACATAATGTGAAGATGAAGAAATGTTTTAAGTTGACGCAGATTGAAATGGTACTTGCAGTGGCTATTGCACCAACACTGAGTGATTATATGAGGCTGCACAATGATTTTTCTGGGTTCCATGAGGATATACAGGCATATTTTGTTGCTGAAGCTTTTGAGGTCATTCTTCACATTCAGTTAAAGCTTATGATAGGGGATAATCAACCTAATTTGTCCAAGTTGGTTACTACTGGTCGTTCTTCACTTGCTATACTCGCTGGTTGCTTCATTACAACAGGCAACACTGCTGCTCCTCAGCACGTTGCTTATAGGCTGATACTGTTGATGGGGTCCAAATTGTTGAAAGAAGACTTGTCAGGACAGTAAAGACTCCATTTGGCTGGACTGGAGGAGACCAGATTATCATTGGCCAAACCTGAACATTGTTGTTTTCTTTTTCTGCGGAAGCTTTCCATTTTTTTTTTACAAAGTGATGAGTGCTTGAGGGCAATTGTCTTGAGGAGGGGGAGATGTCACGCCTGCTATTTAGTGTGTTGTGTGGCCGTCGTCTGTTGTAAGTGGGCCGATGGGTCAAGTGGCCAGTGGGCCGTGTAACTGGGTTAAAACCCTACGTGTGGAATCGAATGAAGGAACATAACAGAATTTACAAGACAATCGTGATCATCTTCGTTGCGATCTTGCGGCGCCCGATTGCTCACCAGCAGCCAGTGTCACTGCTCACATTCCGGCGACAGTGCGCCGGCGGTCACGAGCGTGACACGAAGGAGAAGATTTAGGAGCACCGCTATCTCGGTTGTTATGACTTGTGAGTATTCTGTCCCTTACTGTTCCGTGTTGCCCATTTACCTGATGCCATCAAATTCAGTCTCGGAAGAGTTGACCTTCCCTTGTAACTTGGCTATTAATTTAACGTATACGAGATGTCTGTATCGTTGAAAGTGGTCCACACTTGAGTCTAAGCATGCGTATGTTATTGTCAGGCACGTGAAATCTGCGACAAAGAAAGGTGGAAGGAAAGCCAGTAAGGCCATTGATGATGCAGGGAAAGGAACCCAGGTACTGCCTCTGAATCACCAGTGGATGGTGATTACAAAGATGAGCCAATCGAGTGGTTCAGAAGCCGGTGACTACAGGAAACGCGAATAATTATGTCGGCCGGAACAACTTATGTGGGCCAGCCGACGTAAGTTACGTAACTTACGTCGAGCGTAGGTAACTGACGTAAGTTTCTTAAGTTACGTCGGCTGCCATCCTGCGGTCGACATAAGTTCTCTGGCCCAACCTGCGGTCCATCCCGGTAACGTACTTACGTCGGTTATAGGATATTGACGAAAGTTAGTAACTTACGTCGGCGGCCGACAGAAGTTACCTTAATCACGTCCAATCTGCTTCGTCAGCTGATAACTGACGTAATTAAAGAAAACCTGACGTAAGTAACTTACGTCGGAAAAGACCATATAATTATGTCGGTCCTGACCGACGCAATTGATCGGGATTCCTGTAGTGTGAGTCAGTGACAGGGCCATCTATGCCCAGAAAGGTGGAAAGGATCGAGTTTTTAAAAGGGACTTGAATCAGTTGATGTCCAACCAGGGGCCAGCCTGAACAATTGCACCAATTCCGGATGAAGCAGCACTAGCCCTAGTCAGTGGGGACTACAAACACGTGAACTCAGACATGGTTCCAAGGATGCAAAGCCTGACATGGATAAGCGAGAGAATAACTATAATGCTAAAGAACCTAGGGAAACCAACAGGTATGCTGCTCGGGGATCGCCAGTAAGAGGAGGCAACCAAGGTTTCAGCCAAGGAAGCTAGATAACCCCAAGGCCATAGAAGAGATGGAAACCAAGGCCGCTATGCCATGCATGACAATCAAATACCTCTAGAACAACATAACCGGTTGTTACCAAGGTTCAATCAAGGTAGATTACCACAAGATCCAAGAAACGAAAAGAGAGGTCATTTTTCCAATGAATAACGGCCAGAGGCAAACATCAGGTCATTCAGATGGTCCGATCCAACAACCAAGAGTTTGGAATCTTCAGTACTCCGAAACCTGAGCCGACGAAGACAAATGATGCATCTGCTAGTAAGCCTGCTAAAACTGACTCCCCTAAAAGTTTTAGGATTTTTAGTTCTAAAAGGTAAACTGATAACAGAAGTTCATGAAGGAATATAGCAGGCAAATAGCAGTTTTCCAGAAAATTTGGGATATTTGGCACAATAAATCCTAGCTCAATATATCAGTTGGCGACTTGGCATCGTTTTGGGTGGTTTCGTGTTTTAGTAATTGCAGATCATTTCCATTCATTCAACCTCAGAAGATGTCACGGGTAAAATGATTGGTGATAAGCAGAGTAAGCTTGAGGGGGGGGGGGGGGGGGGGGGAGCTGTTGAAGACTCCTGTTCATAACTTTTTTTAAACATCTCTTCGCACACACAAAAAATACAGTATTAAACATAGATGTACTCCTTCCATCTTCAAAAATTTGTCACATTTTAGTTTATTTTTAAACTAAAATGTGACAACTTTGGGGGACGAAGTGAGTACCTGATATGTTCGTGCTCGAGTACTACTGCTCCTGGTGCTTCTTAAGTGAAGGGCCAATGGGCCATCACCCTTTCGCGGGTGAATGGTTTACCGGTTAATGAGACGTTCATTCGGTCAAGCACAAAACTACCAATTATAGGAGCACTACTAATTTGTACGGTGCAAAAACACATTCTGAAGTCGAACCACATATGTGTAGTTCAATCCAAAAGTCTTCATATATATGGTTGATTTACATTCCAATATCCAAGTTATCTCTTTTTTCTGATCAAGGATCTATACTTCCTTTCATATAGTGGATGGTGAATCAAAAGTATGGTACTAATCTTTCTAAAGAATGTATGATACTAGCTTTTAATGCAACCGCAGAAATTCAGAGATAATGAAGTTCAAGTTAGGATTTTAATCCAAATAAAATCAGAGTTTGGCTAGATATTTACGGGCCCAACGTGGACGAGTAAAACTGCATGCAGAAGCAAAATGTGTCTTTGCATATATCTAAAATAAATGGTAGGCGCAAAATAGATCCCAAGGATATACCTAAGTAGATGGAAATGCTTACTCTCACTTCAATTACTAGACCATCCAGTCATTATATCTCTAGTACCGGTCATCACTGCTCTTTTTATTGCTGCACCTACTGTTTTATATGTAGACAATTTTTCAATCAATCTCATAACAATAGTAGTATGCACCCTGGACTAGCTTCCCAGGCCCAGGAACTAGTTTTGTTGGTTCTATAATTTTGCCTACCTACTACTTGCATAATCAATTGATGCTACTCATCCATGGAAATATTAGAAATGCATGCATGCCTCACAAGATTAGGCTTGGGAGACACTGGGAATGGACACCTTATACTCATGGCTTCAGCTGGTAAGTTCTCATTTTTATAACATGTTTGTGCTCTCAAACTCCATTGATCATGTATTTATATAAGTACAAACATGAAGTCAAATGCATGTATGAACAAGATTGGGCGCTATCATATTCAGGTTGAAATTCAAGTATCCGAACATGTTGATATTGTTTGGTTCTTATCTGCGTGGAGTATCTATATTATTCACGACTTATCAACTAATTTAGATTTTTTGGATAGCTTATAGAACAGGCCCTATGACTCTACCAGTGTGCGCTGTTGCAGTGCAGCAACAGCGTGGAGCTCCAGTTGTTCTTCCAGCAAGGCTGTTTGTCTTATTGTTGTGTCATCTGTATAATGGACGTGTTTGGACCTTTTGCCTGTTGGCTACAGACCGAAATCTTCAGACGAAGAAGGAACGGGAATGCAGAGATAAAATGAAGAAAGTGGTGTGTTAAGCGCGCTTAACAGGCCGGGCTCTTTTTTTTTTTTTCAGTGACGAAGTACAACAAATGACGATTACACTGGTGTTTAAATACTGACTCAACCATGGTATCATGCTAACTTACGATCCACTAATCTAGGGACTGACTTCGTGCTAAGCTTGCATGTTATTGACCACATCTGGCCGCAACCGTCTCCTGCATAGCCACTCTACACTCCTACAATAAATCTCATCTCAAGCGGCTCTGAACATATTATCACAAGCGGATTTCAAAACTGCTTGAAATGAAAAGCATGTGAAAATAGGCCATTTTCACAGGCGGCTCTAGAAACCGCATGTGCTAATGAATTTCTACATTCGGTTGTTTGCGTACAAAATGCCGCATGTGATGATACATTATCTTAGACGGGTCCTAACAAACAATTCTGCCTATGATAAAGCAGTGAGACAGTACTAATTAAATGCTATTATTTCTAATTTCCTAATCAAATTTAAATAACAGCAATCAAAAATATATTCAATGCGATTCATAGTTTATACATGGCAATTCAAGTTCATACATTGCAAATCATAGCTTCATACATTGCAATTCATAGTTCATACATTTGCAAATCATAGCGTCATACATTGCAATTCATAATACGTATATTTCTAAAATATAGTTCGATACATAGCAATTCATAGTTTCTCTCAGCTTGCATCTACTAATGAAGACAAAGAGGAAATGCACTACTTCCACACTATCATAGCCATCAAGGAGGACTAGTAAATTCTCCATAATCTTCCGAGATGAATGGTAGATTATTTGCAATTATGTCCTCCAACTTGATACATACAATATATACATATTAATATCCAGAACAATCAAAGAACATTGCTAAAGGGATAACATGGCTGCGAAATGCACTGACCTTCACATTGATTTTAAGGGCAACATTTTGAAAATATTGGTTGTCTATATTGAAATTGAGATTTATTCATTGAGAAACTGGTTTGTCTATACCAAGTGTAGTCTTGCACGACCTCTTAATTGTTCTTGCAAAATAAATTGCACAACATATCTTCCTGCAAGACTAAGAAGCCAATTGTGACCGTAACAATACAAAGAATAGTAACTGCACTATAATAGTAATATTACAAAAGATCATAAGTATTCCGTATCTAACACTAACAAGACAGTAACAATACAAAGAGCAATATATCTAAGAGTATCTTACTGCACTATAATAGTATGAAGAGGGGCAGACCTGGCGGCGACGCAGAGCGTGAGGACGGCGCCCGACGTGGATGGCAACGGCGAGGACGACGCTTGATGGCGATGGTGAAGACGACGCTCGATGGCGACGCAGAGGGTGAGCAAGTCGCTCGGCGGCGACGTCGAGAGTGAGGACGACGCTCGGTGGACGGTGACGGCGAGGGTGAGGACGTCGCTCGATGGACTGCGATGCTGAAGGTTAGGGTGGCGCTCGATGGACGGCGACGATGAGGGTGAGGACGGTGCCCGGCGTGGATGGCAACGGCGAGGACGACGCTCGACGATGATGTTGAGTACGTTGCTCGACAGCGACGTTGAGAGTGAGGACGACGCTCGACGGACCGCGATAGAGAGGGTGAGGACGACGCTCGGCATTGACTGCGACGGCGAGGGCAAGGACGACGACAGTGGGGGTTTGGGAGCGGCGGGGGAGGGCTTGGTGGCAAAATGGAAATGTTAGGGTTGTGGGGCGCGTACGACGCTTCATTTATAGAGAAAATATTTTCCATAGGTGGCGGTCTCTTAATAACCGCCTGGGGAAATATTTTAAATATATTATTAAACTAATTTTCTCAGGCGGCATAGTTTCTTAATAACCACCTGCGGAAATATTTTAAATAAATTATTAAACTAATTTTCTTAGGCGACATAGTCTCAATAACCGCCTTGGGAAATATTTTAAATAAATTATAAAATTTATTTTCTCAGGCGGCATAGTCTTAATAATCGTCTGAGAAGAGAAATATCTATAATGAATTTCTATATCACTAATGTATAACACATCCATAAAAGAGATAAATAGTCCACTAGTTTATCATTAGAACAGCAACATTAGAACAATTTTTGCAGACCAATAAACAACAAAATAAAGTTTATTACCTTAAGATAATATATTACAAACAGGAAAAGAAAAACAACACAACTAAAAACAAGAAAAAAACTTCTTCTTCTTCTTCGGCGAGGGTGCCTCCCGCGGCTGAGATAGCAAGCCTAGTTTCCTGTACATCACCGCCACCAGGTTATCATTGCCAGCGAAGTCGAGCTCGCCCACCAGCGTGTCTTAGAGGACGTCGAGGCGACCGGCCAAGTGCATCATGCCGAAGATGTAGTGGCCCGTGTCTCCATTCCAGTATACTCTGGAAGGGGACCAATCCCAATGTGGTGCATGGAGCGCGATGTATTGCCAAATACATCGCACACCATCTTCCGGAGAGCCCACTCCATGTCTGGGGGGAGTCCAGTCGGGGACGCTTCCCCTTGGTGTCCTTCTGCGGGCTTGGCGACGACATTTTCTTGTCAGCCATGGTGTTCTTGGCGCGGTTTTTTAAAGAGAGGAAGAGTGGTTGTGCGGAGAAGACGATGGCGTGCCCAGGTGATCTTATAGCGTAGCATCCTGACGGTTCGTCGCTCGATGCGCGCAGTAGTGGTGATTGGACAAGGAGTAGTTTAATTGAATTCAAAGATGCGCATGCGCTGCACGCGTTTAAGGCACCTCGGTAACTTGCGCGCACGTACACTCGGTGCAGGCAGCTCATCTTCAAGGGCTGCATGTACAAATGGCTACTATGCAGACGACTCATCTTCAAGAGTCACCTGTAGAAATTGTCAATTTACACAGGCGGCTTTTAAATGTGAGCCGCTGAAGTTACATTATCACAGACGGATATTAACGCATTCGACAATACAAGCGGGTTTTTTTACACCCTCCTGTGTAAAAAAAATCAAGGCGCCTGTGAAAATGCTTTTTGTAGTAGTGCTAACTGAACGCTAATAGACCACATCGTGGATTAAGTCCAACAAACTCCCCTCTAATCATGATGTGGTCCAAGATCCGGGTGTAACACCCTCATTTTCATGCATCATGTATTGCATACATCATTAAATATGTTTAACATTTAGTAATATAAAAAGGAATAAGTTTAAAATGAGTTAGAAGCAAAACCGCGCATCAAAAGTCTGAGAAGTGCGGACTTGTGTGATTTGCCCCGGACTAGTCCAAATTTCTCTCTGAACCTGTTTCGAACATGTCCATTTTCCTGCAGACTAGTCTATTTTTCTCTCTGAACCGGTTTCGGACTTGTCCGGTCCATTGCAGACTAGTCCGGTAATTCCATCCTTGAAAAATTTCGCCAACTCCCTGGACTTGTCCGAACTTGTCCGTTTTCCGCCAGGCTTGTCCGTTTGGCTCTCTGACTAAGTTCGAACTTGTCTGATTTCATACCAGACTTGTCCGTTTTCGCCTCTGTCTAATATCGGACTAGTTCGGTCTAGTGCAGACTTGTCCGGTATTCGCGACTCCGATTCAATCTTTTCCTCCATGACTTGTTTTGGGGTTTTACCTTAAGTGGGACCAAGGACATCGTGTCTAACCTTTTTGGAGCCCATGTGGGACCCCACACCGGCCTCCACCCACACCAAACTCGAAATCCATTAAACCCTACACCTCCACCCCTATATAAACAACTCAACACCCCAACTTTACATCTCTTTGCCACAATTGGAAGCACCACAAACCCTAGCTCGTGGGAGCCACCACCAAGGGGAGATCGGACAGCAAGGAGGAGAAGGAGATCATGAAGAAGGATCAGGCAATCAAGATCTTCATCGACTTTGTGTTCTTCATCACCAAATCACCCTCAACTCTTCATCACCAATCCTAGATCATCAAGATCAAAGTGTTGCCTCCAAACTCTTGTTCTTTGGAGTTCTAAACACGTGGTATACCTTCTACTTTCTCTTTCTCACGTAAATTCAATCCCAATTCTCTAAATTCTCATAGATCAAGAAAAACCCTAACTCGCTAGTCCTGCGTCGGGCGGACTAGTCCGGCCACTGGCGGACTTGTCCGACCTCTAGATTTGTTTAATGTTGAATTAATTCCAAATTGATGTAAATTAACTTGAAACCTGTATAAACTTGTTAAGAACCATTATAATTGATTAGTAAATATTAAAATAAACTCATTAACAAGTTTCACTTTGCATTAATCATGGATATCATTTCATATTGAGTAACATATGAGCATTATTTGATTGAATTGTGTGTTTTTGCATGTTTGTCGCTCGAAATAGAAGGTGTTGTGCTAGAGGGTGCTGTCAAGGACCTCCAGTACCAGAACTTTGAAGCTTTTGACCCTAACCAAGCTCAGGAGCAAGGCAAGTGTCCTTGACCATATTGATCCTGTTTTTAAATGTTTTGTTTGCAAAACTACATGCTTGTGTCAATTTGATGGGAAACCTATTTATAGGTGTTTACTAGACTTGTTTGACCACCCTTGTCGCTTGGGACATGATGTAGAGAGTCGGGAAGGGCTTTTCACCTTTTTGCCCCGCTCTAATTAATTGGGATGGGAAAACAACCAAATGACCTAATTATGAATTAATGGATGATGTAAATTGATGAACATGATTAAATGGTAACATGGTAGTGGGTGATCTAAGCAAGCATGGTTTTTGGATTATGTTGGATGTTATGGTGGTTTGCTTGCCTTAGATTTAAGGACTAGTTCATGCGAGAATAGGCCAGGACTACAGTGCCACCAGGAGGCCAAGTATGGGTGCGGCGTAGCTGATTAATTAGAGTATTGCTGGTATTGTGCGGACCATTCGGAAGAGCGGGGAAGGGGAGTCAGATTGGGTTTGTATGAGTGGTGGGACTCCCTGGGATCCAAACGGCACGAGAAGGGGCCCTTGGTTCTTAGTCACCGAAAAGTGATGAAATCACGGACACGTGGGTAAAGTGGTACAACCTCTGCAGAGTGTTAAAAACTATCATGATAGCCATGCTCCCGGTTAAGAGCACCTGGATGACCTACATGATTAGAGGGAAACTTGGGTTTTGGTATGGTTATGGTATTAGTACTGGTATGGTTATGGACATGGATGATGGTGATGGTAAATATCTGAAATAATGGTAATGGATATTGAATATGGATTTGTATCATGATAATTATGTGGGATATGATGAGACTACTTCACATAGACATAGTATAATGCTTTTTACACATTTTAAATGTACTTTTAAGCAATTATTTAATGTTTATTATCATGCTTTGTTTAAGCTACATGTCACACTTTCCACACTTGCTGAGTACGATATGTACTCACCCTTGCAATCCCCCACCAACAGTTGCAAGTCAGGATTGGGAGTATCACGACGTTAATGAGGAGTTCTAGGCTGTGTGCTGCCGTCAGCTTTGCCTGTGGTGTTGCATGGAGCCGCGCTACCCTTTATGCTTATTGTGCTTAGTTTGCTTAGTTAGATTATTTTCGTTGCAGTAGTACTATCATTAATGATCATTAGAGTTATAATTTGAGGATTGTTTGAATAATGTAATAAAAGTACTTATTTAATAATTTGTGTTGAGGTAATTATCTGTTTATCATTAGTGAATCACTTGTGTATGTGTGTTAAATATCCTGGCCACACATATACTGCACTTGGTTCATTTTTCGGAACCGGGTGGCACAAATTGGTATCAGAGCCAGGTTGACCGTAGGACACAACCTAGATAGAATGGACACTTTAGAGCACATAGAAGCACTCAGGAAGCATTGTGGATTGTTTGGTGTGCTGTTTGCTATATATGTTGCTTGTATGCTTAGTAGAGGATTGTGGGATGCTTTAGCGTTGCCATGTCCATATAGGCTAGTATAGGTAGTTGTTTAGTTTCATATCCCTTGATGCATATAGTTGGGGACGTTTTTTAAATTCTTCTCTCTTGCTTTTCTTCAGATGGTGAGGACTTGCAACCAGAGGGATGACAATGATGAGGAGGAGAACAATGGAGCACCTCAAAACAACAATGGACAAGGACCTTGAATGCAACCTAGAGGGGGGTGAATAGGCTTTTTGGTCTTTTGTCGATCCCTAAAATACTTAACAGATTTATCAAATACAGGGAAATCAGACTAGTTCGGTACTGTGCGGACTAGTCCGGTATGCGTGGACTAGAAAGATCAAGATTGTTCAGTAATTTCACTTCTAGTACCCTATGCAGCAGAAAGTAATTTGCAACTTGAATGTATTACAACAATCAAACAATGTATGGCAAAGATCAACTCTAATTTCAAAGTTTCAACGTGAGTTACACAAGATTATGTAAACCCTAGAATGTGATTAACAATAAAACAAAAGTGTGTGAGACAATATTTTATTCTATGGTTCGGTTCCCACAGAGGAAACCTACATCCACATTGAGGAATCAACGGAGGACCGGGTCTTCACCAACCCTACCCTCATTGAATCGCCACGGAGGTCGATTCTCTTCCACTAATCATGAAGGGGCAAACAACTCGTTCAAGGCGCCTTCTCACGGGTTGAGGGCTCCCCAAGAATTACAATGAAGAACACCACCAAACACACTCGAAAGATGTACAATGAAACAACAAGAGTGTGCGAGAGATCAAACCCAAGAGCTCAAGATGTGTAGAACAAGTCTCTCCTTTGATCAATTGCTAATCCTCAAAGATTTGATCCTTTTAGGGTTTAGAATGTGTGGAGAGATGTGCATTTTGGGCTCTTGGAAGGTGTGACAGCGCAGGGGATCGAGAGAGCTAGATGTATGGTCGTACATCTCTATTTATACCAGGGTTTCCAAAAGTTACCGTTAGGGTTTGCGATGTCCAGACTACTCCGTGGTGGACTCCGGACTAGTCTGGTATGCGGTGTGTGGAAAACCCTAAGTGTTTTGATATACCAAACTAGTCCGTTACTGGTGCAGACTAGTCCGTTTTTAGTCAGAAACTTATCGGACTAGTATGATTCATATCGGACTAGTCCGGTGTAATGAACACTGTGAAGACCTGAGGACAAGTACGCACTTGGAGGGACTTGTCCAATTTTAGTCAGAGAGTTTTCGGACTAGTCCGGCTGATCGAACTTGTCCGGTGTAGTGAAATTTGTGGGTCTAAGGACAAGTCTGTACTTGGAGGACTTGTCTGAGTTTAGTCAGAAGATTATCAGACTAGTTCAATGGATATCACACCTGTCTGGTGTTGTGCAAGAGTGAAGTGCTGAGAACTAGTCTGCACTGGGGGGGGGACTAGTCCGATCTTAGTCAGAGAGATATCAGACTAGTCCGGTGTATATCGGACTAGTTCGGCTTTCCTGTGAATTGTGCAGTGAGTTGAATTATTTGTTCACTTGAGCTCTTGGGGTGTGTTTATCCAACACACTCCATACAAAATAATGTAATCTTTTCATCTTTTGAGCTCTTTTCACTTTAGATCCTCATTCTCCTTCCTTCTTGTGCTTTCTTCCTAATTTCTTTAAAACCTACGCTCATCTCAACAATTTGTTAGGATCTCATTTGTTTGTCATAAATCAATTAAAACCCACAAGGGATGCCTAGATGCACTTTCAATCTCCGCCTTTTTGGTGAGTGATGACAACCAATTGAGATTTACACAAATATGATAAAAATTTAGATTGTCATAAAGTGTGCACATATGAGCTTTGAGCAAAATAGGCAATGTAGACATAAGACATATGTTCACTCTTTATGGTGGGGTGAAAAACTATGTGTGTGAGAAATAATATTGATGTGAATATCATAAGGGGCATAATCATAATAACATTAAGAATCTCAAGCACACATAGAAGTGTTAAACATAAACCATTGATCGTAAGCATAACATAGTCATCATTTCACAACACATATCCAAAAGCATGAGAGAGCATAATTAAAGGTTTTACAAACCCAAAAGCACGACAGAGTTGCAACAAAAACACAAATAGATCTCTCTCTCTCTCTCTCTCTCTCAAACTAAAGCTACAACCTAAGACTCCCCCTCAATCTCCCCCCCCTTTGGCATCAAGGCACCAAAAAGAAGGAGAGGAGGTATCTACTTGTTGCCACTGGCTCATTCCTCGTTGTCGGTCCTTTCATCATCTTTGTCATCGGGCTGAGGAGGAGGAGGAGAGGGACCACTCGTCGTGCCCCGAACGCCAAAGTAAGAAAGCTCGGAAGGTGAAATAGGTGGAAGCTCCGAGAAGTCAGAGGCGGAGTCATCTGAGATGACTGGAGATCCAATATGCTCAATCTCCAGCTTTTGGCATATTGCTTTGATATTGTCCTTCATGTACCACATTTCCTCCTTTCTTCCTTTTTCGTCTTGTGAACTTTCACCTCAGTCTTGCGGCAAGAACCAAATATAGCTGCCAAGTACTTCATGCTTCCACTAGTGGACCCTTTGTTAGAAGGAGGAGAACTTGAGCTAGATGGAGGTCTTGCCTCTCCTTGGGCTCTCCTAGGAGCCTCTTCACTTGAAACAGGGGATGAAGTAGTTGGAAGAACAGATTATGGCGGCTTCTGAGGCCTCAAAGTTGTATGCTCAACATCCTTCACAAATTCTACACCTGTGACCTTCTCTATCATAAACATGATATATGGTGCATAGCCACAAGAGCGATTAGGGGTGCAGGATATGTTTACCATGTCGTTCCAGATGTAGTCAAATATGTCAAACTTTCTCCTCCTGCTAATCACTTTCATCAAGGTTCTTAAGTAACCTTGGACACTCCCTGCATCTCCATTCTTTGGAGCAATGGTCTTTCGGAGTACTCTATTAAGAACCATGAAGAAGGGCTTCATGTTCTTGGTTGAGGGAGGATTATACTTGAGGCGAGTATCATAGAAAAAGTCCATTTTTTCCTTCTACAGGAAACCATGATTGTGAATCACAATTGCATTGTTGTCGGTGTCCTCTAGATGCAACAGCCTGGCAAACTCATCATATGTGACTATGTACTTGGATCCATGTGTCATCCAAGTCACTCTCTCTTCTTCATCGTGGGCGAAGTAGCAAGTTGCAAAGAATTGAGTGTTGACCTCATCATTCCAGTTATACCTGAAGGAGAGCAAGTCTTTTAAACCATGCCTCTCTGCAACCTCTACCACTTCATCAAAAGCACCACAACTTTTTCTTTCAAAATGGCTCCAGTCAATCTATTGGTTGCGGACTACTGGAGTCTTCATCTGAAAGTTACACGGTACTGTAGTAGTCCGCATGAAAGTGATTCCAAAATCTTGGCTCAGCTGCCTTCTTGCCACTGCTACATGCATCGATCTTCCTGAGCTTTCATGCCACACCACTTCCTTTTCCATTGAACTTCTCTTCTGAGGGGTTTCTGTTCCCCTGTCTTGGAGCAGTCATCTCCAAGGGACCAATCGTACCGGAGGCAAGCCCCTTTCCTTTGCCCTTGGTTTGGCGTGGAGCCGCCAAGCTAGGACCAGCCGTATCTTTCCCTTTGGAAGCTGGTTTCTTGGCTAGAACCTTCCGCCGCACCTTAGGTGGAGTGAGAGAGGGTTTGGCAGCACGCTCATGTCTTTTGTTGGCGTGAGACTCCGAGACACGCGACAACACATCTTGATCCATCTCGGCTTCAAAGTCGGAGATGTTTTCATCCGACATGATTCTGACAAGGAAGATATACAGGATATGGATGGGCAAAGATGACAAGGAATTGCATTGAATTGATATAAGTTAGGGTTTGATCAGGGCATACTGGACTTGTTCATTGTTCAGGGCCGGACTAGTCTGGAGTACCGTACTTGTCCGCCCTGAGAACGGACTAGTCCGTTATGCAGCTGTTCAAAACCTAACTTGATGAAATTTCAGATTACTCAATGCAAAAGTGTTCTAGGGTAAATGGAATACATCAATAGAGCATGTATTGGCCAGAAGTGCTAAGTTTTTTGAGCAAGAACAAAGGAAATCAAAGATTCTAGGGTTTGGAGATGAATTTACCGAATCCTTCGATTTGAGGCGTTGAGGAGGTTGTTGATGCAGACTAGTCTGTGGTATTCGATCCCCTTGCAATGGATACAAAAATTCATCGAAACTTGAGTGGATTTAATGGAGATTTTGCGAAATCGCCTTGGGAGCACTCGAGTCAAGAGAGAGAATGTGAGGGTAGTTGTGAGGAGGAAGAAGATTAGGGTTGCGCCGGCCCTAGGGTTATGGAGTCAAAAAATTGGACTAGTCCGTGGTCTGACCTGACTAGCCCGGACTACCGGAAAACTCAACGGACTAGTGTGCATTGTGTGGACTAGTCTGGGATAACCACAGACTAGTCCGTGTTCACCAGGACAGAAAAATATATAGACCTTTCGTATAAGTCGAAGGTGTTTAAAGAGAAAAATAGGAGGCAAAAACACACAAATAATCTTGATGAATATGATCAGTAAACATACAAGAATCAAGCTATGACCATAATTCACCAAGATCAAGTAATTAACATAGTTTTTTGGAGAAAATAGAGAGAGATGATTTTTCAGCACAATCAACATGATTTTGAAGATGGCATACATGTATGCAAGTTTTCAAGCCACGTTCCGAGCATCAAGGATATTTAGTTCATTTTGGAGCTCACAAAAGCGTTTTTCATCAAGTGGCTTGGTAAAGATATCGACTAGTTGTTTTTCAGTGTTGACATGAGAAATGGCTATGTCTCCTTTCATTGAGTGATCTCTCAAAAGATAATGTCAGATGTCTATGTGTTTGGTTCTAGAGTGCTCAACGGGGTTATGGGCAATTTTAATGACACTCTCATTATTGCAAAGGAGTGGAATATGACTCATATTGTAACCGTAATCCCTTAGAGTTTGTTGCATCCAAAGGAGTTGTGCACAACAACTCCCAGTTACAACATACTCCGCTTCGGTCGTGGATAATGCAATGGAATTTTGTTTCTTGGAGGACCAAGAAACTAGGGATCTACCTAGGAATTGGCATGTACCAGAGGTACTTTTTCTATCTACCTTGCATCTGGCATAATCTGCATCGGAGTATCCAATGAGATTGAACTTTGAGCCTTTAGGATACCAAATGCCTAGATTGGGTGTATGAACTAAATATTGCAAGATCCTTTAGACAGTTGTCAAATGACATTCCTTAGAATTGGCTTGAAACCTTGCACACAAACATACACTCAAAATAATATCACGCCTAGATGCACATAAATATAGTAAAGAGCCAATCATGGAACGATATATATTTTGGTCAACGTTTGGTCCGTCTGCCTTGAGATCCAAGTTTCCATTTGTCGCCATGGGAGTCTTTATGGGCTTTGCTTTGTTCATTCCAAACTTCTTGAGAATTTCTTGAGTGTACTTTGTTTGGCTTGTGAATATCCCATCCTTTTGTTGCTTCACTTGGAATCCCAAAAAGTATCTCAGCTCTCCCATCATGGACATCTCGAATCTATCTGTCATAATTTTACTAAATTCATGACAAAAATATTTGTTAGTTGAACAAATTATAATATCGTCAACATAGATTTGGCAAACGAAGAGATCATCATCAAAATGTTTAGTAAACAAAGTGTAATTAGCTTTACCAATCTTGAAGCCATATTCAAACAAAAAATCTCTAAGGCACTCATACCAAGCTCTAGGAGCTTGTTTAAGGCCATAGAGCCTTACATAGCTTGTACACATAGTCGGGGTACTCTTGATCTTCAAAACCGGGTGGTTGCTCCGCGTACACCTCCTCCTTGATCGGTCCATTGAGGAAGGCACTTTTAATGTTCATTTGATAAAGCTTGAAATCATGGTGAGTAGCATATTCAAGTAATATACGAATTGATTCAAGCCTAGCTACGGGAGCAAAAGTCTCGTCGAAATCCAAACCTTCTACTTGTCAGTGCCCTTTGGCCACAAGTCGTGCCTTGTTCCTTGTTACCACTCCATGTTTGTCTTGCTTGTTGCGGAATACCCATTTGGTGCCGACGATGTTGGACTTGGGTCTTTCAACAAGCTCCCACACTTCATTCCTTTTGAAGTTGTTCAATTCTTCTTGTATCGCCATCACCCAATCCGGATCTTTTAATGCATCTTCAACTCTGTATGGTTCCAAAGAAGATACAAAAGAGTAGTTTTCACAAAAATTAGCTATGCAAGATCGAGTTATTACTCCCTTTTGGATGTCACTGATTATATTGTCGACGGGGTGATCTCTTTGGATGCTTTGGTGTACTCTTGGATGTGGCACTTGTGGTCTCGAATCTTCATGATTATCATTATCTTCTTCGTCTCCCCCTAGATGGTTTCTCTCATTGTTGTTTTGATTATCTTGATCTCCTTGATGTTGATCTTGTGTGGAAGCTCCCCCTTGATCATTTTCCTCCACTTGTGGTTCATCTTCTTCATTCGCATTTTGAGGTGGCAATTGTGGTCGAACGTCGCCCAATGCCATTCTTCTCAATGCTTGACATGGAGCTTCTTCTTGATCTAGCACAAATTGATCAACTTGCTCTTCTTGAGAGCTGTTAGTTTCATTGAACACTACGTCACGTGCTACTTCAACAAGTCTGGAGGTCTTGTTGAAGACACGATAAGCGTAGGAGTTCGAATCATAGCCAAGTAATAAACCTTCATCGGACTTCAATGCGAACTTCGAAGCCCTCGACTTCTTGTTGAGAATATAGCATTTTGAACCAAAAACTCGAAAGTATGAAATGTTTGGTTTCTTACCGGTGAGAAGTTCATACGAGGTTTTCTTGAGTAGACGATGAAGATAGAGTCAGTTTATAGCGTGACAAGCGGTGTTAACCACTTCATCCCAAATCCTGTTCGAAGTCTTGTATTCATCGAGCATTGTCCTTGCCATCTCAATGAGTTTTCGGTTCTTCCTTTTGGCTACTCCGTTTTGTTGAGGAGAATATGGTGCTGAAAATTCGTGCTTTATCCCTTTTTCGTCTAGATATTCCTCAACTTGGGTATTATTGAATTCTGTCCCATTGTCACTTTGTATGTTCTTGATATTCAATGAGAATTCATTTTGGACACGCTTGATGAACTTCTTGAGGGTTCCTTGAGTTTCTATCTTATCATGCAAAAAGAAAACCCACGTGAAGCGTGAAAAATCATCGACAATAACTAAACCGTATTTGTTACTGCCGATGCTTATGTAAGCAATTGGACCGAATAGATACATGTGGAGGAGCGCGAGCAGTCTTGTTGTTGTCATGACATTATTCGTGGGATGGGATGCTACTACTTGCTTCCCGGCTTGGCACGCTCTACAAGGTCTACATTTCTCAAAAACAACATCCTTTAAACCTCGGATGTGATCGCCTTTAAGGAGTTTTTGAAGATTCCTCATACCAACATGTGCTAGCCGTCTACCACAGCCAACCCATGTTGGTATTTGCAATCAAGCATGTCAAGTTCGGCTTTATCCTTGTTGAAGTCAACTAGATAAAATTTCCCCTTTAACACACTCTTGAATGCAACCGAGTTATCATTCCTTCTAGAGACAGTCACACCCTCATTAGTGAATAAACAATTATAACCCTTGTCATATACTTGAGATATGGACAAAAGGTTATAATCCAAGGAGTCAACGTGTAAAACATGAGAAAGAGTATGTTGTGATGAAATTACAATTTTACCGGTACCAAGCACTCTTCTTTGACTATTATTACCAAAGTAAATGCCTTCTCTTGGATCTTCATTTTCTTCATATTCCACGAACATTCTTCTTTCTCTGGTCATGTGATTGGTGCACCCACTATCTAACACCAATTTTGCTCCACCGGATCAATAAGCTACAAAAAACAAATTATGCCTTGGTCTTAGGTACCCAAGCTTGCTTGGATCCTTTGAAGTTAGCCACAAGTGATTTGGGCACCCACACATGATACTTGGTGTTCCCATGGCGTGGCCCAACATATTTAGCATAAACTGTACCAAGATTACTTTTCATAAGTACATATGAAGCATCAAATGTTCTAAATAAAATTTGTTGTTCATATGAGTTAACAATGTTCATTTTATCAAGGTTATCTTGTTTTCCAACTTGAGAAGAGTTTCCCTTGATAAATGCAATGTGTTCCTTGTTATTCTTCTGGCTTCTAGCGTTTTGCTTTTCACTATAAGAATACCAATGCCATAGTTGACATTAGGAGGTCTTGTGACCGAGTATGCACTGCGTGCATACTTGATCTTCTCCTTGTGAAATATGCCACTTTGGGAAGGTTGCTTGTCCTTTGTCAAGTTTGGCTTTTTCTTCAAGTTAGTGCACTTTTAGCACGAGTACAAGTAATAACAGTTTCATATTTTATTTGTTGAGAAGGTGAGCTTGAAGAGGATGAAGAACCATTTTGCTTAAGTGACTCAACTTGTACCTCAAGGATCTTGTTAACTTTGGTTAAGTTGACAAGTTCATCCTTGATAGCCACGTTTGAGTCTTTTAGCTTCAAATAAGCTCCCTTGCTTGAAGCTAACTCAAGTTCCAGTGATTTACTTCGCTCCTTTTCAAACTCAAGCAGCTTTTTGATCTTAAGATATTCTTCCTTCTGGAGGATGATCATATCTTCTTGACAATCAAATAGATCCTCGTTATCGACAAGCTTATCCATTAGAAATTTCATCTTAGCAGCAATTTTTTTATCTAAACACTTAAGCATATATTCACTTTCATCACTACTATCATCCTCACTAGAATTATCACTATCACTAGTAAAAGAATGCGAGGAGGAAGATTTAGTTGTTACCTTTCTTTTATCTTCCTTGGCCATTAGACATGTGCTGTCGTTGTCCTCCCATGCGCCCATGGTTGGGAAGAGAGTGGATTTCTTGGTAGTCTTCTTGATGGCTACAATGTCCATCTCCTCTTCTTGGGATGAGGATTCATCATTGGAGTCCCACTCCTTCCCTAGATGCGCTTGGCTATATTGCCTCTTCTTCTTTAACATCTTCTTCAGTTGAGGCTTGTTGTCCCTAGTCTTCCTCTTATTTTCCTCATATGGACAATCAATTATGAAGTGGTCATACTCTCCATAGTTATAGCATGCACGCCTCATTTTGGGTCTTTGTTTGTCCCTTTGTGTTCCTTCATTTGAGCTACCACCCTTTCTTCTTCTCATCATTTTCTTGAACTTCTTCATGAATAAGATCATGTCTTCTTCACCGATATCACTGCTTTCATCATCGCTGTCATCTTCTCCATGAGCTTCTCGAGCTTATTTTGATACGGGTTTGTAAGTTTACTTCAAAGCAACTCCTTTCTTCTTTGCCGAGGTAAGATCGGCAATTTCCTTGACATGCTTGGCTTGCTTCTCCATCATTTCAAAGTTGATGATCTTTCCAACAAGTTCATTCGGGGTCATTTTCCGATACCCGAGGCTTTCTCTAATCATGGAGCAAAGGGTTACATTGCGAGGCATGAATGCTCTAAGAATCAACTTCACAACCTCATGATCATTCCACTTTTTGCTGCCATATGCTCGGACTTTGTTGATAAGATTCTTCAATTGATTGTATATATCTTGTGGTGATTCATTTTCTTCTATGGCAAATCTTCCCAATTCACCTTCAATCATTTCTATCTTTGCTTCGCGTACATGATGATCACCTTCATGTGCGGTTTATAGAGTGTCCCATATCTCCTTGGAAATTTCGAGTCCATCCACCATGGTGAACTCGTCTCGGCTCAATGAAGAAGTGATCACAGCTGCGGCTTGGGCATTTCGATGAATGGCTTGTTCTTGTCCTGGAGTCATCTCTTCATCATCATCCAAGATATCTATCCCTATACACACTATATGCCACAAACTTGGGTTAAGCGATATAAGGTGCATTTTCATGTTTTGTCTCCACGTTGAATAATCATTGCCACCAAAATAAGGCGCTTTCCCTAAAGGAATTGATAAATAATGACTATTGTTAGAATTCAGACGTTCATAGTGAAAAGGATATCGGGAGTAGTCTGTGTGACTACCCCCCTTCTTCTTTTCATCGTCGATCTTCTTCTTCCCTTTTGGGGAGAGAGCCTTCTTCAGTAGAAGAGAATTGAGTTGAAGCATCTCCTCATCATTGTCCTCTCAGTCGTGAATTGCATTGAGGAGCTTCTCCATGTTTTGTGTCTTTTCATCATCACCCTTCTCAGTGTTGAAGTCCTTGTTTACATTCTTGATGTTCGACATCGTCTCTTTGAGCGGTGAGTCTCTTTTGAAGAACCTGGCTCTAAAACCAATTGAATGCAACCTAGAGGGGGCGAATAGGATTTTTGATCTTTTTTCGATCCCTAAAACACTTAACAAATTTATCAAATACAGGGAAATCGGACTAGTCCGGTATGCGCGGACTAGAAAGTCAAGATTGTTCAGTAATTTCACTTCTAGTACCCTATGCAGCAGAAAGTAATTTACAACTTGGATGTATTACGACAATGAAATAATGTATGGCAAAGATCGACGTTAATTTCAATGTTTCAACCATGAGTTACACAAGATTATGTAAACCCTAGAATGTGATGAACAATAAAACAAAAGTGTGTGAGACAAGATTTTATCCCGTGGTTCGATTCCCTCAGAGGAAACCTACATCCACGTTGAGGTATCCACAGAGGACCGGGTCTTCACCAACCCTACCATCGTTGAATCGCCATAGAGGTCGATTCTCTTCCACTAATCACAAAGGGGCAAACAACTCGTTCAAGGGGCCTTTTCACAAGTTGAGGGCTCCCCAAGAAGTACAATGAAGAACACCACCAAACACACTCGAAAGATGTACAATGAAACAACAAGAGTGTGGGAGAGATCAAACCCAAGAGCTCAAGATGGGTAGAACAAGTCTCTCCTTTGATCAATTGCTAATCCTCAAAGATTTGATCCTTTTAGGGTTAGAATGTGTGGAGAGATGTGTATTTTGGGCTCTTGGAAGGTGTGACAGCGCATGGGATCGAGAGAGCTTGATGTATGGCTGTACACCTCTATTTATACTAGGGTTTCCAAAAGTTACCGTTAGTGTTTGCGATGTCCGGACTAGCCCGTGGTGGACTCCAAACTAGTCCGGTTTGCGGTGTGTGGAAAACCCTAAGTGTTGAGATATACTAGACTAGCCCGTTACTGGTGCGGACTAGTCTGTTTTT
Source organism: Tuctoria greenei (assembly GCA_036927565.1). Taxonomy (NCBI): domain Eukaryota; kingdom Viridiplantae; phylum Streptophyta; class Magnoliopsida; order Poales; family Poaceae; genus Tuctoria; species Tuctoria greenei. The sequence goes on from JAYESD010000011.1 coordinate 143,498,149, forward strand.
AGTCAAAAACTTATCGGACTAGTCAAGTACATATCAGACTAGTCTGGTGTAATGAACACCGTGAAGAACTGAGGACAAGTCCGCACACGGAGGGACTTGTCCGATTTTAGTCAGAGAGTTTTCAGACTAGTTCGACTGATATCGGACTTGTCCAGTGTAGTGAAAATTTGTGGGGCTAAGGACAAGTCCGAACTTGGAGGACTTGTCCGATTTTAGTCAGAAGATTATTGGAAGAATCCGATGGATATCAGACTTGTCCGGTGTTGTGCAAGAGTGAAGTGCTGAGAACTAGTCAGAGAGATATCAGACTAGTCCCGTGTATATCAGACTAGTTCGGTTTTCCTATGAATTGTGCAGTGAGTTGAATTATTTGTTCACTTGATCTCTTGGGGTGTGTTTCTCCAACGCACTCCATACAAAATAATCTAATCTTTTAAACTCTTGAGCTCTTTTCACTTTAGATCCTCATTCTCCTTCCTTCTTGCGCTTTCTTCCTAATTTCTTTAAAACCCGCGCTCATCTCAACAATTTTATTAGGATCTCATTTGTTTGTCATAAATCAACCAAAAACCACAAGGGATGCCTAGATGCACTTTCAGACCTGCCTAGGGAGCTATCAACCTTGACCTGCTATTGGCTATGCAAAACCAGCTCATGCAGACCATGATACAGACTATGGGACAGCTGCAAGCTGGCAACAACAACCAGCCCCGCATGCCTCCACTGCCACCACCCCCACCGCCTCATAACAGGTTGGGAGAGTTCATGAGCACTAGGCCACCAACCTTTGCTCAAGCCACTGACCCTATGGGAACCGATGATTGGCTCAAGTCTGTGGAAAAGAAGCTAGCTATTGTCCAATGCAGTGACTGGGAGAAGGTTCTATTTGCTTCCCATCAACTAGTTGGAGCAGCCGCGGATTGGTGGGACTCACTGTGTAATGCCCATGATAATCAGGAGATCAATCACTTGGGCTGAATTCAAGGAGATCTTCCGTTCTCATTATGTGCTAGAAGGTGTTATGATCCTAAAGAGGTGGAAATTTAAGAACTTTAGGCAAGGAAGATCAAGCGTGAGTGAATATATTGGTAAATTCACTCAATTTTCAAGGTATGCACCGAAAGATGTCAGCCTGGATAGCCGAAAGCTATATTTGTTTATAAGGGGACTTAACAATGAGATCCAAGTGCAATTGCTCAATTGTGATTACGCCAACTTCCAGAAGCTTGTGAACAAAGCAATTGTGGTTGAGAACAAGGTTCATGAGATGGAGCAAGAAACTAATAGGAAGGCACCATATCCAAGACAGTTGCAAGGAAGAAATGTTCACCATCGCTTTGCACCACCCAATGCGCCATACTACAACCCCTCTGCGCCTGCTCATCGCCCTGCTTATCCACCTTGTCCAGCTCAACCAATGCAGCAATGCCCCGCTATGCAAGCACCTCGTCCTCCAATGCCTCAAGCGCCCCACGCCAACTTTCTTGCCAATGCTCAAAATCAAGTTCGCCCTAACAATGCTGGTGCAGCAAGGTCATGCTATACTTGTGGTGAGGTAGGACACTTTGCATCTCAATGTCCTAAGTCAAGCCTTGGTCAGGGAAACAATGCTCCAAGATAGAATCCAAGACTGAATGAAGGAGCGCCACAAGGCAACCATGGACAACAGAATTTTGCTCGTGGCAATGTGAACCATGTCTCTACGGAGGAAGCGCAACAAGCGGATGACGTGGTGATTGGTATGTTTCTCGCAAACTCCAACCCAACGACTATGTTATTTGATTCTAGAGCATCACATTCATTTATTGCATCAAAGTATCTTGTCAAGTATAGTTTGCCTATCTCTCATATGAAGTATACCTTGTTGGTTAAATCTCCTGGAGGAGAGATGAGGAAAAATATAGTATGTCCAAAAGTAGGCTTTAGAATAAGGGGGTAGATTTCTTTGCCAACCTCATTGTTTTGGAGTCTCAAGGATTGGACATTATACTTTGTATGGAATGGTTGAGGAAGCACAATGAAGTTATACAATGTGCCACAAAGACGGTGAAGTTGACCAATAAGGAAGGGATCACCATAGAATTTGAAGCATCTCAACATGCACCAAAGCAATTGGAGCTGAATCACATGGACGGTGCCGCAATTGAGGAGATTCCTGTGGTTTATGAATTCTTGGATGTGTTTCCAAATGAATTGCCAGGTAGGCCACCTGATCGTGACATAGAATTTGTTATTGATTTAATACCTGGAACTGCACCTATAGCTAAGAGGCCATATATGATGCCTCCAAAGGAGTTAGTAGAGCTCAAGAAGCAAATTCAAGAGCAGCTAGAGAAGGGTTTTATTCGCCCAAGCTCTTCACCTTGGGGAGCGCCCGTACTTTTCGCGGACAAGAAGGATGGATCCCAAAGAATGTGTGTGGACTACCGAGCTCTCAATGAGGTGACAATCAAGAATAAGTATACATTGCCCCGTATAGAGGATTTGTTTGACCAGATGAAGGGTGCTTGTGTTTTCTCCAAGATTGACTTGAGATCAGGCTACACCCAAACGAAGATAAGACCATCGGATATACCCAAAATAGCTTTCCGAACATGATATGGATCTTATGAGTACACCGTTATATCCTTTGGATTGACAAATGCACTTGCATACTTTATGAACCTCATGAATAAGGTCTTCATGGGGCACTTGGACAAATGTATTGTTGTGTTAATTGATGACATTATGATCTACTCGAGAAGTGAGGAGGAGCATGAGGAACATCTGAGGTTCACATTGCAGAAATTGAGGGAGCATCAATTGTACACCAAATTCAGCAAGTGCCAATTTTGGTTAAGGGAAGTGTCATTTTTGGGTCATATCATCTCAAGAGGAGGAGTATCGGTTGACCCAGGAAGTGAGGGATGTGTTGAAATGGGAATCGCCCCAGAATGTAAAGGAAATTAGAAGTTTTCTTGAAATGGCTGAATATTACTGCCGGTTCATCAAGGACTTTTCCAAAATAGCCAAGCCAATGTCAGAATTGCTAATGAAGAGGAAAACTTTCCGATGGACTCAAGCTTGTCAAGACAACTTTGAGGAGTTGAGGAAAAGGTTAACCATCGCCCCAGTCTTAATATTGCCGAATGTGATCAAAACTTTTGATATCTATTATGACGCCTCAAGACAAGGACTTGGATGTGTGCTCATGCAAGAAGGTCAAGTGGTAGCCTATGCATTGAGGCAATTGAAGAAACATGAGCAGAATTATCCAACGCATGATCTCGAACTTGCAGCCGTGGTACATGCCTTGAAGATTTGGAGACATTACATTCTTGGTCATAGGTGTGAAATTTATACGGATCATAAGAGTCTCAAGTACATTTTCACACAAACGGACCTAAATTTGAGGCAACGAAGATGGTTGGAGCTTATCAAGGATTATGATGTGGGAATCAATTATCACCCGGGTAAGGCTAATGTAGTGGCCGATGCTTTGAGCCCAAAAGGAGTAAGTCACCAACTCACTATTAAGGAGTTGCCTTCCGAGTTATGTAAGGAGTTTGTACGGTTGAATCTTGGATTTGTGAGTGAGATGGGGATGATGGAGTTAAATCCGACCTTGGAGTAGGAAATTCGGAAAGGTCAGACCAAGGATGTGGAAATTCGGGAAATCAAGGAAAGAACACAAGAAGGGAGACAATTCAGGTTTTGTGAGGACGAACATGGTAGCCTATGGCTCGGAAAGAGGATTTTTGTGCCCAATGATAAGCATATCCGAGAAACAATATTGAAGGAGGCACATGACTCACCTTACTCAATTCATCCTGGCTGTATGAAGATGTACAAGGACCTGAAGACATGTTGTTGGTGCGTGTCAGGATCAGTTTCACAATACATGTACGACAAAAAGTGATAACCAGTTCTATAGTGCGTATAAACAACATTTATACCTTTAAAAGAGTTTTGAAATAGCAGCGGAAGAGGAAAAACTCTAGGGCAACCACAGGCAAAATTGACTGCCAGCAACGCGACCTTTGGATGCACCGCCTTCAATAGGACTTGCCTTCGCTGAATCTTCTCGTTACTGAGTAGCATTTATAAAAACCACAAAAGAAACGCATGAAGGCCAATCAAAGAGGAAAGGTTCATAGTGGTTTAAGCACTAAGCATTAAATCTATCCTTAGCTTTCATTAGCACCTACATCTAGGTGTATATTCCCAACCATAATAGAATAATAATAATAAATCAATGCCAATATCCATTCTCAACCACAATTCCAACCACTGGCTAATTATGAATTCAACACCAAGCCGCTTTGTCCGTGAGCACAACTGTCATGACAGTTTTCCAATCTCTGCAGAGTGTACCCTTTACGCACAAGCAGTGATTTCATCCCCTATTGCCAGGTGGACTGAGTAAACCTCCCTGTTGCCAGTGGTGATCAACCACATTTCACACTTCCGTAGGTGTGTGGCTAGGAGATCACTACATGGTATTTACAAAGATACTCCCAACTAGTGCTAGTCCACTCCTGGAGTAACCCTCCATCTTAGAAGCCCCCTCTTGAGCCTTGCGGTTCCTAGAGCAGTACCCCTGCATCATTCCCCGCAACATCCAACTACTAGCATTTCATCGGGAGAAACCTAATTAATTGACCAACCCGCCCCATCTCAGTCTCGTGGTGGTACTATAAAGCTTAGTGGCTTCCTCCATAAACCAATCCTTAGAATCCGGTGGTGCCAAACCCAATCCCGGGTCTCGTGCAAACTGCACAATACTAAAACCATCCAACCACCAGATTCCTATCAACTACTATTGTGTGTCCATCATGATTAAAGTAACCATAAAATATAGTGTATTTCACGTGTATGAAATTCCATTCCCAAAGTCTAAGCATGACTAAGCATAATCAAGACCTATCTACTTCCCAACCCAATCCAGGTGACAAGGAATAATACGGAACATGGCATATAACATGAAATAGGACATCATTTTATGTAGCATGCAACTAACTAAACATCCTAAAACAAGTGCAAGATGGTCAAGGGCACTTGCCTTTTATTAAATAGTTGCTCAGTCTTCTTCATTGAACTCTAGATCTCCATATTCTTCGTGTTACTTCTTGATCGAGATACGAGTGCGTATAAGCTACCATCAAAAGAGAAATAAAAACGATCAAGAACAATACACCATACAAGATATACAAATATTATGATTGAAATATGTTATGATTATGATTTAATTCTAGGTTATGAGTGATTTATTATTTTTCATAGCTAAAGAAATGCATTTTTATTTTTTTCTCATTTTAGTATTTATTTATAGCTAAAACATTATTAAATTTTTCCAAGGTTAAAATATATTTTATATGCATCTATAATTTTATTTCATCACAAAAAGATTTATAACTAATTGTTATATTATTTTCTATAATCAGTTTACCATTTATAGGTATTTTCCACCCCTAAATGCATTTTTAAACAATAATTAGAAATTAAATAATAATTTAGGGGCTTAAATACTATTTTTATTATGAATATGGGGCTAATTCACAAATTAAAGTAAAGTTCAAGGGCCCTAAACTAATTCTACAATGAAAACCCTAATTACTAGATAGCCTAGGGTCAATTTAATAAAAATAACGACCTATTCGTAATTTAATTAAAAAGTGCACAGACCTATCTCCAAGTTTAGCTTTTCTATTTCTTTTATTATTTATTTTTCTATTGGAAATAGCATGAACCGGGTCTATGCACCGGTGGACTGAGTGGGAGGGCGCGGTCTATGGTCCACAGTGGACCAGGGGGCGTACCCCTTTGGTTCTTTTAATCTGGACTGTGGATTTTAGATCCAGGGGTCCACGAAGGGCCGGCTGGATGAGCGGCGGCGCCGCCATGGGCTCGCTGGAGTTTCGTCGGAATGGCATTTTGGTGGCCCAAACTCGATAGGGAATAGCCAAAAACGAAGAAGAGGGAATGGGGAAACTCACCACGGGGTCAATCGGAGTTGGAGGCGGCAGGAGAAGGTGGATCGACGAGGAGGAGCGGCAGTCGGCCTTCGATGGCATCGCAGTGGCGCTCTGAATGGCAAAACACGTCGAGCAAGGGTTAATTGGGGGCAGTGCGGTGCCGCGGAGCTCGGCGGCTCGTCGGGGACGACCGTAACGGCTTGGCCTTGAGGGGCATCGAGCTCCACGGTGTGTCCATGGCAACGACTAGGGTTTCGAAGGGGGAAACAAATGGGAATGAGGGGGGGGGGGGCGAATAGGGTTGCGGCCTGGGATACTTGTAGGGCGACAGTTGCTCAAGGGTCGGCGGCAGTTGCCGTGCGGCGCAGAACCAACGGCGCGCGTGTGCAACGAGCGGAAATGGGTAAAGAGAGGGTGAAAGTTGGGGAGGAAGATGAAGATGACAAATGGGGCCCACGTTAAAGAGAGAGGGGAGGAAAGAAGTGTGGCTGGGCCTTCGGCTGAGAGAAGGGATGGAGGGAGATTGGCTGCTAAGAGGGTTTGGCCTAGGTAAGGTGTATTTTTTTCTTTTCTATTCCTTTTTGTTCTTTTCTGACTTAATCTATTACATTTTTATTTATTTATCTATTTTGGAAATTACGGGTGTCACAGTGGGCCAACATGAAAAAGGACATAGCTGAATATGTAGCTTTATGTGATGTATGCCAACGAGTGAAGGCAGAACATGAAAGGCCAGTCGGGTTATTGCAGCCATTGAAGATTCCGGAATGGAAGTGGGAAGAAATCGGAATGGACTTTATAGTTGGATTACCTCGAACCCAGTCTGGCTATGACTAAGTATGGGTTATCGTGGATCGCTTGACCAAAATCAGCTCATTTCATTCCTGTCAAGACCACATATACCACCGCGAAGCTAGCACAATTCTATATGGAGCATATTGTGTGCCGAAATGGGGTTCCGAAAAAAATAGTCTCAGATGGAGGTTCTCAATTCATCTCTAGGTTCTTGGAGAAATTGCATGAAGCTATGGGAACTCAATTGAATTTCAGTTCTGCATATCACCCTCAAACTGATGGACAAACCAAGAGAATGAATCAAATTTTAGAGGACATGTTAAGAGCTTGTGCCTTAAAGCATGGAAGAAGTTGGGACAAAAGCTTGCCATATGCGGAAATCTCATATAACAATAGTTACCAAGCAAGTTTGAAGATGTCTCCATATGAAGCATTATATGGAAGGAAGTGTAGGACACCCTTGTTTTGGAATGATACGGGAGAATCCCAAGTTTCTGGACCTGATGTGTTGCAAGAAGCAGAAAAAAGTCCAAATAATCTGCAAAAATTTAAGTGCTGCCCAATCAAGACAAAAGGGATATGCGGATAATAGGCGGAGAAACTTAGCCTTTGAAGTGGGAGTCGGATTGGGTTTGTATGAGTGATGGGACTCCCAGGGATCCGAACTACACAAGAGGGGGCCCTTGGTTTAGGATGTGCTCAGTTGGAGGCATCGTCACCGGTGAAACCTTAGTGAGTCCGTACATGCTAGTAGTCCCTTTGTAAAGGCTATTTTGTGGTCTCTTGGCCACACACCAATGGAAGTGTGTAATGTGACCGACGGGTCACGGGCATAAGGGAGGTTCTTAGTCACCGAAAGGTGATGAAATCACGGACATGTGGGTAAAGTGGTACAACCTCTGCAGAGTGATAAAAACTATCATGGTAGCCGTGCTCCCGGTTAAGAGCACCTGGATGACCTACATGATTAGAGGGAAACTTTGCTTTTGGGATGGTTATGGTATTGGTACTGGTATGGTTATGGACATGGATGATGGTGATGGTAAAAATCTGGAATAATGGTAATGGATATTGAATATGGATTTGTATCATGATAATTATGTGGGATATGATGGGACTACTTCACATAGATATAGTATAATGCTTTTTACACGTTTTAAATGTACTTTTCAGAAATTAGCCAATGTTTATTATCATGTTTTGTTTAAGCTACATGTCATACTTTCCACACTTGTTGAGTACGACATGTACTCACCCTTGCAATTCCCCCACCAACAGTTGCATGTTAGGATTGGGAGTATCACAACGTTAATGAGGAGTTCTAGGCTGTGTGCTGCAGTCAGCTTTGCCTGTGGTGTTGCTTGGAGCCGCGCTACCTTTATGCTTATTGTGCTTAGTTTGCTTAGTTAGATTATTTCTTCTGCAGTAGTACTATCATTAATGATCATTAGACTTTTAATTTGAGGATTGTTTGAATAATGTAATAAAAGTACTTATTTAATAATTTGAGTTGTGGTTATTATCTGTTTATCATTTGTGAATCACCTGTGTATATGTGTGAAACATCCTAGGCATACATATACTGCACTTGGTTCATTTTTCAGAACTGGGTGTCACACCTAGACACCCAACAAATGCCTCATCGTTGCCAACTTCCTCACTGGCAAATATATGCTCTGTTCTTCAGAACAAATGAACTCAACTGTAATGTGGCCTTCTTGCACAAATTATCGAATGAAATGATACTTTGTACGAATGTGTTTGATTCGCCTATGAGACACTCCATTCTTCATCAACTCTATGGCTGATTTGTTATCAACAAACATCCTTACCTCTTTGGGTTCTTTGCCTGTTAGTACCTCCAATAGGGTCCTGAGCCACAATGCTTGGCATGCTGCCATTGTGGCTTCTATGAACTTAGCTTCGCATGATGACAGTGCCACTGTCTTCTGTTTCTGCGAGGTCCACGATACTAAGTTGATATTGATATAAAATGTCATGCCTCCACTGCTTCGACTGTTGTTGGTACCCTGCATACCGTATACCCCTTGGGACTACAAAAAGACCAAAGGGACTTCACTTGTCTGAGTTGAAGACCTGCGAAGGCCCCACATGTCATACAGGACTGGACATGCCTCCCATCTATGGTTAGCTCTGGTACTGCCACGTGTACACTGCAGCCAGAGCTATACCCCACACATGGGATAGCTCCGGGCTAAACACTTGTGCGGCACCCCCAGACCTAACATCCGACAGAGGGAAGCTCCAGTATCGACACGTGTACATCTACACCAGACCTACCCGTCCCAGATGAATAGCTCCGAAGCTGCCACGTGTCCAAACCGCCGGACCTTCAACCTCAGCAATCAAGCTGGTGAACCCCCAATGGCTTGGACCTCCAAGGGGCAATCAAAGACTTCAAGACCTAATTAAGTGTCATTAATACCATATTAATGACACATGATCAGAAGGCCCTTAATACCAGCAACGACACTATCCGGTCCCATTACCACGCTATTAAAGGTAATTAATCTCATTAATTATGTATTAAACATTAGTAACCACCGGGGCCACATGTCAGGCGAGGCTAACGGTGTAACGGCCGGTCCTTGTACTATAAAAGGACTGGTCGACGATTCACATGACCCACAGTATCTGGGCTGAAAACTCTCTAGACCCTCTTAGACACTCAATATAACAGCTACACACCCCGTGGAGTAGGGTATTACTCTCAGGCGGCCCGAACAACGTAAATCCTTGTGTCCATTTGCCATACTCTTCAAAATCTCTGCACACCCAATACTGAACTATAAACTCCGCAAGCTACCAACGGTAGTATCGGGAGAATCGCCGGAAAAACACTCCGACAGTTGGCACGCCAGGTAGGGGTAGTGACCGAGATTTCAAGAATGGTTAACTCAGCTGCTGGATCGTCCAACGACAACCCCGCTACGCAACCTGCTGGAGGCAATCCCTCCAACACGCAACAACCAGCAGGTGCTGCAGCTCTAGCAGAAGTCATGCCTCGGCCACCACCGTCTGCACCAGCAAATCAGGCTGGACAACGGGACGGGGCATCTGCGTCGGTCACAGCGTCGGCGAATAACAACAATCCTGAACACACGCTCCATGCTGCACGTGCTCTTCTCCAACGCCCACCACCTCCGGGTGCGTCCCAGGGTGCAATGGAGCAGTGGAGGGCTAATGTGGAACATTTGGTTGCAGCAGCAGCCGATTGCATCAGCAACCAAGGTCCTCCCCCCCTCGGGGCGGTCCCCATCGCAACATAGAACTTTGTCGGGCAGACTTTGTCCGCATGCTTCCCAAAATAGGAGGCGTGCTGCGTCTCAACAAGTGACGTCATTGCCTTCCAGGGCGCAACGCACCCATACAGTAATCAGGCTTTCAACTCATGACCTCCGGGCGGAGCTTGATCGCCATTACTGTCAACAGGACGACCACGTCCATATCGATCGTGCTCACGAAAGGTGAGAGGCTCGAGACAGTCCTGCTCCCGAGAGAGTAGGAGGAGGCTGTTCTGCCCTGGCCATGCACCTACGCATGGTCCGATAGCCACAAAAGTTCCGGCCTCACCTGTCGGAGAAATTTGACGGGACTGTCAATCCCGCTGAGTTTCTCTAGATTTACTCCACTGCAATCCTTGTGGCCGGAGGTAACGAGGCCGTAATGGCCAACTACTTTCCAGTGGCTTTAACTGGGACCGCCAAGTCCTGGTTCATGAGCCTTCCACCTAAATCCATCAATAGTTGGGTGGAACTGTGCCAACAGTTCGCCGCCAATTTCGGGAGTTCATACACCCGACCAGGCACCAAACTGGACCTTTTTGCTGTCACGCAGAAGGGGGGAGAATCCCTGTGTTCCTTCATCCATAGGTTCTCCCAGGTACGAAACACTATTCCTTCTATCTCTATCGTCTCTGTTATAGTGGCATTTAGACAGGGCGTACGAGACAAGATGTTGGAAAAGTTGGTAATCAAGGAGATCACCAGCGTCATGGAGCTCTTAAGCTTGGTAGACAAGTGTGCCAAAGCTGCGGAGGGCCGTGAAATGCACTCCAAACCACCTCCAGAGGATAATAAAAAAATCCTCCAAGGGAGAAGCCACTACCCCCGGGAGTGGCAAAAAGAAGAAGAAGTCCAACAACAAGAAAAAGCTGTCGGCCGGCACACCTACTGCTGCAGCTACCGCAGCTCCAGGTGGCCGGGGGCCACGCCTCGAGAAATGACCTCGACCATCATCAGAAGACGGTGGCAACTCCAAAGTATGGTGTCCTATTCATAAGTCGAACAACCACAACATGGAAGACTGCCGAGAGGTCCAAAACCTTGCCAAGCGCTACAACAAGCGCCGGGAAGAAGTTCCTTTCCGACAAAGGGAAGGAAAACAGAAAGTCGACGAAGCTCCGGCTGAAGAGGAGTTAGGCTTTCAGGACCATAAAAAAGTCTTGAAGGCTGTTTACACCTCCGTTGACGACGACTCCGACGTCTCCGACAATGAACGTCGGAAAACCATGAACACCATTTTTGGTGGTTCGTGGGACATCACCTCCCGCCGTGTCCTCAAGACTATGCGGCAGGACATGGCTTCGGTGGCTCCCACCGCTAGGGCGGAGCCGCACCGGAATTGGATGGATACTGCCATCACTTTCGACGCGTCAGTCTTCCCTTCGAATATGATCAAAGTTGGTCAACTCCCATTGATGGTATCTCCGACCATCAACAACATCCAACTCCACCATGTAATGGTAGACGGAGGTTCAGGGCTGAACCTCATAAGCTTCGAAGCTTTCATCAAGCTTCAGCTCCGACCTTTGGACCTTCACCCCTCCTGACCTTTCTCCGAAGTAGGTCCGGGGGCATAACCCCACTTGGTGCCATTACTCTCCTCATAACCTTTGGGACTCGGGAGAACTATCGCACTAAGAAGTTGGTCTTTGACGTTGCTCAGATCAACTTACCCTTCAACGCCATTTTGGGCAGGCCAGCCTTATACAAGTTCATGGCTGCTGCTCATTATGGCTACTTGGTGTTGAAGATGCCAACACCAGCTGGTGTTCTCCGGATCCATGGAGATCGCACCGCTGGAGTGATAGCTCTGGAAGAACTTCACGCGCTTGCCACAACGCAAGAAGAAGAATCTGGAAAGGAGCAAGCTCCAAAACCATCGAGCATTCGTCATCGAGGCTCAACCTCTGCACCTCACGTGCAACTAAGCGGCGACACCGACATTCCCGTCAAAGTCGTACAAATCGGTTCCGACGCCGCTCAGACCACCCGTATATCAGGAGATCTGAATGAAAAATAGGAACTCACGCTCATCACTTTCCTACGGGCTAATGTCGACATGTTTGCCTGGCAACCGTCGCAAATGCCTGGGATCCCTAGGGAAGTGATCGAGCATAATTTGAAGATCTACCCTGACACTCGGCCTGTACATCAGAAGCCTCGGAAGCAATCAGTAGAGCGACAGAACTTCATACGACAAGAAGTGAAGAAGTTGCTCGAAGCTGGATTCATCTGAGAGTTCTTCCACCCAAAATGGCTGGCAAACCCAGTCGTTGTACCCAAGGCCGGCGGGAAGCTTCAGATGTGTATCGACTACACAACACTGAATAAGGCATGTCCAAAAGATCCATTCCCACTACCTAGAATAGATCAGATAGTGGATTCCACCTCTGGGTGTGAATTACTGTGTTTCCTAGATGCATATTCTGGGTACCATCAAATCAGAATGTCTAAGGAAGATGAAGAGCATACTTCTTTCATCACAGTAGATGGATTGTATTGTTATACTGCCATGCCATTTGGTCTCAAGAATGTAACCTCAACATTTGTATGAGCTATGTACAAAACCTTTGGAGAGCTCATCAGAGACTTAGTGGCAGTGTATGTTGATGACATCATCGTCAAGATTAAGGACAAGGAGTCACTTCTTGACACCTTACAAGCTGTCTTCGACAAGTTGCGAGTCACTCGCACGAAGCTAAACCCGGACAAATGTGTTTTCGGGGTTAGCTCCGGAAAGCTTCTTGGGTTCCTAGTAAACCACCGAGGTATAGAGGCAAATCCGGCGAAGATTAAAGCTATTGAAGATATGCGGCCACCAACCCGCATCAATGACGTCCAGAAGCTGACTGGATGTCTAGCCGCCCTCACTCGGTTCATCTCAAGACTGGCGGAATGGGCACTTCCCTTTTTCAAGCTATTGAGGAAGTCCAGACCATTCCAATGGTCTGAAGAAGCAGAAAAGGCATTTTAGGAGCTAAAGAAGCTCCTCACCACTATACCACCCTTGGTAGCTCTGAACCCCGGTGAGCCTCTACTACTTTACATTTTGGCAACTGACGAAGTTGTCAACATGGTCCTGGTTGCGCAGAGACCAGAACCATTACAGGCTCAGGAATCCAGACCTCTCCAGGAGAGTCAGGAAGTTTCTGAAGGAGAGTCTGGGTCCCAGCCCCCAGACTTGAGTCAACAAGGAGTTACTCTTGTTGAGCAAGAAGAGCCGGACCCCCCTGGGAGGGTCTAGGTCACTCCTGAAGAAGCTCTGGGTTCCTCCAACAAGGACCCGACGATCCTCGAAGAAGGTCCGGACCCCTCCGGAAGGGTTTGGTCGATGAGGAGGAGGCTCCGGGCCCCTCCGGGAGGGTCCGAACAGTCCAACACCCAGTGTACTTCATCAGTAAAGTACTCCACGACCCAAAAACTCGGTACCTGGAGGTACATATACGCAGTTCTTATTGCTTCAAGGAAGCTCCAACACTATTTCTGAGCTCACAAGATCTCAATGGTGACTTCATATCCACTGGGAGCGATTTTGCATAATCCCATCTCCACTGGGAACATTGCAAAGTGGGCAGCGGAATTGGCCGAGTTTGACCTTGAATTCGTCCCAAGACAAGCAATCAAAAGTCAAGCATTAGCGGACTTTGTGGCGGAATGGACCCCCTCTCCATCAAACCCTAGGGGCCCTAGTGAGCAGAAGCCGGAACTCAAGGCTCCGGTCTTCATCGAGCCTCACTGGACTCTCTACATCAACGGCTCCATGCAGGAGCAGGGGGTCCGAGCTAGAGTCCTTCTACTCGCTCCGACCGGGGAGAAGGTTAAATACATGGTACACCTTGACTTCAAGGTGACCAACAACATGGCAGAGTATGAAGCACTCATTTATGGACTAAAGATGGCACTATCATATGGTGTCAAATAGTTGTTGGTCAAGGGAGATTCGCAGCTCATCATTAAACAGGTGAAGGGTGAATGCTCCTGCAACCATCCCCAACTAGTTGCCTATCTCCTTGAAGTCCAGAGGCTTCAGAAGGACTTCGCAGTCCTGGACCCCCACCATGTACAATGTCTCCATAACGCTGAAGCTGATGAACTCTCGACGAAAGCGTCAACCGGAGCTCCGGCTCCCGTCGGAACCTTCGTCCAGAGGTTGTCTAAACCAACAGCTCAGCCTGCCGAACTGAGCGAAGGGGGCGAGACCAGCACCTCAAAGCTGGCAGTCTCGATGGCCCTGTTACCATGGCAGTCATCATGAGTTGTAGGTGCTGCCGGAAGCTCCGAGCAACCCAGCACGCAAGACTCAAATGCTCAAGCTAGCTCTGATGCATGGATCTCGGAGATCCGGAGCTACTTGAAACACAACTTCCTTCTTGAAGATAATGTATCTGCTGACCGGATAGTCAGATTGGCTAAAAGATACATGCTGGTAGAAGGGGATCTCTACTGGCGCGTGCTAACGGCGTCCTAATGCGGTGCATTACAAAGGAAGAAGGCTGCGAGCTCCCCGCATAAATCCATGGAGGCGAGTGTGGGAACCACACGTCTTCTTGCACGCTGGTCGGTAAAGCCTTTTGGCATGGCTTTTATTGGCCTACAGCGCTCCAGGATGCAACTGAGCTGGTGAAGAAATGTGAAGCATGCCAGTTTCATGAAAAACAAATTCACACACCGGCTCAGCCTCTACAAATGATACCTCCTACATGGCCTTTCGCTGTGTGGGTGATGGATATCTTGGGACCTTTCCCAAGAGCCGTCGGAGGTTACAAGTTCCTGTACGTCGCCATTGACAAATTCACCAAATGGCCGGAAGCAACTCCAGTTGTGACAATAAACAAGCAATCATCCATCAACTTCTTACAGTCCATCGTATGCAGATTTGGAGTCCCAAACAAAATCATAACTGATAATGGGACACAATTCACAAGCTTTGCATTCCAAGGATATTGTGAAGATCTCGGCATTCAAGTCAGCTACGCTTCCGTAGCTCACCCGACAAGCAATGGCCAAGCCGAGAGAGCAAATGCAGAAATCCTAAAAGGACTTAAGACGCGCACATATGAGCATCTGAAAAAACATGGAGCCAACTGGATCAAACAGCTTCCGCCCACTCTATGGGCCAATAGGACAACTCCAAGCCGGTCAACTGGAGAGACCCCCTTTTTCCTGGTGTATGGAGCTGAAGCAGTCCTTCCTCTAGAAATCACCTTGGGGTCACTCCGGGTCCGGACCTTCGATGATGCCGTGCAGGACCAGCTCTGGCGCGAAGACCTTGACCTCCTTGAAGAGGGAAGGTGCCGAGCAGCTGTTCGGAATGCCCGATACTGCCAAGCTCTCCGGAGTTATCACCAAAGGCATGTTCACAGCTGACAGCTCGAGGAAGGCGATCTGGTGCTATGGAGAATACAATCCAGAGAAGGGTTAAACAAACTCTCCCCCAACTGGGAGGACCCTTCCGAGTGATTAAAGTAACCCGTCCCGGATGCGTTCGCTTGGCAACCGAGGATGGGACACCTCCCCCTAATCCTTGGAACATTGAGCACCTCCGTAAGTTCTACGCTTAATATCACGGAGGTGAGACTATAGTTGCACGTAATGTATGTTATAGAGTCATTGTACAGAGTCGGGTAGCTCCTCCGGGAGAATAGCCGGACCTTCTCTGGAAGGTCCGCAAAGTTCAGGCAACACTTGTCATAGTCTCAGAACTAAAAGTGTAGCTGACTACCTTGGGTCAAACAAGAAACAAAACACACTTATCCTGGTTTCGTGCCCTAAGGGTGTACTTGTTTCCCCTGTACCCCGGACCTATAATGAAAGACATCTTTGTGTGAAAACAGACTCCACGTGCATTTACTTTGTACAAGCTCATTATTTTTTATTTTTTATTTTTCTCTCTCTTGTCTATAACAAAGTTGTGCGATTCTCAAGA
Source organism: Tuctoria greenei (assembly GCA_036927565.1). NCBI lineage: Eukaryota > Viridiplantae > Streptophyta > Magnoliopsida > Poales > Poaceae > Tuctoria > Tuctoria greenei. The sequence goes on from JAYESD010000011.1 coordinate 143,514,129, forward strand.
ATTTTTTAGATCGACTAATTCATGTACAACTAGAGTCGCATTGTTAATTCCTTAGGATTCTCATGTTGTTGAATGGCTCACTCGCCTGAATGCCACCAGCTAATCTAGGTCCGGAGTGTGCTATCGACTTAGCCTGGTCCTGCACCATAAGTACGCCACTCTACCTACACCCCGGCAGGCCGAAGTAAGGTGGGTCCTGAAAACAATTGGACTTGGAGAAAACAACCCAGTGCACTTGATTGTATGAAGAATTGTGCTCGACCCAAAAATTTCTTACGAGCATAGTAAGTCGCAACTGAGTTATAGATAGGAAATGAATTTTACTATTTTTCTTGACTTCAGTGTGCAGGAAAAATAAAGATCTCATGATTATGGTGAATTAAGCCGGAGCTATTAAAGCTCCGACATCCCCTAGATGGCTTGTAGTCGATGTTTTAAACATTGATAGCAAGCATCGCTGGAACTGCTCAGCTCCGGTAAAGCCATGGGGCTAACCATCAAAGTGAACAAAAAATGGTAGGAACACTCCAGGGGACTAACTGTTGACGCTCCAAGCGTTGATGGAGATCACTGCTGTAGCTACCAAGCTCCGATGATGGTCAAGGCCGGAGCCCTTAAGCTCCGATAACCTCAGGGGGCCTTCACTACCGAAGACTTTGGTCCTACGCTCTACAAGTCTGAAGCACACGAGTCTTCAACAACTGTTACATCCTCTTGGTACATGGTCACAATCAAATTGCGTACATCTACCAGGGGGCCAACTGGGACAAGAAGGTGTTGAAGACAAAAAATGAAATTCATAGAAAACTTGAATTTCATTCATCTGGAGACAAGAGATTACAAAATTGGAGAAAAAGAAGAGAGGATACAAGCGGGAGCTACAAAGAGATGGTCCTAGACCCTATGGAAGAACGAGGGGACCTTCTAGGCAATCTCAGAAACGCTGGTCTGGGCAGCTTCTCCCTCTTAATCGATGGGGCCTTGGAGCACCAGGTCCAGGGGGAATTGGGGGTCCCGGCTTGTGTAGCACGACAGAACAAATTCTGTGACGCTCTTGGCCAGGGATTGTCCCTCGGTTTCCAGCTGGTCCGCGATGACATCACCCATCTTGGTGAGCTTGTTGCCTGCCTAACTCAACGCCTGCAATGCCTGGTCCAGCTCTGGTTCCGGATCATCCGGACGCATAGGACTAAAACCCATTGGCGTCAGTGCATCGTTGGCTTTGCCCAGGAAGTCCAAACTTGTTGGGACTCCACAACCCTGCCACTTCGCATCTCCTCCAAGGATCTTCTGGCCACCGCAAGCTCCGAGTTCTCCCGAGCAAGACGCTCCACCTCCTTGGCGTTCTGCTGAATCTTTTCAGCATCCTGCCTTTCGAGTTTACTGAGCTCTTCCTCCCAGAAGTGGATCTCGTTCTGGCGGTTAACCAGGTCCTTCTCTCGGCCCCGCACCTTCATCTCCCTGGCAGCAACATCAGTTTCCCTCCTGTGGAGTTCTTGTCCTCGCTACCAGGCCATCTTCTCCTCTTTCTCGCAGCGCTCGTCAAATTTCTTAGTGCGCTCCTCAAGACTCTTGTCACCCAGAGTTAGTCTCTGAGTAAGCTCTTCTTCCCTCTTCACCATGTCATCCCACAGCTCCAGGAGTTTTTGCTCTTCATCCTCGAGGTTTCTCTCCCGCTCCTCAAGAGCCTCCCGGTGCTTGACGAGACTGGCGTGGATGGCGTCGAGCCTCTCTTGGCGATCATCCGCTGCGATGTTAGCAGCTTTGGCCTATTCATAGATGGCCCGAGACTGGTTGTCAAGGGATCGCGTCATGCTTTCCCTCTCATCCAGCAGCTTACCCCAGTACTCCAGGCGGATCTTCTCCTTCCTCACCCACTCTTTGTCGCAGCCAGCCTCGACTGCGCCAGCTTGGTCTCGAGTTGGAGCCGGTTGCGCCACCTCCTAAGAGTTTGACGCTCCTCCTCGAGAGCCTTGCTGTCGTGGTAAAAAGCCAGCTAAACCTAGCGAAGACTGGAGCAGGCATTGTTAATAGACAACGACAGAGGGATCGGGTCCGAACCTGCCGGGGTCATCTCCGCCGGTTCCAACGGGTTCTCCGTGACAAAAATTGGGTCCCACTCTACAAGAGCGGTTCCATGATCTTCCGCGGCACTAGGGCCGCCCTCTAGAATAGCCTCGGCCGCCGTCGAGGAAGATCCTGCTACAGAAGCTTCAACCTCCGGAGTTGGCTCCAAAGGTCCTGCCGGCAGGTTGTCAACAGGTCCCTCAAGCGGGGGACCAGCAACTTCATCTCGGCACCCTGGCTCAGGCGCGGGCATCTCTGGGACCACCACATCTGAGGCAGGCATTGAAGATTCGATCGGAGCTGAAGCTATCTCCGACTCCAACACTGGCGCCTCCTCCACTGCTAGCCCAGGCGCTGACGCTTCGACCATCATGGGCTCAGGAGCCGGCACCTCTGCAGTGATTGGCTCAGGCGCCGGAACTTCTGCAACCACTGACTCTACCGTCAGAACTTCTTCGATAATCGGCTCAGGAACCGGAGCTTCATTAACCACCGGCTCTACCGCCGGGGCATCATCAAACACCGGCTCCATCGCCGAGGCTTCAACAACATCCGGATCTAGGACTGGAACCGCAGATATCTCCGATTATGAGGCTGGAGCGATCACCATTTCAGCATCCAAACCCGGAGCTTCAACCTCCGGGGCAGATACCGCTAACACATCTTCATTCCCGTGATCCGGCGCTACCACGGGAGCTTCTGGGGATGAGTCAAGGTCCAATACCACGACAGCTGGCGCCAGAGCTGTCGCAGCCTCAGCCACCCCTTGGGGCGACGCGGGGATTGGAGCTGGAGCCTCCGCCTGCACAGCTTCAGATGTTGTAGCAGGAACAGGAGCTTCAGCCCCTCTCTTGGGTACTCTGTGGATGAAGGATGAAGATGCTCAAAACACAGTTACAACACAAAACAACTAATTGAGGTAAAAAACAAAATTTACCTTGGAAGGCTTCCGCACCAGTTAGCACGGAACCTCTTCTCTGGACGCTCAGGACTGGACCCTGTCACCACTGGCATGATAGTTCTGGAAGGTTCCCCGGAGCTTGCCGCAACCGTCGGCTCTACTTTGGTCGAGGCCCCCCTCGATCGAGAAGAACTTCCAGACCTAGAGCCTTCAACTGGTCCTGGTACTGTAGCCACACGGCCGGAACTAGCACCCCGGGGAGATGCTGATGCTAGAGTGGATGCCGCCATTGAAGACCTCCCCCTTCGGGGAGAAGGAGTCGCTGGGGAAGGAGCAGGCCTGACGGACCTCCCATCAGAGTGCTTCAACTTCCTTTTTTGGCTCGAGGGCTCGACCAACTCTTTGCCCTTGCCCGCGACTTCAACTCTCTATTCCGGGACGGAAGGGGGACCACCCTCGGAAGCTCCGGAGATCACCAACCCAGTGGTCGAACGCCTCTCAACGACACCAAGGTCATCAAGCACCGGCATCTTCTGCCAGAGCTCCCTGCTGAACTCTGCCTCCATGTTCAGAGGGAGGAAAGCCGCCGACAGAGACAAGTAGTCGTCCTCGACGTCGATGCCGTGCTGAAACTTTTTGAGGTGAAGCTCCAAGGTTGCGCCTTCCAGGTTGGACTTCAAACCGGTTTTGATCTGGTCATCGTTCATCACGCTGTTGAGGGCCCAAGCAAGCTTCTCCCTGTTCTTCAGTGGAGCCCATCTGTTGGCCAGGAAGTTGCAAAATACCGCCTGAGGGGTCACCCCTCCTTCCACGCATTGGGGGATCCTGGTCAAAGCAGGGTTGAAAGCGTCTGATAACACCGAAACTTCGCTCCAAGCTTCAGTGTCAACGTTGGGGAGGCCTACGGGCAACTCTAGCCTCTCATGCTCCTCTGTCCTGATGACAATCCAATCCTTCTTCCAGTCGTCCAACTTGCCAGAAGGGAACGACCGCAAGTACTTGAATAGGCACTTCTTGCGCTTCACAATGTAAAAGAAGCCAAGGTACTCGTCACTCTTGCCGGTGGTGTGGATGGTGAAGAAGGTGCGGAAGAGCTCGACGCAGGGAGGAATACCCACCCACATCTCGCAGAAGTGGACAAAGGTCGACACCAAAAGAATGGAGTGGGGGCCAAGGTGGTACAGCTACAGACCATAGAAGTCCAGCAGCATCAAGAAAAAAGAAGAAAAGGGTGGGATCAGTCCCACCATGGCGTACGCGGAGAAGTACACCATGTCGCCGGCGTGCTCCTTCTCGAATGGAAGCTTGCCGGCGCGGACCTGGTGGTTGAAGAAGTCACTGGACCACCCCATGAGTGCCTGGACCTTCTTCAAGTTGCCGTCGGCCTTAAGTCGGCTCTCGCGAAGACCCAACTCCATCGCAGCACAAGCGGGGCTAGGGATGAAAAGCAAGAGAAAGTTGAGAGGATTTGAGCGCAGGATCGAATGAAGGCGTAAAGAACCCCCAAACGGTGCACGCTTTCCTTCTTAAGTAAGCCCCCGCAATTCTTGGATGGAAACCGCAGAGGAGCCGATGATACAAGTCAAAAACTTCACCCTGCCAATGACAAGGGGGCCCAGGGCCACCCCGACGATCAAGTTGAGGTCCTTACCCCAGGCAAACGGTTGTCATCATGAAAGGTGGGAAACTCAAAGGCGCCGGCCTGACAAGGCGCGCGGAACCGATACGATTTTCGTATCAGGAACCGGCGACCTTCAATTGCGTGAGACCCACACGCTAAGATCTCACCTGCCGCACCCAGGATATGCCACGCGGCGGTGGTTTAACTACGAACTACTGCCAATAGCACATCTGATGATCCTTGAAGACACGACACAAAAATTGAAGGATGGACCCACCTCTGGCCAAACGACTTCATCCAAAAAGTCTCTCCCAGAGGTGGGCCCAAGGGGCCACTGTTGGTACCCTACGTACCGTATACCCCTTGGGACTACAAAAGGACCAAAGGGACTTCACCTGTCTGAGTTGAAGACCTGCGAAGGCCCCACATGTGATACGGGACTGGACATGCCTCCCATCTATGGTTAGCTCCGGTACTGCCACGTGTACACTACAGCCGGAGCTATACCCCACACATGGGATAGCTCCGGGCTAAACACTTGTGCGGCACCCCCAGACCTAACCTTCAACAGAGGGAAGCTCGGGTATCGACACGTGTACATCTACACCGGACCTACCCATCCCAGACGAATAGCTCCGAAGCTGCCACGTGTCCAAACCGCCGGACCTTCAACCTCAGTAATCAAGCTGGTGAACCCCCAACGGCTTGGACCTCCAAGGGGCAATCAAAGACTTCAAGACCTGATTAAGTGTCATTAATACCATATTAATACACATGATCAGAAGGCTCTTAATACCAGTAAGGGCACTGTCAGGTCCCGTTACCACGCTATTAAGGGTAATTAAGCTCATTAATTATGTATTAAACATTAGTAGCCACCGGGGCCACATGTCGGGCCAGGCTAACAGTGAAACGTCCAGTCCTTGTACTATAAAAGGATTGGTCGACAATACACAGGACACACAGTCTCTTGGTTGAAAACTCCCTAGACGCTCTTAGACGCTCAATATAACAGCTACACACCCCGTGGAGTAGGGTATTACACTCAGGCGGCCCGAACCACGTAAATCCTTGTGTCCATTTGCCATACTCTTCGAAATCTCTGTGCACCAAATACCGAACTACAAACTCCGCAAGCTACCAACGGTAGTATCAGGAGAATTGCCAGAAAAACACTCCGAAAACTGTCACTTGTGTCGCCGGCTAGATCACTATCCGAGTAGTCGGTGATCTCTTGCGTGCCCTTTCCTCTGGTATACAAAAGTCCAGAGTCCAAAGTCCCCTTTCAATACCTCATAATGTGTTTGACTGCCTTTTGATGCATCACAGTCGGCTTCTCCATGAATCTGCTTGATTCCAACAACAAAAGAGATATTTGGGCGTGTATGGAGCAGGTACCTCAAACACCCTATTGTCTGACAATATTCATTGGGATCGACAGGTTCTCCATCAGGATCCTTGTGCAGTTTCAGCTTGTGCTCCATGGGAGTTTTTGCCGATTTACAGTCGGCCAAGCCAAACTGTTCCAATACCTTTCTTGCATAAGCACTTGGTTTGATAGTGATTACATCCCCCTGCTGATCCACTTCTATTCTGAAATAGAAACTGAAGATGCCGAGGTCACTCATTTCAAAAGCAGACATCTAGCGCTTAAACTCTTCAATCATCTTCGGACTTGCTTTAATCACGATAAGATCATCGACGTGTACACCAACAAAAATGATAGTATAATTGTCACCTCTTTTGTACACGACATGTTATTGTGCACATTTACAGAATCTGAGGGCCTTCTGACTTCTGTCAACCTTCTAATTCCAGGCTCTCAATGCTTGCTTCAACCCATAAAGGGCTTTCTTTAACTTCAGCACCATATCCTCCTCACTCTTCTTAGTGAAACCTTTAAATTGATCAGCATACACTTCCTATTCCAAGTCCCCGTGAAGAAAAGCTGATTTCACATCAAGATGGTGAACCTCCCATCTTTGACTTGCAGCTAGTGCTAAAAACACTCTGACAGTGTCAAGTCTTGCAACTGGAGCATACACTTCTTCATAACCCACTCCTTATTTTTGAAGATACTCTTTAGCCACTAGTCTAGCCTTATGCTTGATCACCACCCTTGATGAGTCATTTTTCAGTTGTAAGCCCACTTCACACCGATAGGTTTGTGCCAGGGTGGTAATTCTATCAAAGTCCATGTTCCATTCCTCTCCATAGTCTCGATTTCTTTCTTCATGGCTTCCTTCCATTCTGGTTAGCCAATTGCTTCTTGGAAACTTGTGGGTTCTTCAGTTTCAGCCAGCAAGGCCTTTGTTATGAATATGACTTGTATTATGTAGGAGGTCAGAGGCCTCTATAAATAGATGTACAAGGATAACAATTATGCAGAAAGGCCCTTATGCAAAAGGGAAATTATAATGATACCCCTACATCTCTAACACCCCCCCCCCTAAAACTCAAGGTGCATCACGAACACTGAGTTTGGAGAGATAAAAACTATGCTGAGCTTGGGTCTGTGCCTTCGTGAAGAAATCCGCCAGCTGAAGCTGTGAAGGCACATACTGAAGATCAACACCACCATCGTGTACCTGTGCTCGTGTATAAGAAACATCAACACCAATATGCTTGGTAATAAGCTCATGCTTGACCGGATCACGAGCAATACTCATAGCACCTGTACTGTCAGACAAAAGAGGAGTCAACATACCAATAGAAACACCAAAGTCATCAAGCAACCACCACATCCAATTAACCTATGTACTCACAAGAGCCATAGCACACAACTCAGCCTCTGCAGTCAAACGAGAAACTGCTACCTGCTTCTTAGTCTTCCAAGCAATGAGGGAACCACCAAGAAAAACACAATAGGCAGAAAGAGATCGAAAGAATATGCTTTGAGTTGTAAAGAGCTAGAGCATGGAATGAATAGGCGTCTAGAGATAGTCCCACAAAGATAACGCAAGACATGGAGCAAGTGACTATAGTGGACTTGGGTGGGAGCCGAAACAAACTGACTTAGAATATGAACAGGGTACGAGATATCAGTACGAGTGACACCAAGATACACTAAACTCCCTACAATATGGCGATAATGAGTAGGATCATCAAGAGGATCACCATCAGTGGCTCGAAGATGGACATTGAGTTCCATAGGAGTCTCAACGGTACGGTGATCAGTAAGAGAAGCCCGATCAAGAAGATCCTAAATGTACTTCTCCTGAGATAGATAAATTCCCTCAGAGGAGGAGGAGACCTCAATCCCAAGAAAGTAGTGAAGAGGACCAAGATCGGACATAAGAAACTGCTCACGGAGACGGGCCTTCACAAAGGCTATGTACTTAGAATCGTCTCCGGTGATGATCATGTCATCAACATAGAGAAGAAAAAGAGTGCGACCATGAGACGAAGTGTGCACAAAAAATGTGGGATCATGAGTACTAATAGAGGAACCAGCAGAAGTGACCACATACGCAAAATATTGAAACCAAGCACGAGGGGCCTGCTTAAGACCATAAAGAGAGCATCGAAGACGACAAAACATACCCTCAGGAACAGAATACCCAGGTGGTGGCTGCATATAAACCTCCTCACGCAGCTCACCATTAATAAAGGAATTTGTTGGTACCCAGTGTACCGGGTACCCCATGGTACCGCAAGAAGTGCAAGAGAGATCCACCCGTCAGAGTTGAAGGTCTCCTCAGGCCCCACATGTCACATTTTACTGCACCTACTTCCCTCATATGGGTAGCTCCTGGGTTGACACGTGTAATAGAAGACCAGAACTAAACTTCCAACATACGGAAGCTCTGGTGTTAATACGTATACAACGACCTCGGGCCTAACCCCCAGCAGAGGGGAGCTCCGGTGCCGCCACGTGTATAGCAGCCCCGGACCAACCTTCCCGCAAGGAAAAGCTCCAGAGCTGTCACCTGTGGAGCCTCCGGACCTACACCATCAACAGGAACATGGGCGGATCTCCTTCAGTACGGATATTTAAGAGACAGTTAAAGCGGCAGTTATAAGACATAATTGCATGTTATTAATGCAATATTAATGACACACGATCAGTGCGCTGTTAATAGGGGTAACAAAAATATTAAGGCATGTTATCACACTATTAACCATGCTTAATACCCATAGACAGTGTATTAGGCTACTAAATATGCCACGGCCACCTGTCGGACCGAGAAAATGATGTAATGGTCAGTCCTTGGACAATAAAAGGACTGAGCCATACGATACAGAGGACAACTCTAGGCTGAGCCATAAACGCTTTCTAGCGATTCATAATACAACCACACACACACACACACACACACACATCCCGTGGAGTAGGGTATTACACTCAAGCGGCCCGAACCACGTAAATCTCCCGTGTCACCACCTTGGTCTTGATCTCTGCGTGTCCCAACCAAAACAAGAACCTCCGCGGGCTACACTTTAGTAATACCGGGGGAAGTGCCATAGCTACACTTTGACATTTGGCGCACCAGGAAGGGGGGCTCGAGATATCAAGATGGTGAATTCCGCCGCAAGATCTTCCAACGGCAATCGCGCTGGACAATCTGCTGGAGGCAATCCCTCTAACATGCAGCAACCAGCGGGTGCCATCATTCCGGCGGCCACTATGGCACCACAGCCACCATCTGCTCCTGCAAACAATGCTGGGAGTTAAGATGGGGCATCTGCGTCGATCACTGCATTGACAAACAACAACCCTAAGCACACGCTCATTGCTGCGCGAGCTCTCCTACAACACCCACTGCCTCCAGGGGCACCCCAGGGTGCTATGGAGCAGTGGAGGGCTGATATTGACCATTTGGTTGCAACTGCAGCCGGTGGCATTAGCAATCAAGGTCCTCCCCCTTCGGGGTGAGCACCATAAAAAAGACGGACCTTATCGGGCTGACTTTGTATGCAAGTCTCGTAACAGAGGAGACGTGTTGCATCACAGCAGGTGACTTCACTGCCTTTCGGGGCACGATGCAGCCACACCATCACCAGGATTCCGACTCATGACCTGCGGTCGGAACTTGATTGCCGTTACTGGCAGCAAGGCGGTTGCGTCCATATCAAGCGTGCTCGTGAGAGGCGAGAGGCTCGAGACAACCCTGCTCCTCAGGGAGTAGGGGGAGGTTGTTCTGCCCTGGCCATGCATTTACGCATGGTCAGATGGCCACAGAAGTTCCGGCCTCACTTGCCGAAAAAATTCAACGGGACTGTCAACCCCTCTGAGTTTCTTCAAATCTATTCCACTGCTATACCGACAGCGGGGGGTGATGAGGTCGTGATGGCCAAATAATTCCCAGTGGCTCTAACCGGGACTGCAAGGTTCGGGTTCATGAGTCATCAGCCCAATTCCATTAATAGTTGGGCGGAGCTGTGCCAACAATTCATCGCCAATTTTGGGAGTTCTTACACCTGGCCTGGCACTGAATTGGATCTATTTGCTATAAAGCAAACAACGGGGGAATCGCTACGATCCTTCATTCAACGGTTCTCTCAGGTAAGGAATACTATCGCTTCATCTCGAGCTCTTCTGTTATCATTGCATTCAGACAGGGTGTTCGAGATAAGAAGACGCTGGAGAAACTTGCGACCAAAGAAGTCACCAATGTTACAGAACTCTTCAGCTTAGCAGATAAGTGTGCTAAAGCTGCGGAGTGCCATGAAATGCACTCCAAACCAGCTCCAGAGGTCAGCAAAAAGCCCTCCAAAGCTGAAGACACTACCTCCGGCGGTAGTAAGAAGAAGAAATCCAACAGTAAAAAGAAGTCGATGGTCGACACAGCTGCTGCTGCAGCTGCTGCAGCTCTAGGTGGTCGGGGGCCACGCCCCGAGAAATGACCTCGGCCTTCATCACAAGACGGCAACAATTCCAAAGCATGGTGTCCGATCCACAAGACGGACAGACACAACCTGGAAGAATGCCGGGAGGTCCAGAACCTTACTGAGCATTATAACAAGCACTGGAAAAGTCGATGAAGCTCCGGCTGAGGAGGAGATCGGTTTTCAGGACCCCAAGAAGGTCTTGAAAGCTGTCTACAACACCGTCGATTATGACTCTGACATCTCTGACAATGAGCGTCGGAAGACCATGAACACCATTTATGGTGGTTCTTGAGATGTCACATCTCACCGCATCCTCAAAGCAATGCGGCGGGACATGGCCGCTGCAGCTCCCACTGCCAGGGCAGAACCACATCGAAAGTGGATGGACACTCCCATCATTTTTTATGCTTCGGATTCCCTCGCAACATGATCGGAGCCGGCCAACTCCCGTTAATGGTGTCTCCGACCATTAACAGTATTCAACTCCACCATGTAATGGTGGATGGAGGTTCAGGGCTGAACCTCATAAGCTTCGAAGCTTTTGTTAAGCTTCAGCTCCGGCCTTCGGACCTTCGCCCATATCGACCTTTCTCTGGGGTAGGTCCGGCGACCATTACTCCTCTCGGTTCCATCACACTCCCAGTGACCTTCGGGACTCGGGAAACTACAGAACTGAGAAGTTGGTCTTCGATGCCACGCAGATCAGTCTGCCATTCAACGTAATTTTGGGCAGGCCAGCCTTGTACAAGTTCATGGCCGCCGCTCATTATGGTTACTTAGTGTTTAAGATGCCAACACCTGCAGGCGTTCTCCAGATCTGCAGAGATTGCACCGCAGGAGTCACTGCTTTAGAAGAACTATATACGCTTACCACACTGCAAGAGGAAGCATCCAGTAAGGAGCTAGCTCTAAACCCTCCGAGCATTCGTCATAAAGGCTCTACCTCCGCACCCCATGTGCAACCAAGCGGCGACACCAACGTTCCCATCAAAGTCGTCCAAATTAGTTCTGATGCTGCCCAGACTACCCGTATATCGGGAGGTCTGAACAACAAATAGGAACTCACACTCATCACTTTCCTCTGGGCTAATGTCGACATGTTTGCCTGGCAACCGTCACAAATGCCTGGGATCCCTAGGGAGGTGATTGAGCACAGTCTGAAGATTTACCCTGACGCACGGCCTGTACACCAGAAGCCCCAAAAGCAATCAATCGAGCGACAAAACTTCATCCGATAGGAAATCAAGAAGTTGCCTGATGCTGGATTCATCCGGGAAGTCTTTCATCCAAAATGGCTAGCAAACCTAGTTGTTGTACCTAAGGCCGGCGGGAAGCTTCAGATGTGTATCGACTACACCACTTTAAATAAGGCATGTCCAAAGGATCCATTTCCACTTAGAAAAGATCAGATAGTGGACTCCACCTCCGGGTGTGAGATATTGTGTTTCTTAGATGCATATTCTAGATATCATCAAATCCAGATGTCTAAGGAAGATGAAGAGCATACTGCCTTCATAACAGTAGATGGATTGTACTATTATACCGCCATGCCATTTGGTCTTAAAAATGCTGATTCAACATTTGTGCGAGCTATGTACAAAACATTTGGAGAGCTAATTAGAGACTTGGTGGAAGTGTACGTTGATGACATCATCGTGAAGATCAAGAACAAGGAGTCACTCCTTGACAATTTACAAGCGGTCTTTGACAAGCTGCGCACCACGCGCACCAAGCTGAACCTGGACAAATGTGTCTTCGGGGTTAGCTCCGGGAAGCTTCTAAGTTTCTTGGTGACTCATCGAGTAATTGAAGCAAATCCGGCGAAGATCAAGGTTGTAGAAGATATGCGGCCCCCAGCCCGCATCAAAGATGTCTAGAAGCTAACTGGATGTCTAGCTGCCTCAGCTGGTTTATCTCAAGATTGGCAGAACGGGCGCTACCCTTCTTCAAATTCTTGAGGAAGTCCGAACCATTTCATTGGTTTGAAGAGGTGGAAAAGGCGTTTCGAGAGCTAAAACAACTCCTCACCACACTACCGATATTGGTAGCTCCGAATCCTGGTGAGCCTTTACCGCTTTACATTTCGGAAAAAACCGAAGTTGTCAGTATGGTCCTGGTTGCTGAAAGACCAGAGCCACATCCAATTCAGGAGCCCAGACCCCTCCTGGAGGGTTTGGAGTTATCTAAAGGCGTGTCTGGGTCCTAGCCCCCAGACACGGAACCTCAAGGCAAAACGCTAGGAGATCAACCTCATTTACCTGAGGGAGTTCATCTGGCCGACCAAGATGATCTGGATCCTTGTAACAAGGTTCACGTTGAACAAGAAGGAGTTTTGGACCCCTCTGGGAAGGTTCAAGAAATGCAGCATGAAGGTCCGGACCCCTCCAGGAGGTTCTGGGTCGATGGAGAAGAAGCTCCGGTTCCTTCCGAAAGGGTCCGAACCGTCCAATGCCCTGTGTACTTCATCAGCGAAGTGCTCCACGACGCCAAGACAAGATACATTGAGGTGCATAAGCTGCTTTATGCAGTTCTTATTGTCTCAAGGAAGCTTCGTCACTACTTCCAAGCCCAAAAAATATCAGTGGTAACTTCTTTTCCACTGCGTGCAATTTTGCATAACCCTAACTCTACTGGGAACATAGCAAAGTGGGAAGCGGAACTGGCCGAGTTCGATCTAGAATTCGTGTCACAACATGCAATCAAAAGTTAAGCTTTGGCTGACTTTGCGGCGGAATGGACTCCCTCTCCATAAAACCCTGGGGGCCTCAGTGAGCAGAAGCCGAAACCCAAAACTCCGGTATTCATCGAGCCTCACTGGACTCTGTACTTTGACGGCTCCGTGCAGAAGCAGGGGCCTGGAGCTGGAATTCTTCTCCTCGCTCCGACCGGGTAGAAGGTCAAATATATGGTTCACCTCGATTTCAAGGCGACCAAAAACATGGTGGAGTATGAAGCTCTCATCTACAGACTCAAGGTGGCACTATCCTTTGGTGTCAAACAACTTCTGGCGAAGGGAGATTCACAACTTATCATCAAACAAGTCAAAGGTGAATGCTGCTGCAACAATCCCCAGCTAGCTGCTTATCTCATTGAAGTCCAGAGGCTCCAGAAGGACTTCAAAGTCCTGGATCTCCACCATGTTCAGCGTCTTCGCAACGCTGAAGCTGACGAACTCTCGACGAAAGCCTCAACTGGAGCCCTGGCTCCTGACGGAATCTTCATATAGAGGTTGCCAAGACCAACAACTCAGCCTATTGAACTGAGCGAAGGGGGCAAGACTAGCACCACGAAGCTGGTAGCCCCGGTGGCCCTGTTACCATGGCGTCCACCAAGGGTCATAGGTGCTGCCGGAAGCTCTGAGCAACCCAGCACACAAGACTCAGAAGATCAAGTTAGCCCCGATGCATGGATCTCAGAGATCCAGAGCTACTTGAAAGACAATATTCTTCCTGAAGACAGTGTATCCGTTGACCGGATTATCAGATTGGCCAAAAGATTCACGTTGGTAGAAGGGGATCTCTATCGGCGCAGTGCCAATGGCATCCTAATGCGGTGCATTGCAAGGGAAGAAGGCCATGGTATTCTCACAGAAATCCCTGGAGACGAGTGTGGGAACCATGCTTCTTCTCGCACGCTGGTCGGTAAAGCCTTCCGACATGGTTTTTACTGGCCTACAGCACTTGAGGATGCGATTGAGCTAGTGAAAAAATGTGAAGCGTGCCAATTCCATGCAAAACAGATTCACACACCGGCTCAGTCACTACAAATGATACCTCCTACATGGTCATTCGCTGTGTGGGGCATGGACATCTTGGGACCTTTCCCAAAAGCTATCGGAGGTTACAGGTTCCTATATGTCGCCATCGACAAGTTCACCAAGTGGACGGAAGCAACTCCAGATGTGACAATCAACAAGCAATCAACAATCAAGTTCTTGAAGTCCATCATATGCAGATTTGGAGTTCCGAACAAATTCTTAACTGACAACGGAACTCAATTCACAAGTGCTACATTTTAAGAATATTGCGAAGACCTCGGCACTCAACTTTGCTACGCCTTAGTAGCTCATCCAGCAAGCAATGAACAAGCCAAGAGAGCAAATGCAGAAATATTAAAGGGACTCAAGACGCGCACATATGAGCGCCTGAGAAAGCACGGAGCCAACTGGATTGGAGAGCTTCCGTCCACATTGTGGGCAAACAGGACAACACTTAACAGGTCAACTGGGGAAAGTTCCTTCTTCCTGGTGTACGGAGCTGAAATAGTCCTTCCTCCAGAGATCACCTTGGGGTCCCTCTGGGTCCAGACCTTCGACGAAGCCGCGCAGGACCAGCTCCGGTGTGAAGACCTTGACCTCGTCGACGAGGGATGGTGTCAAGCAGATGTTCAGAATGCATGTTATCGACAAGCACTCTGACGCTATCATCAAAGGCATGTGCGCAACCGACAGTTGAAGAAGGTGATCTGGTGCTTCAGAAGATACTAACCCGTGAAGGGATGGACAAACTTTCCCCCAGCTGGGAAGGTCCCTTTCGAGTAATCAAAGTATCCTGGGTCGGATGCGTTTGCTTGGCAACTGAGGATGGGACTCCGCTTCCCAATCCTTGGAACATCGAGCACCTCCGTGTGCAATTATTTTTAAGTTTTATTCCAAGTAATTCACATGCATTACAAGTTTTATTGATGGTCTCTTTGGATCCTAACATTGCTGCATAGTCTACTTTCCTAGACGCCAAGCCAACATAGGTCCGGAATGTGCTATCAACTTAGCCTGGTCCTGCACCCTAAGTACGCCGCTCTACCTACATCTCGGCACGCCTCAGTAGAGTAAGTAATAAAAAAGGCATGCGGATCCAGAAATATTAAATCAATATGCTTGATATCATGTCGAGTTTCTTCAGACCTAAAGCTTAAATAAGAACGATAAGTCACAAATGATTTATAGACAAGAGGATGAATTTTACTGTTTTCTTGTCTTTAATGTGCAGGAAAAACATAAATTCATAGCGATGGTGAATGACACCGGAGCTACTAAGCTCCGACATCCTCCAAGGGGGACTACCATCGACGTTTTATGCGTTGACAGTGGGAGTCGGCGGAGCTACTAAGCTCCGACAACCCCTGGAGGCCTATCATCGACCACTCGTGTGTTGGCATCATCCACTACCGGAGCTACAAACCTCTGACAATCCCAGGGGGCCAATAGTCGACGTATCGAAGAAAAAGACTTCGGACCTAAAATCTAAAAGTTTGAAGTGTTCAAGTCATCAACATGCTGTCAAATCCTTTTGGTATATGTACACACTACAATTGTGCACATATACCAGGGGCCAACAAGACAAAGCACAGTATATTGAAGACAAAACAACAATAAAGTGAAATTCATAGTGGATTTCATTATTTCGAAGCACTGGATTACATAATTGGGAGTAAAACAAAAGGTAAAAGGAAAAAGTCTTAGCTACTGGAGGGTCTAAGACCTGCGGAAGAATGAAGTGACTTTCTTGGCAACCTCTTGAACGCTGGCCTTGGCGGTGCCTTTTTCTTCAGCAATGGGACCTTCAAGCACTGGGTCCAGGGAGAATTGGGGGTCTCGGCTCACATAGCACGTCGGCTCATATTCCGCGATGTTCATAGCCAAAGACTTCCCCTCTGTCTCTAGCTGGTCCGCAATGACGTCACCCATCATGTCGAGTTTGCCGCCAGCACCATTGAGGGCCACCAACGCTCAATCCAAGTCCAGCTCCGGGTTGTCCGAACATACGGGACTGAAGCCTAGTGGTGTCAGCGCGTCATTGACTTGCCCCAAGAAGTCCCACACTTGAATGGACTCCATGTCCTTCAAGCTTCGAAGCTCCTCCAGCGACTTCTGGGCAGCCGCAAGCTCTGAACGTTCACGAGCGAGGCACTCGACCAATTTGGCATGCTGCTGCATATTCTCAACAACTTGCTTCTCACAGTCGGTTAGCTCTGTCTCCTGAAGGTGGATGCGGTTCCACCTTTCCGCCAGGTCCTTTTCCCTGTCTCTCACCTTCCCTTCCATGGTAGCAACGTCAGCTTCTCTTTTCGAGAGCTCCTGCCCCAGTTTCAGTACTTCTCCTTCTCTTCTTTGCTCTGTAGATCCAGCTTTTTGCTGCGATCTGCCAAATTCTATTCGCCCAGAGTCAACTTCTGGGTGACCTCTGCCTCCCTCTTCACTATATCCTCCTGCTGCTCCAGGAGCTTTTCCTCTTTCGCATCAAGGTCTGCTCGATGCTTCAGGAGGATTTCATTCAATTCACTGAGTTTTTCATGACGCTCATCAACAGCATCACTAATCCCCTTGGCTTGCTCTAGGATCTCCCTAGAGTTAGCGTCGAGCGCCCTGATGGCAGCCTCTTTTTCCTCTAGTAGCTTGTCCCAATATTCCAACCAGACCTTTTACCTCTTGGCCCACTCCTTCTGGTCGGCCAGTCTTGTCTGTGCAAGCCTGGTCTCAAAGTAGAGCCTGTTGCACCAACGCCTTAAGGTGTTGCGCTCCTCTTCCAGGGCTTTACTCTCGTGATCAAAGGCGAGTTGGACTTGCCTGAGACTTGAGCAAGCATTGTCTATGGACAACACCAAGGGGATAGGATCCGGACCCACTGGGATCAACTATGCTGGCTCCAGAGGATTTTCCATCACAAAAATTGGGTCCCACTCTATAAGGGTGGTCCCCTGACCTCCTGCAGCACTAGGGCCACTATCGGGAAGCCCTTCAACAGCGGTAGAGGAAGAACCCACTGGGGGAACTCCCACCTCTGGACTGGAAGTCGAAGGCGCCGCTTCTGGGTCTTTGGTCACCGGCTCCGAGGGTGGAGGAACCGTCACCACCTCTTCACGTAGCTCCGGCTCTGGTTCAGCTACCTCCGGGGCAATGGCAGGGGCTTCATCTGGGGCATCTACTGCTGCTGTATCAGACGTCAGCACGTCAACTCCTTCTGGTTCAGCGACCGGAGCTTCAAACATTTCTGGCTCAGCCGCTGAACCTTCAAAAACTTCTGGCCCAAGGGCCGGAGCATGAACCATCTCCGGCTCAATGGCTGGGGCTTACATTGTCTCTGGCTCAATGGCCAGGGCTTTGATGACTTCTGGCTCAAGGGCCGGAACTTCTGGTGCCGCTGTCGTCACAACCACTTCTGGTTCAAGGACCGGAGCTTTGGTGACCTTCGGTTCAGAAGCCGGAACCTCCGACATCTCCAACTCCTACCCCGGAACTTCAGCCTTTGGCACTGATGCCAGGGGTACATCTTCAACTTCTCCTCTATGGTCCGGCACTACCACAAGAGCTTTAGGCGACTCTTCTAGATCCAAGACCACGACAGCTGGCGTCGGAGCTGCCGTGACTTCTACCACCACTTGAGAGGAGGCTTAGTGCTCAAAGCTGGAGCTTTAGCATGCGCATCCACAGTTGTTGCGATAGACGCCGAAGTTCCTGACCCTTTATTTGACACCCTAGAAATAAAGGGATGAGAAGATTAAAAACACAACAAGAATAAGACTAGCATTTTCAGGTGAGCACTGGATGCTTACCTATGGATGCTACCACCCTAGTCGCCTCGAAACCTCTTCTTTTGAGGCCCGGAGCCAGAGCCCACCAAGTCTGGTGAGACAACGACTTCGGACCTCAGTTGAGGACCACTTGCAGCAGTCGAAGTCCTCTCGGTCGGGGCTTCTCTTGGCTGGGAAGAACTCTCAGACCTGGAGCTCTTAGCCGGCACTGAAGCCGGTGTTGACTGCCCGGAGCTAGCGCGTGTTGAAGATGCCTGCGCCGGAGGAGGTGCAACCACCAAAGACCACCTCCGCCGGGGAGAAGGAGCTGTTGTAGAGGGAGCAGCCCTGACAGACCTCCCATCAGCGTGCTTCAGTGTCCTCTTCCAGTTGGAGAGCTCGACTGGCTCTTTGACCTTGCCCTTGCCAATGTCTTAAACCCTCCGGCTCGGAGCGGAGGCAGGCCCTCCTTCGGAAGCTCCGGGGATTAGCAACCTAGAGGTCGGACGCCTCTCCACCTCACCAAGGTCATCAAGTGCCGACATCTTCCTCCGGAGCTCTCTACTGAACTGTGCTCCATGTTCAGAGGAAGGAAAGCTGCCGGCGGAACCAAGTCATCGCCGTCGACGTTTATCCAACGCTGGAATTTCTTGAGATGAAGCCTCAAAGCTTCGTCACCGAAGTTGGACTTCAGACTAGTTTCAATCCGGTCATCATCCATCATGCTGTTGAGGGCCCAGGCGAGCTTCTCCCTCTTCCTCAACGGAGCCCATCTATTGAGCAGGATGTTGTAGAAGACAATCTGAGGGGTCACTCCACCCTCCACGCATTCGCGGATCTTGGTCAGGACGGGGTTGAAGGCATCTGACAGCTCTGGAACTACACTCCAAGCATCAGTGTCAATGTTGGGGAGTCCTCGGGGGCAGCTCCAGCCTCTCGTGCTCCTCCACTACAATGATGACCCAATCCTTCTTCCAGTCATCCCATTTGCCGGAAGGGAATGACTTTAAGTACTTGAAGGGGCAGTTCTTGCACTTCTCGAAGTAGTAGAAGCCAAGGAGCTCAGTCCCCTTGCTGGTGGTGTGGACGGTGAAGAAGGTACGAAACAGCTCGATGCAGGGGGGAACACCCACCCACATCTCCTAAAAGTGGACGAAGGTCACCACTAGGAGAAGAGAATGGGGGCCAAGATGATACAGCTGAAGACAGTAAAAGTCCAGCAGCATTAAAAGAAAGGTTGAAAAAAGTGGAATCAATCCGACCATGGCATATGCAGAGAAGTACACCATGTCGCCATTATGCTCCTTCTTGAACGGGAGCTCGCCAGCGCGGATCAGGTGGCAGAAGGAGTCATTGGACCACCCCATATAGGTATGGACCTTCATCAAATCGTCCTTGCTCTTGAGGCGGCTCTTGGGAAGACCCAATTCCATCACGGCAAAGTGGAGCGAAGGAAGAGAAAGCTAGGCGAAGTGTGGGAGGCTCTGAGCGCAAGTTTGATCAAAAGTGTAAAGATTCCTCAAACAGTGCGTGCTTTCCTTCTTAAGTAAGCCTCCGCGATGCTTGGATGGAAACCGCAGCGAGAGCGAAGTCACTTTTCAAAGGTCTACCCCGTCAATGACGAGTGAGCCCGGGGCCACCCCGACGAAGAGATCGAGGTTCTTACCCTAGGCGAACCGTTGTCATGATGGGCGGCGGGAAACGCAAAGACGGCACCCTGACAAGGCGCGCGGAACTGATACGGTTTCCGTATTGGGAACTGGCGACCTTCAATTGTGTGAGATCCACACTCAAAGATCTCATCTGCCGCATTCATAACAAGCCTCGCGTGGATGGTTCAATCCCGGATCATCGTCCCAACGGCACATCAGAAGACTTTGAAGTCGAGGCGCAGGAATCGAGGATGGCCCCACCTCCGGTAGAATAACTTAACCCAAAGGATTTCTCCTAGAGGTGGGCTCGGGGGCCACTGTCAGTACCCAATGTACTGGATACCCCAGGGTACCGCAAGAAGAGCAAGAGAGATCCACCCGTCAGAGTTGAAGGTCTCCTCAAGCCCCACATGTCACATTGTACCGCCCCCGCTTCCCTCATATGGGTAGCTCTTGGGTTGACACGTGTAATAGAAGACCGGAACTAAACTTCCAACATACGGAAGCTCTGGTCTTAACACGTATACAACGACCCTGGACATAACCCCCAGCAGAGGGGTGCTCTGGTGCCGCCACGTCTATAGTAGCCCCGGACCTACCTTGCCACAAGGGAAAGCTCCGGAGCTGCCACTTGTGGAGCCTCCGGACCTACACCATCAACAGGAACATGGGCGGATCTCCTTCAATACGGATATTCAAGGGACAATTAAAGCGACATTTATAAGACATAATTACATGTTATTAATGCTATATTAATGACACACGATCAGTGCGCTGTTAATAGGGATAACGCAGCTGTTAAGGCACATTATCACACTATTAACCATGCTTAATACCCATAGACAGTGTATTAGGCTACTAAATATGCCACGGCCACCTGTCGGGTCAGGCAAATGATGTAATGGTCAGTCCTTGGACTATAAAGTACTGAGTCGTACGATATAGAGGACAACTCTAGGCCGAGCCAGAAACTATGCTTTCTAGCGATTCATAATACAACCACACACACATCCCGTGGAGTAGGGTTTACGCTCAGGCGGCCCAAAACACGTAAATCTCTCATGTCACCACCTTGCTCTTGATCTCTACGTGTCCCAACTGAAACAAGAACCTCTACGGGCTACACTTTAGTAGTACCGGGGGAAGTGTCGTAGCTACACTTCGACAACATTCTTTATATCAAGCTGAGAGATGGACCGGTCACGAAGAGAGTCCACAACAAGTAGAGTGCGAACAGTGGTCATGTGAGCGATAGGAGCAAATGTCTCATCATAGTCATGACCATGTTCCTGCTGAAAGCCACGAGCGACTAATCGAGCCTTATAGCGCTCAAGTGAACCATCAGAGTGGGTCTTAACCTTATAGACCCACTTACAGGTGATAGGACGAACACGTGGGGGATAGAGCACAAGTTCCCACGTGTCGATGCGTTCAAGAGCAGCAATCTCCTCAGCCTCGCATGCTGCCATTTCGGATGAGGAACAACATCACGTCACATAGCTGGCTGAGAAAGAACGGCAACAACAAAACTAGAAGGAGAGTACTGATGAGGAGGCTGATGAGAACGATGACCACGTCCAAGAGGTTGCCCAGGAGAAGAATCATCAGAAGAAGATGATTCCTCAGGGGAAGAGGGTGCCTCAGGAGAAGATGGGTCATCAGACGAAGAGGATTCAACTAAAGTTGATGGCTCACCAGAAGAAGGCACAACTCGTTGAGTGTAAATCTGTGTCACTAGAGGCTTCATAGTATAGTCAGGGACCATAGAAGATGGCTTTGAAGAAGACACTATGGGGGCATGACACCGAGTGTGAAGGAGGTATACTAGCAACAGGGGTATCTGGAAGGAATAGGAATGAAATCGGATCGACTAAAGATACAGGAGGAGTATCCAAAGAAGGACGAGGATAGAAAGGACGTATCTCATCAAATACAACATCCCGTGAGATCCTCATCCGCTGACCAACAGGATCCCAACAACGATACCCCTTATGCTCAGCACTATATCCAAGAAAAACACACTCGACCGACTAAGCAGTGAGCTTAGTGCGCTCACGAGGTGCGAGTAACACATAGCAGACGCAACCAAAAAGATGAAGGCTGGTATAGTCAGGCATCTTGCCAGTAAGATGTCGAAAAGGAATCTCACCCTGAAGAGCAGACAAAGGATGAATGTTAATCAGGTAAATAGCATAGAAACAACCTCGGCCCAAAAGTGAGGAGGAACAGAGGAAGCAAGCAGAAGAGTACGAGCAGTCTCAAGGAGATGTTGATGCTTGCGTTCGGCCACACCATTCTGTGGATGTGCACCAGGACAAGAAAACTGAGCAAGAGCGCCTTGCTCAGAAAGAACCTGACGAAGAGCATCAGAAAGGTACTCGCTAGCAGAATCGACATAAAAAACATGAATAGACGTGTCAAAATGAGTGTGGATCATAGCTGAAAAAGTTTTATAGATAGACAAGGCCTCACTATGATGTTTCATAAAGTAAATCCATGTGTGGCGAAAAAAGTCATCTATAAAAATGATGTAATATCGGTGTCCTACTTTGGAAACAAAAGGAGCTGGACCCCATACATCAGAATGAACAAGATGAAACGGACGCTCAGACACTGACTCACTAGAAGGATAGGGAAGCTAAATCTGCTTCCCTAATTGACAATCTTGACACTGAGCTAAACACTTAGAACCTGAAACCGATCCTAAAAGACCACTACGGACTAGGACTAACCGACGAGAGCCACATAAATGACCCAGAAAATGATGCCACTAAGCAAACGACGAGGTAGACGAAGCAGCTAATGCGGAACCATCAAGACTAGCAGGCGCAGCAGAAGGAATACGAAGCAAGTCAAGCTCCCAAAGGCGCTGTGAGTCACAATGATGGGGGACAATGCCAACTAAGTGATCCGTGCGACGATCCTGAACATAACAAAGATCAGAATCAAGAATTACTCGACAACCATGATCAGTTAGCTGACCAGCAGATATAAGTTGCATGGCCAGACCAAGAACATAAGAGACATTATGAACATGAAAAAAGTCAGATAAAAGAGTGCCCTGTCCAACAACAGTAAGAGGGGAACCATTGACAGTATGAACAGTAAGAGAACAAAAGGATGATCTTAAAGGAGATAGACTGGTACGATAGGGAGTCATATGGAACAAGGCACCATAATCAAGAATCCATGGATGGGTACCTAGAGCTGAAGTGGTAGGTGGTCCCTCAGTGGAAGACTTAGAAACACCAGTAGAACCTGAAGGTGCAGAAGACTGAGTCACAGAACCAGCAGCTCCTAATGGTGTAGATGCAATGAGGCGACGAGGAAGCATGAGCATCTGTGCATATTTAGTAGTAGAACCCCTCTCAGAGCCTCCAGTACTAGCACCACCAGCACTCTGTGAAGAACGGCGAGTCTAAGCCTTCCTCTTTTTGAAAAAACTTGCCTTCTCATGCCCATCTTTACCACAATAGTCACAATGAAGACCACCACTTTCTCCAGATGCAAAAGGAGGAGCGACAGAAGAAGGTACTGTCGGTGGAGTAGAAGTGTGATGAGGAGGCGACACTGAAGAACGAGTAGCCAATACTAAAGAAGACTGTAGCAGACCAGCGGCACAAAGACGAGTCTCCTCATTATGAACGCTAGCTAGAGCGTCCATAAGAGAGACACAAGGGTGATGAGCAAGCAGCTGAGCACGAAGAGGCTCAAACTCATCACGGAGCCGAGTCAAAAAGTCGTATGTGCAAAAAAATTCAAGTGCACCCTTCTGACTCTGACAAGATGAACAGGTACCCGTTGACAACTGAGGACCGAGAGTGTCAAGCTGACACCTAATAGCAGACATCTGAGCGAAGAACTCATCTACTGTGGCATCTTCCTGTCATAAAAGTTGCTCCTGACGAATAGCAAGATAGGTAGACTGACCAGTAAGCTCATAGCGGCAATGCAAAAAAGCTCACATCTGATGTGCATACTCAAACTCCACTATATCAGCAGACAGACGATCCTCCATACTAGCAGCAACAATAGCACTTGCATGAGCATCCTCATCCAACCACGTCCTGTAAACACTAAACTGAGACTCATAGGAAGCCAGACGAGTCTCATAATCTTCAAGTAACTTCTCCTTCTCATCCTCAATAGCCTTCTCTGGAATTACAGGCTATGAAGGAGCAGTAGGACAAGGTGGGCATTTGAGATCACCCGTAAAGAACTCCCAAAGATGCATACCACACATATGTAGATGCATGCGGGAAACCCAATCGCGATAGTGGTGTCATTGAAAAGCACCGGACAACGCGAGACTAGAACCCCTCTCGAAGAAGAAGTCATCTTGATCAGACAACAGGTGACAGCGATAGTGCAAAATATGTAGCAGCGGCGATGGCTAGAGCACAAAAAAATAGACGGTACAAGCTGCAGTTTTTTTTTAATTTTTTTTGAGAGCAAACCCAACAGCTTACACCGCTGGTTCAGATCGAACCTAGGGGCGGCGGCGGGTTGAAGCAAGGACGACAGAAGCTTCCAGGCAAGACTCACGTCAAGGACAAAGGCAGGAACCAGGAGCAGCACACGTGAAGGCACACGTGAAGGCAGACAGGAACCGGGGCTTCCAGGCAGCAACAGTAGCCAATACGTGAAGGCCAGAGGCAGGAACCGAGCTGCTCCTTTGTTCCACGAGCGTTGACCAGGACAGATCTGTTGCGGGACGGAGGCACCAAGACAGCATTGTTCACAAAGGAGGCTGTCGGGCAGAGACGGCAGAACAAGCCGTCGCACGGCAGCGGGAAGAGCTCCCGACAAGGATGAGCCGTGAATACAGATAGGGATGGCAATTGTACCCGCGGGTTCGGGTACCCGACGGGTATTGCGTCTGACAGGTGCGGGTACGGGTAGAAATTTTTACACACGGGTACGACCCGTACCCGACCCGATGGTACGGGTTCGGGTTCTAATTCCTACCCGCAGGTACCCGACGGGTTACCCGAGATTTAAAACTCGGCCCATAGAAAAACAACACAACCCATATAGCCCACCTCACTAACAAATCAACCTGCAGATCGACGGCTCTACCCTACCCCGACTCCGGTCTTCAGTTCCGTTGGGTGAGACGACATTACTGGGTTTGGTGCGGCTCGTGGAGTCAGATGCGTCAGGATCTGGCCGCATCGGGAAGGATGTGCAGGGCGGCGGGGCGCCTTGGGCGCGAGGTGGCGAGGGCGCGAGGCGCCATGGACACGTTGGGAATAGGTACGGGGCAGCGGGGCGCTTTGGGTGCGGTGCGGCAGGGCGCCCATGCCCATCGGGAAGAGACGCGGACGGCGGCATGCACATCGGGAAGTGCTCGAGCGGAGGTTATTGGCCGCTGGTGAGCTGACTAGGCCGAATAGGTTGTGGGCCGGTGGGTTCACAGTTGAATAGGATTTTTTCTGTTTGAGTTGATTGCGCCAACGACAGGGAGGGTAAGAGTTTAGTCCCACCTCGCGATGCATAACACAGCTGGTACCAGGTGCGAGTATAAATAGAGGTCCGGATGCCAGCTCTAATGCATACTAGCTGCATGCTAACGGGTACCCGAAACCCGCCTGAAACCCGACGGGTTCGTGTTTGGGTACCATTTTTTACACGCGGGTACGAGTTCGGGTATGAAAATTTACCCGCGCATAATTTTTTTCGTGTCGGCTTTTTACTCTACCCGATCCGAACCTGACCCGTTGCCATCCCTAAATACAGCCGCAGTAACAAGCGGCGAAAAAAAATTCCGGCGAGATAAGATGGCTAGAAAATATCTACTCTAATCGTGGTTCTAATACCATGTTATGAATATGACTTGTATTATGGAGGAGGTCAGAGGCCTCTATAAATAGAAGTACAGAGATAACAATTATGCAGAAAGACCCTTATACAAAAGGGAAACTACAAAGATACCCCTACATCTCTAACAGCCTCATCTTCAGAATCTCCATATTCTAGTTCTATCACTGGTGCTCTTCCCAATATCTCTGCGAGAGGTTTATACTTGACTGTTCCACCATACGTACTCTCATCGCTGGAAGAGAATGATATGCCCGTGCTTGGTGCGGCTGACTGAATACTTGCAGGAGTTGCATCAAGTGTTCCCCTGCTTGACACTGGTACTGCCCCGTCTCTCACTACTACAAAAAACATTTTCACAGGCGCCTCGATTTTTCAAACACAGGCGGTCCGTAAAATTGTGACTGTGATGACGAATGATACAATAACCGCCTGTAATGACAGAACATCACAGAAGGATTTTAATAAACAACCGCCTGGATAAATACATTATTTTCTTAGACGGTTGTTAATTAAGAACCGCCTGTGATGTAACTAACATCACAAGCGGTTCTTAATTAACCAACGCCCAAGAAAATACATGATTTCCACGGCGGTCATTGTTTAAGAACCGTGTGTGATGCTAAGCTCCTGTCAAGCTAATCACTGCACAGCAAGCTCTTGTAGATGCAAGTAACACCATGGCTCATCATTTGGATTAATGAAGGCATCAATTTGAAGCCCAACGATCCTTGGAAGGATTTTTCCATCCATTTAAAGGATTTCTTTCCCTCCTGTCCATTTAAAAACTTAGGAAGATGCTCCTTTCTCAGTTTTAATGCTCAAATATATTTTTACTAAAAATCAGTACATACTTTCTTAGTGCTTCACACAAACGAGATAACGAACAAATTCAATCACAAATCTTGTTTTTACACTTTCATTGGGATTTAAACTTAATATTTTAAGCATAGATTTATCAACTAAGTGAAGCTTCCTTATCACACATGTTAATGGCAGTTATAAGTGAAGGATGTGTCGAATCTAACGAAATCTCAATGGGACTGAAGATAAAGAGATCCTATATATGAGTGGCAATGTCCAGGTTAAACAACGTGAAGCTATGATGGCAACCTTCAACAACATGAAAAGTGATGCCAAGGTTATGCTTGCATCAACCAAGGCATGTTGTGAGGGTATAACACTTGTTGGGGCAAGCATAACCTTGACCAAGGTTATGTTTGCCCTCAACAAGTGTCATAACATCACAACATGCCTTGGTTGATGCAAGCATAACCTTGGCATCACTTTTCATGTTGTTGAAAGCTGCTGTCATAGCCTCATGTTGTCCAACCTGAACATTGTTACTCATATGCAACATCTCTTTGTCTTCGGCCCCGTTGAGATTTCGTTAGCTTCGACACACCCTTCACTTGTAACTTCAATTAACATGTCTCATGAGGAAACTTCAATTATTGATAAATCTATGCTTGAAAGATTAAGGTCAAATTCCTATGAAATGGTAAAAACCAGATTTGTGATTGAAGTCGTACGCTTCGCCGCTTGTGTGAAGCACTAAGAGAGATGGTACTGATTTGTGGTCAATATATTCAGCCATTAGAACTGATAAAGTAGCATCTTCGTAAGTTTTTAAAATGGGGAGAAGAGAAAGAAATCTTTTAGGGCTTGTTTGGGTGTACTCAATCTAATTGGATTGAAGTGGATTGAAGTGAAGAATAAACTACTTTTCTCCTCAATCCACCTCAAACCACTTATTTTGAAGTGGACCCACTCCTATCCAAACAAGCCCTCAAATGGACGGGAAGTATCGTCAGACTTCAAGTGAAGCTTTTAACAATCCAAATGATGAGTCTCAGGTGTTACTTGCATCTACAAGAGCTTGCTGTGAAGGGATAAGCTTGACAGGAGCTTCAAGAGTTGTGCTTCTAGATGTTGTTTGGAACCGAGCTGTTGGAAGGCAACCTTGATCGTCATAGGTCAGAAGAAATTTATATACACATACTGAATTTAATAATGTTCAAAACAGAAGCTAAATTTAATAATGTTCAAAACATGCTATCTAAAGCTGGAATAGAGCATCAATTTCAGAAGATACAAATATATACAATATATATCATACATTTTTTTAGCATTAACATCTTCTCGCATATAGGGTTTCAAATTCTTTTTAATGCTTCTCTCTACGCGCTTGATGTTTCCTGGTTCGGTGAAAAGGTACATCTCTTCATACTGATTATATTCCTCTTCATTATCTCCCACATTCTCAACCCCAACGATATCTTGCTTTCCAGAAATAACTACGTGCATCTTCTCAGTTTCTAGATCTTGAACATAAAAAACTTGTGCAACACTATCGGCGAGAACCCACATGTCATCTTTATAACCCACTTTATTCAAGTCTACCAGTGTCAGCCCATAATTGTCCACTTTCACACCATCAGGATGTTTGACCCATTAGCACTTAAATACAGGCATTACCATTCTTTCGCCATAATCGAGTTCCCATATTTGCTCTATGACCCGAAGTATGTGGTCTTTTGCTCTTTTGTGAATCATAAGCCTCAATACGAACACCACTATTTTGTGCAACACTCTTACCATCTTTTTCTTTAGTGTAAAATGTGTAACCATTGATGTCATATGCTTGCCATGATGTCACCAAAGCAAATGGGCCAGAAGCTAACTTCTTCATTGTTGCCTCTTCTATAGTGTTTCCGTATGGTATATTTTTTTCCATTAACCATTCAGTGAAACATCTTCTGTGCTCTTTCATGATCCAGTCCTCTGTGCGGTCTTGGTTTTTTTCACGAAGCTTAATTTGGTGTTCCTCGATGTACGACTCAGCTATTGCGAGCTGTTGTAGTACACCAAAATGTGGACGGTGTACATTCTTGTAATCTTGAACGATAAAAGTTTTCATACCCACTTTGCCTCTCCCACGTAGTCTACCCTCATGTACTTGTATAGGCACACCTATCGATTTTCCATCTTTGATGTAATCAGCGCAACCCTCAATCACTTCTTCAGTGGTGTATCCTTCCATAATTGAACATTAAGGGTGAGCACGGTTCCGTGCATAACCTTTTAATACTCCTAAATATCTCTTCAACGAAAACATATGATGTAAATATAGTGGCCCCAATGCTTTTATCTGATCAACAAGATGTATGATTAGTTGTACTTGCATATCAAAAAAGGATGGTGGGAAACACATCTCAAGCTTGCACATAGTCTCGGCGATGTATGTTTTCAGATAGTCTAAATCTTCACGTGCTATCACCTTTTGCGATACTGCATTGAAGAAGTAACACAAATGTGTGATGACAACTTTAATATGCTCAGGTTTTATGACTCTTATTGCAATGGCGAGGAACACTGTCATCATCATGTGACAGTCGTGAGAATTATAACTGAATAAAGACAAGTCTTTCATCGAGACTAGCTTGCGGATATTGATGAGAAACTCATGGGCACTTTGATCCCACGCAAGCATTCGCAAATTGCTTTTTTCTCTTCTAGCATCAAGTTGTAGCTGGCTGGGGGAAGGTAATGCTTCCCGTTTTCCTTTTTCCTTGCTTCTTTTTTATTTAGATTCCAATAGAAATACTCAAACATGTATAGATTCTGCAAATTGAGTCCAAATTCGATGATTCTTTCTTCTATATTTTCAAAAATTAACATCTACCAGCTGAATCAAATATTTTAAAACATGTATAGCTGACATTGTAATGTTTTGGTAAATATCAAATTAATTTATACTCACATATTATTCACATTTGTGTATCTCCTAAAAAAGGATCCTTCACTGAAATTTGTTTGAATGAACATATTTGTATTATTTATACATGTATGAATTTTGTTAATTTTTATAAAGCATTCCAACATGTCAAAATTCAAATTATCCATCATTCTAACTAAATGGTCATATGCATATGAGGCATTCATCAAATTTTGAACACACATTGATTCAAAAAAATTTTAAAAAATCTAAAAAAATTCATAGAGGTTGGTATGATGACAGGAAATGTCCATTTAGAAAATAAATGAAAATATCATTATATTCATCAAGATAAAAATGACAAATAGCAGTTGTTATATGTTTTTTATGTTCTGACCAATTTCAAAGGCTTTATGAAGTGAAATTTAATGGTAACCTTTACTAATCAATAATATTACAAGAAAGTGGAATTTGGGCTTTTTAAAGGCCCCATATTTAATCAAGAATATAATGTAGAAGAAGTAAATATCTTCTCAGGCAATTCGTGGTTAACAACCGCCTGAGAAGAAGGTTATCTCAAGCGGGCTTTACTTACCAACCGACTGAGATAATTGTATCTTTGCAGACGGTTGGTAAGTAAAACCCGCCTGAGATAACCTTCTTCTCAGGCGGTTGGTACTTAAAATCCACTTGAGAAAATAGGCGTCTATATATACCCCTCGGCTGCGTTGAAAAAACCTAACCCGGGCGAAATCACTTAGACGTCGTCAGGCTACTAAAATTTCGTTTGCCGCCAAGTCTTCGCCACTCTCGTCGCTGAGCGTCGCCGTCGCCGCCGAGCTTCGCCGTCGCCGTTTGCTTTGCCCTCGTCACTTCCAGGTACGCCGAGCGAAGCCATTTCCGTCGCCGCTGAGCTTCACGGTAAACCCTAAAACCTTCGACCTTCCCATCTATGTCCCCGTGCCACCTCCCTCCTCGCCCTCGCCGCCGGCCGAGTCAAATGATGCCTTGCATAGATTTCTCTGGTTCGATCGCGTTTTGGTGCCAAATCGCGGTTGTAGTATTAGGTAGGGTTCGGACATGTTAAACTTTTTGATTAACGACTAGGCCTTCTATAGCGAGTCCTCTACATCTTTCCTATTGAACTCCAGGTCAGAATCCTGTATTAGCTAGGGTATTCTGTAAGTTTTCTATTGACCTTCAAACCAATAGACCGTTGTAAGGTGATGAAAATCTTCTCTAACTAAATCAGCTGCTGTTCTGAAACTGTATGAACAAGCATCTGAATTTTTGCCGTAATTATCTCTAGAAAGCTCTTCTAGTCTATTGTGATACATTTTTTGAAAGGGGAAGAGCTATTCTACAACTTTCTATTCATTGTTACCTCAAATTCGGTTTATAACTAATTAGAAACTGGAGTTGAAGTTAGTACTTGTGTACAGTGCTATCTGAAACAGCCAGAAAATTTCTGAATTTTGAACAGCCATAATTCTTAAATTAGAAAAACAACCTATGCATATCTATACATGTATG
The DNA here is from genome assembly GCA_036927565.1 of Tuctoria greenei. Classification (NCBI taxonomy): domain Eukaryota; kingdom Viridiplantae; phylum Streptophyta; class Magnoliopsida; order Poales; family Poaceae; genus Tuctoria; species Tuctoria greenei. Next base: position 143,544,782 of record JAYESD010000011.1, read on the forward strand.
GAAAGAATAAAGAGTCCTCTATCAATTTCCTATTCAACTCTAAGGATAAAACACGCAATAACCAGGTCTAAATCGAAGTACCATTTAAGGTGTCATAACAGTCCTGAATCTGGACAGTTATGTATTCAGTTGCTGTTTGGATCGTAATTTCTAGTAGGATCATAAAAAGAATTCATAATTTACATTTATGAAATCCTGAGGATGTGTGTAACAAGTTTGCAATATATTGTTTCTGCAAATATCAATGTTCTCTATTTGAAAATTGTGGACAAAATCAGCAACATACAAAGGAAGCTCTACCAAATTTCAGTTAAAAATCTGGGAACTTGGTGGTAACATGAGTGGATAATAGCATTTGTACTGAAAATAGAGTGTAGCCGCCCCGCACTTCATCTCATAGGGTTGTGCTCCTTCAAGATCGGTGTCGCTATCCTTTTGCCAAACAAAGCAATGTGCTCGCATACGGCTGTTGAACATTGCTTGTGCCCAGAACACAAATACAAATAACTGCCTATTTAGAATAAGAAGATAAAATTGCTATTGCTGGTGAGCAACTTTAACATGCTTGTCACCCTCGCAATGTATAGGAACCTTTTGGTCAGTCGCCTTGAACCCTAGAATGCCTTATCAAATCCTAGAATGCTTCCATCTTTTTCTTCATGCAACACTTCATGTAGAGTTAATATGTCATTCATTATATTTTTTTGTCTTATTAGTTCTAGCATGGTAAGCCCTAAGGAGACTAGTGCTGGTAGTAACAATAAAGAAGACAATATGGAGTTTACTGACTCTAGCAGTTCAGACTCCTTTCACAGTCCATCGGATCCTTTTCCTAATATAAAAATTAAAAAGACTTCAGAGGATCTCGACCCGGAATATGATCCTGCCGACGAGGTATGGATCATGAATCTTAACTTCAGCGGTTTAAGTTAATGTTGGTTGTCAAGTATACAAAGTCTTATAATTCTTTTCTACCTAGATTAATTGCGAAAACAACGAGGTGAATTCGGCTCCTAAAACCGCAGAAGGTTCTCCAATGGATGAATCCTCAGCTTCACTCAAGCGGAAACGATAGCAATGAGGTCCCAATAAGGGTCCATTGGACCGCATCATGTACATAACAAGGGTCGGTCCAGGTGGGCTTCCCCAAGAACCACTGGATTCAGTTACCAAGTACCGAAATACATGCGGTTTTCTTGTTAGGGAGCTCGTGCCGATCACAACTGAGAATTGGAGAAAAATACCCGAGGAGACCAAAAATGAGTTGTGGGAAAGGATAAAGAAACAATTCAGGTTTCCGAAAGGCATGGAAGAAGCTGTAAAGAAAGCAACATTGGTCTCTTGCGGCAAGAATTTTCGTGGCTAGAAGAGTGAAATGAATGCTTATGTTAAGGCCGATAAGGTCCCTAGCCCGAGGAAGATGGGAAAAATCACACAAGCTCAGTGGCAAGAGTTTGTTCGTCAAAAGACCACACCTGATGCTAAAGCTCTAAGTGCAACTATGTCAGAGCTTGTCAAAAAGAACAAATACCATCATCGCTTGGGGTCTGCCAGATATGCCCCCAAAGTCCAGAAATGGAATAAGATATTAGACGAAATTACTAGTAAGGGCAATCCTCACCCATTAGATGGCTGTGATGAGAGAACTCAGCGGTGGGTCTTTGCTCGGTCAGGTTTGACGAGCGAGGGCAAACTTGAAAAGCCCAACTCTATGAATGAAGTAGAGGAAAAAATGAAAGAAGTAATTGAAAAGCAACAGAAGGGTCTATTCAAGCCGAAGAGGGAGAATGACCAACTTACCGCTATCTTAGGAAACCCTGAACACAACAGACGGGTTCGAGCAGTATCTCCTCAAATGTCTTGGCTAGATGGTTTCCCTAAAGATAAAGACAGATATAGAAGACATGAGAAGTTTAAGAAAACACTTGATGAAATAATTGCTCAAAAGGTCAAAGAAAATATGCAAGAAATAATGGAACAACTTAGACAATCGGGACAATTAGTGGCACCGTGTACAGTGATGGTTCCGGTGCCAAAGGAGCAATTAGTATCTCCAACTACCTATCCTAGCAGTGTTGGTTCTGTGCCAGGCTCAGCATCAACCCATAAGTTCACTGTCAATGATATTTCTAATGACAAATCTTGTTATCTTCTTGTCCCGAACGGCAGAGCAGGGAACAAAACCAAACAGGTTGTCACTGCTATGGCAAAGCCTAATAGGGACTTCAACGGAAATCCACTTCCGTTGTATTATACTGTGGTGCAAGTTCTTCAGATCATTGATAATGATTATGAAGATTATGAAATAGACCACATCACAGATGAGGGGATCGCAACTCTAGGGCAGGCTGTCAACAAATTAATCATTTGACACCGACGCGATATCGTGTTGGACGATGAGCCAATTTCTAGCCCCGTCGCATCTCGAAATACTGCAACCCCATCTTCTAAGGCGAAAATCCAGGAAGATCCACTCCCAGTCCAGGAACATCCACTCCCCCTATGTCTCAACAAGGATGATAGTAACCTTGCTAGTAAAGATATCCAAGAGCAACAAGTTGGACAACAGCTTCAAGCAGTACCAGAGCAAGTTGTTGCTAGTAAAGAGCAACCAGTTGAGCAACAACTTGAAGTAGTACTAGAGCCAACTGTTGGGAGTAAAGAGCAATACATTGAACAACAGGTTCAACAACAGGCGAGTGTCCAACTTCCGATGACTACTCCTCGATCATCAGTGCCTATCAAAGTTAGCTCACACGAAATTAAGAAACCTGCATCAGAAGTGTCAAAGTATTTGGAAACTATGAAGGAAAATATTAGAAAATCGAGTGCATCTCTTTCTTCTCATGGGCCAGCATTATAAGATATCGAGGAGTGGGAAGAAGACGGTGTCATGTATAATCGGCGGACGACTTTAGTTAAACCAGGAGTTCCAATATACAAGCTTGAGGATGTTCCTCCTAAATTTAAGAATGGAAAGCCGTTCATGACATCCGTACAACTTAGCAAACAACATGCCCTGCTCAAAAGAATGCATGAGTGGTACATCCTTGCCAACACAAAATATGATCTTTCTTGCATCACATTTGGTATCCCAAAAGATGCATTCTGGAGCACTGGAGAAGATAGGCGAGTCATTTTATTTCAAGAGTTGCATCCCCTTTTCCATCAGGGCATGCCCGAAATAAACCTGCTACTCGTCTGGTGCTTGTAAGTGCCTCTAATATTTTGCATTTGCTTTTCTTACTACATGCATACACATTTCATGAGATTATAACAACTCTGGACTTCTTCAATAGGATGCAATACATGGATAATGAAAAGATGAAATGCAAGACAGACATCCTTGACCCTACATGGATTGCAAAGACGCTATTCGACGTCAAGGCAAATCGAGACTCAGCAAAGTTCAAGCACATGAAAAAAAAAAGAATTTGAAAAATTAATTGCAAAACTTAAGAAGGATAGATGGACAGAAGTTGCAGCTTACATAGGACATGCAATGTTTAACTTTGTCAGAGATGGCAAGGACCTCATAAAGGCTCCGTACCACTTCGAGTAAGTTTGACACATGACATTGAAATAGCAATTATTGGTAATTGTTAACACGTGTGTTTGTATGTTTACAGTGATCACTACATAATGATCTTCATCAAGCCAACGCAGGGAATGGCAACAGTCTTGGACTCGGGCGATTACCCACCAAATCGTTACAAAGATTTCCTTTCCATTTTGAAATTATACGTTTATTCAATAATTTTAATTTACACACATTTAGAATGTGTTGACAAGTTTTATATGACATTTCTTGTATTACAACGCTTGGCAGTTTTACGCGGATCAACTTTGCGGTGAGAGACCTGCTAATAGGAATGCATTGGACATTAAAATGTATTATGCTTGTCCGAAGCAGCCTGTTGGGAGTGTCTTATGTATGCGAGCATCTCCGGACCGCCAGCGAATATAGACTGAATCGTGAGGATGTAAGTTATCCTTAATGTCGATATATTATTTTCTTACTTTTGGGTTTTATTTTCATTGTAACTAGCATAGTTTAATACTTATATTCTCTGCTATTCAATATTACCAGAAACATTATTTTCATATTTTTATTCCAACTTCGAAATTCAATTGCTCATAGTACAACTGCTCCGAAAATACCAAATAAATTTTTGTATACTCTCACTTTGATCTATACTTTGAGATTGTTCAAACCAACACATTCTAAACCTTGTTATGTGTTTCATTGCAGCACACAAAGAATGTGAACGAAGAATGGCCAGTTTGTAGAAGTATTCCTGGTGGAGGAGCCTACAAGATTGCTGCTGAACTCTGTCAATTCATTCGTCCCGAAATTTTGCACAAAAGAGGGGAGTTCTTTGATGAGAATGGTGCGATAGCTGATGTGGCAGAACTTTGTGACTATGCCAATAGAAACAGTTTTTAGCCAATGTAAACTATGAGATGAATTGTATGTGTAACTTGTATATATATATATATATATATATTGTTTTAGTGAAATTGACTCCAATGAGATGACTTCTGTGATGATATTGTTGACTTCTGTGATGATATTGTTGATTTCTTTGATTATATTGAATTGACATGGAAATTAGAAATAACAGCAGCTAGTACTGCATAGGTTATACCTTATCACATGCTGTTATTTACCAACGGCTAGACCTGCCTGTGAAAAACAATTATCACAGGTGGCTAGATATAGGTAAAGAACCATATGTGATAACCTAATTATCACAGGCGGTTACCCTTATGGTAGAAACCGGCTGCGATAAAAAATCTTCACAGACGGCTTGAAGTAGGTCAAGATCCGCCTGTGAGAACACAATTATCACAGGCGGTTATGTATGCTGCACGACCCGCCTGTGATAACATATCTTCACAGGCGGCTAGCCTAAGTAAAGAACTACCTGTGATAATCTGTCTTCACAGGTGGTTTCACTTCTCTGCCTGTGAAATTGCGGATTATCATAGGCTCTTCGTTTCAGTCGGTTTTAAAAACCGCGTGTAATAATAGGTTTGAAGCCGCCTACGATGAGGCTAATTGTAGCAGTGTCCGCTACTTGCTCTAGGTGGTGATCAGTCAGTACCTGATGATGATCATGGTGTATTGTGGCCAGCCACCAAAGGGGTTAGTGGGGATGCCGTAGAACTTGCAGGGGTGGCCGATGGATCACCATGCTCGTTCCCAGGTACTTGTCCTCCCTCCGCGTTCCGAGGAGTGCCGTTGGCTCGCCATGGAACTCTTCTTCAACAATGAAGTCAACCAGCTCACCTTCTTCTGCATTCCATCTTCACTCGAGATTTTCTTCAAAGATAACATCACGACTTATAGTTAACTTGTCACGACGTGGGTTAAACAAACAATGTACCTTGCATTCATCTTCAACTTTGAAGTACACTATTTGTTGGCTTCTGTCATCGAGCTTCTTCAGGTGTGGCCCCACCGACTTCACATGACCCATGCACCCGAACTCTCGTACATCTACGACGTGAGGCTTTCTTCCATTCCAAGCTTCAAATGGGGTGCGCTCGCCCATCGACTTTGTATGCAGTCGGTGTAGGAGATACACAGCATGTCACACTGCCTCAGCCCAAAATTTCCCCGACACCTTCATACTCTTGAGCAAGGACCTTGCCATCGCCATGACAGTCCAATTTCTTCTCTCCACCATGTCATTCTGTTGTGGCGTTTACAGCGTGGTATAATGCCTTTCAATTCTTGCCAACTCGCACACCTAACTGAACTTGGCTAATAGGAACTCACCGCCGCGATCAGTCCTCAGTGTCTTGATTCTCCGGCCACTAGAATTTTCAACTTGGGCCTTAAACTTACCAAAGACAGAGCGCCTGGTCCTTGGTCTTGATGAAGAACACCCACATCCACCGTGAGTGGTCATCAACTATGAGCATGAAGTATTTGTTGTCGGCGGTCGTTGATGGTGAGATAGGTCCACACAAATCCATGTGCAGCAATTCCAAGGCTTCCTCGGCTCTATACTCTGTCATGGCAGGGAAAGACGTCTTGCTTGCTTTGCCACTAGACACTCGTGGCACAACTGATCTGGATGATCGTTCAGTGGTACTCCCGCCACCATTCTCTTCTCAGTAAGCATTTTGAGTGCCTTGAGGTTGACATGGCCTAAGCGTGCATGCTAGAGCCAAGCAGGGTCTGGTAGACTCGTCAGAAGGCATGTCAGCTCGTGTTGTAGACTAATCCGATAGAGACGGTTTGGTGCGCGTTTTACCTTCATCACCAGTTGGAGGGGATTCTTGTCTAACACTTCTAGTTCATCTTCATCCATTACCACCCTATGTCCCAATTCAGTGAGTTGGCCAAGGCTCACAAGATTGTTTCGCAATCTTGGGATGTAGTAGACCTCCTATAGAAGCCACGGTCTCCATTCCTGCAGGTGAAGAGAATTGAACCCTTTCCCATGATCTCCATCGTGGAACTATTTCCGAATCTGATCCGTATTGTGACTCCTTCATCAAGCTGTTGGAATTTTGACTTGTCCCCTGTCATATGACTACTAGCTCTGTTGTCGAAGTACCACACATCTCCAATGGTTGTTCCTCCGGCTGAGAACTGCAACTCTGGGCATATGTTTCTTCATTAGCAAAGACTTCCCTGCACTGATCTTCAGTCTCAGCAAATGAAAGCTCCTCTGTCATTGCTAGCAGTAAAGCAGGTTCAGTTTCTTGTTCCTTCATCAGGTTGGCTTCCTTCTTCTTCGGTGCCTTGCACTCGCTCGCGTAATGCCCATACTTCTCACAGTTGAGACAATGTATGTGGCTCTTGTCACGCGATTTGCTGCGCGTGTCGATGCCTCCACTCTTGGAGGCCATGTCGCCGCGCCCACCATTCCCTCGGCCTCTGCCACGTCCACGATCGTTACGATCGCGTCCACCTCCATTGGTTCCTTTTCTCTTTCCTGAGGATTCACCCAACTCCTTCTTGTGTCGCGCTTCCCACTCAGCGCGATTGAGAAGCAGTTGGCCGCCGCTGTTGCCCCTCACAGACGCACGATCAATGCGCTCATCATATGCCTTCAGACGTCCAAGCGCCTCCTCGAATGTGACCGTCTTTATATCAGAGAACTGTTTCATCCCCGTGATGCAATCGATGAAATGTTTCGATAGTGAATCCAGAAGCTTCTTCACCTGCACCCCATTCTCCAACGATCCGCCTAAGTTGGTGTAGCAGATCGACATAGCCGAGATCCTCTCGGCAAACTGATCAAGGGTTTTTCCCTCTTTCATGCACAATGCATCGAACTCACTCTTCAATGTCTGCAACTTCGCCTCCTTGATGTGATCTGCTCCGACAAACAAGGCCTTGAGGCAGTCCCAAACTTCCTTCACCGACTTATACTTTGCAACCTGCAGGATAAGTCCTTCTGGGAGAGCTTCAAGGAGATGTGCCCACGCCTGCTTGTTTTTCTTGGTGTCGACAGCCTGCGTGCTTGTTGGCTCGATCACCTTCCAAATATCCTCCGCCTCCAACACCGCTTGGACTCGGATCGCCCAGGTGATGTAATTCGATGCCGTCAGCTGTGGCAGCTGGAACATGTCGTCGCCTTCCCGGTCGAGCGACATGGCAATGGCTCGGGTAGAATCGGGGCTGTGCACAGTGGGCTCTGAGACCAGATGTTGGCTAGAGACCGGAATATTCAGACGAAGAAGGAACGGGAATGCGGAGATAAAACTGAAGAAAGTGATATGTTGAGCGCGCTTAACAGGACTCGGTTTTTTTCATTGATGAAGTACAACAAATGACGATTATGCTGGTGTTCAAATACTGACTCAACCATGGCATCGTGCTGACTCCGATCCAGTAATCTAGGGACTGACTTCGTGCTAAGCTTGCACGTTATTGACCTCGTCCGACCGCAACTATCTCCTGCATGGCCGCTCCTTGACTGCTACTCCTGCTAACTGACCACATCGTCACATCGTGGATTAAGTCCAACATTGCTGCTTTTCATGTTAATAACGTTGCGTCTATTGGTGTGCTCAGGACGGGGGGGGGGGGGGGGGGGGGGGGTTGCGGGACAGTATGGTCCGCCACATAATATTCTGAACGCGCTGTAACAGCAGAAGCAATAGGATCGTTGAAAGGCCTCGAGCTTATTCAACAAGCTGGTTGCTCTTCAATCATTGTTGAATCTGACTGTATGCAGTTGATTCAAGCCTGTAATGGGATGATTGAATGTTGGGGTTCATATACAGCAATTCAAGTTGATTGCTTTTCAAAAGTCAATTCAATTGCAAACATTAGTTTTCAGCATTGTCTGAGGGAAGCGAATCAAGTGGCGCATGAATTAGCAAATTATGCATGTGTTTCAAATGAGTTTCTTGAGTGAGAGGGTGACCCTCCTGATTTTGTAAGGTCATTTGTGACAAACGATGTAAATCTGTTCTCATTGAAATAAAATAGCCACAAGTCTTCCCTTCAAAAAAAAAGTCCAACATTGCTGCTGTTTGCCTTGGCCGGCTCATTGTCCTTGCCACGTGCATCAGGACAGGGATCCTCTGACTTTACTGCACGCCGTGACATGGTCACTGACGTGTGGGACCGGGTCCACATGTCAGTGACCGCTGATTAAGTCAGGGGATCCTCATCCCGTGCATCATGCCACCGGTGCTCAGTGTGGTCTGTGTGCTCTCGCACAGAAATAAATATAGTGCTCTGAAGGCGGACGCGGATCCACTGACGTGGGGACTTTTACTGCAAGATGTGCAGTAGCTATGCATCCACCATTCACTTTAAAATCAACGGACAAAAATTAATTGAAATAATTGCTTCTATTTTAGTCTGTCTAACCTCCTGCTAACCCCACCGACATAGCTGTTTTATGTATTTATTTTTTTGCTTAGGCTTGACTAGTGTGCTTCCAGAAAAACGTCTGTATCATGGATTATGATTTCTAAGTACAATTCGTGAGGAGAAATTAAAACATGCATATAAATTTTAATAGAAAGACATGCTCCTATTTTTCTTTTGTATTTTTGTTTCTCAGACCAAAAATTCATTACATTTTTAAATTTATATAAATTTTTGATAATATGATATTAAATTTAGAGTAGTATGCGCATTTTGCCTAGCTTTTCAACTTGGCACAAATACTATTTTTGATAATGCTCGAAGGTAAAATAAAAGTTTGAACAAATTAAGACTGTGAAAGTTTAAACAAGCGGTATTCATAATCACGAGGAAGCTAGAATTAAACAATATAGATTTTGAATAATAGATCAATCACAATGCAATAAGTCATATTCACCCATAATCATGTTTCATTAATTAATAATATGTGACTCAGTGAACAATAGATCGATACTAATAACCGCGATGGATGATAAGATAAATCAATTTAGACCTATAGCAAAAATATCCATGATACAGACGTTTTTCAGGAAGCATACTAGTCAAGACTAAGCAAATAAATAAATACATAAAACAACTATGTCGGTGGGGTTAGCAGGAGGTTAGACAGACTAAAATAGAAGCAGCTATTTCAATTAATTCCTGTCCGTTGATTTTAGAGTGAATGGTGAATGCATAGCTACTGCACCTCGTGCAGTAAAGGTCCCTACGTCAGGGGATCCGCGTCCAAAAGGCCGACACAGTGTTCACACCATGCCAAAGATTTCTTGTCTTCTCCCTTATCCATCATTGCATAAAATTTGTGCAGATACACAGCAGAGCCGCAACAAAGCTAGAAACGTTTAGTCCTCAGGAAAGGTCCAACCAGCGTCAGCCGAGACTTTACATATTGCGCTAGGGAGGGAAAATGTATGACATTGGCCTAGCCAATGGTGATTTCTGAAACTAATGCACAAGTGCAATTTCCTGCAGACTGGAGAAATTAAAACTACCTCATCCCCAGTTAATACCATTTCTCCGTTAGAGGTGAATGAACGGAAGTTGTGCAGGGTTGCTCGGAGTAAAACGTCTGAAAATGAATTATTTATTTCAGTATCATTATCTGAACATTGACATTCTGTACATTGTTTCCAGGAAGAACAACGCATTTCATTAAATTGAATGTTGAGAGTAATTGTTAGTTCCTTTTACTTGAACTTTTAGTTATGTGCCCTAAATTGACAGTCATTTTCTTCATTGCTAGCAGCAACTTTTTGGCGACATAGATGCCACTGAAGTTGTCTTGAGAGTTTGTTATTCCGCTTGTAGAATAGAAGTTTTCCGAGACATCAATTCTATATGCTTACAACCTCAATGTTCCATGCGATCTCGGAAGTGCCAGTCAACAGCCAAAGATCCCATGGATATATGGCAAACAAAAATCAGGAAGGTGTGTCAGTGTCTTAGAGGTTGGGCAAGGAATACTAGTGGTGCGTACAAAAAAAAGAAAAGAAAGACATATTAGATGCGGTGGATTTTAAGACATATTAGATGCGGTGGATTTTTTGGACAGAAAAGCTAAGTCCGTACGACTTAACCTTGATGAGCTAAATTTAAAACAAAATCTTCAAGACAGATTGGCACGATTATTGAGAGAAGAAGAAGTGAAATGGTACCAAAGAGCTAAGACGAAGGATTTACTAGAAGGGGATGCGAACAAGAATTATTTCCATCTAGTGGCCAATGGTAAGCATAGGAAGGATAAAATCTACCATCTCCAGGGTGAAGATAATGAAACTATAATGGAACACCAAAATCATGAATCACATACCACAAGGCGATAAAGTTTCCAGGAACTTACAACCACAGCCCTTATTCGGGTAGTATCAGGGGAAGCAACTTGTCATAGCCCGAATTTTAACAAACGGTAAAAATCACTTCAAATTAATTTTTGAATAAATCTCAAGTGATCAATAATTATCAACCTAAAATGGCATATATATATGTATGTGTGTCCAACAATATCTTAGAATATGACAAATAAATCAAACAGGAATATAATTATTTGAAGATGTAACTATAAATCAAAAATACAAATCAATTTAAACAAGAATTAATATCTATAATCCAAACCCCAATTTAAAACTGAAATTATATTCAAACGTGTGCAAGAATTAGGGAGAGTATGGAAACACCCTATGAGACAACTCAAATCATATATTCTATATGTACAAACAAAATAGGAAATAATAACAAAGTAGCACGTATGCGTAAATATAAACACATGTATGTGTCAACTTTAATATGAACCCCCTAATTAAGTAAATAAAGGAGGACGAACAATTGATCAAATATTACAACCTAGAATAAAATTTATAAATCAAGTGGCTAATAAATTAATCAAACACAAGCTAAATGCGAACAAATTAGTGTAACCCAATTCAAAGGCAATTCAAAGACCAAATCGGGATTCAAATCCAAATGTCAAGCAAACTCAAACTTTTGAACTAATTGAGAGTGGTTAAACCTAATAAAAATACCAAAATACAAATATTAGCAAACATCGAAAGTACCCTAAATAATAGAATGTATGCATACAATAATTTGTGTGCAAATTGTGTCCAAAACAGATTTGAATTCAAAACAAAATGTGAAATTAAATTAGAAAAGGAGGGAAAACTAGATAAAATATAAAAGTGCAAGCAGCCCATTTCCCTTGGTCCGGCCTGCCCGGCCTCCCTTTACCCCCACCGTGGCCCAGCTGCCTCTTTTCCCTCACGACGGCCCAGCTTCCCCTTCTTCTTCCTTCAAGCGCGCGACCCACTCCTCTTCCCCGGCCCGACTTGGCCCAGCTGCGAACCGCCCTCACCTTTCTTCCTACTCCCGCCATCTACCTCTTCTGAACTGACAGCGCCAGCTCGGCTTTGCAAAACCTGGCGACAAGACGCCCTCCCGTCGTATCACCTCGCCGGAAGCCTGGCGCGACGTTGCCTACTCCCCCTTTTCCACCTCGCCATCATGAGCACGGCGAAATGCGCGCGCCACGGAACCACGCCCACCGCCTTGGTCACATCCGCCATACCCCGTCGAACTGCCTCTTCCCCTCCATAAAACGACACCCCTCCTTCGCCCATTAGCTCACACGCTCCTTCTATCACTCCCGAAGCGCAGCACCGAGCTCGCACAACTTCCTCGAGCAGGGAATCGACCCCCTCCTCTTCTTCCCCTTCACCGGCAGTGACCGAGCCGTTCCCAGTCCGACGGTCTAAGGTAAAAAAATTAACCTTGCCTGTACATCCTTCAAATAGTACTCTATCTGGAATGTGTGATGGTTTCCGGAATAAATTAGCGTAGCGGGCGTTTGTCGGCCACCTAGGGCGCCACCCTGGCAAGGCCGAGCGGACCAGCACTCTCGATGCACCCTGGAACACGCCCACGACACAATGCTTCCATGGGAGTTCGCGCACATGGGTAGATCACCTGTGCGCTGCCGCGTGTGGCCGCCACGGCTTGCCACCGGCCACCGTTAGCACCTCCTCAGTCCGGCCTGGTGCGCCACCACACTCCCTTCGACCCTAGCTCCGCGTGGGTGCGACTATTTCCTATGGTTTATCACTCATCATCCGCGAAGCTCGCCGCCTCTAGCCGCCGACCACTGTTAACGCCATCCTGGCCCGAGCAAGCCAGCAGAGGGCATCACTGCCCCTATGAATGCATGCCGGACATCATTGTTGGAGGGGATACCGCGCAAAGCCGCCGCCGGCGGGCTCCCCGGGTCGCCAGCCGCCTCCTCCTCTGTTCAGGCCACTGGCACCAACGTGGCCCTTGCGTGGCGCACGCGTGGCTGCCACCTAGGCGCCATGTCACCGCTCCCAGACGCCTCAGTCAGCGCCACACGTGCAAGCCCCACAGTCCCTCTGCGTGCACCCAGTCCATGGACCACTGGACCAAGCATACCCTGCCACCTAGGACCGCCGGACCCACTAGTCAGCCAAAGCAACTTAAACAAAGAAAACGCTAAGCGCACCAAGATCCACTGCCAGCCTCACTGCTCCACATTAAAATGCTAGGTGCACCCCCTAGTGTACCCAAAGATTTAGAAAATGCATTTTTCTTGTCTAGGAAAATTCTAGAAAATTTTCTATAATTAGGAAATGACTATTAGAGTATGAAACAGTGATTTGGGACACAAAGAAATGGTATCAATTTTGTAAAATACTATTATCTAATAAATAACTATAATAATCAAGTAGAAAATTGGGAAAATCCATATAGCCTCCCAACTTGATAAACCCACCAAAATAAATATCTAAAAATATTAGGGATAATAATTGTAATTAATAATGCAATTAAGTGTGCCACCAATATAAGATCTGGTGTAGTAAAATAATTATCCTCATTGTAGAAAAATTAATTTACAATTATAATATACTAAAAAGTAATGTCCAACCAATATAGAATATATGAAGTGATAAAGTAATTATCACTCCAATAGGAAATAAATTGAATCATCAATAGTTAGAAGAAAATTATATATATACCTTGAATAGGCTAACTTCCTAATAAATAATTATCTAAAGTTCCTGGAATATATTGCTCAACATATATTATATAATGTTGGTATTGTTGGACTAATATAAATGATGGAATAAAGAATTAGCTATCATTCCCATAGAAAAAATCTTGTAGATATTCATAATTCGTAAAATGCACACTGAAGCTTCTAATTAGTCTCTTCACAAATGACCTTCTAAATATTTATAAGAGTATATAATTAGGACTTTTAGAATAGAGATTGACTAAAATAAATTATAGAATAATGAACTACTAACCAGCATCAAAGAAGAGCGATTAGAGAGCTTTTAATAATAGAAACTCACATACAAGCTCTAAATAGAATAAACTCCCACTAGTAGCTCCCTCATGTCCTGATATCCGAATTCTACAATATGCTCGCAACATTTAGAGTATATTAGGAAAACAATAAAGTAAGAAATAGAATGAGTTGATAAGTCACACAGTAGTCTTCATCAAAATGTTGCCTTAAGTTCAAACATGTTATGACTCATGCTTAGTCTCTAAAATACGTGAGACTTACATTAGTAGAACTTTAGTAAATGTACTATTCTCAAGATTGGCTAATTATGAAGAAGCCTCATAGAGGTCATGATTAATTCGCTAATCAAAATGTAAGTAATTTATAATATAAAATAGTGAACTAATCAAAATGGTTATAAACTGTGTAAATAACTAAAAGATCGATAAAATCGTCATAACCTATCAATGATTATTTGGTTGACCAAAGAAATAGTAATGCTTCCGAATAAGCCACTAGTAGTATTACGTATTCTCCAATAAACCTTATAAGAATCTTAAATCTGTGTTATTGAATGATTGTTTGTATTTATTGGAGTTCTATTTGGATTTCTTGGATCTTTATCGATGAACCATATTTTCTTCGCATAGCTACGTACTTAGTAATCGAAGAGTTCGCGAAGGAGATATTCAAGACATAGATCACGAAGAATAGGACAAAGACTCAAATAAACATTGCAAAGGCAAGCTCTAACTCCTTGATCATATTTCACCTATGTTTTGCAATTGGACCTATTGGCCTGTTTTGATTGCATAACTATGTATCTATTTTAAAATGTTGCTATGAACCACTTGAAATGTGGTAGCATGAGCTATGTTGATGACTGAATATCAGTGTTACCCAATAGCCAATGATAAACAGTAACACAGTAGTTACTCGCTATCAATTCATGAAACAAGACACTGCTTCAGTTACGATAATAGCAGTGACTATTGCAAACCCCTCCTTGATCTTGAAAACCTGACCCCTTGACTACCTAACAGCTTCATCATTGCGCTATAGCAGTGATGCGAGCACCTCCTTGTTAGTACTATGCTTAGGAACCCTTGCGATGTTTACATCGTGAACCACTATACACTATATACATGATTGTGAAATGTGTTAAAATGTGTTTGGTGGTGTGAGTTAGGATATGGGTGGGTGATTAATGAACTGTGTGTGTGAAGGGGAAGGGTGGTCGAGGCGGGTAAGGTGATGGGATGCCGCGGGCTCCCTAAGAGGTATACCAGCTGCGGTTGTTTATTCAGTGTAACTCACCGATCGGTGCTGAGTGCTTCAGTAATAGTATGATGACCATCATTTCTGGACTAGTCTTATGCTGAGTACTTCAGCTTAGTTCGATGTTGTGTGTTTCGGACTAGTCCTTTTGCCAAGGACAGATGGAGCTGCCTCACCAATATAAGGACTAGTTCATTTGTCCTCAATATAGTGATTTCGTACAACCACAGAACCTGTATGGGTGGGACTCTCCCTACCTTTCTGGTAACTGCTACAAGAGAAAACCTGGAGAGCCATGGAGGGCACGGTGGACTAGGAAATGGCACAGAGACCGAGGGTCGTCTGATGTCTGGCTGGGTAGGAATTGCCCGGATAGCCCCTGCGTCGGGCCGAGGTGTGATTGTGGTGTTACGGGGGGAAGATGGGATGAGCGTCATGTCATACCCTTGCTAGGTGTGCATGGCCTGTGGGTAAAGTTTACAAACTCCGCAGAGTCATAATCTATCCGGATAGCTGTTGTCACATTCTTGGCACACTATGCTTTGGGCTCCTATTGATTAGCATTAGTGCATCTCCTTGAAGTGTGTGTGTGTGTGTGTGTGTGTGTGTGGGTGGCCGAGGCCACTGTGTTTTGGGAAAGTATTGGCACGCGTGCCAGAGTCATATGGGCCATGGGTCCGAAGACTCATCTAAAAGTGAGGGAACTGGCGGGATGGTCTGAAACTCCCCCAGGGCCCGCCAACTATAATAATACTGATTCAACTACTTGTCCCGCTTATTGCAAAACTCTTTTCAAAGAGAACCTGCATAAAATGCTTTTCGGCAAAACTAAGTCGTATGGCCTCCCCTTGCTACAAGCCTCAATGCATGATACACCTCCCCTTGAGTAGTGTTAGGTCTTGCGGAGTACCTTATGTACTCACTCTTGCTTTATATGTGGTTTTATAAGAAGACAAAGAAGCTGAAGCGTGTGGGGATGACGATAGGGTCTAGTCCTACTTCCCAAGTCTGCCTGTTGGGCATGGCGCCGTTCTGCTCCGCAGTTTTTAAGGATTTATCTACTTTTGTGATCATATCCGATCGCATCCAATGTAATCTAGATCATGTTTGTAAGACTGATATTGATTATGAATAAATAATCATTGTACGGATCTCGATCTATTCTGTTGCGCGTACCAACTATTGATCCAGGGATTGGTACGGGATGCACAAGTGGACCCTCGGAAGGCGGGTCCTGACACAACTGCAAGGCAGATAGAACAAGAATTTACAGAGTGATTTGGTTCCAATGTTTGGAAATGGTCAGCAAGGAGTTTCTGAGTATGCTGTAAACAGCTCAGGTAACACTGGAACTGTTTCAAACGATCACTATGAGAACAAGATAGAGCAAATCATTGCTAAGGAAGATGGAGGTATACTGAACATCTTTGAGGATGATGATGAGGATGACCTTTATGATGATTCTCAAGAGAAACTATCTGAGGTGGATGGAAATGTGTGGCTATTGCTAGAGCCAAGTCCTCAATTGATGATTCATCACAAGGATTTGTCTTCCTCACTAGCTCTGGTACCTGTGGAGGTGGCCAAAGAACAGTTGGATTATGCTCAGGGATGTGGGGTGAATAATATACCCATGATAGGAAAGGAGGGGAGCAAGATGAGGTTTAATGCCAATCAAGATCAAATAATCAAGGAGAGAAGACAGAGTGGAAGACTGCAAGACCAGTTCAAGAAGAAATTGGAAAATGCACTGGTTAAATGTGCCAATAAAAGGACATATGAAGGTATGACAACAAAACACTCAACCTCCTTTTCTACATTCAGTAATGTGGATATTTCTATTCTTGCAAACAAGATGGGTGTTAAAATACAAATGTCTGATTCTGATTTTGATAAAGTTGATTTGATAAGAGATTTAGAATATGCTAGATCAGATTTAAGCAGGAAGAAAATGGTGTCTGAGAGTAAAATACATTCTGTAGAGGAGAATGGGATTGAAAGTGTTTCTCAAGAGGGGGTTCTCCTGCTGGGTTGGGGTGAGGATAAGGAGACTAATGTTTTGGTTGACAATGTTGAGGCTAAGAGAACCAGATTTACTAATTTGGGTGAGAAAATTAAAGGGAAATCCCCTGTGAGGAGGAGTAGGAGAATTACTCCTTCTGTGCATAGGAAAACTAGAGCCCAGGAAATTTCTGGCCCTAGGAGTTCCAAGGCTAAAAACAAGTTAAAATGAATGGGATTTTTTGGAACTGTAGGAGTTTTAGGAAAAAAGGGTATGAAAACATTCATTTGTAACTTGTTAAAAGAATTTTCATTTGACTTTATCTGTGTCCAAGAGTCTCTCGTACAAAAAGTGTCTGATGCTGTGTTTAGGAACTGTGATCCTCATAGGGAATTTTGCTGGCATTGGATTGATTCTAGGGGTAGATCAGGTGGTGTGATTACTGGTGTTAGAAAAGAGAGGTTTGATATCATTAACAGTGGGCAAGGGGAGTTTATTTGCTGGACCAAGCTATGGGATAAAAAAATCAGGGATCAATGGGTGTTAATGAATGTATATGGTGCTGCTCAAGAGGATTTAAAGGAGGACTTCTTGGCTGAATTGGCTGCTCTATTAGGCAGTTTTCTTGAACCTACCATTGTAGGGGAGGGGGGCTTTAATATTGTGAGATTTGCTTCTGAAAAGAATAAAAGTTTCCAGCCAAATAAATTTACTGATATGTTCAATAGCATTATAAATTTGTACTGTCTAAGAGAGATTGCTTGTGCTGGTAGTCGTTTTACTTGGTCTAATGGGTGAAAAAAATCCAACACTTGATGTTTTGGATAGGGTGTTGGTGAGTGAAACTGGGAGGCTCTGTTTCCTTTAGTGACATTCAGGAAGCTACCTTGTCGGTATCCTACGTACCAGGTACCCCACGATACCGCAAGAAATGCAAGAAAGTTCCACCCGTCAGAGTCGAAGGCCCTTGCAGGTCCCACATGTCATGTTGCACCAGACCCGCTCCCCTCACATAGCTGACTCCCAGGTTAACACGTGTAAAATAAGACCGGAACAAAACTCCCAACCAAGGGAAGCTCCGGCGACTATGCGTGTACAACAGCCCCGGACCTAGCCCCTGTCAGAGAGGAGCTCCGGTAGCGACACGTGTACAGCAACCCCGAACCTACCCTCCCGCAAAGAAAAGCTTCGGATCTGCCACGTGTGGAGCCTCCGGACCTTCATCGCCAACAGAAATACAAGCAGATCACATGCGTTACAAACATTCAAGGATGGTTAAAGCAGCTGTTACAAGGTCTGATAATGTGTCATTAATGCCATATTAATGACACACGATCAGTGCACCGTTAATAGGGGTCACGCTACCATGAAGGCACATTACAACACTATTAATTGTATTTAATACTCTTTAGACAGTGTATTAGGTCATTAAGCATGCTAGGGCCACATGTTGGGCCAGGCCAGCTGTGTAACGGTCAGTCCTTAGAACTATAAAAGGGCTGCACCACACAAATGTGGGAGGGAGAGGGGAATTCAACCTGACCCTAGCGAACACACTCGTTCAATACAATTACACAAATCCCGTGGAGTAGGGTGTTACGCTCAGGCGGCCCGAACCACGTAAATCTCTGAGGTCACCATCTTAATCTTGATCTTTGTGTGCCCCAACCATAAAAGAACCTCCGCGGGCTGCTTCTCAGCGGGTCCGGGGGAAGTGTCGTATCAAACACTTTGACATTTGGCGCGCCAGGTAGGGGGAGCCCGAGATCACAAGATGGTGAATACAACTGCTGGATCATCCAACGGCGATCGTACTGAACAACCTGCTGGAGGCAACCGCTCCAATGTTCAGCAGCCAGCAGGTGCAAATGCTCCGGTAGGCACTGTAGCACCATCTGTTCCGGCAAACAATGCTGATCAACGAGATGGGGCATCTGCGTCGATCACCGCATCAGCAAACAACAACCCCGAGCATGCGCTCATTGATGCGCGAGCTCTTCTGCAACATCCGCCACCTCTAGGTGCACCCCAGGGTGCTATGGAGCAGTGGAGGGCAGATGTCGACCATCTGGTTTCAACTGCGGCTACAGGCATCAGTAACCAAGGTCCTCCCCTTCGGGGCGAGCACCTTCACAACGACGGACCTTGTCCGGCCGACTTGGTCCACAAGCCTCTCAACAAAGGATACATGTTGCCTCCCAGCAGGTGACTTCGTTGCCCCCTGGGGTGCGATGCACCCATACCATCACCAGGATTCTGACTCATGACCTGAGGTCGGAACTGGATTGCCGTTACCGGCAATAGGACAGCCGAGTCCATATCGAGCGTGCTCGTGAAAGGCGAGAGGCTCAGGACAACCCTGCTCCTCAAGGAGTAGGAGGACGTTGTGTTGCCCTGGCCATGCACTTACGTATGGTCAGGTGGCCACAAAAGTTTTGGCCTCACTTGCCGGAAAAATTCGATGGGACAGTTAACCCCACCGAATTTCTTCAAATCTACTCAACTACCATATTGGAAGCAGGAGGTCATGAGGCTGTAATGGCCAATTACTTCCCGATGGCCTTAACTGGGACAACAAGGTCCTGGTTCATGAGTCTTCCACCTGACTCCATTAATAGTTGGGTGGAACTATGCCAGCAATTCACCGCCAACTTCGGGAGCTCCTACACCCGACCCGACACTGAACTGGACCTGTTTGCTGTAAAGCAAACGTCAGAGGAATTGCTACGGTCCTTCATCCAGCGATTCTCTCAGGTACGAAATATCATTCCTCCTATCTCGAGCTCGAATTTTATCATTGCATTCAGACAAGGTGTTCGAGATAAGAAGATGCTAGAGAAGCTGGCTATTAAAGAAGTTACCAGCATCACGGAACTCTTCAGTCTAGCTGACAAATGTGCTAGAGCTGCGGAGGGCCGTGAAATGCACTCCAAGATAGCTCCAGAGGCCAACCAGAAGTCCTCCAAATCTGAAGCCGCTACCTCCAATAGTGGTAAAGAAGAAGCCCAAGGGCAAAAAGAAGCCGTCGGCCAGCGCTCCAACTGCTACTGCTGCAACCCTGGAAGCTGGGGCCCACGCCCTGAGATGCGACCTCGTCCTTTATCAGAGGACGACAACAGTTCCAAAGCATGGTGTCCGATTCACAAGACGAATCGACACAGCTTGGAAGAGTGCTGGGAGGTCCAGAACCTTGCCGAGCGCTACAACAAGCGCCGGGAAGAAGCTCCTTTCCGTCAAACGGAAGGAAAAAAAAAGTTGATGAAGCTCCGACTGAATAGGAGCTAGGTTTCCAAGACCCCAAAAAGGTTTTGAAAGTCGTTTACAACACTGTCGACGATGACTCCGACGCCTCCGACAATGAGCGTCGGAAGACCCTGAACACCATCTATAGTGGTTCTTGGGACATCACCTCTCGTCGCATCCTCAAGACAATGTGGCGGGACATGGCCATGGTAGCTCCTGCTGCTAAGGCAGAACCACATCAGAAGTGGATGGATACACCCATCATTTTTGATGCTTCAGACTGCCCCCGAAACAGTATCAGGGCAGGTTAACTCTCGTTGATGGTGTCACCCACCATTAACAATATCCAAATCCACCATGTCATGGTGGACGGAGGTTTCGGGCTAAACCTCATAAGCTTCAAAGCTTTCGTTAAGCTTCAGCTCCGGCCATCGGACCTTCACCCATCCCGACCTTTCTCCGGAGTAGGTCCAGGAACCGTTACACCTCTTGGTTCCATTACACTCCCAGTGACCTTCGGGACCCAGGAGAACTACAGAACCAAGAAACTGGTTTTTGACGTTGTGCTGATCAGTCTGCCCTTCAATGCCATTTTGGGCAGGCCAGCTTTATACAAGTTTATGGTTGCTGCCCATTATGGTTACTTGGTGTTGAAGATGCCGACACCTATGGGCGTTCTCCAGATCTGTGGAAATCGTACCGCAGGAGTCACTACACTGGAGGAACTCTATGCGCTTACCACAATGCAAGAGGAAGAATCCGATAAGGAGCCAGCTGTGAATCCTCCAAGCATTCGTCACAAAGGCTCTACCTCCGCACCTCGTGTGCAACCAAGCGGCGACGCCGACATTCCTGTCAAAGTCGTCCAAATTTGTTCCGATGCTGCTCAGACTACCCATATATCAGGGGGTCTGAACAACAAATAGGAACTCGCGCTCATCACTTTCCTCTGGGCTAGCGTCGACGTGTTTGCCTGGCAACCATCACAAATGCCTGGGATCCCTAGGGAGGTGATTGAGCACAATATGAAGATTTACCCAGACGCACGGCCTGTACACCAGAAGCCCCGGAAGCAATCAATCGAGCGGCAAAACTTCATCCGACAGGAAATCAAGAAGTTGCTTGAAGCTGGATTCATCCGGGAAGTCTTCCATCCAAAATGGCTGGCAAACCCAGTTGTTGTACCCAAGGCCGGTGGAAAGCTTCGGATGTGTATCGACTACACCACCTTAAATAAGGCATGTCCAAAAGATCCATTTCCACTACCTAGAATAGATCAGATAGTGGACTCCACCTTCGGGTGTGAACTACTGTGGTTCTTAGATGCATATTCGGGATATCATCAAATCCAAATGTCTAAGGAAGATGAAGAGCATATTGCCTTCATAACAGTAGATGGATTGTATTGTTATACTGCCATGCCATTTAGTCTTAAAAATGTTGCTTCAAAATTTGTGCGAGCTATGTACAAAATATTTGGAGAGCTAATTAGAGACTTGGTGGAGGTGTATGTTGATGACATCGTCGTGAAGATCAAAAACAAGGATTCACTCCTTGACAACTTACAAGCCGTCTTCGACAAGCTGCGCACTACGTGCACCAAGCTGAACCCAGACAAGTGTGTCTTCGGGGTTAGCTCCGGAAAGCTTCTGGGGTTCTTGGTGACTCATCGAGGAATTGAAGCAAATCCAGCGAAGATCAAGGCTATAGAAGAAATGTGTCCCCCAACCCGCATTAAAGATGCCCAAAAGTTGACTAGATGTCTAGCTGCGCTCAGCCGGTTTATATCAAGACTGGCAAAACGGGCGCTACCCTTCTTCAAACTCTTGAGGAAGTTTGGACCATTTTATTGGTCTGAAGAAGCAGAAAAGGCATTTCGAGAGCTAAAACATCTCATCACCACACTACCAATCCTGGTATCTCCGAACCCTGGTGAGCCTTTACTGCTTTACATTTTGGCAACTACAAAGGTTGTCAGTATGGTCTTGGTCGCGGAAAGATCGGAGCAATCCCCAATTCAGGAGTCAAGACTCCTCCGGGAGGGTCTGGAGCTACCTGAAGGCGAGTCTGGGTACCAACCTTGAGGCACGGATCCACAAGGCAAGATGTTGGAGGATCAACCTCCTTCAAACGAAGGAGTAACTGCTGCTGAACAAGAAGATCCAGACCTTGCTGGGAGGGTCCTGGTGACTCCACAGGAAGCTCCGGGTTCCTTTGGCAGGGACCAGAAAATTTCAGAAGAAGATCTGGGACCCTGCAGCAGGGTCCGGTTCAATGGAGAGAAAGCTCCGGGTCCTTCTAAAATGGTCCGGACCATCCAACGCCCTGTATACTTCATCAGTGAAGTACTCCATGACGCCAAGACAAGATATATTGAGGTGCATAAACTACTTTACGCAGTTCTTATAGCCTCAAGAAAGCTTCGTCACTACTTCCAAGCCCACAAAATATCAGTGGTAACTTCTTTTCCACTACGTGCAATTTTGCATAACCCTAATTCTACTGGGAATATTGCAAAGTGGGCAGAGGAGCTGGCAGCATTAGATGTAAAACTCGTGTCGAGACAAGCAATTAAAAGTCAAGCATTGGATGACTTTGTGGCGAAGTGGACTCCCTCTCCATCAAACCCTGGGGGCCACAGTGAGCAGAAACCAGAGCTCAAAGCTTCGGTATTCACGGAGCCTCACTGGACCCTCTACTTCGATGGCTCCATGCAGAAGCAGGTGGCCGGAGCTGGAATCCTTCTTCTGGCTCCAACTGGAGAGAAGGTTAAGTACATGGTACACCTTGATTTCAAGGCAACCAACAATATGGCGGAGTATGAAGCCCTCATCTATGGACTCAAGGTGGCACTATCTTATGGTGTAAAATAGTTGTTGGTGAAGGGAGATTCACAACTCATCATCAAACAAGTGAAAGGTGAATGCTCCTTTAATAATTCTCAATTAGCTGCTTCTCTCCTTGAAGTCCATAGGCTTCAGAAGGACTTCGAAGTCCTGGATCTCCATCATATTTAGCGCCTTTATAACTCTGAAGCCGATGAACTCTCGACGAAAGCCTCAACCGGAGCTCCGGCTCCTGACAGAATCTTTGTCCGGAGGTTGTCCAAACCAATAGCTTAGCCTGCCCAACTGAGCGAAGGGGGCGAGACCAGCACCTCGAAGCTGGCGGTCCTGGTGGCCCTGTTACCATGGCATTCACCAAGGGTCGTAGGTGCTGCCGGAAGCTCCGAGCAACCCAGCACGCAAGACTCAGAAGCTCAAGTTAGCTCCGATGCATGGATCTCGGAGATCTGGAGCTACTTTAAGGACAATATCCTTCCTGAAGACAGTGTATCTGCTAACCAGATTGTCAGATTGGCTAAAAGATACACGTTGGTAGAACAGGATCTTTACCGACGCGGTGCCAATGGCATCCTAATGCGGTGCATTGCAAGGGAAGAAGGTCGCGAGCTCCTCGCGGAAATCAATGGAGGCGAGTGCGGGAAACATGCATCTTCTTGCACGTTGGTTGGTAAAGCCTTTCGGCATGGCTTTTACGGGCCTACAGCACTCCAGGATGCAATTGAGCTAGTGAAAAAATGTGAAGCGTGTCAGTTTCATGCCAAACAGATTCACACACCGGCTCAATCACTACAAATGATACCTCCTACATGGCCATTCGTTGTGTGGGGCATGGACATCTTGGGACCTTTCCCATAAGCCGTCAGAGGTTACAGGTTCCTATATGTCGCCATCGACAAGTTCAACAAGTGGCCGGAAGCAACTCCAGTAGCAACAATCAACAATCAAGTTCTTGAAGTCCATTATATGCAGATTTGGAGTTACAGACAAAGTCATAACTGACAATGGAACTCAAATTACAAGTGCTACATTCCAAGAATATTGCGAAGACCTGGGTATTCAGCTTAGCTACGCTTTGGTAGCTCATCCAGCAAGCAATGGCCAAGTCGAGAGAGAAAATGCAGGAATCTTAAAAGGACTCAAGACACGCACATATGAGCAATTGAAAAAGCACGGAGCTAACTGGATTGAAGAGCTTCCGTCCATGTTATGGGCGAATAGGACAACACCTAATCGGTCAATTGGGGAGACTCCATTCTTCTTGGTGTACAGAGCTAAAACAGTCCTTTCTCCGGAGATCACCTTGGGGTCCCTCCGGGTCCGGACCTTCGACGAAGCCACGCAGGACAACTCCGGCATGAAGACCTTGACCTTGTCGACGAGGGGAGGTGCCAAGCAGCTGTTCGGAATGCACGTTATCGCCAAGCGCTCTGGCGCTATCATCAAAGGCATGTGCGTGATCGACAGCTTGAAGAAGGCGACCTGGTGCTTCGGAAGATACTAAGCCGTGAAGGGATGAACAAACTTTCCCCCAGCTGTGAAGGTCCCTTCCGAGTCATTAAAGTATACCGACCAGGATGTGTTCACTTGGCAACTAAGGATGGGATCCCACTTCCAAATCCTTGGAACATCGAGCACCTCCGTAAGTTTTATGCTTAGAATCACGGAGGTGAATCTACAGTTACACACAATACATGTTGTAGATTCGTTATACAGAGACGAGCAAGTCCTCCGGGAGAACATCTGGACCCCTCTGGGAGGGTCCAAGAAGTTCAAGTAACACTTGACACAGTCACATGACTAAAAGTGTAACTACTTGCCCTCGGCTAGTACAATATGTATAGCACATTTAGCAGGGTCCAGCACCCTAAGTGTGTCCTTGTCTCCCCTGTAATCTGAAACTATAATGAAAGGCATTGTTGTGTGAAAACAGACTCCACATGCATTTACCTTTTGTGCAAGGCTCAATATATCAAATTATTTTTACCCCTCTTGTCTATAATGAAGTTGTGCAAATCCTTTTGAGCTTTGTTCCAAGTAATTCACATGCATTACAAGCCTTGTTGATAGTCTTTTTGGATCTTAACATTGCTACATAGTCTACTTGCTTGAACGCCAAGCCAACATAGGTCTGGAGTGTGCTATCAACTTAGCCTGGTCCTGCACCCTAAGTACGCCACTCTACCTACACCCCGGCAGGCCATAGTAGGGTGAGTACTAAAAAGGCATGTAGATCTAGGAAGATTCTATCAAAACTCTTGTTATCATGTTGAGTTTCTTTGGATTTAAAGTCCAAATAAGAATAATAAGTCACAACCAATTTATAGACAAGAGGACGAATTTTACTTTCTCTCTTGCCTTTATTGTGCAGGAAAAGCAAAAATTCATAGTGATGACGGACGACGCCGGAGTTACTAAGCTCTGACATCTCCCAAGATGGGTCCATCGTCAACGTCTAATATGTTGACATTGGAGCTACTAAGCTCCAACCATCCCAGCGGGCCTGTCTTCGACGCTTCAAAATTGAAGACTTCAGACATAAAATATACAAGTGACCAAGTCATCAGCATACTGTCATAACCTTTGGTACATGTACACACCTCAATTATACACATGTACCAGGGGGCCAACAAGACATGGCACAGTATATTGAAGACAAAGTGAAATTCGAGGAAAAAAGGAGAATTTCATTATTCAAAAGAACTGGATTACAAAATTGAGATTACAAGGGATAAAGGGAGAAAAGTCCTAGCTACTGGAGGATCTAGGTCCTTTGGAAAAACGAAGCAACCTTCTCAGCAGCTTCTTGGACACTAGCCCTAGCGATATCCTCTCCTCCGCGATGATTCCTTCAAAGACCGGATCAAGGGAGAACTGGGGGCCTCGACTCCGGTAACATGCCAAGACATACTCGGCGACATTCTTGGTCAAGGATTTACCCTCCCTCTCTAGTTGATCGGCGATGACATCACCCATCGCGTCGAGTTTGCTGCCAGCAGAGCCAAGTGCCGCTAGCATCTGGTCTAGCTCCTGCGCTGGGTCCACTGGGCGTACTGGACTGAAACCAAGAGGCACAAGGGCCCTGTACGCATGCCCAAGGAAGTCCCATACCATCAGGGACTCAGTCGCCTTCAAACTCCGCAGCTCCTCTAGTGACCTCCGGGCGGCCGCAAGCTCCGAACCTTCACGGGCAAGCCACTCGGCCAACTTAGCATGCTGCTGCATGTTCCCAGCAACCTGTTTCTCCCGATCGGCTAGCTCCATCTCCAGGAGGTGGATGCAGTTCCGCCTCTTAGCTAGGTCCTTTTCCCTGCCCTTGACTCTCTCCTCCCTAGCGGCAACGTCAGACTCTCTTTTTGAGAGCTCTTGCCCCACCTTCCAGTTCTTCTTCCTCTCTTCCTCCTTCCATAGATCCAGTTTTTTGCTGCGATCCGCCAAATTTTTCTCACCCAGAGTCAACTTATGGGTGACCTCTGCCTCTCTCCTCACCACATCTTTGTGTGGCCCCAGGAGTTTTTCCTCCCTCGCCTCCAGGTCCGCTTGATGCTTTAGGAGAGTTTCATTCAACTCTGCGATATTTTCGTAACGCTCGTCGGCAGCATCATGTCTTTCCTTGGCTTGCTCGAGGATTTCCCTGGAGTTAGCATCAAGCGCCTGGATGGTGGCCTCCTTCTCTTCCATCAACTTATCCCAGTACTCTAACCGGGCCTTCTCCCCTTTGATCCATTCCTTCTGGTCTGCCAGCCTCGTCTGAGCAAGCTTGGTCTCAAAATGGAGTCTGTTGCGCCAACGCCTCAAGGTGTTGCGCTCCTCCTCCAAGGCTTTGCTCTCTTGATCGAAGGCAAGTTGGACATGCCGAAGACTTGAGCAGGCGTTGTCTATGGACAACGCCGGAGGGATAAGTTCTGGGCCTGCTAGGACCATTTCCACAGGCTCGAAAGGGTTCTCCGTCACAAAAATTGGGTCCCACTCTACAATAGTGATCCCCTGGAGTCTTGCAGTGCTAGGGCCGCTCTCATGGAGCCTTTTAGCGGAAGCAGAAGAACCCACTGGGGAAACTTCCACCTCCGGAGCAGGTGAAGGTGCAACTTCTCGGTCTTCAGTCGACGGCTCCAAAGTCGGGGGATCTGTCGCCCTTTCTTCGGGCTGCTCTGGCTCTAGTCTAGGAACCTCCGGGACCACCACCTTTGGAGCAGTAGCCGAAGCTTTGACTGATGCCTCAACCACTGCTAGTTTGGGCTCCGGCACGCCGACCACCTCCGGCACAGCCGCCGGACCTCCAACCACCTCTGACTTACACCTCCGCTTGATGAGGAGGCTCACCGATCGAAGCCAGAGCTTCGACAGGTGCAGCCCCAGCCGTTGCAACAGGCACTGAAGCTCCGGGTCCTTTCTTCGACACCCTGGAAACAAAGGGAAGAGAAGATTAAGAACCATCAAAAACAAGACTAGCATTTTAAGGTGAGCAGTCAATGCTTGCCTTAGGAAACTACCGACCCAGTCACCTCGGAACCTCTTCTTCTGAGGGCCAGAGCTAGAGCCCACCAAATCCAGTGAGACAACTACTTCAGACCTCAGTTGAGGAACACTTGCAGCTGTCGGAGTTCCTTCGGCCACAGCTTCCCTACGCCAGGAAGAACTCCCGGACCTGGAGCATCTAGTCGGCACTGAGGTCGGGGTCGCCTGCCCGGAGCTTACGCCTCTTGAGGATGTTTGCACCAGAGTAGGGGTATCTACAAAAGATCTCCCCCTCCGGGGAGAAGCAGCCATCGTGGAAGGAGCAGGCCTGACGGACCTCCCGTCAGCATGCTTCAACTTCCTCTTCCGGCTGGAAGGCTCATCTGGCTCTTTGCCCTGGCCTTTGCCGATGTCTTCAATCCTTCGGCTCGGGGCGGAGACGGGACCACCTTTGGAAGCTCCGAGAATCGCCAATCCGGTGGTTGGACGCCTTTCTACCTCACCAAGGTCATCAAGCATCGGCATGCTCCTCCGGAGCTCCCTACTCAACTGCACCTCCATGTTCAGGGGGAGGAAGGCAGCTGGCGGAGCCAAGTCGTCGTCGTTGATATTAATCCCATGCTGGAATTTCTTCAAATGAAATTCCAAGGATTCATCATCCAAGTTGGATTTCAGACCGGTTTCAATCCGGTCTTCATCCATCATGCTGTTGAGGGCCCACGCGAGCTTCTCCCTCTTCTTCAGCGGAGCCCACCTGTTTACCATGAAGTTGACCATCTTGGGGGTCACTCCACCTTCCACGCACTCGCGGATCCTGGTCAAGACAGGGTTGAAGGCATTTGACAGCACCGAAACCACACTCCATGCGTCAGTGTCAACATTTGGGAGTTCTTCGGGCAGCTCCAATTTCTCGTGCTCCTCTGCCGTGACGATGATCCAATCTTTCTTCCAATCGTCCCACTTGCCAGAAGGAAACGACTTCAATTATTTGTAGCGGCAGTTCTTGCGTTTCACAAAATAATAGAAGCCAAGAAACTCGGACCCCTTGCCGGTGATGTGGATGGTGAAGAAGGTGCGGAAAAGCTCGACACAGGGGGGAATACCCACCCACATCTCGCAGAAGTGGACGAATGTCGCCACGGGATGAAGAGAATGGGGGCCAAGGTGGTACAGTTGCAGACCATAGAAGTCCAGTAGCATCAAAAGGAAAGTCGAGAAAGGTGGAATGAATCCCACCATCGCGTACGCTGTGAAGTACACCATGTCGTCGTCGCACTCCTTCTTGAACGGGAGCTTGCCAGCGCGGACCAGATGGTTGAAGGAGTCGTTGGACCACCCCATGTAGGTCCGAACCTTCTTCAGATCATTATCGCTCTTGAGGCGGCTCTTGGGGAGACCCAACTCCATCGCGGCAAAGTGGAGCAAAGGATGGAAAGTTAGGTGGAGTTTAGGTGGCTCTGAGCACAAAGATGATTGAAGGCGTAAAGAGTCCTCAAATCGTGCGCACTTTCCTTCTTAAGTAAGCCTCCGAGACGCTTGGATGGAAACCGCAATGAGATCGAAGGCACTTTTCAAAAATCTACCCCGTCAATGAAGAGTGGGCCTGGGGCCACCCTGACGAAGAGATTGAGGTCCTTACTCAAGGCCAACCGTTGCCATGATGGCGGCGGAAGTCGGCGCTCTGACAGGGCACGCGGAACCGATACGGTTTTCGTATTGGGAACGGGCGACCTTCGATTGCGTGAGATACACACTCAAAGATCTCATCTGTCGTATTCATAACAAGCCACGCGTCGAAGGTTCACTCCCTGACCATCACTCTATTGGCGCATCAGAGGACTTTTTGAAAATCAAAGCGCGGGAATCGAGAGTGGCCCCACCTCCGGTAGAACAACTTAACCCAAATGGTTTCTCCCAGAGGTGGGCCCGGGAGCCACTATCGGTACCCTACGTACCGGGTACCCCATGATACCCAAGAAGTGCAAGAAAGTTCCACCCGTCAGAGTCGGAGGCCCTTGCAGGTCTCACATGTCACGTTGCACCGGACCTGCTCCCCTCAAATGGCTGGCTCCCAAGTTAACACGTGTAAAATAAGACTGGAACAAAACTCCTAACCAAGGGAAGCTTCGGTGACTACGCGTGTACAAAAGCCCCGGACCTAGCCCCCGTCATAGAGGAGCTCCGGTACTGACACGTGTACAGCAACCCCGGACCTACCCTCCCGCAAGGGAAACTCCGGATCTGCCACGTGTGGAGCCTCCGGACCTTCATCGCCAACAAAAATACGAGCAGATCACGTCCGTTACAAACATTAAACGATCGTTAAAGCAGCAGTTACAAGGTCTGATAATGTGTCATTAATGCTATATTAATGACACACGGTCAGTGCACTGTTAATAGGGGTAACGCTGCCATGAAGGCACCTTACCACACTATTAATTGTACTTAATACTCTTTAGATAGTGTATTAGGTCATTAAGCACGCTAGGGCCACATGTTGGGCTAGGCCATGTGGGGACCGGAGTCCCGACATCCGAGGATCTCATTGGGTGGTGCCGTGCGATGCAGCACCTAACAGCACACACGAAAAGGATACCAAAACATATAAAGTTTTCATTTCATAATAAGAAGAGTTTACAAAAGAGTGTACAACAGGGGTACAGACGCAGGGGAAAATACATACTCATAATCTCACCTAACTAAGCAGGAGAGAAGACGTCCATGCCCTAGGACGCTTCTCACTAGCAACAAGAAGAACATTCAGCATCGGCGTGGTTCACATGAGATTTATCTCGATACCTCGAGATCTCATGTACAACCTGAACAACAGAAATAACCTAATACCTGCAAAAATCGTTAAAAGCGCAAACGTGAGCATAAGGCTCAGCAAGACTAACCTGTCTCAGTAGACATATGCAGGGTGAATACTAAGCATAGGTAAGGAATAGCAAAAACAGATTTGCCTATAAGTGGATCCTTATAATCATGTTTTAAGTAGCAAATGATTCTTCAAGCACGGCACATCATAGACTCCACAATCCAACAAGAAACGCTTTGCTGATGATATGACATGCCCAAAGCACATAATGCTATTACAGGTAAAGTATGGGGAAACTGTAAACTTTTAATTGTACTATCTCTAAGCCATACAAGGTTGCAAAGCAATTATAATTCAATACAACATATTCTTTTGACGTCTTTAGTATTTACTACGTCATAACTCAGTGAACAAGTGGTACTCTATTACCACGAGGGATGGTGATTGCAATCAGGACACACCTGGACAACACGACACATACGCACGTTCGGAAGTGTCAGCGAGTACATCAGTACCTACATAACACTTCAGTACTAGTCGTATATGGCCACCTTTCACAAGAAACCAGAACGCCGAACCTGTCTTACCTCCGCGACTAGAAGGTCTCCACACGGAACACCTCTTGTGTTCGCCAACCGATTTACACCTTACTGTCCTCAACCCACCCCTATCGATGGTGAGTTAATGGCCTCGACATCCCAGTTGTCGAGTTACGTCAGTTTACTGGAGCCCATATATCCAGTATGTCGTCGGTACAAGTCAAGCTTGTTCGAAGGGGCCGCATACAGACGGGCCATAATCGACACAGGCAGGGCTATGCGACCGAGACTCCAATTCTCATCGTTTCCTATCCATCCCCCGCCCGGTCTCAGATTCATTATATTAAGCCATTGTATATCTAACCAATCCTGTGAGATATGTCCTACATCTCTCGCGAGTAGATTCCAACTACTCGACTTCTACTGGATTTCCTATACATTAGCAAAGCAGCTACTACAGGTCAAACTATAACCCGTACCAACCAACCCCTAGGATTTGTGGTCATGCAAGTGGAGTATCAATCACGCTATACATAATGCACATATGAAACTTAAGATGTAATGTGAGAAATACTGCAAAACTCTGTAAAGCTTTTAAATGCAAATCGGGGCTTGCCTTGTTTGCGACTCTATAACAATGTCAGTTGTTATTGGCTTGGTCTTCCTTCGAAGAGTTCGCCATGAAACTTCAAGTTGGAACACCCTAGCCTTCTCCGCCAAGCGAAGTTTCTTGTCGATCACCTATCAGCACATTCCTATCGACATGATATGCATATAAGTAATTAATTAATTTAATAATAGACTCCACGGGGTTGTGTAAACTTTAAGAATGAGGAGTTTGACTAGGAAGGACAGATACGCCTCTGTTTTGTGGATAAACAAAGGATGGAGTCAAGTGGTCATAGTAGTATCAAGATGTGAATTGAAAGGTGCAATGTAAGCACACATTGCAACATGGCACTCAACACTCGACGCTATGCCACTCAAGGACGATAAAGCTGAATGGTGTGGAAGTGTTGGACTGGTAGTGTAAGACTGACTAAGGAATCAAGGTGGAGCATTGAAAGCTTAAGGCATGAGTGAACTGTGCAACAAGAGGTCACGACTCAGAAGGCGACCAACGAAGTTACACAAACTCATTAAAGAGTAAACCTAATTAAGCGACTAGTGTGGTCGCAGGGTTCTAAATTAGGATGAATTGATGTGAAACCCTAGCAACACTTGGAAAAGAAGTGAGATCGACATTGCTTGGACTCAAAGAGTTATAACAAACCCTGTTAACCTGATGTGAGTACCAAGACAACATTCAAAGGACCTTTAGGTAAATCAGTCGCTACAACTATCTTCACAAGCATCGTCCAAGTTCTTACATGACACTATTGCAGTGTCCTTTGCAAGATTGTCTAGATGAGCTCGGTGAACTACTGGGACTTGAACATGATGCGAGACCTTGCCGTGACGACACACTTTGCCATCTCAAGAAGATCGGATTAGCGAGGTCCTCATCGACCCGGACTCATCAATGGTGGTGAACAGACTCCCGAACACCACCTCTTGAGTCAAGGTTAGTGATGTCGACTCGGTCATCGGCAAGCGACTCGACAAACCTGTCGTCGATTAAACAACACACCTACTTAAGTAATTCTGCAGACAGTTAGGAAACATCATTGAAACGAACAAGAAACTCTTATCCAAGGTTCCACTTGGTCTAGTTTTCCTTATCGGTCGTAACGTTCTCGCACTACTCAACCACAGGTCATCGGTGATCACCAACCACCTTGGTTTGACCTGGAAGGCATTTTATCGAGCACCTTGGCTATACCTAGGACTCGATCACCCTCACATCGACTAAAACCTAATTTGGCTTGACAACCATTTTCCGACGAGTTGTGCTGGGGTTTCAGCACCACACTCATCACAGGCATCCTTCATTTTGATGCCAGGGCACGATGACGGCTCGAAACGTCATGACGATGTCATATGGTCAACAACGTCGATGCGGCTCGTGGTGGAGCATCACGAGCACGCACGGTCATGCCAACGTGATACAAACGACACAGGAGGTCAACTTGGGGATTTCTATAGGAATGATATCAATGCAGAAAATGGATGTATGGCTTGACGACACATGAGTACCATTTGGGGTCACGACGAACGGACTTCGATGATGTCAAGCAAGGCATTTCAGGGCAAGGCTCACCTTGTAGGCATTTTGCCGAACATCTTGGGTGTGTACTTGATTCCGTCGCTTCATCACCATTCAAAGTGTATCTTGGAACATGTCCTTGTCGATTTCTACCTCATTCTACCCCTGCATCACAGACCAGTTCTAAACATCAACCGAGTTGGTTCTTTCCTCATGAACATTTCATCGAACACCATAGCCGCAGTCACTAATCTAATCAATCTTGCACAATAAGAGCTAACCTTGGACCAGTGGTCGATACCATTGTGTCAAAGGCGTGTTCCTGCATCTCCTTCATCCCAGACATCACTGGCCTTGCTGCCAGGATGCAGCTACAGAGCAGAACACCGTAATGACGTGCGGTAGGCGATGATGTCGATGGAGAGCAGACAAGCACGTTGGCTTGAGTTGCGCGCAGAGGCAGAGAAAAGCGGTCTGGAGGCGTGCTACAGTAGAGGCAAGGAGGCGGTATGCAGCAAGACGATGGCGCGGTGGCGGAACACGGACATGGCATCATGGTGCTCGTGGTCTGGACAACAGCAAGGGCGGATGGCCATCACCGGCGCAGTGGTGGACGGACAGGGTGTTGGACGGCAGTGCCACTATGGGGCGCTGCCAGCGAGCAGCAACCCATGGTACACGGGCGGAGCAGAGGCAGAGGCGAGGCACGGACGACGCGCATCTGTGGAGCGCGCGGTCGGTGTGGCGTGGCGCTGCAGCGCTCGGGACGCGGGCATGGCGGCGGCGGCAGGAGTACGGCCGACGAACATGAGCGCAGGTGGGAATAGCAAGGCGCCGGCCAGGCACAGGAGTAGGCCGGCGACGAGTTCAGCCGTGGCGGTAAGGACTGCCGGGGCTGCGACGGTCGAGAACGATGCGCGAGCAGGGGTGTCCTTGGGCGCAACACTGGAGGAAGGGAGGAGCAGAGAAACAGCGCAGAGACATGAGCCGGGGCAACCGCCGGCGAGTGAGGCACGCAAGCAGCATGGACAGCGGCGCGCGCTAAACCAGGGTGGCTTCGGTCGAGCGATGCGCGAGCAGGGCGCTGGGGAAAACTGGCAGGGTGCGGTAAACTGGAGGCGGACCATGTCGCACAGGAGAGATGCGGGTGAGGACACTGCCAAGGCGCGCATGGCGCGGGCGCGAGTAGGGCGCTCGGCCAGGAGTGCCGTGGATCAGGGCCATGGCACGGCGCTCGGCCGTGGGCAAAGCTCTGGGGCCGGAGGGAGGAAGAGCAGGGATGGTTGTGTTCCACGGAAGTAAGAAGAAGAGGCGAACTCAGTTTTCTACCGCTGAAAAGTGAAAACCATCGCTGGCACATGCAGTGTATCGGTGTCACGCTGTGGGCAGTTGCCAATCTGACCTGTGGGGACCCCTTGTGGGACCCACCTCCCTCATTCTCCTTTCCAATTTCAATTAGGGCTACCAAACATGCTTCAAAAATATTCAACTTTGGCCCAATGACTAAATAAAATGTGAAGAATTTTATGGTGCAATCAGATTTCAGAACTGAGAAAGTTGAATTTTAAACTCAGGTTTGAATTTGAATTCAAGCGGTGATACTTGATTCAACGAAATAAATGGTAGATTAGGTTCAAAAATCCTGAAACTTTGAAGTTACCCTTTTTGAACCATAAGGGACCCCCGGAAAAATTTGGAGTTGATTTGGACAAGGTTAAGTATAAAGTTTAAATTTGAAGTCGACTCTGATTAAACTCTCAGTATGTGTCCAATAAATGGAAGACGTGCTTAAAAAATTTTGAAACTTTACCAAGAGTCTATTTGGAATATTAGAAGGTCATGGAAAAATTTACAGCCTTAGATTTGAAATTTTTTGAATGTCTTATTTTAGAGTTGGAATAATTCCTTTTTCTTTCTCTCTATTTTGTTTTCTTTTCTCCTTTTAATTTTTCATTGAAAATGTGGATACTTGGAAATTAAGGATTTTTCACCTTAAGTTCCATTATACATTAGCAACCATGTTCTATATGTAAAATTTTAACAAGTT
This sequence comes from Tuctoria greenei, assembly GCA_036927565.1. NCBI lineage: Eukaryota > Viridiplantae > Streptophyta > Magnoliopsida > Poales > Poaceae > Tuctoria > Tuctoria greenei. The sequence continues at coordinate 143,579,856 of JAYESD010000011.1, forward strand.
CCTATTTCTAGTGAACATTGGTTAACTCATATGGTTCATGTGAGTTTGGATTTCCATGTCCACTTTCAAAATTTTTAAGTTCGCATTTTTGTGTTTTTGTTCTTCTGAAAAGCGGGCTTTTACAATCCTTCCCCCTTAAAGGAATCTCGTCCCGACATTCTAACAAGTAGAATAACAGAAACGATGAGGGGACGATTCGTAAAAGAGGATCATTGACTAAGAAAAATGACAATGCCCTTAAAGACTTGGGTTCTATGAAATAGTGATTATCTCCAGGCATCTTAAGAAATTCTAACGTCTGCTTCAGGTGATTCCAATCTTTAGGTTTAAAATTTTGACAGGACGCTCGACATGACAATTTCACGTCGTAAAACTCTCACGTCTATTACCGAACCTTTATTGCTGAACTCTTACATTGACATGTCATCTTGTCTGGTACTAGTCTTTACTGGAAGAATCAGGACTTGTTATTTGCTTCTCTAGGTCACCATGATAGTTTGAAACTATCTTCGCATTGATTCTTGGTTGCTTGCTTGGTTTTGCATAGGTCCTTATAACTTAATGTGGTATTTCCCGTGACATGAGTTAATATGGTTTACGAGGTTAAACAACAATCATTAACCTCGTTTGATGTTTATTCAATCATAGGATTCCTTAGCTGTAGCATAAGAGTAGCAAGGCACTCAACATTCTTATGTGGGCAAAACAGCTGGAATACTGAAGATATGGTGACTACAAGATTTTTTCGGTATATCAACATTGTCGGTACCCTAAAAACCATACACCCCCTGAGGTTACAAAGATCTCAAGGGAAGGACATCTACTCAAATTGAAGACCCTCGGGGGCCCACTCGCCAGACGTGACCGGACCCGCTTCTCCGACATGGTTAACCTCTAGGTTGCCACGTGTACTGACAGACCAGAGTTATTACCCACAAGGGTGAAGCTCCGGGCTAGGTACTGAAACGGCACCTCCGGAGGTAACCCCTGACCGAGAGAAGCTCCGGACCTGACACGTGCCAGGCCACCCCGGAGCTTCCCGCTTCTCCCAAGCAAGCTCCGGAGCTGCCACGTGTCCATACGTCGGAGCTAGCTGCTTAAAACCCCCGGGAGACGTTGTAACGACTCCGGATCTCCAAAGGACAGCCGCAGACTTCAAGACCCGATTAATTACCATTAATTCCACGTTAATGATAATTAATCGGACGATCTTAACACCTGTAACGGCACTGTCGGAGCCGTTACAGGGTTATTAACAACAATTAATCTCGTGTATCAATACTAAAAACCGCCAGGGCCACATGTCGGGCCAGGCTGACTTGTAACGGTTTGTCCTTATGTTATAAAAGGACAAACCGACGATACACGGGGAGAGGACTCTGGAGCACACTCAAGCTCACAAGTTAATACAACACACACACACCCGTGGAGTAGGGTATTACGCTCAGGCGGCCCGAACCACGTAAACCACCGTGTCACTCGAGTCCAATCGCAATTCACCTTCTTGAGTCTCCGCGCGCCCAAACCGAACCACAAACTCCTTCCACACTTTCGTAGTGTCAGGGGATCTGCCGACTCCAACAGTCGACAGTTGGCGCACCAGGTAGGGGTCGAACCTACGGCCTTCTGCTTAGGAAACAGAGTCTGTTGCCAGCAAACCAGGCGTGGCAAGGGTCATTGCCGGAGCTACTAAGCTCCGACACCTTGAAGTATTACCTATCGACACTCAACGTGTTGGTAGAGGCTACTGCCGGAGCTACTAAGCTCCGACGATGGACAGTTCCGGAGCTTCTAAGCTCCGACGACTTCAAGGGACCTTCACTATCGAAAACTTCGGACCTAAACTATACGAGTTCGAAGCAAATCTGTCTTCAACAAAAATCAACATCCTTTTGGTACATGTCCACAAACAAATTGTGCACATCTACCAGGGGGCCAAGTGAAGACAAAGATGTTGAAGACAAAAAAATGAAATTCACGAAAAATTGGGGATTTCATTTCATCAGAAGACCGGAGATTACATCTGGGGACAAAGGATTACAAAATTGAGGAAGAAGAGAAGATACAAATAAAGGCTAAGAGAGATGGTCCTAGACCCTATGGAAGAATTCGGCGACCTTCTGGGCGACCTCCGACACGCTGGCTCGGGTAGCTTCGCCTTCTCCTTCAACGGGGCCTTCAAGCACCGGGTCCAGAGGGAATCGATGGTTCCGGCTAGTGTAGCACGTCAACACATATTCTGTGACGTTCCTAGCCAGAGATTGCCCCTCGACCTCCAACTGGTCCGCGATGACGTCGCCCACCTTGGAGAGCTTGCTGCCCGCAGCGCTCAACGCTTGCAACGCAAGGTCCGGCTCCGGCTCCGGATCATCCGGGAGCACGGGGCTGAAACCCATCGGCGCAAGCGCATCATCGGCCTTGCTCAGGAACTCCCAAATTTGCAGGGAGTCCGTCTTCCTCAGGCCCTTCATCTCTTCCAGGGACCTCCGGGCCGCCGCCAGCTCCGAATTCTCGCGGGAGAGGCGCTCAACTTCTTTGGCGTTTTGCTGAATCTTCGCAGCAACCCGCTTTTCGAGTCTTCCGAGCTCCTCCTCCCGGAGGTGGATCTTGTTCCGGCGATCGACCAGGTCTTTCTCCCTAGCCTCTATCTTCTTCTCCCGGGCGACAAGGGCACACTCGTACTCGTAGAGTTCCTGCCCCCACACCCAGGTCTTCTCCTCTTCCTCGAGGCAGCGCTCTTCCAATTTTTTAGCGCGCTCCTCGAGGCCCTTGTCCGCCAGAGCTGTCTTCTCGGCGAGCTCTTCTTCACGTCGCAAGACGTCATCCCGTAGTTCCAGGAGTTTTTGCTCCTCATCCTCGAGCCGCTTTTCCCTTCCCTCAAGTGCCTCTCGGCGCTTGATGAGTGCGGTACTGATGGCCTCGAGTTGATCGAACCGAGCGTTGGCCGCATCATTAGCAGCCTTAGCTTGGTCGTGGTACTCCCGGGATTGGGCGTCGAGGTTGTGAGTCATGCTCTCCCTCTCGTCCAGCATCTCACCCCAGAGCTCCAGGCGGACCTTCTCCCGCCTGATCCATTCCTTGTCCTCAGCAATCCTTGACTGCGCCAGCTTGGTCTCGAATTGGAGCCGATTACGCCACCTCCTAAGGGTTTGGCGCTCCTCTTCAAGAACCTTGCTGTCGTGGAAGAAGGCTAGTTGGACTTGGCGTAGACTGGAGCAAGCGTTGTCGATGGACATCGACAGCGAGATGGGCTCCGGACCTTCTGGGGTCTCCTCCGCTGGTTCCAGCGGGTCTTCATTTACAAAAATTGGGTCCCACTCTACGAGAGCGGAACCCCGAGCTTCCAAGGCACTAGGGCACTCCTCCGGGATGGCCTCAGTCGCCACCGAAGAAGTTCCCGCCACCAAATCTTCATTCGCCCCCTCAGGCTGGGAGCCGGCGACTTCGTTCAGGCACTCTGGCTCCGCCACGGGTACCATCGACGTCGTCGCCTCCGCTGGCTCCGGCCGGGACGCTTCTTCTGAGGGAGGCTCAAGCTCCCTCGCCTCTTCGACCACCGGCTCTGCAGCCGGCGCTTCCACAATCACCGGCTCTGCAGCCGGCGCTCCAATAGCTACCGGCTCCGCGACCGAAGCTTCGGAAGTAACCGGCTCAATTGCCGGAACCACTTCTTCCGGCTCGCACGCCGGGGCTTCAGCTACTTCCGGCTCAACCGCCGGGGCTTCAGCACTTTCCGGCTCTAAAGCCGGGACCGCTACTTCTTCCGGCTCGACAGCCGGAGCATCTACTTCTGCAGCACAGGGGCCCGGAGCTTCAACCTCCGGAGCGAGTGCCGCTGGCGCATCTTCAATCCCGTGGTCCGGCGCTACCACGGGAACTTCTGGAGACGAGTCGAGGTCCATGACCACGATAGCCGGCGCCGGAGCTGTCGCAGCCTCCGCCTGGGGCGGCACCAGAGCTGGAGCAGAAGCCCTCGCAGCCTCAGACACTGTGGCTGAGGGCGGAGCTTCACTCCCCTTCTTGGGAACGCTGCAGATGAAGAATGAAGAAATTGAGCAAACATATGCTATAATTAAAAGTTAATTGAGGTAAGCAAGAAAAATTACCTTGGGAGGCTCACGCACCAGCTTGCGCGGAACCTCTTTCCCGGACGTTCCGGGCTGGCCACGGTCGGCGTAGGAGCTCTGGGAGGACTCCCAGGACTTGCCGTAGCCGCGGGCGTTTCCCGGGTCGGAGCTCTCCTTGATCGGGAGGAACTCCTAGACCTGGAGGCCCTCACCGCTTCTTGAACCGGAGTCGCCTGTCCGGAGCTGGCACCTCCGGAGGGACCCATCACGGGGACAGCCGCACTCCGAGAGGATCCCACCGCCGGAACAGTAGCGCTCCGAAAAGACCCCACCACGGGGACAGACGCTACAGCGGCGGAGGATCCTCCTTCCTGAGGACGGGGAACTGGCGGGGAAGTAGCAAGCCCGACGGACCTCCCGTCAGCATGTCGCAGCTTCCTCTTCCAGCTCTCTGGCTCCTCCGCTAGCTCCTTGCCCTTGCCGGTGACCTCAGCTCTTGGCTGAGAGATAGGGGCGGAGCCGCCTTCCGACAACCCGGGGATCGCCAACCGGGCGGTCGATCTTCTCTCGACGACGCCAAGGTCGTCAAGCGCGGGCATCTTCCGCCGGAGCTCCCTGCTGAACTCAACTTCCACGTTCAGGGGGAGGAAAGCCGGCGGCGGAGTCAAGTACTCTCCGTCAACATCGATGCCGTGCTGGAATTTCTTGAGGTGAAACTCCAAGGACTTCCCCACCATGCTGGACTTCAACCCGGTTTCGACCCGGTCTTCGTCCATCACGCTGTTGAGGGCCCAGGCGAGCTTCTCCCTCCTCTTCAGCGGTGCCCACCTGTTGGACAGGAAGTTGCAGAACACCGCCTGGGGAGTCAGTCCTCCCTCCACACATTGGCGGATCCTGGACAGGATAGGGTCGAAAGCTGCCGCCAGCACCGGAACTTCGCTCCACACCGACGTGTCAATGCCGGGCAGACCGTCTGGCAGCTCCAACCGCTCGTGCTCCTCCACCCGGATGACTACCCAATCTTTCTTCCAGTCATCCCACTTCCCGGAAGAGAACGACCGGAGGTACTTGAACGGGCACTTCTTGCGCTTCACAAAGTAGTAGAAGCCAAGGTACTCGTCACTTCGGCCGGTGGTTTGGACGGTGAAGAAGATGCGGAAGAGCTCGATGCAGGGAGGGACGCCCACCCACATCTCGCAGAAGTGGACAAAGATGGACACAAGGAGGAGGGAGTGAGGGCCAAGGTGGCATAGCTGCAGACCATAGAAGTCCAGCAGCATCAAGAAGAAGGAAGAAAACGGTGGGATCAGCCCCACCATGGCGTACGATGAAAAGTACACCATTTCGCCGGAGTGCTCCTTTTTAAAGGGAAGCTCCCCGCCGGCGCGGACTGAACGGTTGAAGAAGTCCGACGACCACCCCATGAGGGCTCGGACCTTCTTCAGATCGCTCTCCGTCTTCAAACGACTCTCACGCAGACCCAACTCCATCGCAGCACAGCTAGGCGAGAGAAGAGAAGCAAAAGCACGAGTTGGGAATTTGAGCGCAAGAACAGATGGAAAGCGTAAAGAACTCCCGACGGTGCGCTTTCCTTCTTAAGTAAGCCCTCGCAACGCTTGGATGGAAACTGCAAGGGAGTCAAGCATACTACTCAAGAATTCAACCCAGCCGATGACAAGAGGGCCCGGGACCACCCTGACGATCAAGTCGAGGCTCTTACCCAGGCGAACAGTTGTCATCACGAGGCGGGAAACCCAAGGGCGGCGGACTGACAAGGCGCGCGGAACCGATACGGTTTTCGTATCGGGAACCGACGACCTTCAATTGCGAGAGATCCGCACGTCAAAGATCTTATCTGCCGCCTGAGGTGCGCCACGCGTCGGGACGCAACCGTAAAGCCCCGCCAAAGGCACCTCCGAAGACCCTTGAAGACCCAGTTCAAGAGTCGCAAGTATGGACCCACCTCCGGCGGAATGACTTCATCCCGTTGGCCTTCCCCGGAGGTAGGTCCAGGGGGCCACTGTCGGTACCCTAAAAACCATACACCCCCTGAGGTTACAAAGATCTCAAGGGAAGGACATCTACTCAAATTGAAGACCCTCGGGGGCCCACTCGCCAGACGTGACCGGACCCGCTTCTCCGACATGGTTAACCTCTAGGTTGCCACGTGTACTGACAGACCAGAGTTATTACCCACAAGGGTGAAGCTCCGGGCTAGGTACTGAAACGGCACCTTCGGAGGTAACCCCTGACCGAGAGAAGCTCCGGACCTGACACGTGCCAGGCCACCCCGGAGCTTCCCGCTTCTCCCAAGCAAGCTCCGGAGCTGCCACGTGTCCATACGTCGGAGCTAGCTGCTTAAAACCCCCGGGAGACGTTGTAACGACTCCGGATCTCCAAAGGACAGCCGCAGACTTCAAGACCCGATTAATTACCATTAATTCCACGTTAATGATAATTAATCGGACGATCTTAACACCTGTAACGGCACTGTCGGAGCCGTTACAGGGTTATTAACAACAATTAATCTCGTGTATCAATACTAAAAACCGCCAGGGCCACATGTCGGGCCAGGCTGACTTGTAACGGTTTGTCCTTATGTTATAAAAGGACAAACCGACGATACACGGGGAGAGGACTCTGGAGCACACTCAAGCTCACAAGTTAATACAACACACACACACCCGTGGAGTAGGGTATTACGCTCAGGCGGCCCGAACCACGTAAACCACCGTGTCACTCGAGTCCAATCGCAATTCACCTTCTTGAGTCTCCGCGCGCCCAAACCGAACCACAAACTCCTTCCACACTTTCGTAGTGTCAGGGGATCTGCCGACTCCAACAGTCGACAAACATCTTCAAACAATAGAAATAGAAGATGAAGACCCTTTGCGGTGGCACACGAGGATTTAAGGATTCAACATCCTCATATGTTTCAACACAACAAAGAACTCAATCATATGGTAACTACAAGGTAGTTAGTGTAGCAAGGTTACCATATAACAATGCAAGATCTTAGATGGACCCAAAGAGTTTCAAGAGGTTGACAATCGAACGGTATCCTCGCGATTAAGGAGATTTCATGGATTTTACAAGGTTGATCATTGAACTGATGACCACTCGATGATGAACGGTATAGTTGCAACAATCAAGGTACTTGAACCTAACAAGTCAAGGATGGAAGTTTAAGTGTTTGTTTAGTTGCAAGTGAGGTTGAGTAATTGGTTTCCCATGTATTACTCAATGGAAAGGAGATCAACAATGTAAGAAGTCAAATGAAGATGGTGAAATGACCTTAGTCATCAGACACCTTAGGATAGTTGGCATGGGGTACACAATCTTGCTCTAAATTTTAGTATTACCATGCATTCTATCATTGGTGTTACATTGGTAATGATGCTTAATGATGCATCATATGTTGTATGGTGCAATGAATATGCACATGGTATGGTGCAAATGGTGCATATGTATGGTGCAAAAAGTGCATATGTATGATGCAAATGGTGCACATGTATGGTGCAGTAGCTTTTATAGTTTGAGCAAGACTAAATGAACCACACACACACAACTCAAGAACTAACTCATGATGTGCAAGGCTTGGATACCGTGGTCGTGAAAGACACTCAAGGAGTAGCGTTACTTTCATGACTCGACCACAGTTAAGGAATTTATAACAGAACGATTGACAAGGAATGTGGGAAATATACCACGTTACCTCGACCTTTCGAAAGCTTGTTCATGTACTAATCAACTTGATTGTATCTTCATCAGGAGAAAAACAACCAACTATATGTCGAAGGTTATCCCTAGACACCTAGTCGAGATCACTAGACACATCTCTAGTGATACTTCACTAAACCTTCGCTTCAATCAGTTAGGAGGAACGGATATTCTTCTCGATCACTTTAGTGGAGGTGAAGTCACTCTCTTCTTAGAATAACTCAATCTGGTGGTGGATGTTGGATCCTCTTGAAGATGTATTCTTAATTGATCGCCTTCTTGTTGACACGACTCGTTGTAACCAAGGTTGATGGTTGAACACCACCATTACTTGAGTGCTCGCCTTCCCCCTTAAAGTTCCAAACCATGATGTCGAAGCGTACTTCAAACAATACTCATAGAAAGACGAGATGCAACTCGAGTAATTGCGACCTGCGTTCAACATCACAAGATGTGATGTGGCAAGTCGCATAAATCAGACAGTAGTATGCCTATCCAAGGGAAGAAGGCTTCAAAAGAGTTAAACACTCTATTCAATTTGGTAACTAGTTGAGTCCTAACTCTTGGTTGGTTACGACACTCCTCGAATTGAAATTGAGAGCCGAATGCCTAACAAAAACGAAAAGGTTCAAACTGGCCAGGCTATGGTGACAAACGACCAGCCTGGATGCAAACTAGATTTTGATCCAGTTACTGACAAAATCAGATCTCGAGGTGAATAACAAAGTTAAAGTACACTTCAAGTCATTTCCAAAAAGTATTGGTTTGCCTCTAGATCGTCCCTAGTTTGCAAGTTATGATATTTTAAAATCAGCATAATTTTCTGCACTTTCAGCAGAACCTGCTTAAAAAGTAACAGTTTTGATCTAAAGTTTTCAGGCTGTTCTGATGGAAATCTGGAAATATTCTTATTTACAAAGTTGTATATAATGTAATAAGATTTACATAATGTACTTACTTGCCTTCATATCAGTCCTGGTTCAAAAGATATGAATTTTTGATGTTGGGTAAAATTTCAGCATTCAGAATTCGAATTCAGTTCAGATTGACCACTCTGCATTCAAACTCGATTTGGAATAGGTATATTACCGATTCAGGTCTGGAGCCAATTGCAAAAATTGTATCTGACTCACTAAACTTTCCAATGGTTACTCGCACGACACCATTGGAGCAAGGGTCTGCGAGTTATGGATTAAATTCATAGGTGTACAGATTGCTGTCCAGTTTGGGTGTGCCTGGACAGTCTCTGCGATTATCCGAATTTCACCCACTTAGAAAAGGATTTTGGTCTCGAGATGAATAGAGAACTTGTAAAGTACTTCCAAAACTTTCTAAGGAGTACTTACTTGCCCTCGTAGCACTTCAGGTTGAGAAGATATGGCATTTTCAAGTTGACAGTTTTTCTGAAAATTTGGACAGCACCTCCTTTGTTTAAGACTGATTTTGTCCACAATTTTCAGATATACAAATATCAATATTTGCAAAAATAACACATAGAAAACTGGTTGCATACATTCTAAGGATTCCAGAAATGTAAAATCCGAAGCCACTCGATGAGTCTACTAGAAATTATGATCCGAACAGTAACTTAATATATAGCGGTCCATATTCTGGACTGTTTCGATACCTTAAACGATACTTCGATTTAGACTTGGTTATTGCGAGTTTTAGCCTTCGTGTTGAATAGGAAGTTTATAGAGGACTATTTAAGCTTTCCATGCATGTATAAATATGCCTAGGTTGCATTTCTAGTTTAAGATTTATGGCTGTTCAAAGTTCAGAATTTTTCTGGCTGTTTCAGATAGCACCTATATATATGTACTATCTCCAACTCCAGTTTCTAATTAGTTCTAAACTGAATTTGAGGTAACTTTGAATAACAAAGTTGTAGAATAGCTCTTCCCCTTTCCAAAAATGTATCATAATGGAATAGAAGAGCTTTCTACAAAGAGTTATGGCAAAAATTCAGATGCTGTCTTACACAGTTTCAGAACAGCATCTGAGTTAGTTAGAGAGGATTTTCACCATCTTAAAATGGTCTTTTGGCTTGGAGGTCAATAGAAAACTTATAGAAGACTTCAAAAGCTTTCCAAAAAGTATTCAATTGCATTCATAGCCCTTCAGGTTGAGGAGATATGGAATTTCAAAGTCAGGTCAATTCTGTTCAAAAACAGAACTCACCGGCTTCGAAACACAAGAATTTGGTAACAAACTCAAATTTTGAAACTTAGCTCAAAACTCAAGTCCGATGGCTAGAACTTGATTCACAACTAATCATTTGCTTTGGAACTAAATGGAATCTTAAAAGATACTTACGTCCTTCTTATCCATAGCATATCACTATGGATCTTCGTGCTTAACCAAAGTCTCACTCCGGCGAAGTCGAGCTAAACTCTCGCCAGGAACAAAGAATTTTGGTTCACCTACACTTGAAAAGAAACATTTTACATTGTCCATAAGATACCAGCAACTGATACTTGGACCTAAATATGAATATGAAGCCATTTCTTTCGTGGGGGATGGTCAAAGTATCAAATGTGATACTGACGGTACTACGTGCCTTACCAAAAGAAAAGTCTAACCCGGTATATCCGAATACGTCTATAGGTGGTTGTAATACAGATCAATCGCAAACGTATGCTACACGGGTCGCTGCCGTAGTTAGTGTACCTGCAGAAGACAAACAATCCCCTTTCACACCTTCACACCTCAAGGGCGGCACGGGGAAACACGACAGGCAGTCACAATAATATATACGAAAGTAAATGCATACGACTCTGGTGTGAGTCACGCTCGAGCGAAGTCATGTCTCGAGGTACATGGTTGTACTACGTTTGTACAGCAAAACTCCCGCACGAACCGACTTATACACACTCGGGCATATGTGTTTCGCATGATCCCATAGAACATGAATAGTTCTAGAGATGCATACTATCAGGTTATACACCACCCGACGGGGGCTCCCACTAATTTTGTGTCATGCTGGGGTACCGCGTGTCATATGTTCCCAGAAACATGGAAAAGTTTTAGAGACTCATATTGACTTTCCGTGCCAAGCCACGGAAATATCACATACCACATCTCGTATGCAGAGCTTACCGAGATTGATCCGCTCTCAGTGGCGTACCTTACCTCTTACCTTGAAGACGGAGCGTTGTTACAGAATAATATAACAAGTAAGTTAGTTCGTCACCTTTATAACTTATACTAGTAATAGTCCTTAATGGGCATATAGCTAAACCTCACTCGATTACTTTGGAGTTTTCGAAAATAGGCTCTTTTCGAGCGTGCTATTCCTAATGAAGCTCTGATACCATGCCTGTGGGGACAGGAGTCCCGACATCCGAGGATCTCATTGGGTGGTGCCGTGCGATGCGGCACCTAATGGCACACACGAAAAGGATACCAAAACATATAAAGTTTTCATTTCATAATAATAAGAGTTTACAAAAGAGTGTACAACAGGGGTACACACGCAGCGGAAAATACATACTCATAATCTCACCTAACTAAGCAGGAGAGAAGACGTCCATGCCCTAGGACGCTTCTCACTAGCAACAAGAAGAACATTCAGCAGCGGCGTGGTTCACATGAGATGTATCTCGATACCTCGAGATCTCATGTACAACCTGAATAGCAGAAATAACCTAATACCTGCAAAAATCGTTAAAGCGCAAACGTGAGCATAAGGCTCAGCAAGACTAACCCGTCTCACTAGACATATGCAGGGTGAATACTAAGCATGGGTAAGGAATAGCATAAATAGACTCGCCTATAAGTGGATTCTTATAATTATGTTTTAAGTAGCAAATCTCATTCTTCAAGCACAGCACATCATAGACTCCACAATCAAACAAGAAACGCTTTGCCGATGATATGACATGCCCAAAGCACATAATTCTATTACAGGTAAAGTATGGGGAAACTGTAAACTTTTAATTGTACTATCTCTAATCCATACAAGGTTGCAAAACAATTATAATTCAATACAACATATTCTTTTGACTTCTTTAGTATTTACTACGTCACAGTTTACTGAACAAGTGGTACTCTATTACCGTAGGGACGGTGATTGCAATCAGGACACACCTGGACAACACAACACATCCGCACATTCGGAAGTGTCAGCGAGTACATCAGTACCTATGTAACACTTCAGTACTAGTCGTATATGGCCACCTTTCACAAGAAACCCGAACGCCGAACCTGTCTCACCTCCGCGAACAGAAGGTCTCCGCACGGAACACCTCTTGTGTCCGCCGACCGATTTACACCTTAATGTCCTCAACCCACCCCTATCGATGGTGAGTTAATGGCCTTGACATCCCAGTTATCGAGTTACGTTAGTTTACTAGAGCCCATATATCTAGTATGTCGCCGGTACAAGTCAAGCTTGTTCGAAGGGGCCACATACAGACGGGCCTTAATCGACACAGGCAGGGCTATGTGACCAAGACTCCAATTCTCATCGTTTCCTATCCATCCCCTGCCCGGTCTCAGATTCATTATATTAAGCCATTGTCTATCTAACCAATCCTGTGAGATACGTCCTACATCTCTCGTGAGTAGATTCCAACTACTTGACTTCTACCGGATTTCCTATACATTAGCAAAGCAGTTACTACAGGTTAAATTGTAACCCGTTCCAACCAACCCCTGGGATTTATGGTCATGCAAGTGGAGTATCAATCACCCTATACGTAATGCACATATGAAACTTAAGACGTAATGTGAGAAATACTGCAAAACTCTATAAAGCTTTTAAATGCAAACTGGGGCTTGCCTTGTTTGCGACTCTATAACAATGTCAGTTGTTATTGGTTTGGTCTTCCTTCGAAAAGTCCGCCATGGAACTTCAAGTTGGAACACCCTGGCCTTCTCCTCCAAGTGAAGTTTCTTGTCGATCTCCTATCAGCACGTTCCTATCGACATTATATGCATATAAGTAATTAAGTAATTTAATAATAGACTCCACGGGGTTGTGTAAACTTTAAGAATGAGTTTGACTAGGAAGGACAGATATGCCTCTGTTGTGTGGATAAACAAAGGATGGAGTCAAGTGGTCATAGTAGTATCGAGATGTGAATTGAAAGGTGCAATGTAAGCACACATTGCAACTTGGCACTCAACACTCGACGCTATGCCACTCAAGGACGATAAAGCTGAATGGTGTGGAAGTGTTGGACTGGTAGTGTAAGACTGACTAAGGAATCAAGGTGGAGCATTGAAAGCTTAAGGCATGAGTGAACTGTGCAACAAGAGGTCACGACTCAGAAGGCGACCAATGAAGTTACACAAACTCATTAAAGAGTAAACCTAATTAAGCGACTACTGTGGTCGCAGGGTTCTAAATTAGGATGCATCGATGTGAAACCCTAGTGACACTTGGAAAAGAAGTGAGATCGGCATTGCTTGGACTCAAAGAGTTATAACAAACCCTGTTAACCTGATGTGAGTACCAAGACAACATTCAAAGGACCTTCAGGTAAATCAGTCGCTACGACTATCTTCACAAGCATTGTCCAAGTTCTTACATGACACTATCGCAGTGTCCTTTGCAAGATTGTCCAAATGAGCTCGGTGAACTACTGGGACTTGAACATGATGTGAGACCTTGCCATGACGGCACGCTTTGCCATCTCAAGTATATCGGATTAGCAAGGTCCACATCGACCCGGACTCGTCAACGGTGGTGAACAGACTCCCGAACACCACCTCTTGAGTCAAGGTTAGTGATGTCGACTCGATCGTCGGCAAGTGACTCCACGAACCTGTCGTCGATGAAACGGCACACCTAGTTAAGCAATTCTGCGGATGGTTAGGAAACATCGTTGACACGAACAAGAAACTCTTATCCAAGGTTCCACTTGGTCTAGTTTTCCTTGTCGGTCGCAACGTTCTCGCACTACTCAACCACAGGTCATCGGTGATCACCAACCACCTTGGTTTGACCTGGAAGGCATTTTATCGAGCACCTTGGCTATACCTAGGACTCGATCACCCTCACATCGACTAAAACCTAATTTGGATTGACAACCATTTTCCGACGAGTCGTGATGGGGTTTCAGCACCACACTCATCACAGGCATCCTTCATTTTGATGCAAGGGCACGATGACGGCTCGGAACGTCATGACGACATCATATGGTCAACGAAGTCGATGCAGCTGTAAAACCTATGTGTGTTGAATACATTGGCTTGTAGTGAATACACTTGGCTTTGATGATAAAAGTTTTGAATATCACCAAAACACCTTTTTATCAAGGTCCGACTCTAGCTCTGAGCTACAGCAAGGTCCTACGGTAGGTCCGACTCTAGCTCTGAGCTACAGCAAGGTCCTACGGTAGGTCCTACGGTTTTGGTAAGCTCCGGTGCTAGGTTCTACTAGCTTTTGTTAGCTCCGGCTCAAGGTCCGGGTTGCTCTGGCAAGGTCCGGAACTTGACCGCAGTGCTTCTGCTTTTCATTTGCAATGTTTTGTACTTGCTTTACATTGTTGGAAAGTTTGCTTAGTATTATTTTACTAAGTTTTTGGTGCGTTTTGGTTGATATGGATGATATCGTGTTACTGTGGTTTTGCAACATGCTTATGTGAGGTTCTCACGTAGGGTGTTGTGTTCGGAACTAACTTGAGTCAAGTCGAGGACTTGGGCTCGTATGGATTGGTTGTTTATTCATGTGCGGGTGTTGCTTGAGTTCAAGATATGGCTGGTGATGGGATCCATTGGACTAGTCTCAGGGAGGAGATGAGGTTCCAACAACCAAATTCAGGAGGAATTGTGGTTGAGCTGATCAGGAGGTTGCACAACATGATTGAATCAAGAACAATGCATGTGAAGGTATCGTGGACATCATTGGAAGATGTTTGCACGTGTGCAAGGAGTGCATGGACGTGGATACATGGTTCCGAGACGTGATGAAGAGATGTGGACGTAAAGAGTTGGTCGGAAAGGTCCAACCGACTAGGTCATGGACTCAGGCTGCGGCTGAGTCGCGTTTGACTCAAATATGGAAAGATTTGAGTTGGTTATGATAGGATTTTGTGTGGGTCACGGATTTGAGTTGTTTAGGAATGTGGGATACGTTACTAAGGTGTTTGGAAGTCTTAAGATTGCTTCTATCTGCGTATAGAAGAATCTTGAGCAGTTATGGAAAGCTACGATTCGTGATCTGAGTAGGATTGGAGTCCTAGTTGATATTGGGTTGGCCTAAGAGCTGGTTATATAAGCAAGTGAGCCCAGAGCTCGTGGGACAACTTTGGGGCTGTTCCTCTTGTGTTATATTGAATAAAATTCGTAGTTTGAAGGAACTTTTGTGCCTTGTTTGTCAGACTTGTTCCAGACAAGTTTTACTCGTCGGGTTTCTGGACAGCACTACCTTTCGTCGGTGGTTTTATGATAACTCGAGTTTTACAGATCCAATTGATGTTATTCTTTTTTTATTGTCTTAACAACTTGATTGTATATCATATGTCAAAATTTCACGGTCATTGGATTTGTGTTCTATGATCTACACGAGTTTCTTTGCAGCGTTCCAGAATTGTTTTTTTCTCGGGTAGGGCAGATTGACCATTGTTTGATCTTTCGATCATAACTTGAGTTTTTCTCGACGGATTTGAGTGATTCTTTTTGTGTTGTTTTCGTGAATTGATTCTCTCTGATATCTATCACTTTTGTCATGGTGAAATACGTTTAGATTAATCTCACACACGATTTCTTTAACAGATCGTTTTTCTGCCGAAAGGGTTTGGGGTTTAATTGTTTCCGCTGCGTAAGATTTTTTAAATCTACCATTCACCCCCCCTCTGGTAGCTTTTAACGTGCTCTTCGATCCTACAATTGGTATCAGAGCCTCAGTGCTCTAATCTTTGTGATTTGCGCTTGTTTTTGACTAATCATCATGGAAAAGTACACCGCCAAACCTTGTGTGTTTGCTGGTATTGATTTTCAGGTTTGGAAGGCACGCATGGAGGCTTTCATCCAGGCACAAAGCTTTGCAATATGGGAGAAGGTATACAAGCCTTATGAAGTGCCATCAAACGATCAAGTTACAGCTACAAATCTGAGAGATGTCGACAACAACAACAAGGCTCAGAACTTGATCATACAAGGATTAACACAAAGCGACTTCGACCGTGTTGCACACCTCTGATCTGCATACGATGTGTGGAAAAAACTTTGTGACTACCACGAAGGATCCAACACGATCAAAGAGGTAAGGCAAGACATGTTCAAGAAAGAATACATGCGCTTCGAGATGCAACCCGGTGAGTCAATTGATGATCTCTTTGCTCGCTTTAATAAAATTCTCAGCAACTTGCATAGCGTCAATGTTAATTTTTCAGATGCTGAAAATGCTAGGCAATTGTTAAGTGCATTAGACATGTCAATTTGGGAGATGAAAGTTACATCTATTCGTGAATCTACTGTCATGAGTACACTTACTTTAGATGTGCTATATTCCAAGCTAAAAACTCATGAAATTGATATAATATCACGTAAGAACCCCAACAATTCTATTGCTTTTGTTTCTCAACGTGATATGCCTAGCTCCGGCCAATCTTCATCTTGTAGTACACTTGCTTTGTTGTCCTCTCTAACCCTTGAACAGATTGAGGAGTTTCCAGAGGAGGAGCTAGCACTCCTCTCTACGAGGTTCTCAAAAGCATTGCAAAATGTGAGAACTAGAAGGAGAGGAAGCTCCGAACCTCAACGATGCTTCGAATGTGGTAAGACAGGACATTTTCGTTCAGATTGCCCTAACCTTTCAGGTTCTACTTCTTGGGATGAAAAGAAAACAAGAGCGAAGCACTCCTCTACAAAAGATACGAAGAAAAGAAGGGTACCATAGGACGCAAGATGATTAACAGCTTCATCACTGCACTTCATGACTTAGTTCAAGTGATCTAGACTTTGAAAGTGATGAAGATGATGATGATCTGGCCAACTTATGCTTCATGGTGGGCAAAACAAGATCAAGATCAAGTCAGGAGGATGCAGAACACAACAGTGAAGACGATGAGGTATGTTCTACCTGAAATGAAATGTGTGATGCTATTTCTCGTGCAACTATTCTTGTCAAGAAAAATGACAAAAAGCTTAGGGATAGTGCTGCTACAATTGAATCACTAGAATCTGAAATCAACCGTTTAAAAACTTTGATTCCTAGTGATGATGCATGTTCCTCATGTGATTTAATATATGAACAATTGTCCTCATTGAGAAGTGCGCACACCTCCACACTTGATAAACTTGAGTTAGAAATTGAAAATAACAAAGAGCTTGCTGCACTTAATGATAAAAACTTGAAAGATGCTAGCTGTTGTACAATTGATTTGCATTGTTCTACTTGTGATGATCTTGATAAGAAACTACAGGATGCTATGAATGAAATTTCTATATTGAACAATGCTTTACGTTCTCATGAAGTTAAATTTTGTTCCAATTGCAAACTAAAAGGAAAAACTTCATGTGAAAATTGCCTTGATCTGTCCAACAAACTTGATGACATGCATAGGACATTAGATCGGTTTTGTAATGGGAATAAGAACCTAAACTTGCCGCTGAATTCTTCCAAGTCTTGCAATGATAAAAAAGGTTTAAGTTTTGATTTTCATGCTCATGCTAAGGCACATCCACCTAAAATTGTAAAGATATTAGGAAGTGGTTTGATTCAAACAGTTCCTAAACAAAAAAGAGTGGTTTTCAAATCTGCAGGAGTGTTGCCTCATTCGGTTTCAAATAAAAATATTGCTTGCTCATCTAGACATGAACACAAAGTTAAATTTCATTGTACCTTCTGTGGTAGAGATGGTCATGTCATATATTTTTGTTATAGACTAGCTAAACAACAGAAAAGGGAAAGAATTGTTGCTAGATCTGATAACTTTCATGCAAAATTTGCTGCACACATTGAACCGAATGTACATCCTGCTGTGTTGAGTCAAAAACATTCAAAGTTTACCTCTGGACCTTCTGTTTTTGCCTCCGGAGCTACTGATTTTTGTGCTACACAAGTAACACCTTATAGGTCAATAGTCAAGAATAAAAAATCTCAAACTTTGACTCATAAACCTGCTGTTTTGTCTCAGCTTTCGCGTGTTTTTCCTGCTGCACGTCGCGTGACTCAGTACTAGATTCCTAAATGTCTTTTGACTAACCCCAGTATTGAGTCATCGACGTATTGTGCTTTTATGTAGGTTACACGTTTGAGGAAGGAGAACATTTGGATTGTGGATTCAGGTTGCTCACGCCACATGACCGGTAACAAAGATTGGTTCTCCTCCCTCTCTTTTGTGTCACATGTAGAGAATGTTACTTTTGCCGATAATTCTTCAACTCCTATAATTGCTAAGAGTTCGGTTAGAGTAAATGATCACTACACTTTGAAGAATGTGGCACTTGTCAAAAATTTGAAATACAACTTGCTTTCTGTTGCACAATTGCTAGATGAAAATCTAGAAATTATTTTCAATAAAAACTGCTGCAAAGTTGTAGGTTCAAATAGTGAGCTTATTTTTAACATGTCTTGGTTTGGAGGAGTTTTTAAAGCTGATTTTGATATGTCTTCCTCTAAGCATAGGTGTCTAGTTGCTAATGATTCAAAGGACTTATATTTTTGGCATCGTAGACTTGGTCACGTAGGCTTTGATCACCTAACGCGTGTTAGTGATCTTGATCGCATATGTGGGCTGCCTAAGTTTAAAGGGGACAAAGATATTGTGTGCTCTTCTTGTAGACATGCTAAGATGGTTGCAGGTTCACATACTCCTCTCACAATGATCATGACAACTGAACCATGTCAACTTTTGCATCTTGACACCGTAGGACCTTCACGTGTTCAATCCTTCGGAGGTAAATGGTATGTTCTTGTTATTGTTGATGATTATTCAAGATACTCTTGGGTTTACTTTATAGCATCTAAGAATGAAGTTTTTAGTCACTTTAGAACTTTATTTCTTAGATTATCAATTGATCACCCAGGGTCATTAAAAGCAATTAGGAGTGATAATGGAACTGAATTTAAAAATCAATCTTTTGATCATTTTTGTGCTGAAAATAGAATAGATCATCAATTCTCTTCACCATATGTACCTCAACAAAACGGTGTTGTAGAAAGAAAGAATAGAACCTTAGTTGAGATGGCTAGGACTATGCTTGATGAATATCAAACTCCTAGGAAATTTTGGGCTGATGCGTTAGCAACCGCTTGTTATGTCTCAAATCGTGTTTTCTTGCGTGCTAAGCTAGGTAAAACACCATATGAGCTTCGGTTTGGACATAGGCCTAGTGTTACACACTTTCGGGTCTTTGGTTGCAAATGCTTTGTTAAGAAACATGGTAATCTTGATAAATTTGAACCTAGATCCATTGATGGCATGTTTCTTGGTTATCCATCTCATACTAGAGGCTACCGTGTGCTTTTACTTGACACTAACAAAATTGTAGAGACTTGCGAAGTGTCTTTTGATGAAGCTAGCCCAGGTACTAGCTCCAGTGTTGCAGGACTAGATCCGTATCCTCAGGGGCAGGGTATTTTCGAAGATGAAGAAGAGCCGGTGATACTGCCTGGTAGTTCCGAAGTTGACACGTGTCCAGCTCCGGACATTGAACAAGCTCCGGCTATCACCTATGCTGGTCCTGATCATCCACAAGTCACAAGCTCATCAATCTACAATGAACCTAATGAAGAAGAAGCTTGTGAGACATCTGTTCCCTTACGTTTTTACAAAGATCATCCCCCACAACAGATGATTGGAAGCTTGCACGAACGATTCACACGGTCCAGGTTTTGCGATCCAAACTCTCATGCTCATTCTGCTTTTGTTGCTTCTTTTGAACCCAAAGATATATCACACGCACTCACTAATGAATCTTGGATTATTGCCATGCAAGAAGAGTTAGAAAATTTTGAAAGAAATAATGTTTGGAAACTTGTACCTCCACCTCAAGGTCACACTTTAATTGGAACTAAATGGGTATTTAAAAATAAACAAAGTGGGGATGGGGTTGTGGTTAGGAATAAGGCTAGGTTGGTTGCTCAAGGTTTCACTCAAGTTGAAGGTCTAGATTTTGATCAAACTTTTGCTCCTGTCGCTAGATTAGAAGCCATAAGAATTTTGTTAGCTTTTGCAGCATCTAAAGGTTTTAAACTATATCAAATGGATGTTAAAAGTGCTTTTCTTAATGGCTACATAGATGAGGAGGTTTATGTCAAACAACCACCGGGTTTTGAAAATCCAGATTTTCCTAATCATGTTTACAAACTGGCCAAAGCCTTATACGGTCTCAAACAAGCCCCTAGAGCATGGTATGATAGGTTAAAAACATTCTTACTTGAAAAGGGGTTTATCATGGGCAAGGTTGATAAAACTCTTTTTGTGCTTAAACATGGCAATGACTCATTATTCGTTCAAGTGTATGTGGATGATATTATCTTTGGTTGTGCTTCTCATGATCTTGTGTCCAAGTTTTCAGCAATGATGAGTTCCGAATTTGAAATGAGTATGATGGGTGAACTCACTTACATTTTGGGGCTGCAAATCAAGCAAACCAAGGAGGGTACCTTTGTGCATCAAACGAAGTATACCAAAGACCTCCTAAGGCGCTTCAACATGGACAAAAGCAAGCCTCTTCGGACACCAATGGGAACAGCAACAACACTTGAACTTGATGAAGATGGGTAACCTGTGAATCAAAAAGAATATAGAAGCATGATTGGATTACTTTTGTACCTCATGGCATCAAGACCGGACATACAATTCAGCGTATGTCTTTGTGCACGGTTTCAAGATTCCCCACGTGTTTCACATCGTCAAGCCGTCAAAAGGATTCTCAGGTACTTACATGGAACCCAAGAATTTGGCATTTTTCTTCCTTCTTCCTCAACCGTGACTTTGAAAGCTTTTTCGGATGCTCATTTTGGGGGTTGTAGGATTGATAGGAAAAGTACTTCCGGTGCTTGTCATTTTCTTGGTAATTCTCTTGTTGCTTGGTCCTCTAGAAAACAAAATTCAGTTGCACAATCCACAGCCGAATCTGAATATGTAGCTGCTGCTAGTGCTTGCTCACAAATTCTTTGGATTGTTCAAACACTTAAGGACTATGGGGTTGATCTAGATAGTGTTCCACTATTCTGTGATAACACTAGTGCCATTTGCATTGCTAAAAACCCCGTGCAACATTCTAGAACTAAGCACATTGACATTAGGTATCACTTTCTCCGAGATAATGTTGAAAAAGGAAACATTGTGCTTCACCATGTAGATACCGAACAACAATTAGCTGACATTTTTACAAAACCTTTGGATTTCACTCGTTTTTGTTACATTCGTAGTGAAATAGGGGTTATGCATCCTCATGGCTTAAATTGAGGGGGAGTTTTTGAAACTTGGGAAGTCTTTGTGTGAATCTGAAATTAAAATGATATGAGCATAGTATTTCATACATATATGACTCTGTGATTCCTTTTACATGCTGAAAGTTCTTACTACATTACTCGTGTTATACATTTTGTAGTTTTTGCCATGTCTAGAAATTGGAATAATTACTTACACTAAAACTGGTCATGGTCGAACTTTCTTGCTGTTTTAAACTTGTTACATGTTCACAAGTGCTTTTAATCATAAAGAATTAATCAAGTAATCAACTCACATGTTGAGTTTTTATGAACAAATATAAAGTGAGAAAAGATCAAGAGAATATCCATGCATCGCACTTCTTTTTCTGAGATGGCTTATC
Source organism: Tuctoria greenei (assembly GCA_036927565.1). Taxonomy (NCBI): domain Eukaryota; kingdom Viridiplantae; phylum Streptophyta; class Magnoliopsida; order Poales; family Poaceae; genus Tuctoria; species Tuctoria greenei. Next base: position 143,601,380 of record JAYESD010000011.1, read on the forward strand.
ATTGCACTTAGATTTAAACTTGGAAGAAGTTGTGTATGACTAAAACCATGTCCTTAAGCTTCTGATTGTTAAATGACATAGGCTTGGCTTGGTTGGTTAGAATAAGGCAGATGCGCATATAATCTCTTGCAAATACCATATGATCTAAATTTGTGTTTTGAAAAATAATAAAATGCAGCAACTAGTGTCATGCTTTCAAGTTATGAAATAGTTAAGTTTGTGAGATCATGACTTGCTTAAATTGAAAATTACATATGATCTCTAGCATGGCTTACACTACTTTATGTATCTCATTGATGTGATAGTGTAAGTTACTTGATAGTATGACTTGGATGAGCTTTTTTTATATGTATATGTTATAATATGCTCATAACAATTAAAATTTCTCTTTTACCTTGCTGAATACATTGTCAAAGGGGGAGAGATTAATCACACATTCAAAAAGGGAAAGATAATGTGCATGGGGAGATGCATGGGGAGAGATGATAAAGGGGGAGAGATATGTGAATTTTGAATTTTTGCATTTTTGCTTTTCTTCTCATTTTATTTCTGATTTACAAATAGGGGAGAAATTGTCGTCTTCAAAACTTTTAATGAGAATAAGCCAATGTTCGGATTTTAAATGGTGTTGCCAATGAATTCATCAAGGGGGAGATTGTAAGACCTATGTGTGCTGAATACATTGGCTTGTAGTGAATACACTTGGCTTTGATGATAAAAGTTTTGAATATCACCAAAACACCTTTTTATCAAGGTCCGACTCTAGCTCTGAGCTACAGCAAGGTCCGACGGTAGGTCCGACTTGGTTTGGGTAGCTCCGGTTACGTTCGATGCTAGATCCGACTAGCTTTGATCAGCTCCAGTGAAGTTTTGTCTTTAGCTCTGGCATGTCTTTGATAGCTCCGACATGTGTTTGCTAAGCTCCGAAGTTGATTTTTCTAGCTCTGGCTTTTGGGATTACTAGTTCCGACTAGTTTTGGTTAGCTCTGGCGCTAGGTTCTGCTAGTTTTGTAAGCTCCAGCGGGAGCTTGGTTGTACTAGTTTTGGTAAGCTCCGGTGCTAGGTTCTACTAGCTTTTGTTAGCTCCGGCTCAAGGTCCGGGTTGCTCTGGCAAGGTCCGGAACTTGACCGCAGTGCTTCTGCTTTTCATTTGCAATGTTTTGTACTTGCTTTACATTGTTGGAAAGTTTGCTTAGTATTCTTTTACTAATTTTTTGGTGTGTTTTGGTTGATATGGATGATATCGTGTTACTGTGGTTTTGCAACATGCTTATGTGAGGTTCTCACGTTGGGTGTTGTGTTCGGAACTAACTTGAGTCAAGTCGAGGACTTGGACTCGTATGGATTGATTGTTTATTCATGTGCAGGTGTTGCTTGAGTTCAAGACATGGCTAGTGATGGGATCCATTGGACTAGTCTCAGGGAGGAGATGATGTTCCAACAACCAAATTCAGGAGGAATTATGGTTGAGCTGATCAGGCGGTTGCGCAACATGATTGAATCAAGAACAATGGATGTGAAGGTATCGTGGACGTCATTGGAAGATGTTTGCATGTGTGCAAGGAGTGCATGGACGTGGCTACATGGTTCCGAGATGTGATGAAGATATGTGGACGTAAAGAGTTGGTCGGAACGGTCCAAACGACTAGGTCATGGACTCAGGCTGCGGCTGAGTCGCGTTTGACTCAAATATGGAAAGATTTGAGTTGGTTATGATAGGATTTTGTGTGGGTCACGAATTTTAGTTGTTTAGGAATGTGGGATACGTTCCTAAGGTGTTTGGAAGTCTTAAGATTGCTTCTATCTACGTATAGAAGAATCTTGAGCAGTTATGGAAAGCTACGATTCGTGATCTGAGTAGGATTGGAGTCCTAGTTGATATTGGGTTGGCCTAAGAGCTGGTTATTTAAGCAAGGGAGCCCAAAGCTCATGGGACGACTTTGGGAATTTTCCTCTTGTGTTCTATTGAATAAAATTCATAGTTTGAAGGAACTTTTGTGCCTTGTTCGTCAGACTTGTTCCAGACAAGTTTTACTCGTCGAGTTTCTGGACAACACTACCTTTCGTCGGTGGTTTTATCATAAATCGAGTTTTACAGATACAATTGACGTTATTCTTTTTGTGTTGTCTTCACAACTTGATTGTCTATCATATGTCAAAATTTCACGGTCATTGGATTTGTGGTCTATGATCTACACGAGTTTCTTTGCAGCGTTCCAGAACTGTTTTTTTCTGGGGTAGGGCAGATTGACCATTGTTTGATCTTTCGATCATAACTTGAGTTTTTCTCGACGGATTTGAGTGATTCTTTTTGTGTTGTTTTCGTGACTTGATTCTATCTGATATCTATCACTTTTGTCACGGTGAAACACATTTAGATTAGTCTCACACACGATTTCTTTAACAGATCATTTTTCTGCCGAAAGGGTTTGGGGTTTAATTGTTTCCGTTGCGTAAGATTTTTTAAATCTACCATTCACCCCCCCCTCTGGTAGCTTTTCACGTGTTCTTCGATCCTACAGCAGCTCATGGTGGCGCATCATGAGCACACACGGACAGGCCAACGTGATACAAACGACACAGGAGGTCAACTTGGGGATTTCTATAGGAATGATATCAATGCGGAAAATGGACGTACAGCATGACGACACATGAGTACCATTTGGGGTCACGACGAACGGACTTCTATGACGTCAAGCAAGGCATTTCAGGGTAAGGCTCACCTTGTAGGCATTTCGCCGAACATCTTGGGTGTGTACTTTATTATGTCGCTTCATCACCATTCAAAGGGTATCTTGGCACATGTGCTTGTCGATTTCCACATCATTCTACCCCTGCATCACAGACCAGTTCTAAACATCAACCGAGTTGGTTCTTTCCTCGTGAGCATTTCATCGAACACCTTAGCTGCAGTCACTAATCTAATTAATCTTGCACAATTAGAGCTAACCTTGGACCAGTGGTTGACACCATTGTGTCAAAGGCGTGTTCCTGCATCTCCTTCATCCCAGACATCACTTGCCTTGCTGCCAGGATGCAGCTACAGAGCGGAACACCGTAATGACGTGTGGTAGGCGACGATGTCGATGGAGAGCAGATGAGCACGTTGGCTTGAGTTGGGCGCAGAGACTGAGAAAAGCGGCCTGGAGGCATGCTGCAGTAGAGGCAAGGAGGCGGTATGCGGCAAGATGATGGCGCAGCGGCGGAACGCGGACATGGCGTGATGGTGCTCGCGGTCTGGACAACAGCAGGGCGGACGGCCGTCACCGGCGCAGTGGTGGACGGACAGGGAGGTGGACGGCAGTGCCGCTATAGGACGCGGCCGGCGAGCAGCAACCCATGGTACACGGGCGGAGCAGAGGCGGAGGCGAGGCACGGACGACGCGCATCTGTGGCGCACGCGGCCCGCGTGGCATGGCGCTGCAGCGCTCGGGACGCGGGCACGGCGGCAGCGGCAGGAGTACGGCCGACGGGAATAGCAAGGCGCCGGCCAGGCGCAGGAGTAGGCCGGCGACGAGTTTAGCCGTGGCGGTAAGGACTGCGATGGTCGAGAATGACGCGCGGGCAGGGGTGGCCTTGGGCGCAGCACTGGAGGAAGGGAGGAGCAGAGAAACGGTGTAGAGACGCGAGCCGGGGCAACCGCCGACGAGTGAGGCGCGCAAGCAGTGTGGACAGCGGCGCGCGCTAAACCAGGGCAGCTTCGGTCGGGCGATGCGCGAGCAGGGCGCTGGGGAGGAGTGGCAGGGTGCAGTAAACCGGAGGCCGGCCATGTCGCACGGGAGAGATGCGGGCGAGGACACTGCCAAGGCGCGCATGGCACGGGTGCGAGCAGGGTGCTCGGCCAGGAGCGCCGTGGATCAGGGCCATGGCGCGGTGCTCGGCCATGGGCGAAGCTCTGGAGCCGGAGGGAGGAAGAGCAGGGATGGGTGTGTTCCACGGAAGTAAGAAGAAGAGGCGAACTCGGTTTTCTACCGCTGAAAAGTGAAAACCATCACTAGCACATGCAGTGTATCGGTGTCACGCTGTGGGCACTTGCCGACCTGACCTGTGGGAACCCCCTGTGGGACCCACCTCCCTCTTTTTCCTTTCCAATTTCAATTAGGGCTACCAAACATGCTTCAAAAATATTCAACTTTGGCCCAATGACTAAATAAAATGTGACAAATTTTATGGTGTAATCAGATTTCAGAACTGAGAAAGTTGAATTTTAAACTCAGGTTTGAATTTGAATTCAAGCGGTGATACTTGATTTAATGAAATAAATGGTAGATTAGGTTCAAAAATCCTGAAACTTTGAAGTTACCCTTTTTGAACCATAAGGGACCTCCGGAAAAATTTGGAGTTGATTTGGACAAGGTTAAGTACAAAGTTTAAATTTGAAGTCGACTCTGATTAAACTCTAAGTACGTGTCCAATAAATGGAAGATGTGCTTCAAAAATTTTGAAACTTTACCGAAAGTCTATTTGGAATATTAGAAGGTCATGGAAAAATTTACAGCCTTAGATTTGAATTTTTTTGAATGTCCCATTTTAGGGTTGGAATAATTCTGTTTTCTTTCTCTCTATTTTGTTTTCTTTTCTCCTTTTAATTTTTCATTGAAAATGTGGATACTTGGAAATTAAGGATTTTTCACCTTAAGTTCCATTATACATTAGCAACCATGTTCTATTTGTAAAATTTTAACAAGTTCCTATTTCTAGTGAACATTGGTTAACTCATATGGTTCATGTGAGGTTGGATTTCCAAGTCCACTTTCAAAATTTTTAAGTTCGCATATTTGCGTTTTTGTTCTTCCGAAAAGCGGGCTTTTACAGGCCAGCTGTGTAACGGTCAGTCCTTAGAACTATAAAAGGGTTATACCGCACGAATGTGGGAGGGAGAGGGGAATTCAACCTGACCCTAACGAACGCACTCGCTCAATACAATTACACAAACCCCGTGGAGTAGGGTGTTACGCTCAAGCGGCCCAAACCACGTAAATCTCTGAGGTCACCATCTTGATCTTGATCTTTGTGTGCCCCTGTCGGTGGTTTTGATCCGGCAGATCTCCCGACGCTACTAAAGTGTTAGAGGAGTTTGAGGTTCGGTATGGGCGCGCGGAGATTCCAGAAGGTGAGATGTCGAGTGACACAAGGGACACGAAGATTTACGTGGTTCGGGCCGCCTGAGCGTAATACCCTACTCCACGGGGTGTGTTGGTGTTGTATTGGATGTATGAGCTCAACGTCAGTTGAGAGTGTAAAGTCAGCGTGTCTCCGAAGAGTGTCCTATGTACCGTCGGCCTGCCCTTTTATAGTACAAGGGCATGCCGTTACAAGTTAGCCTGGCCCGACATGTGGCCCCAGCGGTTACTGATATTGATACACATTCAACACGTTTAATTGCCCTTAATGACCGAGTTATGGGCTTTGACAGCATCGTTACTGGTAATTAAAGTCTTCCAATCGTGTGTTATTAATATAGTATTAATGACACTTGATCGGGTCTTGAAGTCCTTGATTCCCCTTTGAAGATCCGGAGCCGTTGTGGAGTCTTCTGGAGGTTAGAGGTTGAAGATCCAACGGCTGGACACGTGGCAGCGCCAAAGCACACTGTGGGGAATAGATAGGTCCGGTGTTACCCGACACGTGTCAGTTTTGGAGCTTCCCTCGGTCTGGGGTTAGGTCCGGGGGTGCCATTTTGGTACATAGCCCGGAGCTTCCCCCATGTGGGTGGTAGCTCCGATTTGATAGTACACGTGGCGACCCTGGGACTAACCATGTTGGAGAAGCGGGTCTGGTTATGTCTGACATGTGGGCCTCCGAAGGTCTTCAAATAAAGTAGATGACTTTCCCTTGAGATCTTTGCAATCCCAAGGAGTATATGGTACCCAGGGTACCGACAGTGGCCCCCTGGGCCCACCTCTGGGGAAGACCCCTTGGATGAAGTCATTCCGCCGGAGGTGGGTCCATCCTTCGACTTTTGAATTGAGTCTTCAAAGGTCTTCGGATGTGCCATTGGCGATAGTTTGGAGTTAAATCCTCGCCGCGTGGCATATCCCGTGTGCAGAAAATGAGATCTTTGGCGTGCGGATCTCACGCAATTGAAGGTCGCCGGTTCCCGATACGAAATAGGTTCCGCGCGCCTTGTCAGGCCGCCGCCTTCGGGCTTCCCGCCTCATGATGACAACCGTTCGCCTGGGTAAGAATCTCGACTTGATCGTCAGGGTGGTCCCGGGCCCTCTTGTCATCGGCTGGGTGGAATTTTTTAGTAGTATCTTCGACTTCCTTGCAGTTTCCATCCAAGCGTTGTGAGGGCTTACTTAAGGAGGAAAGCGCGCACCGTCTGGAATTCTTTACGCCTCTCATCTGATCTTGCGCTCAAACTCCCAACTTGTGCTCGCTTTTCCTCTCTTACCTTGCTGTGTTGCGATGGAGTTGGGTCTCCGCGAGTGTCGTTTGAAGACCGAAGGTGACTTGAAGAAGGTCCGGGCCCTCATGGGATGGCCCCAGACTTCTTCAACCGTCTGGTCCACGCCAGAAGTGAGCCCCCATTCAAGAAGGAGCATGCCGGCGAGATGGTGTACTTCTCTTCGTACGCCATGGTGGGGTTGATCCCACCTTTTTCCTCCTTTTTCTTGATGCTGCTAGACTTTTATGGTCTGCAGCTATACCACCTTGGCCCCCACTCCATTCTTCTTGTGTTTATCTTCGTCCACTTCTGTGAAATGTGGGTGGGCATCCCCCCCAGCATTGAACTTTTTCGGACCTTCTTCACCGTCCATACCACCGGTAGGAGTAATGAGTACCTTGGCTTCTATTACTTCATGAAGCGCAAGAAGTGCCCATTCAAGTACCTCCGATCGTTTCCCTCTGGAAAGTGGGATGATTGGAAGAAGGACTGGATAGTCATATGGGTAGAGGAGCACGAGAAGCTGGAGCTGCCCGAAGGCCTCCCCAACATCGACACTGCAATCTGGAGTGAAGCTCCGATGCTGTCGGATGCCTTCAACCCTGCTCTGACTAGGATCCGCCAGTGCGCGGAGGTAGGATTAACTCCTCAGGCGGTATTTTGCAACTTCCTGGTCAACAGGTGGGCACCGCTGAAGAGGAGAGAAAAACTCGCTTGGGCCCTCAACAGCGTGATGGACGACGACAGGGTCGAGACCGGACTGAACTCCAACATGGCGGGGGCAACCTTGGAGTTACATCTCAAAAAGTTCCAGCACAGCATCGACGTTGCGGGAGATGAATTGACCCCGCCATCAGCCTTTCTCCCTCTGAACGTGGAAGTAGAGTTCAGCAGGGAGCTCCGACGGACGATGCCGGTGCTTGACGACCTTGGTGTCGTCGAGAGAAGATCGACCTCCATGGTGGTGATCCCTGGGGCTTCCGAAGGTGGTTCTGACCCTGCCCCGAAGCTAAGGATCGAAGTCGTCGGCAAGGGCAAGGAACCGGCGGACGAACCCTTGAGCCGGAAGAGGAAACTGCAGCATGCCGACGGAAGGTCCATCAGGCCTGCAACCTCTGCATCAGCTCCTTCTCCCCGGAGGGGGAGGTCTTCTACAACTGCGGCGACTGTACCCGCAGCGGCGTGTTCCCGGGGTGCTAGCTCCGGGCATGCGACTCCATCACTAGGGCCAGTTGAGGCCTCTAGGTCCGGAGGTCCTTCCCGGTCGAGGAGGGCCTCGACTAAGGAAGTGCCCGTGACTGCAACAAGTTCCGGGGGGCCTTCCGGAGCTTCCACGCCGGCGGCGGCTATGGTCAGCCCAGAACGCCCGGGAAAGAGGTTCCGCGCAAGCTGGTGCAGAAGCCTCCCGAGGTAATTTTTAATCTTTACCTCAGACAGTTGTTTTTTTGTAGTAACTGTTTTTTAAATTTCTCCATCCTTCATCTGCAGTGTTCCCAAGAAGAGGAGTGAGGCTCCACCCTCAGCCACAGCAGCTGAAGTTGTGAGGGCAGAAGCCTCTGCTCCTGTCCCGGTGCCGCCCCAAGTGGTGGCTGAAGCTGCGGCAGCTCCGGCGCCAGCTGTCGTGGTCATGGACCTCAACTCATCCTCCGAGACTCCCGTGGTAGTGCCGGACCACGATAGAGAAGATGCGCCAGCGGCACCTGCCCCGGAGGTTGAAGCTCCGGGTTTGGGTGCTGAGATGATGGAAGCTTCGGCCGTTGAGCCGAAGGAAGCAATAATTCCGGCCTCAGAGCCGGAAATTGTCGAAGCCCTGGTGATTGAGCCGGAGGTAATTGAAGTCCCGGCGTGCGTGCCGGATGTTGAGGAAGTCCCGGCGGTTGGGCCGGGTACCTCTGAAGCACCGGCCGCTGAGCCGGTCGTTGCTGGAGCTCCGACCGCAGGGCCAGTTGATGTTGAAGACCTTCCGGTTCCTGAGCCGATTGCCATTGAAGATCTTCCGGCGCCTGAGCCGGTCATTGTGAAGGTGTCAGCGCTCGAGCCCCCAGTAGAGGAGGTGCCCAGGCCAGAGCCAGAAGCAGTTCCTGCTCCGGTAGTGACGACGCCAGAGGTACCCGCGGCTGAGCCGGAGTGCTCTGATGAAGTCGTTGGCCCCCTGCCCGAGGGGACGAACGAAGATCTGGCGGCTGGTCCTTCGGAACCACTTCTGGAGGTCGGAACTTCATCAGCGGGACCCTCCTTGATGGCGAATGAGGCCATTCTGGAGGACGGCCCTGTTGCCGTGGAGGCTCAGGGGAGCACTTGAAAGTGCATCTAGGACTCCCTTGTGGGTTTTTGATGATTTATGACAAGCAATTGGGATCCTAATCCTTTTGTTGAGATGAATGCAGGAAAATGATGAAAAATGAGCAAAGTGCCAAAAAGAGGGAAATTGAGAAGGAAAATGAATTTGAGCTCAAGGAGAAGAAATTAGTAGTTTAGTATGTATGGAGTGTGTTAAGGAAACACACCCAAGAGCTCAATCTCATTTAATCACACACACACAATGCACAAAGCTATACAGGACCGGACTAGTCCGATATCAGCCGGACTAGTCCGATATCTTTCTGTTCCACTTCGGACTAGTCCTCCCCAGTGCGGACTAGTCCTCAACACAATGCACAAGTCACACAAAATCAGACAAGTCCGTTGTGACCCGGACTAGTCCGATATTCATTCTGATCCACTTCGGACAAGTCCGGAGTCTACACGGACTAGTCCGATATACACACTGATCTAAATCGGACAAGTCCTCAAAGTGCGGACTTGTCATCCTAAACACTTAGGGTTTCACAGGTCCGGACAAGTCCGATGACAATCGGACTAGTCCGAAGATTTCCAGCGGTGAAATCGGACAAGTCCGTTTTCCACCGGACTAGTTCGATATTCCTGGACACTTAGGGTTTGCTACACACAGCACACCGGACTAGTCCGGTCACCACTACGGACTAGTCCGATCTTTCTGAACCCTAACGGTAACTTCTAGAAACCCCATATAAATAGAGGTGCACGGCCCACTTTCACCCTCTCTCGAACCCTAGCGCCGTCACACCTCCCAAGAGACTCAAAAACCATCTCTCTCCACGAAATTAAGTGCAAAATCAATCAATCCATTGAAGATCACTTCTAGATCATTGGAGAGGCTCTTGGCACACGATTGAGCTCTTGGTTTGAATCTCTAACACACTCTTGCATCTCAATTTGTATATTTCGAAGTGTGTTATTGGTGGTCTTGAAACTTGTAATCAAGGGAGCTCTCAACTTGTGAGATCGCCCCTTCAACTTGGTGATTTACCCTTGTGTGGTTAGTGGAAGAGGATTGGCCTTCGTGGCGATCCGACGAGGGAAGGGTTGGTGAAGACCCGGTCCTTTTGTGGGCTCCTCAACGTGGATGTAGGTTGCCTTCATGGTAACCGAACCACGGGATAAATCTTGTGTCTTGTTCGTTTGTGTTCATTATTCTAGTTGATCAACATTATCTAGGGTTTGATTCATTTTGTTGAATTCAAGTTAAATAGTTGAACAAGAATCATACTTGCAATAGAACTTAACATACAACAATTGAACTGTTATTAAATTTTATATTTCCGCTGCAAACGTCAAGAAAACAATCAAATTGACCTAACTTGATCAACCTAGCCCGTGAAATCCAGACTAGTCCGCACTTTACCGGACTAGTCCGATATATCTGGTTTTGACCTTGTTGTTAAAGTGCTACAGGAATCGAGAAAATTCAAGAAGGCCTATTCACCCCCCTCTAGGCCTACATTCAATTGGTATCAGAGCAGGTTCTTCAAGAAAGAGTGCAACCACTCGAAGAGATCATGTCGGACATGAAGGAAGTCCAGAAAATCAACAACCAGGAAGAAATGAACAATGACAAGCACCAAAAGCTTGAGAAGTATCTCGAAGCCATTCAAGACTTCGATGATGATGATGAGGAGACAATGGAGCTGAAAGCACTCCTTAGAAAGAAAGCACTTTCCAAAGGGAAATATAAAGTCGAAGAAAAGAAGAAGGGGAGTAGTCACACCGACTACTCCCGATATCCTTTTAATTATGACCGTTTAAATTCTAACAGCAGTCATTATCTATCTATTCCTCTCGGAAAAGCCCCACACTTCGATGGGAGTGATTACTCCATGTGGAGGCAAAATATGAAGATGCACTTGATTTCCCTTAACCAAGTTTATGGCATAATGTGTTCACAGGAATAAACATCCCCGATGACGATGAAGAGCTCACGCCAAGTCAAGAACAAGCCATCCACAGGAATGCCCAAGCCGCAGCCGTTATCACCTCATCTCTAAGTCGAGATGAATTCACAAAGGTGGACGGATTGGAAATTGCCAAAGAAATCTGGGACACACTACAGACAGCACATGAAGGTGACCGGCATGTGCGGGAGGCAAAGATTGAAATGATTGAAGGCGAACTAGGAAGGTTCGCGATTGAGGAAGATGAGTCTCCCCAGGACATGTACAACAGACTGAAGACTCTTGTGAACAAGGTTCGATCATATGGGAGCAAAAAGTGGAGTGACCACGAGGTTGTAAAGCTCATCCTTAGAGCCTTTATGCCTCGCAACGTCACACTTTGCTCTATGATCCGAGAAAGTCCCGGGTACAAGAAAATGACTCCGGATGAACTGCTTGGCAAAATCATCAACTTTGAGATGATGGAGAAGCAAGCCAAGCATGTAAAAGAAATAGCCGACCTCACATCAGCCAAGAAGAAGGGAGTTGCCCTAAAGTCCTCACTCAAGCCTCTATCCAAAGAAGAAAGAGAAGCACAGCTTGAGGAGGACAGCGATGATGAAAGCAGCGAGCTGGACGAAGAAGATATGATTTTGTTCATGAAGAAGTTCAAAAGAATTATGAAGAAAAGACAAGGAACAAAATCGAGTGAAGGAAAATACAAGGAGAAGACAAAGCCGAAGATGAGGCGGGCATGCTATAATTGTGGTGAGTACAATCACTTTATAGTCGATTGCCCGTATGAGGACAACAAGAAGAAGAGTAAAGAGTCCAAGCCTCAACCGAAGAAATTCTTCAAGAAGAAGAAACAAGCTGAACAAGCACACATCGGAAAGGAGTGGGACTCAAACGATGAGTCCTCATCGTCCGATGAAGAAGAAATGGCTAGCATAGCCATTGAAAGCATGTCCAAGAAACCCATACTCTTCCCCACGCTCGGTGCAAAGAAGGCAAATAGAACTTGCCTCATGGCTAAGGAAGGTAAACGCAAGGCCTACTCCTCCGGTGGATCCAAATGGGTGCTAGACAGTGGATGCACCAACCACATGACCGGAGAAAGGAGGATGTTTATGGAGTATGAAGTGAACAAGGACCCAAACGAAGGCATCTACTTTGGGGATAACAGTCAAGGAAGGGTCCTCGGTACCGGTAAAATAGCAATATCCTCTGAACATACTCTTTCGCATGTTTTACACATTGAATCTTTAGATTATAACCTGCTGTCCATATCTCAATTATGTGACAAAGGTTATAATTGCCTGTTCACTAACGAGGGTGTGACCGTCTCAAGGAGAAATGATGGTTCTGTTGCATTCAAGGGTATGTTGAAGGGAAAGCTTTACCTTGTTCACTTCAACAAGGATAAAGCCGAACTCGACACATGCTTGATTGCAAACACCAACATGGGTTGGCTGAGACGGCTGGCACATGTTGGTATGAGGAACCTTCAAAAACTCCTCAAGGGCGATCACATCCGAGGTTTGAAAGATGTTCTGTTTGAGAAAGACAGGCCTTGTAGCGCGTGCCAAGCAGGGAAGCAAGTTGGAGCACAACATCCCGCGAAGAACATCATGACTACGACAAGACCGCTCGAACTACTTCATATGGACTTGTTTGGTCCAATTGCTTACATAAGGATCGGCGGTAATAAATACGGTTTAGTTATTATTGATGATTTTTCCCGCTTCACTTGGGTGTTCTTTTTGCATGACAAGTCAGAAACACAAGGAACACTCAAGAAATTCTTCAAGCGAGCGCAAAACGAGTTCTCACTATCAATCAAGAGTATTCGGAGCGACAACGGCACGGAGTTCAAGAACATACAAGTGGAGGAGTACCTTGATGAGGAAGGAATCAAGCACGAATTTTCAGCACCATACTCTCCACAACAAAATGGAGTTGCCGAAAGGAAGAACCGAACGCTGATAGAGATGGGAAGAACAATGCTCGATGAATACAAGACTTCGGATCGATTTTGGGCGGAAGCAATCAACACCGCTTGCCATGCCACAAATCGACTCTACCTTCATCGACTACTAAAGAAGACCCCCTATGAGCTACTCACTGGTAACAAACCGAATACTTCATATTTTCGAGTTTTCGGTTCTCCTTGCTATATTTTGAACAAGAAGCCCAGGACTTCAAAGTTCGCCTCGAAGTCCGATGAAGGTTTCTTGCTTGGTTATGATTCGAACACTTACGCCTATCGTGTTTTCAACAAGGCCTCCGGACTTGTTGAAGTGGCACGTGACGTAGTGTTCGATGAAACTAATGGCTCCCAAAAGGAGCAAGTTGATCAATGTGAATTAGGTAAAGAGGAAGCCCCCTATCAAGCATTGAAGAGGATGGCTCTAGGCGAAGTACGACCACAAGAGTCATCGTCACAAATACAAGAGGAAAGTGAACCACAAGAGGAGATCAACAATCAAGGGGGAGCCTCGATACAAGATCAATCACAGGAATATGAACATGATCAACAAATCAACGAGGACAACAACTCAGGGGGAGAAGAAAATGATCACCAACATACGACCCCCCAAGTGCCACACCCAAGAGTACACCAATGCATTCAAAGGGATCATCCAATCGACAACATCATCGGCGACATCCAAAAGGGAGTAACCACTAGATCTCGTATAGCAAATTTCTGTGAACATTACTCGTTTGTCTCCTTTTTGGAACCCCGCAGGACTGAGGATGCATTGAAGGATCCGGACTGGGTGGTGGCAATGCAAGAAGAGTTGAACAATTTCAAGAGAAACGAGGTTTGGGAACTTGTGGAAAGACCCAATGCAAACATAGTGGGCACCAAGTGGGTCTTCCGCAACAAGCAAGACGAACACGGAGTGGTGACAAGAAACAAGGCACGACTTGTGGCCAAAGGTTACTCACAAGTTGAAGGTTTGGATTTCGATGAAACCTTTGCTCCAGTAGCTAGGCTTGAATCAATTAGAATATTACTTGCATATGCTACTCACCATGATTTCAAGCTGTATCAAATGGACGTGAAAAGCGCCTTCCTCAACGGACCGATCAAGGAAGAGGTGTACGTGGAGCAACCACCCAGATTTGAGGACGAAGAGTTCCCCGACCACGTGTATAAACTGCGTAAGGCTCTCTATGGCCTCAAACAAGCTCCTAGAGCTTGGTATGAGTGTCTTAGAGATTTTTTAATTAATAATGGTTTTCAAATTGGCAAAGTAGACTATACATTATTCACAAAAAATCTGGATAATGATCTTTTTATTTGCCAAATCTATGTTGATGATATAATTTTTGGATCAACTAACCAATCTTTCTGTGAAGAGTTTAGTAAAATTATGACAGAAAGATTTGAAATGTCAATGATGGGAGAATTGAAGTACTTCTTGGGATTCCAAGTGCGGCAACAAAAGGAGGGAACATTCATAAGCCAAACCAAGTACACACAGGACATCCTCAAGAAGTTTGGCATGGACAAGGCAAAGCCCATAAAGACTCCCATGGCAACGAATGGCCACTTGGATCTCAATGAAGATGGACCGAGCGTCGACCAAAAGGTATATCGCTCCATGATTGGATCTTTACTTTACTTATGTGCATCTAGGCCAGATATTATGTTGAGTGTATGTTTGTGTGCAAGATTTCAAGCCAACCCTAAGGAATGTCATTTGACAGCCGTAAAGAGAATCCTAAGATATTTAGTTCATACACCCAACCTTGGTCTTTGGTACCCAAAAGGCTCAAAATTCAATCTCATTGGGTACTCCGATGCAGATTATGCCGGGTGCAAAGTTGATAGAAAAAGCACTTCCGGCACTTGCCAATTCCTAGGAAGATCCTTAGTTTCTTGGTCATCCAAGAAACAGAATTCCATTGCATTATCCACAGCCGAAGCGGAGTATGTTGCAGCCGGGAGTTGTTGTGCACAACTCCTTTGGATGCGACAAACTCTAAGGATTACGGTTACAATATGAATCGCATTCCTCTCCTTTGTGATAATGAGAGTGCCATTAAAATAGCCCACAATCCAGTTGAGCACTCTAGGACTAAACACATTGACATAAGACACCATTTCTTGAGAGACCATTCCATGAAAGGAGACATATCCATCTCTCATGTCAACACCCAAAAACAATTGGCCGACATATTCACCAAGCCACTTGATGAAAAACGTTTTTGCGAACTCCGAAATGAGCTAAACATTCTTGATTCTCGGAGTGTGGCTTGAGAAGTTGCATACCTGTATGATTGCTTCAAAATATTGATTGAATTGTGAAAATCATCCCTCTTCATTTTTTTTCTCTCGAAAAACTATGTCAATCATTAGATCTTGATGAATTTTTGATCATAGTATGATTGTTGTTTGCTTACTGGTCAAATTCATCAAGATTATTTGAATTGTTTTGCCTCTCTTCTCTCAATTATTGGACCTTCAAATATATATGAATGGGCTATGCAATTCTTTTCTGGTGACCACGGACAAGTCCGTGGTTACCCGGACTAGTCCGCCATTGCAGACTAGTCCGCAGAGTGCCGGTTAGGCCGGACTAGTCCGACAGACCACGGACTAGTCCGATATAGGTCTCTGGATGACTTCGGACTAGTCCGGTCATGTCCGGACTTGTCCGATTTTTCGTGTCCATAACCCTAGCCGCCACCAAACCCTAATCCCTTCACCCCACACTCGCCCCCAAGCTTTCTCTCTCTTGCGCTCGAGCTCCCAAGGCGAATCCTTGATTCCTCCGTCGAAAAGCCTCAATCTTGGGCGGAGATCAAGCTTGAAGACTCGGGGATTGAAGTTAGCGGACAAGTCCGGCCTCCAACCCCCAAAATCTCAAGCTTCCTTTGATTTCTTGGTAAATTTTCTTCAAAATCCTAAGAAATCACAATTTTCTCTATTGCTTATCGTTTGGCCTAGCATTCTTCACTAGTTACATGTCTAGTTGATGTACTATGTGTATGCTAGACTAGTTTTACCTTAGGGATCAATTTTTGTCCAGTCTGTTAGGTTTTTGCAGATGAAAACCGGACTAATCCGGTCCAGGTACGGACAAATCCGGTGCCCCGGACTAGTCTGTGCCTGTGCACCGGACAAGTCCGTTGTTTCTGAACCAAAACCTGATTCTTTAATTCCCTAATGCTTTCCATTGCCATCTTACCTCACCAATACCTTGTATGACTTGTCCTTTCTCTTGATCACTCATTCTGAGATCATGTCGAGCTCCGACAACGAAATCTCCGATTTCGAGGCCGAGTTGGACCACGAGGTGGCACCTCGGTCCTCGGCGGGTCTTGGCAAGAAACGCCAAGAAAGACCTTCCGAGCCTGCTCCTTCCCCTCCCCAGGTTCGGAGGAAGGTCCTTGCCAAGAAGCCTGCCTCGAAGGCTGTTGCGTCTACAAGCGGCCTTCGACAAGCTAAAGGGAAGGGCAAGGGGGTTGCCACAGGGCCTGTTGGGCCCTGAAGCTGCATACTCCCAGAGAAGGGGTCCGGGACCCCAATGAGGAGAGATTCACTGGCAAGGGCAGCGATGTGGCTGCGAAGTTGAGAAGTGTTGATTGCTATGCAAGGCCCAAGCAAGCAGCTGATGGCAGATTTTGGTCAAATTTCCATGCTGATTTCTACAAGCTGGTCTACTTTCCGATGAAGACCCCGGTGGTGCGCAGTCAATGGATTGACTGGGCCCACCTTGAGAAGAAGAAATGTGCAGCTTTTGATGAAGTGATAGCAGCTGCAGAGAGACATGGTCTGAAGGATCTCTTTGCCTTCAGACACAACTGGAATGATGAAGTGATAGCACAATTTTATGCAACGTGCCACTTCTCAAGCGAAGACGAAGAAAGTGTGACTTGGATGACTCATGGATCCAAGTATTCTATTACTCAGGAAGAGTTTACCAACCTGCTGCACCTTGACTCTGGAGGACATGACCACCTCATTATCCACAACATTGGGGTCATTGAGAGGGACGGAATGAAGTTCATGTATGAGCCCAACTCTAAGTATGTTCCTCCCTCCACAAAGAATATGAAGCCTTTCTTTGTGGTCCTCAACAGAGTCCTCAGGAAGACAATTGCCCCCAAGGATGGGGATGCAGGGAGTGTGCAAGGCTACCTCCGGACCCTGATGAAGGTCATCAGCAAGAGGAGACAGTTTGATGTTGCAGACTATATTTGGAATGATATGGTCAATATCTCAAGTACCCCCAACCGATCCTGTGGCTATGCCCCTTACTTGATGTTTATGATTGAGAAGGTCACAGGGATCGAGTTTGTGAAGGATGTGGAGCACACTCCACTGAGGCCTCAGAAGCCTTAGCCAGTGAGTGTCCAGGCTGCTCCATCGCCGGCCTCAAGCCCCGAGGCACCGGCAAGGCAAGAAGAAGCTGCTAGTGCTCCTCCTCCCTCCAGGGTAGCCCCTCAGAAAGGATCCGCCAGTGGGATCCTTAAGTACTTGGCTGCAATTTTCTCCTCATGCAAGAAAACTGAAGTGAAGCTTCACAAGCTAAATCAGAAGAGGAAGGAGGACATGAGGTACATAAAAGCCAATGTGAAGCAGCTGAGTGAGAAGCTGGAGATCAACCCAATTGGATCTCCAGTACTTTCTGAAGATTCTGATCCGAACATCACCGAGCTCAGCCCCTTGACTACCTCCGAGCTTGCCTATTTTGGCATTGGGGGCTCGAGCAGCTCCGCTCCTCCTCCTCCCTCTCAACCCCGTCAAGCGGAAAGCGATGAAGACGATGAAGACGACGAGAGGACTGACAGCGAAGAGTGAAGCCCTAGGACCTTCCTCTCTCTCTTTTTGGTGTCTTGATGCCAAAGGGGGAGAGATTGAGGTGGAGTCTCTAGTCTTAGCTTTAGCTGAATAGGATGCGAGGAGAGAGCTCTCTATGTATTTTTAATTGTGATTGTATTTGGTTAACTCTATTTTCATATCATGGTTGGTACTGTGTTAAATTGCTCAATTAATTTGCAAGTGTGTGATGAAATCTGAATTTTGGCTCCTGAAATGCCATATTCACTTGATATTAGTTGATCAATGCAAATTCTATCATTCTTAATGCATTCATGCTCTTAGTATGCATCCCACCATAAAGAATGCACATATGGATAATTATCTTGTTGCTTGATGTATTTTTGAGTCATATGTGCATACTTTATGAAAATCTCATTTTATACCTCATTTTATGAAATCTCAATTGGTTGTCATCAGTCACCAAAAAGGGGGAGATTGAAAGTGCATCTAGGACTCCCTTGTGGGTTTTGGATGATTTATGACAAGCAATTGGGATCCTAATCCTTTTGTTGAGATGAATGCAGGAAAATGATGAAAAATGAGCAAAGTGCCAAAAAGAGGGAAATTGAGAAGGAAAATGAATTTGAGCTCAAGGAGAAGAAATTAGTAGTTTAGTATGTATGGAGTGTGTTAAGGAAACACACCCAAGAGCTCAATCTCATTTAATCACACACACACAATGCACAAAGCTATACAGGACCGGACTAGTCCGATATCAGCCGGACTAGTCCGATATCTTTCTGTTCCACTTCGGACTAGTCCTCCCCAGTGCGGACTAGTCCTCAACACAATGCACAAGTCACACAAAATCGAACAAGTCCGTTGTGACCCGGACTAGTCCGATATTCATTCTGATCCACTTCGGACAAGTCCGGAGTCTACACGGACTAGTCCGATATACACACTGATCTAAATCGGACAAGTCCTCAAAGTGCAGACTTGTCATCCTAAACACTTAGGGTTTCACAGGTCCGGACAAGTCCGATGACAATCGGACTAGTCCGAAGATTTCCAGCAGTGAAATCGGACAAGTCCGTTTTCCACCGGACTAGTCTGATATTCCTGGACACTTAGGGTTTGCTACACACAGCACACCGGACTAGTCCGGTCACCACCACGGACTAGTCCGATCTTTCTGAACCCTAACGGTAACTTCTAGAAACCCCATATAAATAGAGGTGCACGGCCCACTTTCACCCTCTCTCGAACCCTAGCGCCGTCACACCTCCCAAGAGACTCAAAAACCATCTCTCTCCACGAAATTAAGTGCAAAATCAATCAAATCCATTGAAGATCACTTCTAGATCATTGGAGAGGCTCTTGGCACACGATTGAGCTCTTGGTTTGAATCTCTAACACACTCTTGCATCTCAATTTGTATATGTCGAAGTGTGTTATTGGTGGTCTTGAAACTTGTAATCAAGGGAGCTCTCAACTTGTGAGATCGCCCCTTCAACTTGGTGATTTACCCCTGTGTGGTTAGTGGAAGAGGATTGGCCTTCGTGGCGATCCGACGAGGGAAGGGTTGGTGAAGACCCGGTCCTTTTGTGGGCTCCTCAACATGGATGTAGGTTGCCTTCGTGGTAACCGAACCACGGGATAAATCTTGTGTCTTGTTCGTTTGTGTTCATTATTCTAGTTGATCAACATTATCTAGGGTTTGATTCATTTTGTTGAATTCAAGTTAAATAGTTGAACAAGAATCATACTTGCAATAGAACTTAACATACAACTATTGAACTGTTATTAAATTTTATATTTCCGCTGCAAACGTCAACAAAACAATCAAATTGACCTAACTTGATCAACCTAGCCCGTGAAATCCGGACCAGTCCGCACTTTACCGGACTAGTCCGATATATCTGGTTTTGACCTTGTTGTTAAAGTGCTACAGGAATCGAGAAAATTCAAGAAGGCCTATTCACCCCCTCTAGGCCTACATTCAGCACTCTTGTGGAGTGTGACCCAATTTTTGTAACTGAAAACCCGCTGGAACCAGCGGAGGAGACCCCAGCAGGTCCGGATCCTATCCCGTTGTCATTGTCTATTGACAACGCCTGCTCCAGTCTGCGTCAAGTTCAGCTGGCATTCTTCCACGACAGCAAGGCTCTTGAAGAGGAGCGCCAAACCCTTAGGAGGTGGCGTAATCGGCTCTACTTCGAGACCAAGCTGACGCAGTCAAGGCTGGCAGATGACAAAAAATGGATTATGCAGGAGAAGGTCCGCCTGGAGTACTGGGGCAAGTTATTGGATGACAGGGAGAGCTTGACTCGCGCCCTCGACGCTCAATCCTGGGCCATTTATGAGCAGACCAAAGCAGCTAATAGTGCGGCTGATGAATGCCAAGAAAGGCTTGAGGCCATTAACACTACTCTCATCAAGCGTCGGGAGGCACTTGAGGAGAGGGAGAAAAGGCTCGAAGATGAAGAGCGGAAACTCCTAGAGCTGCGGGATGACGTCTTGAGGAGGGAGGAGGAGCTCACCGAAAAGGTGGCTCTGGCTGACAAGGGCCTCGAAGAGCGCACCAAGAAATTGGAAGAGCGCTGCGCTGAGGAGGAGGAGAAGGCCTGGGTGCGTGGGCAGGAACTCTACGAGCAAGAGTGTGCCATCGCTGCCAGGGAGAAGAAAGTAAGGGGTAGGGAGAAGGACCTGGTTGACCGCCGGAACAAGATCTACCTCCGGGAGGAGGAGCTCGGAAAACTCGAGAAGCGAGTTGCTGAAAAGATTCAGCAAAACACCAAAGAAGTTGAGCGCCTCGCTAGCGAGAATTCTGAACTGGTGGCGGCCAAAAGATCCTTGGAAGAACTGAAGGGCTTGAGGGCTGCGGACTCCCTACAGGTTTGGGAGTTCCTAGGCAAAGCCAACGACACGCTGACACTGATGGGCTTCAGTCCCGTGCGTCCGGATGATCCGAAGCCGGAGCCGGAGCCGGACCTGGCATTGCAAGCGCTGAGCTCGGTGGGTAGCAAACTCTCCAAGGTGGGCGACGTCATCGCAAACCAGTTGGAGGTTGAGGGGCAATCCCTGGCGAAGAACATCGCAGAGTATGTGCTGACGTGCTACACCAGACGGAATCCCCAATTCCCTCTAGACCCGGTGCTTGAAGGTCCCGTCGAAGGAGAAGGTGAAGCCGCCCGAGCCAATGTGTCAGAGGTTGCTCAGAAGGTCGCCCAGTTCTTCCATAGGGTTTAGGTCCATCTCCGTAGCTCACACTTGTATTCTCTCTTTTTCTTCCTCAATTTTGTAATCCCCTGTCTCCAGATGAATGAAATCCCCAAATTTTTGTGAATTTCACTTTTTGTCTTCAACACTTTTGTATTCACTTGGCCCCCTGGTAGATGTACACAATTTGATTGTGAACATGTACCAAGAGGATATTGTGTTTTGTTGAAGACTCATTTGCTTCGAACTTGTAGAGTGTAGGTCTGAAGTCTTCGATAGTGAAGGCCCCCTGAGGTTGCCGGAGCTTAGAAGCTCCGGAATTGTCTATCGTCGGAGCTTAGTAGCTCCGGCAATAGTCCCCATCAACGCGTAGAGCATCGATAGTTAGTCCTCCGGGGTGTCGGAGCTTAGTAGTTCCAGCAGTGACCTTTACCAATGTGTAGTTTGTTGGTAGCAGACTCCGCTTGCGGGGTCTTCTCACCATCATTTATTTTGCATCGACGGCTGGCCCCCCTAGCTTTACTGGAGCTTGGTTGCTCCAGTGATGCTCGTTTTCAATGTTTAACATCGATTACAAGCCACCTAGGGGGAGTCAGAGCTTAGTTAGCTCCGGCTTTTCTCCATTAATATGGATTTTTTATTTTTCCTACACACTGAAGCCAAGAAAAATAGTAAAATTCGTTCCTTGCCTATTTCCTTGCCTATAACTTCGTCACGGCTTACGATTCCCAAGAGAGTTTTAGGTCAAACGCGATTCTGAATACAACCGGGTGCGTTGTCTTTTCTTCCAGATCCAATTGTACTTGGACCCGCCTTACTTCGGCTTGCCGGGGTGTAGGTAGAGTGGCGTACTTAGGGTGCTTGACCAGGCTAAGTCGATAGCACACTCCGGCCCTAGGTTGGCTTGGCGGCATTCAGGCGAGTGGGCCATAAACAATATTTGAATCTAGAAGAATCGACAATATAGCCCGAATCGTATATGAACTAATCGAACTAAAATTTCTTAAGAATTGCACGTCTTTGTTATAGAGAAGAAAGAGAAAAATAAAAAATGTTGAGCATGTACAAAATAAATGCACGTGGATTCTGTTTCACATGAAGATGTCTTTCATTATAGGTCCGGGGTACAGGGGAAACAAATACACTCTTAGGGTACGGAACCAGGCTAAGCGTGTTTAATTTCTTGTTTGACCCAGGGTAGCTAGCCACACTTTTAGTCCTGAGATTGCGACAAGTGTTGCATGAACTTTGCAGACCTTCAGGGAAAGGTCCGACTCTTCTCCTGGAGGAACTACTCGACTCTGTACAATGACTCTATAACATACACCTCAAGTTACTACAGACTCACCTCCGTGATATTAATTGTAGAACTTACGGAGGTGCTCAATGTTCCAAGGATTTGGGAGAGGTGTCCCATCCTCAGTAGCCAAGCGAACGCTTCCGGGACGGGATACTTTAATCACTCGGAAGGGTCCCTCCCAGCTGGGGGAGAGTTTGTTTAACCCTTCTCTGGATTGTATTCTCTGTAGCACCAGATCGCCTACCTTGAGCTGTCGGTTGTGTACATGCCGCTGATGATAGCGCTGAAGGGCTTGGCGGTATCGGGCATTCCGAACAGCTGCTTGGCACCTTCCCTCCTCAAGGAGGTCTAGGTCTTCACGCCGAAGCTGGTCCTTCGTGGCTTCGTCGAAGGTCCGGACCCGGAGTGACTCCAAGGTGATTCCGGAGGAAGGATTGCTTCAGCTCCATACACCAGGAAGAAGGGTGTCTCTCCAGTTGATCGGTTTGGAGTTGTCCTGTTGGCCCATAAAGTGGGCGGAAGCTCTTCAATCCAGTTGGCTCCATGTTTTTTCAAGCGCTCATAGTTGCACGTTTTGAGTCCTTTAAGGATTTCAGCATTTGCTCTCTCGGCTTGGCCATTGCTTGCTGGGTGAGCTACGGAGGCGTAGCAAACTTGAATGCCGAGTTTTTCGCAATATCCTTGAAATGCAGAGCTTGTGAATTGGGTCCCATTATCAGTGATGATTTTGTTTGGGACTCCAAATCTGCATACAATGGACTGCAAAAAGTTGATAGCAGATTGCTTGTTGATTGTCACAACTGGAGTTGCTTCCGACCACTTGGTGAACTTGTCAATGGCAACGTACAGGAACTTGTAACCTCCGACGGCTCTTGGGAAAGGTCCCAAGATGTCCATCCCCCACACAGCGAAGGGCCATGTAGGAGGTATCATTTGTAGGGGCTCAGCCGGTGTGTGAATTTGCTTTGCATAAATTGACATGCTTCGCATTTCTTCACCAGCTCAGTTGCATCCTGGAGTGCTGTAGGCCAGTAGAAGCCATGCCGAAAGGCTTTACCAACCAGCGTGCGGGAAGATGCGTGGTTCCCACACTCGCCTCCATGGATTTCTATGAGGAGCTCGCAGCCTTCTTCCCTTGTGATGCACCGCATTAGGATGCCATTGGCACCGCGCTAGTAGAGATCCCCTTCTACCAACTTGTATCTTTTAGCCAATCTAACTACCCGATCAGCGGATACATCATCGTCAGGAAGGATGCTGTCTTTCAAGTAGTTCCGGATCTCCGAGATCCATGCATCGGAACTAACTTGAGCATTTGAGTCTTGCGTGCTAGGTTGCTCGGAGCTTCCGGTAGCACCTACGACCCTTGATGGCTGCCATGGTAACAGGGCCATCGGGGCCGTCAGCTTCGGGATGCTAATCTCGTCCTCTTCGCTCAGTTCGGCAGGCTGAGTTGTGGGTTTTGACAACCTCTGGAAAAAAGTTCCATCAGGAGCCGAAGCTCCGGTTGACGCTTTCGTCGAGAGTTCGTCGGCTTCAGCGTTGTGGGCACGCTGGACATGGTGGAGATCTAGGACTTCGAAGTCCTTCTGAAGCCTCTGGACTTCAAGGAGGTAAGCAGCTAGCTGGAGATTGTTGCAGGAGCATTCACCCTTCACTTTCTTAATGATGAGTTGTGAATCTCCCTTGACCAGCAATTGCTTGACACCGTATGACAGTGCCACCCTTAGTCCGTAAATGAGTGCTTCATATTCCGCCATGTTGTTGGTCGCCTTGAAGTCAAGGTGTACCATGTATTTTACCTTCTCTCCGGTTGGTGCGAGGAGAAGGATTCCAGCTCCGGCCCCCTGCTTTTGCATGGAGCCGTCGAAGTAGAGGGTCCAGTGAGGCTCGGTGAAGACCGGAGCCTTGTGTTCTGGCTTCTGCTCGCTAGGGCCCCCAGGGTTTGATGGAGAGGGAGTCCATTCCGCCATGAAGTCTGCCAATGCTTGACTCTTGATTGCTTGCCTTGAAATGAATTCGAGATCAAATTCAGCCAATTCCGCTGCCCACTTTGCAATATTCCCAGTTGAGTTGGGATTATGTAAGATTGCTTGAAGTGGGTAAGAAGTCACCACTGAGATCTTGTGAGCTTGGAAATAATGGCAAAGCTTCCTGAAGGCAATAAGAACTGCATAGAGCAGCTTATGCACCTCTAGGTATCGAGTCTTGGCGTCATGAAGTACTTCACTAATGAAGTACATTGGGCGCTGGATGGTCCGGACCCTCCCGGAGGGGCCCAGAGCTTCCTCTTCATTGATCCGGATCCTCCCGGAGGGGTCCAGATTTTCTTCGGGGACTTCCGGGTCCTTGCTGGAGGAACCCGGAGCTTCTTCAGAAGCGACCTGCACCCTCCCGGAGGGGTCTGGGTCTTCCGAAGTAACTTCTTGTGGATTCAAGTCTGGGAGCTGGGACCCGGACTCGCTTTCAGGAACCTCCAGACCCTCTTGAAGGGGTCTGTACTCCTGAGTATGGGATGGTTCTGGTCTCTCCGCAACCAGGAGCATACTGACGACTTTGTCAGTGGCTGAAATGTAAAGTAGCAAAGGCTCACCAGGGTTCGGAGCTACCAGAATTGGTAGGGTGGTGAGGAGCTGTTTTAGCTCCTGGAACGCCTTTTCTGCTTCTTCAGATCATTGGAATGGTCCGAACTTCCTTCATAACTTGAAGAAGGGGAGTGCCCGTTCTGCCAGTCTTGAAATAAACCGGCTGAGGGCTGCTAGACATCCAGTTAGCTTTTGGACATCTTTGATGCGGGCTGGTGGCCGCATGTCTTCAATGGCTTTGATCTTCGCCGGATTAGCTTCTATGCCCCAGTGACTTACCAGGAAACCAAGAAGTTTTCTGGAGCTAACCCCGAAGACACACTTGTCTGGATTTAGCTTTGTGCGGGTGACCCGCAGCTTGTCGAAGACAGCCTGCAAGGTGTCAAGGAGTGACTCCTTGTTCTTGACCTTGACCACGATGTCATCGACGTACACTTCCACTATGTCTCTAATGAGTTCTTCAAAGGTTTTGTACATAGCTCGTACAAAGGTTGAAGTTGCATTCTTGAGACCAAATGGCATGGTTGTATAACAGTACAATCCATCTACTGTGATGAAAGAGGTATGCTCTTCATCTTCCCTAGACATTCTGATTTGATGATACCCAGAATATGCGTCTTGGAAACACAGTAATTCACACTCGGAGGTGGAATCCACTATCTGATCTATTCTAGGTAATGGGAATGGATCTTTTGGACATGCCTTATTTAGTGTTGTGTAGTCGATACACATCCGAAGCTTCCCGCCGGCCTTGGGCAAAACTACTGGGTTTGCCAGCCATTTTGGATGGAAGACTTCTCGGATGAATCCAGCTTCGAGCAACTTCTTCACTTCTTATCGAATGAAGTTCTGATGCACAGGTCGGGCGTCGGGGTAGATCTTCAGATTGTGCTCAATCACTTCCCTGGGGATCCCAAGCATTTGTGACGGTTGCCAGGCAAACATGTCGACATTAGCCCGGAGGAAAGTGATGAGCGCGAGTTCCTATTTGTCGTTCAATCCCCCCCGATATACGGGTGGTCTGAGCGGCATCGGAACTGATTTGGACGACTTTGACGGGAATGTCGGTGTCGCCGCTTGGCTGCACACGAGGTGCAGAAGTCGAGCCTCGCTGATGAATGTTCGGGGGTTTTGGAGCTTGCTCCTGCCTGGAGTCCTCCTCTTGCGCCGTAGTAAGCGCATGGAGTTATTCCAGAGCAGTTACTCCGGCAGTATGATCTCCGCGGATCCGGAGAACGCCTACTGGTGTTGGCATCTTTAACACCAGGTAACCATAATGAGCAGCTGCCATGAATTTGTACAAGGCAGGCCTACCCAAGATGGCATTGAAGGGTAAGTTGATCTGAGCAACGTCAAAGACCAACTTCTCGATGCGATACTTCTCCCGGGTCCCGAAGGTAACGGGGAGGGTAATAGCTCTGAGTGGGGTAATGGCTCCCGAACCTATTCCGGAGAAAGGTCGGGAGGGGTGGAGATCCGAAGGTCGGAGCTGAAGCTTCGTAAAAGCTTAGAAGCTTATGAGGTTGAGCCCCGAACCTCTGTCTACCATGACATGGTGGAGCTGGATGTTATTGATGGTAGGAGATACCATCAAAGGTAGCTGACCTGCTCCAACCATGCTTCGAGGGCAGTCCGAAGCATCAAAAGTGATGGCTGTGTCCATCCACTTCCGATGAGGCTCCGCCCTGGTTGTAGGAGCTACAGCAGCCATGTCCCGACGCATAATCTTGATGACGCGGCGGGAGGTGATGTCCCATGATCCACCAAAAATGGTGTTCATGGTCTTCCGACGCTCGTTGTCAGAGACGTCAGAATCGTCGTCGACGGAGGTGTAGACGGCCTTCAGGACATTTTTGGGATCCTGAAAACCTAACTCCTCTTCAGCCGGAGCTTCGTCAACTTTTTGTTTTCCTTCCCTCTGTCAGAAAGGAGCTTCTTCCCGGCGCTTGTTGTAGCGCTCGGCAAGGTTTTGGACCTCCCGGCAGTCTTCCAAACTGTGGCTGTCCGTTTTGTGAATTGGACACCACACCTTGGGTTTGCCACCTTCTTCAGAAGACGATCGAGGTCGCTTCTCGGGGCGTGGCCCCCGGCCACCCGGAGCTGCAGCAGCTGCAGCATTGGATGCACCGGCCGACGGCTTCTTCTTGCCGTTGGTCTTTTTCTTCTTCTTGCCACTCCGGAGGTAGCGGCTTCTCCTTTGGAGGATTTCTTGTGATCCTCCGGAGTTGGTTTGGAGTGCATTTCACGGCCTTCTGCAGCTCTGGCACATTTGTCAGCCAAGCTGAAGAGTTCTGTGACACTGGTAATATCCTTGATCGCCATTTTCTCCAGCATCTTCTTATCCCGCACCCCCTGTCTAAATGCCACGATGACAAAGGCACTAAAGATAGAAGGGATAGTGTTTCGTACCTAAGAGAATCTCTGGATGAATGATCGCAGGGATTCTCCTCCTTTTTGCACAACTGCAAAAAGGTCCAGTTCGGTGCGTGGTCGGGTGTAAGAACTCCCGAAGTTGGCAGTGAACTGCCGGCACAACTCCTCCCAACTGCTGATGGAGTTGGGTGGAAGGCTCATAAACCAGGACCTGGCGGTCCCAGTTAAAGCCACTGGGAAATAATTGGCCATTACGGCCTCATTTCCTCCAACTGCCAAGATAGCAGTGGAGTAAATCTAAAGAAATTTGACAGGATTAACGGTCCCGTCGAACTTCTCCGGCAGGTGAGGCCGGAACTTCTGTGGCCACCTGACCATACGCAGATGCATGGCCAGGGCTGAACAGCCTCCTCCTACTCCTTCAGGAGCAGGAATGTCTTGAGCTTCTTGTCTTTCACGAGCACACTCAATATGGACTCGGCCGTCTTGTTGGCGATATCGGCGATCAAGCTCCGCCCGGAGGTCATGAGTTGAAAGCCTTGATACCGTGTGAGTGCGTCGTGCCCCAGAGGGCAACGACGTCACCTGCTGTGGTGCAGCACGTCTCCTGTTGTTGGAAACATGCGGACCAAGTCTGCCAGACAAGGTCCATCGCTACGACGGGGCCCGTCCTGAAGGAGGAGGACCCTGGTTGCTAATGCGGTCGGCTGCTGATGCAACCAAGTGTTCCACATCGGCCCTCCACTGCTCCATTGCATCCCAGGATGTGTCCGAAGGTGGTGGGCGCTGAAGAAGAGCACGTGCTGCATGAAGCGCGTGTTCCGAGTTGTCAAGATTCACCGATGCAGTGATTGACGCCGGTGCACCATCGCGTTGTCCAGCTTGATTTGCTGGTGGAGGCGGCGGTGGTGGAAGTGTGACTCCTGCTGGAACCGTGGTTCTTGCTGGTGGCTGCATATTGGAGGGATTACCCCCAACAGCTTGAACAGCGGGATGACCATTGGATGATCCAGCGGCTGAGTTCACCATTCTTGAAATCTCCAGTCCCCCTACCTGGCGCGCCAACTGTCGGTGGTTTTGATCCGGCAGATCTCCCGACACTACTAAAGTGTTAGAGGAGTTTGAGGTTCGGTATGGGCGCGCGGAGATTCCAGAAGGTGAGATGTAGAGTGACACAAGGGACACGAAGATTTACGTGGTTCGGGCTGCCTGAGCGTAATACCCTACTCCACGGGGTGTGTTGGTGTTGTATTGGATGTATGAGCTCAACGTCAGTTGAGAGTGTAAAGTCAGCGTGTCTCCGAAGAGTGTCCTATGTATCGTCGGCCTGTCCTTTTATAGTACAAGGGCAGGCCGTTACAAGTTAGCCTGGCCCGACATGTGGCCCCGGCGGTTACGGATATTGATACACATTCAACACGTTTAATTGCCCTTAATGACCGAGTTATGGGCTTTGACAGCACCATTATTGGTAATTAAGGTCTTCTAATCGTGTGTCATTAATATAGTATTAATGACACTTGATCGGGTCTTGAAGTCCTTGATTCCCCTTTGAAGATCCGGAGCCGTTGTGGAGTCTTCCGGAGGTTAGAGGCTGAAGATCCGATGGCTGGACATGTGGCAGCGTCGGAGCACACTGTGGGGAACAGATAGGTCCGGTGTTACCCGACACGTGTCAGTTCCGGAGCTTCCCTTGGT
The DNA here is from genome assembly GCA_036927565.1 of Tuctoria greenei. Taxonomy (NCBI): domain Eukaryota; kingdom Viridiplantae; phylum Streptophyta; class Magnoliopsida; order Poales; family Poaceae; genus Tuctoria; species Tuctoria greenei. The sequence continues at coordinate 143,629,959 of JAYESD010000011.1, forward strand.
CTGGGGTTAGGTCTGAGGGTGCCATTTCGGTACATAGCCCGGAGCTTCCCCCTTGTGGGCGGTAGCTCCGGTTTGATAGTACACGTGGCGACCCTGGGACTAACCAAGTTGGAGAAGCGGGTCCAGTTATGTCTGACATGTGGGCCTCCGAAGGTCTTCAAATCAAGTAGATGACTTTCCGTTGAGATCTTTGCAATCCCAAGGAGTATATGGTACCCAGGGTACCGACAGCCCCAACCATAAAAGAACCTCCGCGGGCTGCTTCTCAGCAGGTCTGGGGAAAGTGTTGTATCAAACACTTTGACATACCCAGATTAATGTCAGATCATAGCCCATTAGTGATTACATCTATGCAGCCATCGAGCCCTAAGAAGTTAATTTTTAGATTTGAATTGTCCTGGTTCCAGAGTGGTCAGTTTCTTAATATTGTAAAACAAATTTGGGAAACCCCCACTAAGGACAAAGATGCTCTAGGTAGGTTATTATTCGGAATGAAAAAATTTAAGAAATACTTTAAGGGGTGGGAATGTGATAAAGTGGGCAGTAGTAGAGCTAGGAAGAAGGAAATTTCTTCTTCCTTGCAGGAGTTAGAGATTAAAGAGGATGAAGGGTTATTAACCCCTGAGGAGGTGAAGGGTAAATTTGAAATGCAGGTGGAATTATTAAAAGTGTTGGAAGAGGAAGAAATTTGTTGGTATAACAGGAGTCATGAGACCTGGTTGTTAAAAGGGGACTTAAATACGGAATATTATCATAGGGTGGCTAGTGGAAGGAAAAGGAAAAACATTATCTTCTACTTCAAAGAGGGAGAAAGGTGCATTAGTGGTGATGAGAATCTACTTGAGCATGCAACTGAATTTTATAAAAAATTATTTGGCAAAAGTGAGCCTGTGATGTTTAATTTGCTGGACAATATGTGGAAAGGGGAGGAACTGGTTCATGAGGATGAAAATCGTCTTCTGACCAGACCATTTGAAGAAATTGAAATTAAGATTGCATTATTTAGGATGGATAGAAATAAGGCTCCTAGCCTAGAGGAATACCCATTGAATTTTTTCAACATTGTTGGGAGGTTTGTTAAAGCTGATTGTGTGGAACTCTTTCATGATTTTCATAGGGGTCAGTTGGATGTGTATAGGATCAACTTTGGGATTATTACCCTGTTGACCAAAATAAAGCATGCTCAAAATATTAAACAATTCCGACCTATTTGTTTGCTTAATTGTCTCTACAAATGGGTGACTAAAGTGCTGACATTAAGATTAGAACCTGTTGCAAGCAGGATTATTCATAGGGTGCAGTCAGCCTTTATCCTCAATAGGAGCATTATGAATGGCATTTTCACGCTTCATGAGATTTTACATGAAACCCATAGGAAAAGGGAAGTGGGAATTGTTTTAAAGTTGGATTTTGAGAAAGCATATGACAAAGTTATTTGGTCATTCCTCTTTAGCTGCCTTAAAAACAGAGGCTTTAGTGAACAATGGTGTGATTGGATTAAGCTTGTAGTGAACAATGGCACTGTTAGTGTCAGATTGAACAATAAAATTGGGCCGTATTTTAGGAGCCATAGGGGGGCACGGCAAGGAGATCCTTTGCCCCCGTTGTTGTTCAATTTCGTTGCAGATGCTTTTAATAAAATGGTGTTTAGAGCTTTAGACAACGGGTTAATAAGGGGATTGGATGGGGATATTTAAATGGAGGGATCCCTGTTCTTCAATATGCAGACGACACCATCTTGTGTATTAGAGGATCTGAGGTGGAAGCAAACCACCTCAAGTTACTGCTATACCTTTTTGAATTAATGTCAGGCCTTAAGATCAATTTTGATAAAAGTGAAGTCATGGTGATTGGGGGGGGGGGGGGGGGGGATAATGAGCTCTCGGTCAAATATGTTGATCTCTTTAATTGCCAGTTGGGGTCCTTCCCAATTAGGTATTTGGGAGTGCCTATTAGTACTAGGAAACCTACTGTGGCTGATTGGGAATTTATGGTTAGTAAGGTGAAGAAGATTGATTATTGGAAGGGTAATGACCATGGCAGGTAGGGTGGTCCTAATTAAAGCCAGCTTATCAAACATTCCAACTTACCATATGTCTATGGCTCTCCTACCTAAAATTGTGATTAAGGAAATGGATAAGGATAGGAAATCCTTCTTGTGGCAAGGTGGAGGGGTGAAAAAGAAGTACCACTTGATTAAGTGGGGAAATGTTTGTAGAAAAAAAATAAAGGTGGTTTGGGCATCAAGAACTTGAGGTTAATGAATATTAGCCTTTTATGCAAATGGTGGTGGAAACTCGAATCGGAAGGGGGTCTTTGGCAAGATCTAGTGAGAGCAAAGTATGTGGGTAATAAACCTATTAGATCCTTGAAGGGCAGAATGAATGACTCCCCTGTTTGGAAAGATCTTCTTAAAATTAGGAAGTTTTATATGAAGGGTAGAAGATTTGAGGCGGTGGATGAAAAATCCATTTCCTTCTAGAAAGATATTTGGCTGTTCAACAAACCAATAAAAGAGGAATTTCCTTTGCTGTTTATGGTGGCCTCTGACCCTGATATTTCGGTTAGGGAATGCTATACCAATAATTGGGTGATTGAGTTTGCAATTCATCTCCCTGTGTTCTTGCATGATATGTGGTATGCCCTAGCTGAAAGATTGAATAGGGTTGATATTTCCATGGAAAAAGATGTTGTTAAATGGAAATGGGATAGATCCGGCAAGTTCACTGTTAATTCCATGTACTCTCATTTAACTATACATGAATCTGGATATGGCTTCTCCCCAATTTGGAAATACAAAACACCTCCAAAAGTTAAATCCTTTATGTGGTTGACATTGAATGGGGCAATCTTGACAACGGATGTTCTATTGAGGAAAAACTGGGAGGGAGATGAAATCTGTTACTTTTGTGATGAAAAAGAAACTATAAATCACCTTTTTTTTTCACTTGCCCTGTTGCTGCCGCTGTATGGTTGGTTGTTGCTCTTCGTTTTGGGAGTTCAAGTAAACCAAGGTCTTTTGCTCAGTATTGGACCTGGATTGCTCATGTATTTCCAAGCGGTAAAATCTTTTATGTGTATGGTTTATTAGCTATTTGTTGGGCGCTCTGGAAGGCCAGAAATTGTGCATGCTTTGAGAAAAAGTTGCCTAAGCACCCTTGTCAAATAATTTGCCACTCGTGTGTATTTTTGAAATTGCGGACAGGGCTGCTCAAGGAGGAACTGAAAGAGGTGGTACGTGCCGGAGTGGAGATGATGATGAGCTTTGCTATTGAAGTGATGGAGAAACAGTCCCAGAAGCACAAGATCGAGGTGCTAGATCGTCCTAAGGAGACTGGAGAGATGGACAGTGGAGGGGATGTTGATGTAGAGAGGGGCGATGATCTCGTCTGATGCATTGCGAGTTTTGCTGTTTATGCCTGTATCTGCAGGTCGTTGCTGGGCTGGTGTAGCACAAACTTGTTTCTCTCATGTGCTTTGCATCTTTTTGTATGGGGGTCTTAAAAAGTAGGATTGTTGGGTTTAAAGTTCTTTATGCTGGTAATCAGGGCTCCGGCGGAGCAAGGTTAAAAGTAGTGCAAGCAAACTTTATGCTTCAGCACGTCGTTTAGGTGGAATAGTCTGCCTAGAACTAATGTGATGTAATGATCTCTGTTTTTCATAATGGAAAATGGAGGCAGGGTTGACCCTCTTTAAAAAAAAATCACATAGTCAAATACTATAAGAAACTTTTCTGTCACCTAGGGGAAAACTCTTTTCACCTAGATATGAACTGGGGGGAAGACATCCCACAAGTTTCAGAGATGGAAAATGAAATCCTAACTACCGATTTCACTGAAGAAGTTAAAAAAACAGTCTTTCAGATGGAACATAACAAAGCACCGGGTCGCGATGGATTTCCATCTGAGTTTTACTATAGGTTTTGAGGCATGGTAAAGGCCGATTTGATGACCTTATTCCACGCTTCAGGCGTTCAGGCTCAATTTTGGAACCATTATCTTACTTCTAAAAAGTGTAGAGGCAGCTAAAATACAACAATATAGGTCAATTTGTCTACTAAATGTGACCTTCAAAATCACCACGAAAGTGTTGACAAATAGAATTTTGACAATCGCCCAAGAAGTTATAAGCCCTACACAGACGGTGTTCCTAGCGGGTCAAAACATAATGGAAGGTGCAATTATATTACACAAAACCATACATGAGTTACATAAAAAGAAACAGAACAGGGTAATCATGAAAACAGACTTTGAAAAAGTGTATGATAATGTGACATGGCATTTTGGCGATAGGTGTTAGAAATGAAAGAGTTTTCTTCTTTATGGTGTGACTGGATTGACTCGGTAATACAAGAAGGCCATGTGTGCATTAAAGTAGATGACCAGTTTTGAGCGAGAACTTTCAAACCAAGGAGGACTACGGCAGGGAGATCTGTTGTCCCCCATTCTCTTTAATATAGTGGCAGACATGCTCGCCGTAATTATTAATAGAGCAAAACATAATGTGTTAATCTCTGGTGTGGTTCCTCATCTTGTAGATGACGGGTTATCGATCGTGCAATATGTAGATGATACTATCATCTTCGTGTATCATGATTTAGAGAAAGCAAAAAACCTAAAATTACTGTTGTGCGCCTTTGAACAGCTCTCTGGCCTAAAAATAAACTTTCATAAGACTGAACTATTTGGCTTTGGCGAGGCACGAAACTTTGAGCAGTATATGCCCAAACCTTTGGATGTTGCATTGGGACTTATCCACATAAATACTTGGGCATCCCCATGCACTACAGAAAACTGCATAATGGGTATTGGAAAATGATAGAAGATAGATTTGAGAAGAAATTAAGTAGCTAGAAAGGAAAATATCTGTCTGTGGGAGGGCGACTAATATTAATAAACTCTGTTCTGACAAACTTATCGATGTTTATGCTTTCTTTCTTTGAAGTACCTAGAGGGGTACTAGAAAGATTAGATTATTGTAGATTGAGATTTTTTTGGCAAGGTGATAATCATAAGAAGAAATATAGGCTAGCTCGATGGGATGTGGTCTGCCAACCCAAAGAACAAGGAGGTCTAGGTATTCAAAACCTAGACATTCAGAATCAATGCTTGTTAAGCAAATGGTCGTTCAAATTAATGTATGAACAAGGCATGTGGCAGACATTATTAAAAAGGAAATACATAAGAAATAAGACGATTGGACAGATACGACATAAACCTGAGACTCTCATTTTCGGAGCAGCCTAATGAAAGTGAAAGAAAAAAATTTAGGTTTGCAAAGTTTCAAGTTAATAATGGTTGTGCGAGGGGTTTTCCCTTACTGTTCCTTTTCAAAAAAAAAAGAATAGTTGCATGACTAGGTTCTGGGTGGATAGATGGCTTGGAAAGTTTACTTTCAAGGATAAATTTCCGTTTTTGTATAATATTGTCAAACACAAGTAGGCTACAATGGCGCATGTCTTTAGTTCTATCCCACTGAACATTTCTTTCAGGCAGAGACTGGTACAGGTGGCATAGATTGGTGGCACTAATTTCTAATGTGAGTCCGAACAATAGAGAGGATATACTGAGATGGGAACTACACCAGAATGGTCTATTTTCAGTTAATTATATGTATAGAGACTTAATTATGAACAATGGTGTGAGAAGAAACAGCATATTGTTATGGTTATCTAAGTTACCACTAAAAATCAAGATTTTTTGTGGTACTTAAAGCGGGGGGGGGGGGGGGGGGGTGGGGGTTGATTCTTATAAGGATAATCTACCAAAGCATAACTGGGAAGGGGGATATGAAATGTGTTTTTTGTTCACATGATGAGACTATACAACATTTGTTCTTTGAATGCCATAATGCTAGATTCTTGTGGAGAGCTGTAAGTATCACTCTCAACATTTCAATACCAACATCTGTATCTCACATATTCAACAATTGGCTATTTGCATGTCCAAGCTTTTACAGGAAAAAGATTATTGTGGCTGCAACGGCTTTGTGTTGGGCAATTTGGCTAACTAGAAATGATTGTATATTTGACAAATGTAACATAAAAACTATTTGCAGGTACTCTTCAAGGGCACCCATTGGTGTTGCACCTGGGCGTTATTGCAAAAGTCTGAAGAGGAGACCAAACTGATGAGGAAAGTGAGTGGCCTCCTGGAGGGGGTGGTTCTGGAAATTTTCGCTCGCTTTGGATGGAATAATGGAAGGAGAATTATGTTCCAATAATATCATTTTGTTTGTTTCTTATAGTTTGTGAGTGGGAATAATGTAAACCAGTCATTCTCTGGTTATTGTAAGACTGATGTAATTGTTGGCCATAACCTCACTTTGTGAGGGGAAGGTCGGGTCATTCCATTATCTAAAAAATGATATGATGACTTATTGGAGGGAGAGCATTATGGCCTCATGCTCCTATTTTATTTCTCTTGAGCAAGAATAAACCTCTTATTTTAGGGAACGTACATACCTCAATTTGTGCTTGCTTACAGATAGGAAATTCAAAACAAAATTCTGGATCGGATAGATTTTTTTTGAAATACAAATCCCTGAGGATTTATACACGCTGGTGGTTGAACATTACAACAGGAGCATTGCCCCTATACGTAAGCCACCCCAACTAAGGAAGGTTGTCCAGCCAACCATTCCAAATAAAACAACCTACTACACCACACCTTAACATCTGCAATCGCCATTCTTTTCTGAAGTTCCTTCTGCACACTCTTACGCTAACCAATTCCCCTTCAAATATTCTTTTATTTCTATGACACTAAATAGACCAGCACATTATTATGAAGGCATCCATGGATATCTGAAAGCATCTAGGCCCCCATGAGGTATGGTTTCGGTGATTAATGACAACCATTGGATTTTACTAATGAATTTGTGGATGCAAGGTCTCCCATATCACTCATCACACTAAAATGAAATCTATATGAATATCATCTACTACTCATTGGATATAATTGGAGACCCCTAAATAATCATTCTATGAGGTCAATCGATTTTTATGAAGATTAGAAGTAAAAGCTCATATGTCAAAATTATTCAACCAAAATTGACAGCACTCAATGCTTGATAATCATCAGAAGAATATTTCCAACCAATGTCTAAGAGGTCAATCGAGCAAATTCCAAAAGAATCACTTAGAACAACTCGAAGCAAACAAAATCAACTCACCGGATCAACCGATGTTTCCAGAAAACAACACATCGGTCGAGTTGGTTTAGCAGAAGAAGAAGACCTCAGAACTAAGTACTCATCGGATAATCCGATGATGAAGGGCATGTTACATTGGTCCATAAGTACAGTAAGCAATCTCCCTGGACCAAGTGTAACACCGGACCATCTGATGTACAACTATAAACACATCGGTCAATCACTCCAGTAAGCATCAATTCTGAACCAATTCTGGATGAAGTGCCACCAAATCATCCGATGAGAAGGCAAGTGTAACATCGGTCTAACAACAGTCATATCTGACACAGTGACATCAGCTAATTTGGATTCGACCGATGATAGCTGAAGGGAGAACATCGAATCATCCGGTGTTCGCAGAACAGTGATGTCAGCCTACTTTTCCAACGGCTATTTCGTGGAGGCTGGCTATTTATACCCCTTCAACCAGTCTATTCGACAAGTCTTGACAACTAGAGCTACTCTACACATTCTCAAGCATTCAAGACGTTGAGCCAACACTTCTACATCATCTACACCACTTACACACCAAGAGATAGGCTAGAACTTGCTAGAGATAGTGCATGTGTTCTTCCATTCTTGGTGATTGGAGTCTCTAGTGTAGTGAGAGCTGTAAGGGAGTGTCCCTTGGTGATTGTATTGGAGAGAGCCTTCCGGAGCTTGCCAAGACGGTTGTGGAAGCACGGAGGATCCAACTTGTACAAGGCTTGAGCTCCACCTTGTCGAGGTTGGCGAACAGAGAAGTATAGTGAAGATCCCTGGTCTCGGTGACTTGGGAGTGGATATACCCTTTGGTGGGTGCCACAACGTGAATGTAGGAAGATCTTGACGATCTTGCCGAACCACGGGATAAAATCTCTGTGTATTCATGTCTCCTCGGGAGTTTGCGCTTTCTTTCTCTCCCCTTACACTTATGCATTTCATATACCGCAAAGTTACTATTCGCTTGAATGCATAGGTTGTTTGCATAGGGAATTGGGCTTTTAGTAATTAAGTTTATTGCTTTAATTTTTGAAAAGAAGCCCAATTCACCCCCCCCCCTCTTGGGCATTCGATCCTTACAATTGGTATCAGAGCAAGGTTGCTCATTGGATCATTCTAGCTTCACCGCTAGAGAGCTAAAATGGCCAAGAATGGGGGTTCAGTTCCTATCTTCGAGGGCAAGAACTTTGCCTATTGAAAAGCACGCATGCGTTCTTATCTAGAGGCTATTGCTCCCGAGGTATGGGAAGTGACCCATGTGGGGTTTGGTGAGCATAATTATGTTGGTGATCAAATCAAGTGGGATGCTAAAGCTAGAAATGCAATTTATGAATGCATTAGTCAAGATGTGTTTGCTAGGATTGCTAGCAAAGAGAAAGCTTGTGAAATTTGGGCTTGCTTAATTGAAATTCATGAGAGTTCTTCTCGCGTCAAAGAACTAAAATATCATATGCTTAAAGCCAAATATGATGAGTTCAAAATGCTACCTCATGAAAATGTCAATGAAATGTTTTCTCGCTTGAATGTGCTTATTGAGGAAATTAATGCTCTTGACATTGCTTCTCTTGGCAAGGGACTCATCAACCGCAAGATTCTTATGCTCCTTCCTAAGACAAAGTACAACATCATCAACTCCATGCTTCAAAAAGAATCTCTTGATCACATTGAAGTTTCGGAACTTATTGGAGAGATTCACGCTCATGAGATGAGTGTACTTGGGATGATGGAGCAATTATCTTCAAAGACAATTGTTATAAAGGCTTCCACTAAGAAAACAAGTCTCAAGAAAAAGAAAGTGGTTGAGCCTAGCTCAAGTGAAGAAGATCAAGCATCAAGTGAAGATGAAGATGATGAGCTTGCATTAATGATGAGAAAGTTCTCTCGCTTGAACTCCAAGATTGCCAAGAAGGGATACACCTTTGATCCCAAGAAGAAAGCTTTTCTACCAAGGAGAGATGACAACAAGACTTGCTACAATTGTGGTGATCAAGGCCACATCTCCTATGATTGTCCAAAACCGGACAAAAGAAGAGAAAACCACAAGGGCAAGCATCGCAAGCTTGAAGATAGTGAAGATGATGAAGAAGAGGCTAAGCCCAAACCAAGATCCTTTGGGAAGAAGAAACTTGACAAGGGCAAGAAGGCAAAACTCTTCCCAAAGAAGAGGAAAGGTCCACAAAAGGTTTTCATGTGTGAGGCAAATGAATGGATCACCGACGAAGAATCAAGTGATGAAGAGAGTGAAGCGGAAGAAGAAAGTTTGGCCGGCCTTGCCATTGCCAACAATGATGACTCACCTCTTCATCCACCTCCCATGTGCCTCATGGCTAAAGGTAATATCAAGGTATGTGATGACTCCAGCGATGATGAGCTTTCCCCCGATGATTTAACTTCATTAATAAATGAATACCACACTATCATTAAGAGGGAAAAGAGTAAGGTCAAGGCTCTTGAAGAAACTCGTGCTAAGCTTGAGAGTGCTAACCTTGATTTGCTTGACAAGTATGAAAGCATACTTAAGGAGCATGACACGTTCAAATCTCATGTCAAGCAAATTGAGAAGGATAAGGCTCAAATCAAGCTAGATCACCATGAGCTTGACTTAGCACACCAAGCACTCTTGGGAAAGCACAATGAGTTAATCCAAGAGCATCAAGTACTTAATGTTGCTTATGAAGTTCTTGATCAAGAATTGGAAAATATAAAGAAACAAACTCTTAATGATAAGGTATCCATTACTTCTCATGCCACTAATGCCATGCATAAGTCTTTGCCTTTGAAAGAGAATGCTAGGGAGAAGGACTTGTTGGAAGAAATTGAAAGTCTCTGCACTAGTGTGGCAAGACTATCTAAAGGAGAAGTCAAGCACAAGGAAATCCTCTTTCAACAAGCAAAGGCCTTCAACAAGAGAGGACTTGGATCCTTCCCGGTGCCTAACAAAGGAAAGGTGCCCTCACCGGAGCTTAGAACAAGCTTCATCAAGGAAGTTGGTTCCTATTGCCAACATTGTGAGGTCACCGGTCACCATACAAGGGAGTGTCCTCTTCCTAACCGGCCTTCTCCAAAATTGCCTACTAACTACAAGTCTACTTTCGATGATCATTATTATCTCTTAAGTAAAGTAGATGGCAAGGTGAAGGCAAGGTTTATCGGCAAGGACATAAAGGGCATGAAGGGGAAGCTCCCCAAGCAACTTTGGGTCCCAAAAACACTTGTATCACACATACAAGGACCTAAGTTGGCTTGGGTGCCTAAAGTCAAAAATTAAATTCATATGTGTAGGTGAACTACAAAGCCGGAGGAAAGCATTGGGTACTCGATAGAGGGTGCACTCAACATATGACCGGCAACGATGGTATGTTCACCACCATAGAAAACCCCGGCAATCATGAACAAGTCACTTTTGGTGACAACTCTAAGGGGAAGGTAATTGGTTTCGGTAAGATTGCAATTTCAAATGATTTATCTATTTCCAATGTATTGTATGTTAAGTCACTTAGTTTCAATTCGCTTTCTATTGCACAACCACGTGATCTTGGACTAACGTGCACCGTTAGCAAAAATGATGTTGTTGTGACTAGTGAAACAAGACAAGAACTAATCTTCAAAGGATTTCGGCATGGACATCTCTACCTAGTAGACTTCTCCAACAAGGATGCTAGCTTGACCACTTGTCTTTTCACTAAGACGAGTTTGGGTTGGCTATGGCATCGACGCATAGCGCACATTGGAATGAGCAAGCTCAAGAAGTCATTAAAGCTTGGGATGGTGACCGGCGTGAAGGATGTCACATTTGAGAAGAACAAGCTTTGTAGCGCTTGTCAAGCCGGGAAGCAAGTTGCTTCTCACCACCCAATGAAGGCAATGGTGTCAACCTCCAAGCCACTTGAGCTACTCCACATGGACCTCTTTGGACCGTCCACATATCAATGTCTTGGCGGTAACCTCTATTGTCTTGTTATAGTTGATGACTACTCTCACTATGCTTGGACTTTGTTTCTAGGTGACAAGAGTGAAACTTCGGAAGTGTTCAAGACCTTCGCTAACCGTGCTCAAAGGGAATTTCAACTTCCCATCATCAAGGTCCAGAGTGACAATGGCACCGAATTCAAGAACTACAACATTGGGGAGTGGTGTGATCGTGAAGGCGTGAAGTATGAGTTTTCGGCCACATACACTCCTCAACAAAATAGTGTCGTTGAAAGGAAGAACAAGACTCTCATCACTCTTGCACGAGCAATGCTTGATGACTATGGCACATCTGAGAAGTTTTGGGCCAAAGCAATCAACACGGCGTGCCATGCCACAAATAGGGTCTACCTACATCGACTACTTCAAAAGACCCCGTACGAACTTCTCATTGGGAGAAAGCCCAACATCTCCTATTTCCGAGTCTTTGGGTGCAAGTACTACATCTACCGCAAGAAAAGGCTCGGTAAGTTTGAAAGAAGATGTGATGTTGGTATATTTCTTGGTTATGCATCAAACTCAAAAGCATATCGAGTGTTCAACCAAACCTCCGGTTTAGTTGAGGAAAGTTGTGATGTTGAGTTTGATGAAACTAATGGCTCCCAGGAGGAGAGTTTTGGTCATGATGAAATAGATGATGAGACTCTACGAGAAGCTATGAAGAACATGACCATTGGAGACATCAAGCCTAAAGTTGAGGAGAGCCATGACCAAGGGGGAGCTTCAAGTTCCAACATCAACACATCTATGTCGCCTCAAGTTAACGAAGAAGAGAAGGATGATCCATTGCTGACATAAGATTCACAAGCCACACAACATCAAGAAGAAGAAGAAGTCCATGATCAAGTCCAACCACAAGATGAGCAACATGCATCACCACCGCCAAGTGCTTCACATCCACTCATGAGGCATGGACACATCTCCAAGGCGCATCCGATTGACCAAATTATCGAAAGTTCGTCAAGGGGAGTAAGTACACGTTCTCACCATTTCGCTACGTTTTGTGAGCACTACTCGTTTGTTTCATGTGTAGAACCTACTCACATTGAGGAAGCACTCCAAGATCCAAATTGGGTGTTGGCCATGCAAGAAGAACTCAACAACTTCATCGGCAATGAAGTTTGGGTGTTGGAGGAGCGACCCAAGAACAAGAACGTCATCGGAACAAAGTGGGTGTACTGCAACAAACAACATGAGAACGGCGTTGTGGTCCGCAACAAGGCAAGACTTGTGGCCAAGGGTTTCTCACAAGTTGAAGGACTAGACTTTGGAGAGACATTTGCTCCGGTCGCCCGACTAGAAGCCATCTTTATAGTTCTTGCCTTTGCATCACATCATAACATAAAACTTTACCAAATGGATGTGAAAAGTGCCTTTCTTAATGGTTATATTAACGAGCTTGTTTATGTTGAACAACCTCCCGGGTTTGAAGAAACGAGGAATCCTAATCATGTCTTTAGGTTGCACAAGGCGCTCTAAGGGCTCAAGCAAGCACCTAGAGCATGGTATGTACGACTACGGGATTTCTTGATCATGCAAGGATTCAATATCGGGAGGGTGGACACTACACTCTTCACCAAAGACATCGACGGGGAACTATTTATTTGTCAAATTTATGTCGATGATATTATTTTTGGTTCAACTAACGAAGCTCTTAGCCATGAGTTTGGCAAAATGATGTCTAGGGAATTCGAGATGTCGATGATTGGAGAGCTCAACTTCTTTCTTGGATTTCAAATCAAGCAACTTCGAGAGGGGACCTTCATCTATCAAGAAAAGTATACCAAGGACCTCTTGAAGAAATTTGAGATGGGAGATTGTAGCTCAAGAAGTACTCCAATGGCAACAAATTGTCATCTCGACGCGGATAAGGACGGTAAACCTATTGACCAATCTAATTACCGTTCTATGATTGGCTCATTGTTTTATCTTACCGCATCTAGGCCCGATATCATGTTTAGTGTATGCTTGTGTGCTCGCTTTCAAGCGGCACCTAAAGAATCGCATCGGAAGGCGGTCTTTAGGATACTTCGGTATCTCAAGCATACCCCTAGTGTAGGCCGGTGGTACCCTAAAGGTGCAAAATTCCATCTCTTGGGTTACTCGGATTCGCACTTTGCCGGATTCCGTGTGGATCGCAAGAGTACCTCCGGTGGGTGCCACTTGCTTGGGCGTTCCCTAGTATCTTGGTCAAGCAAGAAGCAAAATTTTGTTGCCTTATCCACGGTGGAAGTGGAATATATTGTGGCCGGTGCATGTTGTGCCCAAATTCTTTATATGAAGCAAACCCTTTTGGACTTTGGTATTAAACTTGGTTGTGTGCCTCTCCTTTGTGACAATGAAAGTGCGGTTAAGATTGCTAAGAACCCCGTTCAACACTCCCACACTGAGCACATTGATATTCGCCATCATTTCTGAAGGGACTATGAAGCTAAGGGAGACATCTCCTTTCGAGGTGTTAGATCTGAAGAACAATTGGCGGATATCTTCACTAAACCACTTGATGAGAAAACGTTTTCTAGACTAAGAAGTGAATTAAATGTGCTAGATGCATCGAACGGCATGTAAGTTGCCATGATCATGTAAGAATGCATCTCATATAGGTCTTGTCTAACTCTCAAAGGATAGGGGTGAGCAAAGGTTAGCTTGGGATGGAGGTTCCTTTGGGTTTCCCCAAGGCTTGGAGAGTGGCTCTCCCTGAAGAAGCCTTTTAAAGGTTCAAATTTGGCAAGATAGATTTAATTTATGTCTTGCATGATGCCTGCCATATAGACTTGCACTCACATTTAATTTCTTGCATTATAAATTGGTTGACATTGCATACGGTAGATTGTCACCAAGGGGAACCCACTTCATGAGAAAGAGACTTGTTTGAAATGCAATATATCAACTCATATGATGTGGAAAGAACAAAATGTTAGGTGCGTTAATGCCTAAAGGAACATGCTTTAAAGAGATAGAAGTTTTCATCCTCTAGCTCACAAAGCATGGGCCTTACATTTTATTTGGATTTATTCCTTATTTTCTTCGGTGTTCTATTTGCTTTAGGGTTTAGCCAAGTTATTGGCAATTAGTCTTTTTGAGGGGTAAGGGGTTGCCCAAAAAGTCCCAAGACATGTGTTTCTTCGTGTTTGTTTGTTTGAGTCAAAGGACATATATGGGATGTTGCTGTTTTTTAGTCATCGGATTATCCGATGCTTAGGCCAGAAGCTCATCAGATTAGTTTGTGTTCAAGTGCCAAGGGTCAACACAGTCAGAAAGCCAAATCAACCGACGAGTTCATTCTGAGACACATCGGTGCATCCGATGTTCACATTTCTGGAGTTGTGCCAAATTCAACCGATGCAAATCATTTTCACGTCGGATCATCTGGTGTCAATGGTACCTTTTGGAATACCCTTGCTGTACCATTCGACCAATGCTCCTATCATCTGACGTCGGTTCATCCGGTGTTAAAATTTGAGCTAGGGTTTGGGACCCACCTATTTAGCGGCTCTTCGCCTTCGGGTTTCTCTCTCCCCGATTTTGCTTTCCGCCACTGACGCCCCGACACCTCCACTGCCGCCGCTCCCTTGCCTTGCCGCCGCCCCACGAGCCGCTGCCGCCGCCGCTCACCCTGCGCCCCACGCAGCGCCACGCAGCGCCGCCACCGTCGCTCCAAGCAGCGCCGCCGCCGCTTTCCCATGCCTCACCGATGCCGCACCACCGCCGCCGCCCCACACCATCCTAGGTGCCTCACCACCACACTCCGTGCCACCGTGGTGCCCCCCTACGATCGCTGTCGCTTCACCGCTAGGGTTTCCCGGCCGCGACGATCTTTGCGTCGCCGTCCCGTGCGCCCGAGCTCATTTGTCCGGCGTGCTCATCCTCGTCCTCGTCATGGGCCGTGACAAGAAGGGAAAGGGCAAGGCTATTGAGGAGCCGGCCGCTAAGAAGCAGAAGTTGTCGAAGGAGGCGAGGAAAGCCCTAATGGCTGCTCGCACCACTGAGGAGTGAGAGCGTGGCCGAGGATGATCGTTGAGGATCTGCGAAGCTCGACAGAGGCAGCCTCCCATGCCAGAGGAGTCAGAGGAAGAAGAGGAGCGCGAAGTGCCGATTTTTCGCCGGCGCTCAGCCAGGACCCGTGGAGGTCACCCAGCTGCAGCCCCGAGACCGAGACCGTCAGCAGCTGACCTTCGGGAGGACAGGGCGGCCCAGAGAGCCGTCTATGAGATGGACACCAATGTCCTTGTCGCTGAGGGTGTCCGGCTGACCGATTACAGGAAGATGAAGGCCAAGCAGCTCAGGAAGCTCAGATGGAGTGTTCTGCTTGAGGAGTGGTTCCCGCAGCCCAGAGAGGCACTTGTGGACAGCTGCTTTTGGACCTTGACACAAGCGTCACTATACGAGACTTACAGATGTCAGGGCCATAAGCTCTTCCAGCACAATTTCTTGGATTGGGATTAGCTTGCACTTGCAGCCGAGACGGAGATACGCCCTTACTTT
This sequence comes from Tuctoria greenei, assembly GCA_036927565.1. Lineage (NCBI taxonomy): Eukaryota > Viridiplantae > Streptophyta > Magnoliopsida > Poales > Poaceae > Tuctoria > Tuctoria greenei. The sequence continues at coordinate 143,645,586 of JAYESD010000011.1, forward strand.
GAGAGGTATAGAGGGCTAGTTGAGCTGATGTCTTACGAGAGGAGTGCCTACGTGGAGGAATGGGTCCGAGTATTCTATGCCACACTCTACGTCTCTGAGCCAGGACCAGGAAGACTTTGGGACAGCTGCTAGGAGTGGATCTCCATGACACTTGCCTGCACGAGAGGGTGTATGGACATGCTGACCCACCAAGGAGGTCACTCACTGGAGGTGTGGCACCACTACTTGAGGAGATACACTCACTGTTTGCTCAGCCTTTCTCTCCAGACCAGCCGAGGGTACCGGCACTTCTCACTCCAGCTGCGCGCACTGTGCACCTCGCCTTGCGCCTCACACTTTTGCCGAGGTCCAGATACCTTGACGGATTCACCAGCTTGCAGCAGACTCTCCTTTTCTATGTTATGAACGGGATGGAGTTCGACATTGTGGACATCCTGATTTGTGAGATGGACGATGTAATCACTTATGGAGTTGGGATGATGAGGCATCTCGTGTTTGGTCACTGGATCAGTTACTTGCTCTACATGGTAGCTCCAGAGGGGTCCGCCGTACGTGACAGTCTCACCGACGAGAGCGTCACACGGTTCGGCCACTATCGTGATCCAGCTCCTGGAGATCGCCGCCTTGGCCGTCTAGTTGAGCGTCAGGTCCGTGCCCCTCTCTCAAAGGAAGACTGGTCAGACCTGGAGAAGGAAGACGAGAGACTAGCATAGGCAAAGGCTCAGGGTGAGGATCTACAGCATATATGGTCCGAGAGTGACACCAGCGACAGTGTCGAGGAGTACTTCCCACCTCCTCTCTCACCCAGGCAGCACGACGCGGAGGCTGGAGGCTCGACTGTGCCACCTCCTACTCCACCTCTAGTGTCAGAGGCACAGGTCTCTCAACCATCTGAGCTTACCTCTCTACTTCAGCAGATGGTTGAGCAGCAGTGCCTGGACCGGCTTGCAGCTGAGCAGGTCTGAGCTGAGCAGGCTGCACGTCTCTTGGAGCTCCAGTAGCAGCAGCAGGAGATGCAGCGATAGATAGCCCGTGAAAGGCGAGAGGACACTGACAAGCTGACTGGGTTGATTGATGAGATGCACCAGCGCTCTCTCAACCAGTAGCAGTAGACGCAGCAGGCGATGATGGGCATCCTGGGGTTGATCACCAACCTCTACACGCAGACTGGGATTGCCCTCCCGTCGCAGCTTCAAGGCCTTTCTCTAGGTCCGCCTTTCCTGGCACCAGCTTCAGCTCCAGTGCCGACTACGCCGATACCGTCGATCAGCATGTCACCTCTGGTAGCTCCAGGTGCTCCTATCCACTCTCCCTTATCGACTACGACGGTTTTCCAGTAGACGCTGGCATCCATTGTCAGTGCCCCTCTTCCTGCAGTCCAGTCTCAGCAGGCACCGATAGCGACTCCCGCAGCACCTGTCACCTCTACTCCAGCTTCTACAGCAGCAGGTAGCAGCTCCGACGACAGCACCCCCGACGGTGACCAGTTCGTCATCGCCCCGAGCGCTCAGGATCCTTAGGCACTCGGCTTCCTTTTTGGTGTCTTTATGCCAAAGGGGGAGAAGAGTCAGGGGGAGGATATCTTAGTCCCAAGGGGAGTCCTAGCTGTAGGGGGAGTCTATCTTTTTAGGTGTCCTAGCTGTAGGGGGGGTCTATCTTTTTGGGAGTCCTAGATGTAGGGGGAGTCTATCTTTTTGGGAGTTCTTTTGTAATTTAGAGATTTGCTACTCTTTTGCTATTTATTTAGTATTCGTGTGCCTCTTAATTCTCTTTGAGTTATTGATCGTTGAGTTTTCGAGTTATTGATCGTTTTTTGAGCCTTCAAGTTTAAGTGTGCTAAATCTTGTACTTATTGCATATCCTCTTGAGTATCGTATTCTTAAATTCATTACTATTATGCTTTACTTGTTGTGTTGTCATCAATCACCAAAAAGGGGGAGATTGAAAGCATCTAGGCCCCCATGAGGTATGGTTTCGGTGATTAATGGTAACCGTTGGATTTTACTAATGAATTTGTGGATGCAAGGTCTCCAATATCACTCATCACACTAAAATGAAATCTATATGAATATCATCTACTGCTCATTGGATATAATTGCAGACCCCTAAACAATCATTCTATGAGGTCAATCAATTTTTATGAAGATTAGAAGTAAAAGCTCATGTGTCAAAATTATTCAACCAAAATTGACAGCACTCAATGCTTGATAATCATCAGAAGAACATTTCCAACCAATGTCTAAGAGGTCAATCGAGCAAATTCCAAAAGAATCACTTAGAACAACTCGAAGCAAACAAAATCAACTCACCGGATCAACCGATGTTTCCAGAAAAGAACACATTGGTCGAGTTGGTTTAGCAGAAAAAGAAGACCTCAGAACTAAGTACTCACCGGAGCATCCGATGATGAAGGGCATGTTACATCGGCCCATCAGTACAGTAAGCAATCTCCCTGGACCAAGTGTAACACCGGACCATCTGATGTACAACTATAAACACATCGGTCAATCACTCCCGTAAGCATCAATTCTGAACCAATTCTAGATGAAGTGCCACCGGATCATCCGATGAGAAGGCAAGTGTAACATCGGTCTAACAATGGTCATATCTGACACAGTGACATTAGCTAATTTGGATTCGACCGATGATAACTGAAGGGAGAACATCGGATCATTCGGTGTTTGCAGAACAGTGATGTCAGCCTACTTTTCCAACGGCTATTTCGTGGAGGCTGGCTATTTATACCCCTTCAACCAGTCTATTCGACAAGTTTTGACAACCAGAGCTACTCTACACATTCTCAAGCATTCAAGACATTGAGCCAACACTACTACATCATCTACACCACTTACACACCAAGAGATAGGCTAGAACTTGCTAGAGATAGTGCTTGTGTGCTTCCATTCTTGGTGATTGGAGTCTCTAGTGTAGTGAGAGCTGTAAGGGAGTGTCTCATGGTGATTGTATTGGAGAGAGCCTTCTGGAGCTTGCCAAGACGGTTTTGGAAGCACAGAGGATCCAACTTGTACAAGGCTTGATCTCCACCTTGCCGAGGTTGGCAAACGGAGAGGTTTAGTGAAAATCCCTGGTCTCGGTGACTTAGGAGTGGATATACCCTTTGGTGGGTGCCACAACGTGGATGTAGGAAGATCTTGACGATCTTGTCGAACCGCAGGATAAAATCTCCGTGTCTTCGTGTCTCCTCGGGAGTTTGCGCTTTCTTCCTCTCCCCTTACACTTATGCATTTCATATACCGCAAAGTTACTATTCGCTTGAATGCATAGGTTGTTTGCATATGGAATTGGGCTTTTAGTAATTAAGTTTATTGCTTTAATTTTTGAAAAGAAGCACAATTCACCCCCCTCTTGGGCATTCGATCCTTACAATATCTTTCTCGGTAGGCTCTGCAATCCCTTTAGAAGCATATCAAAAAATGGTAAATTGTTGTCCCAAATGATTCCCAACCAACTCCATAGCTCCTTACAAAATTTGCATTTGAAGAATAAATGCATTGCGGTTTCCTAAGCACACTTGTTGCATAAAACACAAGTGTAATCTTCATTACACACCTGAATGTTTCTTCGTTTCAATTTGCTCCTTGTGTTAAGCCTTATCGCCCAATAGAAGCCAACTGAATACCTTTAATTTATTGTTGCATTTGGCTTTCCATATTTTATATAGAGGTTGAGGGACCATTTTTTCCTGATATGGGAGCAGATAGAATTTCTTTGTAGAGTATGATGGCCCCTAGGCATAAGTCCAAGAGTCTGAGGTGTCAGGACCCGCCTTTCGAGGGTCCACTTGTGCATCCCACACCAATCACTGGATCAGTAGTTGGTACGCACAACAGGATAGATCGAGATCCATACAACGATTATTTATTTATAATCAATATAAGTCTTACAAACACGATCTAGATTACATTGGTTGTGGTCGGAGGTGACCATCAAAATAGATAAAATCCTCAAACCAGCGGAGTAGAATAGCGCCATGCCCAACAGGCAGACTTGGGAAGTAGGACTAGACCTAACCGTCATCCTCACATGCTTCGCTTCCTTGTCTTCTGATAAAACCACATATAAAGCAAGAGTGAGTACATAAGGTACTCCGCAAGCCCTAACATTACTCAAGGGGAGGTGTTTCATGCATTGGGGCTTGTAGCAAGGAGAGGCCATACGGCTTAGTTTTGCCAAAAATCATTTTATGCAAGGTTCTCGTTAAAAAGAGTTTTGCAATAAGAGGGAGAAGTAGTTGAATCAGTATTATTATAGTTGGCGGGCCCTGGGGAGGTTCAGATCATCCCACCAGTTCCCTTACTTTTAGATGAGTCTTCGTACCCAAGGCTCCGACGACTCTGGCATGCATGCCAACTCTTTCCCAAAACACGGCGGCCTCGGCCACCAACACACACTTCAAGGAGATGTGCTAATACTAATCAATAGGATCCCAAGGCATAGTGTGCCAAGACTGTGACAACAGCTATCTGAATAGATTAAGACTCTGCAGAGTTTGAACACTTTACCAACAAGCCATGCACATCTAGCAAGGGTATGACATGACGCTCATCCCATCTTTCTCGCGTAACCCCACAATCACACCTCGGCCCGACCCAGGGGCTATTCGGGTATTACCAACCTAGCCAGACACCAGATGACCCTCGGTCTCTGTGCCATTTCCTGGTCCACCGTGCCCTCCATGGCTCTCCAGGTATTCTCTTGTGGCAGTTACCAGAAAGGTAGGGGGAGTCCTGCCCATACAGGTTATGTGGTTGTACGAAATCACTATGTCGAGGTCAAATGAATCGATCTTTATATTGGTGAGGTGGCTTCATCCGTCCTAGGCTAGAGGAATAGTTCGGAACACCCATCATCGAACTAAACTGAAGTACTCAGCACAAGGCTAGTCCGGAAAACATGGTCATCGGACTATTACTAAAGCACTCAGTGCCAATCGGTGGGTTACACCGAATACACAGCTGCAGCTGGTATACTTCTTAGGGAGCCTGCAACATCCCATCACCGTACCCGCCTCGACCACCCATCCCCTTCACACACATAGTTCACTAATATCCCACCCATATCCTAACTCACACCACCCAACACCTTTTAACACATTCCACAATCATGTATACAGTGTGTAGTGGTTCGCGATGCGAACATCGTAAGGGTTCCTAAGCATAGTACTAACAAGGAGGTGCTCACATCGCTGCTATAACGCAGTGATGAAGCTGTTAGGTTGTCAAGGGGTTGTGTTGTCAAGGTCAAGGAGGGGATTGTGATAGTCACTGCTATTATCGTAACTGATACACTGTCTTGTTTCAAGCCATTGATAGCGAGTAACTTATGTGTTACTGTTCATCGTTGGCTAGTAGCTAACACCGATACTCAGTCATCAACATAGCTCATGCTACCACATCAAGTAGTTCATAGCATAACAATATTTTAAAATAGACATACAGTCATGCAATGAAAACAGGCCATAGGTGCGATTGAAAAACATAGGTGAAATATGATCAAGGACTAAGAAGCTTGCCTTTACAGTGGTTTACCAAGGTCCTTGTCTTGTTCTTCGTGATCCGGGTCTTGAATATCTCCTTCGCGAACTCTCTGATTACTAAGTATGGAGCAATGCGAATAAAATATGAAACATCGATAAAGATCCAAGAAATCCAAATAAAACTCCAATAAATACGAACAATTGTTTAATAGCACGATTTCTAAGATCTGGGAAGGCTTATCTGAGGATACATCATTCTACTGGTAGTTTATTTGAAAATATTATTATTTCTTTGTTCAACTAATCATTGAAGATTTAACATTATTATTGGCCTTCCTAGTTTGATTGCCTGGTTCTTAGTCTTACTATGATATAGGTTTTCAATAATTACTTTATATAGTTATGGGTGTCAAGACTTCCAAGTTTGGGATTGAATATGATTTCCTTCGGTCTACTGGTTATTTACTTGGTTCATGATAATCAAGGTGAACTCACTAGTTTATATCATAAACTACTTATAGTAGGGTCAATGAATTGACTGTAACTTATATGGACCTTCTTTATATTTATCCTATCTTCACAGTAGTATATTCACTAAAGTTATACTAATGTAAGACCCACTTATTTCAGAGTCTAAGCATAGGTTTTGATGTTCTCGAGTCATCTCAGTAGTTTCGATAACGTATCATGTATGTCTTGTTAACTCCTACAGTTTTTAATCTATTATTTTCTTAATGTGTTCTAAAAGTAATGAACTTGGTTTGGAACTTCTTTAGGATATGGCTATTAGGACTTCGAGGAGTTCGTAGTGAATTAATTACTTTATTCACGGTCCGTGTGTGAGTTTCTATTATCTACTGGTTCTCTAATTGCTTTCTATGATGGCGTTGATAATTAGTCAGTTATCCTGTAATTTATTTTAATCATTTACTATTCTATAAGTTTTAATAATATATCCTTAGAAATATTTAGAAGGTTATTTTTGGGGAGATCATTCAGTTGGGAGTTTCTATGTGCATTTTACTGATAATGCATATTCTCTTGATTTTTACTATGGGAATGATAATGAATTCTTTATCCTACAATTTATATGAGCAAATTTGTACTTACATTATAATATATATGCCTAGCAGTGTTTTCTAGAAAATTTTGGTAATTATCTCTGAGGGAGTTTGCTTATTTGGGTTTTCCACTAACTATTGATAATTTAATCAATTCCCTATAAGGGATATAATTATTCTACCACTCCATATTCTATGTTGGTTGAGCATTACTTTCTATTATATTATAGGTGTCTGCTGATATTCCTAACACTTTTCATATATTTTTTGTGGAAGATTTATCAATTCGAAAGGCTGAATATACATTTTATCAATTCCCTAGTTAATTAAATGATTTTTATCAGCTGATAATTAGCCTCACATTTCCCATATCTTATTTGTGTATCTAATTACTATTTTATGTTCTAATAGTCATTATATAATCATAGAGAATTCTTGAACAACTATTTGCAAGAATGATGATCAATTTAGAGCCTAAACATGATTTCGATTAAATCTCTTAATTATTAATTCATTTTAGGTAAGGCAATCATATTTAACACAATGTTCACAATTAATTTATTCTATAAATTACTTCTAATATGTTCTAAAAGTAATTAAGGATTTTTAGGAAAATTTCTCAGAATTTTCTTATATAGGGAAATGTTGCTTACTATCTCTTGTGGACACAATCAAGGTGCACCTAGCGTTTTCTGTGTTGCCATGATAGACTGACATGTTGTGCTTTTACTCGCTGTGTGAGCATGTGTGTGTACTTAGCATTTTAGCTGGCGCACAAGGGCTGACATGCGGGGCCTATCGATTAGTGGAGCTGGGGAGTGCTGTCCCATGAGCCAAGGCCTGGCTCATGCGGTCTGTGCCTTAGGTCTACATACATCGGGTGTACAGGAGGGGGGTCGCGCTGAGCTGGTTGGCGATGGTGGCGTGGCACCTGCGTGGCGCTGATGTGGTGAGGTGGCGCCTATGTGGCGGCCACGCGAGTGCCACGTGTGCGCCACATGCGCGCCATGGAGGCTGTACAGGGGAGGCAACGGGAACGGCGGCCTACCAGAATGTCTCGTCGGCGGTTGGCCGGAGCTAATCAGCCCTCTACGGCGGGTGCACTGGGGCATCAAAAAGTGAGCGGCGTGCTTGGCTGGGCCGGGGACGTGCCCACGGTGGCGGGCAGCGGCGCACGACGGCTCGGCAGAACAAGGTGTCAGGGGTGTGTTCTCGAGTGATGTGAGCGTGTTAGGGCGCTAGTCCAGGCTGGGGAGGTCTCCACGGCGGCCGGCGGCGTGCGCTAGCAGCAGGGGACGGCGTCGCTCGGCGAAGTCCATTCTACCTTGCCTCTCTTCCCAAAAGAAGTATCCCACTACGTACTACAAGTCTAGGGTAAGATTACAGGCAATATTGGTCGAGCCAGAAGGGCCCCCAACTCGCCAGCGATGATGGCGCGCGGTGGCGCCGACGAGGGGCCATCGGGACCTAGGACACAGTGCTTGGTTCATCGAACCAAGTTACGTTCTACCTAGAACACGAGATAGGGAAACGTATGGCGAAGGTAATCGAAGTACCTTGGTTCATCGGTGCGGGAATGACAAAGTTGCCGGCGATGGGGAAGAAATGGGGAGCGGTGGAATTTCGCTCAGAGAAGGCCGAGCATGCTCTGTGGAGTGCGATGGGAGCAAGAGAGTGGCTTGTGCTCGCCAATGGAGGAGGGAAGCACCGTTTTATAGAGGGTAAGAGGCGGTTCGACGGGGTGGCGGCCGAGGCAGTGGGCCCGGTTCCGTGGCGCGCGCGTTTCGTTGTGCTCATGAGGGCGAGGAGGAAAAGGTGGGAGGCGACGTCGTGGCAGGGCGGCTCGGCGCCTGGCGCGGTGCAGTGGGAAGCGACGGGCGGCGTCTTGTCACCGGAAACCCAGAGCCGTGTCGGGTCGAGGAGGGAAGGAGGTGGGAGGAAGAAGAAAGGTGGGGGCGCGCTGGGCTGGGCCGCGGGAGAAAGAAAGGAGAGTGGGCCGTGCTGGGCTGCACGCTGAAGAGGAAAGGGAAGCGGGCCACGCTGGAAATAGAGGAGGGAGGAGGTTTGGGCTGAGATGTGTTTTTCTTTTTCTCTTTCTTTCTTCTATTTTATTTTATTCCCTGAATTTTCTAATTTCCTTTCTCACAATTTGAATCTAAACTCCAGTTCGAATCCGAATTGGGTTTTAAGTAGACGATTCCTCTTTTTAGAATTATTTATATTTAAATATTTTGTGGCCCCCTTTTTCTGGTTATATATTTATTGTCGGTTTTATTTGTTTTTATTTTATTTTATTTATTGGGTACACACACCCTCGTATATGCATGCGTCACTCTTATCCATTCAATTACTTTCTATTTTAGTCATTTGAATTTTAGGTTTGCAATCTGAGTTCATGTTTTATTGGTTCTCATCTTATGGTTAGACCAACTTATGACTCTATGGAATTTAGTCAATAGAGCGTTCTCCTTCGTTCTCCAATTTAAATATGGGTGGGTTAACATAAACGCATCTCAATTCTGTTTATACTTTCGTAATTGTCTTTGTTTACTTTAGATTTATTTTGTAGTCTGATTCATTTTAAAGTTGTATGAATTTGCATTTGCACACTCATTCCCCTTGGTTTTTATTATCGATTAATGTTTGTTTAAGATTTGTTCAAAAAAATCTTTAATTTGGAGTGGTTTTTAACTGATTTGAAATTTCGGGCTGTGACAAATCTACCCCACTTAAATAGAATCTCGTCCTCGAGGTTTGAAACCTGTCTTAGGTAGGAACGGATTTATTTTCTAAAGTTATCTTTATTGACTTGGGATGGTTCTTCCTTTGATCTTGACATCACTGCACCGCAGTTGCCCGCGTTTATTGTGCCACAGGTTCGAGTATTTGTACAGTTAGTTCTCGGTATGCAGCCTTGGTCTGTTGATCCATTGCATCAAGTAGTACTTGCCCTTTAAGACTTTGTATGTGTCTTGCGTGTGATTGTACACCTTGAGAGGTGTGTGTATCTAACATCTTTGTCTGGTACTCACATCATATTATGTTGTGGCTCCTATCGTCTTAACTGGTTCGACTGGTCATGGAAGCAACATGCCTTAGCTCCAAAATTTCATTTGTACCCCACACCGGTGTCTCCCTAGGGTACACGCAATCACTACCATGGTGGTGAATTCTCACAGTGGTTGTTTGTTTATTGTTACCGTTGTCTGCCTCTTTTTCCGATTTCTGCCTCTTAGGATCCTTACTACGGGCGGGACCACAGAATGACGTTTTTCTCATCTCTCACCATACTAGTGCTGCTCGAAATTCAGTATTGTACAGGGTCTCGGAAGGTGACATCTTTAGGCTTTGTGGGGTCCACTATCATGACTTTGGCTTTCAGGTCTTGTCCAAGGAAGGTTTGCTGCTGGCCCTTCTACTACCATCTTGCCCATACGACTCCAGAAGCATACTGATGTGTCGGTCAGTACGAAGGTCGTCACTGTGGAAACTTGTATTTTCCACATTGGGTCGCGAGCACCGGCTTCATGATGTGAGCATATATGATCTTGAATGGATAAGTTATACCTAAGGGTATTAACTTGACCCCAAATCACAGTTATACCTAACTCTCTTAAGTGGTTAAGCAAGTCATCAACTCAAGGTGACAGGTATTTCTGCTACTTCCTCAGATGTTCAGTAGACGATACACGTCCTGAGCTTGTTTTCTTTCTGCTTGACCACAACATTGGGGTTCCCTAAGGTGATGAACTTAGTCAGAAAATCCCTTCTTGTAGCTTACGATTATGTCTCTTGTGTTTGATCAATTAGTATGTGTCCACCTGATAGGATCTCTTTGCCATTAGTGTTGCTTTGGATGTTGACGTGGTCGGAAACTTCACGCCTGGATATGGTTTCATTCCTTGTAATCCTTTCAGATATATATCTGAGCATGTATATATTTCCGACACTCGTTCTATAGGCGTAGCTTCCAAACTACGTGTCACGGGTCCCATGGGGCTCTTGCGGCTGACCTCTTACCGTTATCTCAATATCATTCACTGTAGTAACCTTGCAGTTGGCAGATGGTGTATATCCTTGCCGGTGTGCCAACCAGTCCATAAGGGTATGATCCACACTGTTTGTCTTATGGGCTTTTAGATCCGTTGAAATCCTACCCCACTTGAATAGGATTTTAACTTCTATGTTTTTTGTTAGTGATGATTTATTATTCATTATTATTGATGTATTTATATTTTATTATGTGTAGTTTTGTTTTGTTTTGTTTATTTATGTATTTAATTATTTATTTATTAGCTTTGAGGGTTAACTGGAGTACTTGGATCGAGATGGGGTTTCAGCATGAGCAGTGTGCTCATGGTGAGCTCAGACAGAGCATAGTTGTGAAAGGTGATTCCGCAGATCGAACAAGAAGTGAGGAGTGGAAGATTTTGTTTTAACCGTTATTATTATCCTCAAGTATATACGTACGTTTGCATGTATATTAAATTTTATATTGTGTATTTTTAGTGCATTATATTCGATATACATATAGGTATACGTGTGTAGGTACATATGTGTGTGTGTGTGTGTGTGTGTGTGTATATATATATATATATATATATATATATATATATATATATACGCATTCCATATGTATTTATTTTATTAAACACCCAACATATCTTCTTTTATTTGGTTATTGATCTGTGTTTGTATTAGAGCACACAATTTCACTCAATCAAAGAACCAAATGAAAACCAGCGAATCACACCCAAACATAACTAGATTACAAACTTATATATTATACTATTAATCGTTCTGTTCGGGACTTACTCTAAATCACTATGGGCTAAGCCATTCTACTCATGGGCACTATGATCATTCCATGATTCTATCGATGTGACAGGGGATGTAGAGTTCCACGTGCTTGCTCTTCCATCGATCGTGATGTCGTTCTTGATACGTGTCAATGACGTCTTCGAGTAGCCTTAGTAGAGTAATTGCTTCCTTTATCTTTACATACTCTCTTGAGTTGATTAGGAGGTTGTTTGACTCATCACATCCTCGAATCATCTGGTGCAGATGTTACATGGTTCCAATCCTCAGTATCGAGTTGACGTCCATCTCACTCTTGATCGATCAAGGTGTATTGAGGGGGGTTGGTGAATCATTGATAGGGTAAAGTTGAGTTTTTTTTTAACATAGAAGGAGGTAAGTGTAGAAAGAACATAGGGGAGAGGGAGAATATTTCATAAATAGTTTTATACTTTCAAAATATGGGTTCAGGAACTAGGATGACTCTATGGTTTCGTCCTACAGCCAAGTATGGCTCTGATACCACTCTGTCAGGACCCGCCTTCAGAGGGTCCACTTGTGCATCCCGTACCAATCCTTGGAACAGTAGTTGATACGCACAACAGAATAGATCGAGATCCATATAATGATTATTTATTTACAATATAAGTCTTACAAACATGATCTAGATTATATTGGTTGTGGTCGGAAGTGACCATCAAAATAGATGAAATCCTCAAAACAGCGGAGCAGAACGGCGCCATGCCCAACAGGCAGACTTGGGAAGTAGGACTAGACCTAACCGTCATCCTCACACGCTTCAGCTTCCTTGTCTTCTGATAAAACCACATATAAAGCAAGAGTGAGTACATAAGGTACTCCACAAGCCCTAACACTACTCGAGGGGAGGTGTTTCATGCATTGGGGCTTGTAGCAAGGAGAGGTCATACAACTTAGTTTTGCCAAAAAGCATTTTATGCAAGGTTCTCATTGAAAAGAGTTTTGCAATAAGAGGGAGAAGTAGTTGAATCATAATATTATAGTTGGCGGGCCCTGGGGGGGTTTCAGACCAGTTCCCTTACTTTTAGATGAGTCTTCGGACCCAAGGCCCCGACGACTCTGGCACGCATGCCAATGCTTTCCCAAAACACGGCAGCCTCGGCCACCCACACACACTTCAAGGAGATGTGCTAATACTAACCAATAGGAGCCCAAGGCATAGTGTGCCAAGACTGTGACAACAGCTATCCAGATAGATTAAGACTCCGCAGAGTTTGTACACTTTACCCACAAGCCATGCACACCTAGCAAGGGTATGACATGACGCTCATCCCATCTTTCCCGCGTAACCCCACAATCACACCTCGGCCCGACCCAGGGGCTATTAGGGTATTACCAACCCAGCCAGACACCAGACGACACTTGGTCTCTGTGCCATTTCCTGGTCCACCGTGTCCTCCATGGCTCTCCAGGTTTTCTCTTGTGGCAGTTACCAAAAAGGTAGGGTGAGTCCTGCCCATACAGGTTCTGTGGTTGTACGAAATCACTATGTTGAGGTCAAATGAACCGGTCCTTATATTGGTGAGGTGGCTCCATCCGTCCTTGGCTAGAGGAGTAGTTCGGAACACCCAGCATCGAACTAAACTGAAGTACTCAACAAAAGGCTAGTCCGGAAAACATGGTCATTTGACTATTACTAAAGCACTCAGCGCCAATCAGTGGGTTACATCGAATACACAGCCACAGCTGGTATACCTCTTAGGGAGCCTGCAGCATCCCATCACCATACCCGCCTCGACCACCCATCCCCTTCACACACACAGTTCATTAATATCCCACCCATATCCTAACTCACACCACCAAATACCTTTTAACACATTCCATAATCATGTATACAGTGTGTAGTGGTTTGCAATGCGAACATCACAGGGGTTCCTAAGCATAGTACTAACAAGGAGGTGCTCACATCGCTGCTATAGTGCAGTGATGAGGCTGTTAGGTTGTCAAGGGGTTGTGTTGTCAAGGTCAAGGAGGGGATTGTGATAGTCACTGCTATTATCGTAACTAATACAATGTCTTGTTTCAAGCCATTGATAGCGAGTAACTTATGTATTACTGTTCATCGTTGGCTAGTAGCTAACACCGATACTCAGTCATCAACATAGCTCATGCTACCACATCATGTAGTTCATAGCATAACAATATTTTAAAATAGACATACAGTCATGCAATGAAAATAGTCCATAGGTGCGATTGCAAAACATAGGTGAAATATGATCAAGGAGTTAGAGCTTGCCTTTACAGTGGTTTACCAAGGTCCTTGTCTTGTTCTTCGTGATCCGGGTCTTGAATATCTCCTTCACGAACTCTCCGATTACTAAGTACGGAGCTATGCGAATAAAATATGAAACATCGATAAAGATCCAAGAAATCCAAATAAAACTCCAATAAATACGAACAATCGTTTATTAGCACGATTTCTAAGATCTGGGAAGACTTATCTGAGGATACATCATTCTACTGGTAGCTTATTTGAAAATATTATTATTTCTTTGTTCAACTAATCATTGAAGATTTAACGTTATTATTGGCCTTCCTACTTTGATTGCTTGGTTCTTAGTTTTACTGTGCCATAGGTTTTCAATAATTACTTTATATAGTTATGGGTGTCAAGACTTCCAAGTTTGGGATTGAATACGATTTCCTTCGTTCTACTGGTTATTTACTTGGTTCATGATAATCAAGGTGAACTCACTAGTTTATATCATAAACTACTTATAGTAGGGTCAATGAATTGATTGTAACTTATATGGACCTTCTTTATATTTATCCTATCTTCACAGTAGTATATTCACTAAAGTTATACTAATGTAAGACCCACTTATTTCAGAGTCTAACCATAGGTTTTGATGTTCTCGAGTCATCTCAGTAGTTTTGATAACTTATTGTGTATGTCTTGTTATATCCTACGGTTTTTAATCTATTATTTTCTTAATGTGTTCTAATAGTAATGAACTTGGTTTGGAACTTCTTTAGAATATGGCTATTAGGACTTCAGGGAGTTCGTAGTGAATTTATTACTTTATTCACGGTCCGCGTGTGAGTTTCTATTATCTACTGGTTCTCAAATTGCTTTCTATGATGGCGATGATAATTAGTCAGTTATCGTGTAATTTATTTTAATCATTTACTATTATATAAGTTTTAATAATATATCCTTAGAAATATTTATAAGGTCATTTTTGGGGAGATCATTCAGTTGGGAGTTTCTATGTGCATTTTACTGATAATGCATATTCACTTGATTTTTACTATGGGAATGATAATGAATTCTTTATCCTACAATTTATATGAGAAAATTTGTACTTACATTATAATATATACGCCTAGCAGTATTTTCTAGAAAATTTTGGTAATTATCTGTGAGGGAGTTTGCTTATTTGGGTTTTCCACTAACTATTGATAATTTAATCAATTCCCTATAAGGGATATATATATTCTACCACTCCATATTCTATGTTGGTTGAGCATTACTTTCTATTATGTTATAGGTCTATGCTGATATTCCTAACACTTTTCATATATTTGTTTGTGGAAGATTTATCAATTTGGAAGGCTAAATATACATTTTCTCAATTCCCTAGTTAATTAAATGCTTTTTATCAGCTGATAATTAGCCTCACATTTCCCATATCTTATTTGTGTATCTAATTACTATTTTATGTTCTAATAGTTATTATATAATCATAGAGAATTCTTGAACAACTATTTGCAAGAATGATTATCAATTTAGAGCCTAAACATGATTTCCTTTAAATCTCTTAATTATTAATTCATTTTAGGTAAGGCAATCATATTTAACACAATATCCACAATTAATTTATTCTATAAATTACTTCTAATATGTTCTAAAAGTAATTAAGGATTTTTAGGAAAATTTCTCAGAATTTTCTTATATAGGGAAATGTTGCTTACTATCTCTTGTGGACAAATCAAGGTGCACCTAGTGTTTTCTGTGTTGCCATGATAGACTCACATGTTGTGCTTTTACTCGCTGTGTGAGCACGCGTGTGTACTTAGCATTTTAGCTGGCGCACAAGGGCTGACATGCGGGGCCTACCGATCAGTGGAGTTGGGGAGTGCTGTCCCGTGAGCCAAGGCCTGGCTCATGCGGTCTGTGCCTTAGGTCTACATACATCGGGTGTACAGGAGGGGGGTCGCGCTGAGCTGGTTGGAGGTGGTGGCGTGGCGCCTGCGTGGCGCTGATGTGGTGAGGTGGCGCCTATGTGGTGGCCACGCGAGTGCCACGTGCGCGCCACATGCGCGCCATGGAGGCTGTACAGGGGAGGCAACGGGAACGGCGGCCTACCAGAATGTCTCACCGGCGGTTGGACAGAGCTAATCAGCCCTCTACGGCGGGTGCGCGGGGGCGTGAAAAAGCGAGCGGCGTGCTTGGCTGGGCCGGGGACGTGCCCACGGCGGTGGGCGGCAGCGCACGGCGGTGCACGGCGGCTAGAGGCGGCGGCGCTTTGGCGATCTCCTCGTGCGGACGAAATCTCGGCGGAACAAGGTGTCGGGGGTGTGTTCTTGAGTGATGTGAGCGTGTTAGGGCGCTAGTTCAGGCCGGGGAGGTCTCCATGGCGGCCGGCGGCGTGCGCTAGCGGCAGGGGACGGCGGCGCTCGGCGACGTCCGTTCTACCTTCCCTCTCTTCCTGAAAGAAGTATCCCACTACGTACTACAAGTCTAGGCTAAGATTACAGGCAATATGGGTCGAGCCTGAAGGGCCCCCAACTCACCAGTGATGATGGCGTGCGGTGGCACCGGCGAGGGGCCATCGGGACCTAGGACACAGTGCTTGGTTCATCGAACCAAGTTAGGTTCTACCTAGAACACGAGATGGGGAAACGTATGGTGAAGTTAATCGAAGTACCTTGGTTCATTGGCGCGGGAACGACAAAGTTTCCAGCGATGGGGAAGAAATGGGGCGCGATGGAATTTCGCTCAGAGAAGGCCGAGCATGCTCTGTGGAGTGTGGTGGGAGCAAGAGAGTGGCTTGTGCTCGCCAATTGAGGAGGGAAGCACCGTTTTATAGAGGGGAAGAGGTGGTTCGACGGGGTGGCGGCCGAGGCGGTAGGCGTGGTTCTGTGGCGCGCGCGTTTCGCCGTGCTCATGATGGCGAGGAGGAAAAGGTGGGAGGCGACGTCGTGGCAGGGCGGCTCGGCGCCTGGCGCGGTGCAGTGGGAAGCGACGGGCAGCGTCTTGTCACCGGAAACCCGGAGTCGTGTCAGATCGAGGAAGGAAGGCGGTGGGAGGAAGAAGAAAGGTGGGGGCGCGCTGGGCTGGGCCGCGGGAGAAAGAAAGGAGAGTGGGATGTGTTGGGCTGCGCGCTGAAGAGAAAAGGGAAGCGGGCCACGCTGGAAATAGAGGAGGGAGGAGGTTTGGGCTGAGATGTGTTTTTATTTTTCTCTTTCTTTCTCCTATTTTATTTTATTCCCTGAATTTTCTAATTTCCTTTCTCACAATTTGGATCCAAACTCCAGTTCGAATCCGAATTGGGTTTTAAGTGGACGATTCCTCTTTTAAGAATTATTTATATTTAAATATTTTGTGGCCCCCTTTTTCTAGTTATATATTTATTGTCGGTTTTATTTGTTTTTATTTTATTTTATTTATTGGGTACACACACCCTTGTATATGCATGTGTCACTCTTATCCATTCAATTACTTTCTATTTTAGTCATTTGAATTTTAGGTTTGCAATCTGAGTTCATGTTTTATAGGTTCTCATCTTATGGTTGGACCAACTTATGACTCTATGGTATTTAGTCAATAGAGCGTTCTCCTTCGTTCTCCAATTTAAATATGGGTGGGTGTAAGGATCGAAACGCCCAAGAGGGGGGGGTGAATTGGGCTTTCTTTCAAATTTTAAGGTAATTAAAAACTAATAACTTAAAGCCCAATTCCCTATGCGATTAATCTATGCAATCAATGTAAATTAAAGTTGCGGAATGAAGATTGCATAAATGTAAAAGGGAGAGGGATGCAAACGCTCAAAGGACACGGAGTTTATCCTGTGGTTCGGCAAGATCACAAGGATCTTCCTACGTCCACGTTGTGGCACCCACCGAAGGGTTTTGCCACTCCCAAGTCACCGAGACAAGGGGGTCTTCACTATTCTTCTCCGATCGCCAACCTTGGCAAGGTGGAGCTCAAGCCTTGTACACTTTGAATCCTCCGGGCTTCCACAATCCTCTTGGCAAGCTCCGGAAGTCTCTCTTAGTTACACACACCGAGGGACACTCCCTTACGGCTCTCACTACACTAGAGATTCCAATCACCAAGAATGGAGGCACACAAGCACTATCTCTAGCTAGCTCTAGCCTATCTCTTGGTGTACAAATGATGAATAAAGATGTGGAAATGGTAGCTCTATGTCTTGAATGCTCTAGAATGTGAAGAGTATGTCTGGGCTTCAAGTCTTGTCGATTTGACAGGTTGAAGGGGTATAAATAGCCAGCCTCCACGAAATAGCCGTTGGAAAGGTAGGCTGACATCACTGCTCTATGAACACCGGATGATCCGATGTCTCCCCTTCAGTTATCATCGGTCAAAGCCAAATTAGCTGATGTCACTGTGTCAGATATGACCGTTGTTAGACCGATGTTACCCCTGTCTTCTCATCGGATGATCCGGTGGCTCTTCCTCCAGAATTTACTTGATCTTGATGCTTACTGGAGTGATCGACCGATGTGTGTAAGTCTGCACATCGGATGATCCGGTGCTTCACTTGGTCCAATGGTATTGCAAACTGGACTAATGGACCGATGTCACTGAGCCACTCACATCGGATGATCCGGTGAGTGCTTTGCTCTGAGGTCTTCTTCTTCTGTTGACACAACTCGACCGATGTAGTCAACTTAGAAATCATCGGATGATCCGGTGTGTTCAACTTGTTGACTTAAAGTTGTTTTGAGTTGTTCTTTTGGAATTTGAACTTGTGACCTCTTTGACACTTGTTTGAAATGTTGTTCTGATAGTCTTCAAGCATTGAGTGATTTCAAGTTAGAGCTTTCACTTCTTGTCTTCATATGATTCGATTTGATCTCATTAGTTGATTTTATATAGGTCTCCAATGTCATTTTGATTTCATTTGATTGAGTGATTATTGGGACCTTGCATTCACAAATTCAATAGTAATATCGAATGGTTGTCATTAATCACCGAAACCGTACCTCATGGGGCCTAGATGCTTTCAATCTCCCCCTTTTTGGTGATTGATGACAACACAATAATTTAAAGCACAATAGTAATGAATTTGATGGTACAATACTCAAATAGATATGCAATGAATACAAGATACGACACATTTAGATTGTAGAAAACAAATGAAATTAATGGCGCGAAAAGCTCAATCGATTAATACCATAAGCAAATGCCACAAGTGGAAAAGTGCTTAAATAAAATTACAAAAGTACGCAAGCACACAAGAATAAACTCCCCCTGAGACTGAGAAACTAATACTACTCCCCCTGACTCCTCTACATCTTCTCCCCCTTTGGCATCAAGACACCAAAAAGGGATCAGAGAGCCTACTGACCCTGAGAACTAGGCGCGATGACGAACTGGTCACCGTCGCTGTCGTCGGAGCTGGAGTCGCCGATCGCAGGAGCTGGAGCGGAGGGAGCTGGGGGAACTGCTGTCGGTGCTGGAGAGGAAGTAGCAGGTACGGGAGGCGCCGGTGGAGCTGGAGCTGGAGGAAGCGGAGCACTGACCACAGATGCCGGCGTCTGCCGGAACAGAGTCGTCGCCGGTAGAGGAGAGTGGATCGGTGCGCTGGGTGCCAGAAGAGGTGACATGCTAATAGAAGGAATCGGAGTAGCAGGCACCTGAGCTACACCTGGAGCCAGTCCCAGTCCAGGCTGTTGTGGAGGAGGGGCAATCCCAGTATGAGTGTATAGGTTGGTGATCAACCCTAGGATCCCCATCATGGCCTGCTGAGTCTGCTGCTGCTGGTCGAGGGTACGTCAGTGCATCTGATCAACGAGGTTTGTGAATCGGTCCGTATCCTCTCGTCTCTGTCGAGCAATCTCCAGCTGAAGCTCCTGCTGCTGCCTCTGAAGCTGTGCCAGGTGAGCAGCCTGCTCTGCCCTGGCCTGCTCAGCCGCGAGTCTGTCCTGGCGCTGCTGCTCTATCATCTCCTGAAGAAGTGTCGACAGCTCTGACGGCTGTGACACCTGCGCTTCGGACACAGGAGGTGGTGTCGGTGGTGGAGCAGCTGATCCTCCTGCCTCTGCGTCATGCTGCCTCGGTGAGGGTGGAGGAGGAGGGAAGTACTCCTCGACACTCTCGTCTGTGTCGCTCTCGGACCAGACGTGCTGCAGGTCTCCTCCCTGAGCCTCTGCCTCAGCTAGACGCTCATCTTCTTTCTCCAAGTTCGACCAATCCTCCTCAGTCAGTCGGGCCCTGACATGACGCTCAACTGGACGGTCAAGGCGGCGGTCTCCAGGAGCCGGGGCACGGTAGTATCCGAACCGTGTCACACTCTCGTCAGATAGACGGTCGTGCATGGCGGACCCCTCAGGAACCATCATAGTGAGCAGGTAGCTGATCCAGTGCCCATATACTAGCTGCCTCATCATGCCCACACTGTTTGTGATTACATCTTCCATCTCGCAAATGATGACATACACTATGTCAAAGTCCATCCCGTTCATGATGTAGAACAGGATCGTTTGCTGGAGGCTGGTGAAACCCTCAAGATAGCCGGACCTCGGCAGGAGAGAGCGACGCAGGGCGAGGTGCACCGTGCGCGCTGCTGGAGTCAAAAAGGCAGGTACTCTCGGCTGGTCTGGAGAGAAGGTGGGTCCAAACAGTGATCGGATCTCCTCCAGAGCAGGTTCCACTCCTCCAGTGAGCGGCCTCCTCGGCGGGTCTGCCTGACTGTAGACTCTCTCATGTATGCAGGTGTCGTGCAAGTCTACTCCAAGCAACTGTCCCAACGTTTGCCTCATCAGGTGGTAGTGCTGACCCATGAACATGAAGTCAATGGATCTTCTGCCCTCAGAGACGTAGAGGGTGGCGTAGAACATGCGGACCCAATCCTCCACGTAGGCACTCCACTCATATGAAAGCAACTGTACCAGGCCCCTGTATCTCTCAAAGAATGGCCTGATCTCTGTCCCTGCGGCTACTGCAAGCTGATCCCAATCCATGTAGTTGTGTTGGAACAGCTTGTGGCCTCGGCATCTGTAGGTATCGTAGAGAGACGCCTGCGTGACCGTCCAGAAGCGACTGTCCACCAAAGCTTCCCGGGGCTGTGGGTACCATTCCTCAAACAACACACTCCATCTGAGCTTTCGAAGCTGTTTGGCCTTCATCTTCCGGTAGTCGGTCAACCGGACTCCTTCAGCGACATGGACAGTGGTGTCCATCTCGTAGATAGCACGCTGGGCCTCCCTGTCCTCACGACAGTCGGCAGCCGTCGGTCTCGGACGAGGAGCAGCCTCGGTGTGACCCCCACGTGTCCGGGCTGAGCGCCGGCGGACGAGAGGCTCAACCGGCTCCTCTTCGGCCTCGGAGTCGTCGATCACTAGAGGCTGCCTCGGACGAGCCTCGCGGATCCTCAGGGACCCTCCTCGGCCATGCTCATGCTCCTCGACGGCGCGAGCGGCTATCAACGCCTTCTTTTCCTCTTTGGACAGCTTCTGCTTCTTCACGGCGGGCTCCGCGATGGCCTTGCCCTTGTTCTTCTTGTCGCGAGCCATTGCGATCGGGTGATGCACGAGAATGAAGAAGTATCACAGCCGGCAACCCTAGCGATGAAGAAACGGCGACCGTGGAGGCACCACGACGGTCAGGTGTGCGCGTGGGGCGCCTGGTGGTGCACGGGAGGAGGCGGCGGCGTCACTTGGGTGGAGGCGCGGCGGCGGCTGGGTGAAGCGGCGGCGGAGGCTGTGGTGGAGGCGAGTGGCGGCCGGGGACGGTGGCGGCGGCGGCCTGTGGGCGGCGACGGCGGCGTCCGGCGGTGGAGGTGATGGCGCGGCGAGAGAGGAGCAGAGGAGGCGTCGGGACCGGGAGAGAGGAAGGCGAAGGCGGCGCTCGGGTTTAAATAGTGGGTCCCAAACCCTAGCCGTTATTTTAACACCGGATGGACCGATGTTGGAGGATGGAAGCATCGGTCGAATGCCACAATAAGGATATTCAAAAATTGCTGTTGACATCGGATCGACCAACGTTTAGGGTTTGGATCATCGGTCAAATAGCATAGTAAGGGTGTTCAAAAGAGTGATGTTGACACCGGATGGACCGATGTTTTTCGGAATGGACGCGTCGGATCATTTGAGATTCTGACTGAACTGGCCCTTGAAGATTGAACACCTATTGGTCCGATTAGGGATTGCCTTAGGCATCGGATAATCCGATGACAACAGAACAAAAAACATCACATATATGTCCTTTGACCAAACAAACAAGCAAAGAGAAACACATGTCTTAGGACTTTTGGGCAACCCCTTACCCCTCAAAAAGGCTAATATGCCAATAACTTGGCTAATCCTTAAAGCAAATGGAACACCGAGAAAAATAGGAGGAAAATATCCAAACTAAAATGTAAGGCCCATGCTTTGTGAGGTAGAGTATGAAGACTTCTATCTCTTTGAAGCATGTTCCTCTAGGCATTAACGTACCTAACATTTTATTCTTTCCACCTTATATGAGTTGAGATATTGTATTTCAAACAAGTCTCCTTCTCATGAGGTGGGTTCCCCTTTGTGACAATCTACCGTATGCAATGTCAAACAAATTATAGTGCAAGAAATTAAATGAGTGCAAGTTTATATGGCAGAGATCATGCAAGGCATAAAATAAATCTATCTTGCCAAGTTTAAACCTTCCAAAGGCTTCCTCAGGGAAAACTATTTCTAGCTCGCCCCTATCCTTTGGGAGTTAGACAAGACCTATGTGATATGCATCCTTACATGAACATGGCAACTTACATGACGTTAGATGCATCTAGCACATTTAATTCACTTCTAAGTCTAGAAAAGGTTTTCTCATCAAGTGGTTTAGTGAAGATATCCGCCAATTGTTCTTCGGACCTAACACCTTGCAAAGAGATGTCTCCTTTAGCCTCATGATCCCGTAAGAAGTGATGGCGAATATCAATGTACTTAGTGCGGGAGTGTTGAACGGGGTTTCTAGCTATCTTAACCGCACTTTCATTGTCACAAAGGAGAGGCACACAACCAAATTTAATTCCAAAGTCCAAAAGGGTTTGCTTCATATATAGAATTTGGGCACAACATGCACCGGCCGCTATATACTCCGCCTCCGCGGTGGACAAAGCCACGGAATTTTTCTTTTTGCTCGACCAAGATACTAGGGAACGCCCAAGTAAGTGGCACCCACCGGAGGTACTCTTGCGATCCACACGACATCCGGCAAAGTCCGAATCCGAGTAACCCAAGAGATGGAAACTGGCGTTGTTGGGGTACCACAAACCTACACTTGGGGTATGCTTGAGATACCGAAGTATCCTAAAGACCACCTTCTTATGCGATTCTTTAGGTGCCGCTTGAAAGCGAGCACACAAGCACACACTAAACATGACATCGGGCCTAGATGCGGTAAGATATAACAATGAACCAATCATGGAACGGTAATGAGATTGATCAATAGGTTTACCGTCCAAGTCCGCATCGAGATGACAATTTGTCGCCATTGGAGTACTTCTTGAGCTACAATCTCCCATCTCAAATTTATTCAAGTGGTCCTTGGTGTACTTCTCTTGGTAGATGAAGGTCCCCTCTTGAAGTTGCTTGATTTGAAATCCAAGGAAGAAGTTGAGTTCTCCAATCATTGACATCTCGAATTCCCTAGACATCATGGTGCCAAACTCATGGCTAAGAGATTTGTTAGTTGAGCCAAAAATAATATCATCGACATAAATTTGACAAATAAATAAATCCCCGTCGATGTCCTTGGTGAAGAGTGTAGTGTCCACCCTCCCGATCTTGAATCCTTGCATGACCAAGAAATCCCTTAGACGTTCGTACCATGCCCTAGGTGCTTGCTTGAGCCCGTAGAGCGCCTTGTGCAACCTATACACATGATTAGGATTCCTCGGATCTTCAAACCCGGGAGGTTTCTCAACATAAACAAGATCGCTAATATAACCATTAAGAAAGGCACTTTTAACATCCATTTGATAAAGCATTATATTGTGATGTGAAGCAAAAGCAAGGAGTATACGAATAGCTTCTAACCGAGCGACCGGAGCGAATGTTTCTCCAAAGTCTAGTCCTTCAACTTGTGAGAAACCCTTGGCCACAAGTCTTGCCTTGTTGCGGACCACAACGCCATTCTCGTCTTGCTTGTTTCGGTACACCCACTTCGTTCTGATGACGTTCTTGTCCTTGGGTCGCTCCTCCAACACCCAAACTTCATTGCGGGTGAAGTTGTTGAGTTCTTATTGCATGGCCATCACCCAATTTGGATCTTGGAGTGCTTCCTCTATATGAGTGGGTTCTACACACGAAACAAACGAGTAGTGCTCACAAAACGAAGCGACATGGCGTGAACGAGTACTTACTCCCCGTGACAGACTTCCGATGATTTGATCAATCGGATGCGCCTTGGAGATGCGTCCATGCCTCATAAGTGATTGTGAAGTACTTGGCCGTGGTGAAGCATCTTGCTCGTCTTGTGGTTGGACTTGATTTTGGACTTCTTCTTCTTCTTGTTGATGTTGTGTGGCTTGTGAATCTTGCATTGGCAATGGATCATCTTTTTCTTCTTCATCATCAACTTGAGGCGCCATGGAGGTGTTGATGTTGGAACTTGATGCTCCACCTTGATCATGGCTCTCCTCAACTTCGGGCTTGATGTCTCCAATGGTCATGTTTTTCATGGCTTCTCGTAGAGGCTCATCATCTATATCATCATGACCAAAACTCTCCTCTTGGGAGCCATTAGTCTCATCAAACTAAACATCACAACTTTCTTCAACTAACCCGGAGGTTTGGTTGAATACTCGATATGCTTTTGAGTTTGACGCATAACCAAGAAAGATACCAACATCACACCTTATTTCAAACTTACCGATCCTTTTCTTGCGGTAGATGTAGCATTTGCACCTGAAGACTCGGAAGTAGGAGATGTTGGGCTTTCTCCCAATGAGGAGCTCATATGGGGTCTTTTGAAGTAGTCGATGAAGATAGACCCTATTAGCGGCATGGCACGCCGTGTTGATTGCTTCGGCCCAAAACTTCTCCGACGTGCCATAGTCATCAAGCATTGCTCTAGCAAGGGTGATGAGAGTCTTGTTCTTCCTTTCAACGACACCATTTTGTTGAGGGGTGTATGTGGCCGAAAACTCATGCTTCACACCTTCACGATCACACCACTCCCCAATGTTGTAGTTCTTGAACTCGGTGCCGTTGTCACTCCGGACCTTGATGATGGGAAGTTGAAATTCCCTTTGAGCACGCTTAGCAAAGGTATTGAAGACTTCCGGAGTTTCACCCTTGTCACCTAGAAACAAAGTCCAAGCATATCTAGAATAGTCATCAACAATAACAAGACAATAGAGGTTACCACCAAGACTTTGAAATGTGGACGGTCCGAAGAGGTCCATGTGGAGTAGTTCAAGCGGCTTGGAGGTTGACACCATTGTCTTCATTGGGTGGTGTGAAGCAACTTGCTTCCCGGCTTCACAAGCGCTACAAAGCTTGTTCTTCTCAAATGTGACATCCTTCATGCCGGTCACCATCCCAAGCTTGAACGACTTCTTGAGCTTGCTCATCCCAATGTGAGCAATGCGTCGATGCCATAGCCAACCCAAACTCGTCTTGGTGAAAAGACAAGTGGTCAAGCTAGCATCCTTGTTGGAGAAGTCCACCAAGTAAAGATGTCCATGCCGAAAACCTTTGAAGATTAGTTCTTTGCTTGATTCACTAGTCACTACAACACCATTCTTGTCAAAGGTGCACGTTAGTCCAAGATCACATAGTTGTGCAATGGAAAGCAAATTAAAACTAAGAGACTTAACATAGAGCACATTAGAAATGGACAAGTCATGCAAAATAGCTATTTTACCTAAACCAATTACCTTCCCCTTTGAGTTGTCACCAAAGGTGACTTGTTCATGATTGTTAGGGTTCTCTATGGAGGTGAACATACCATCATTGCCGGTCATATGTTGAGTGCACCCGCTATCGAGTACCCAATGCTTTCCTCCGGCTTTGTAGTTCACCTACACACATGAAGTTAGTTTTTGAGTTTAGGCACCCAAGCCAACTTAGGTCCTTGTATGTGTGATACAAGTGATTTTGGGACCCAAAGTTGCTTGGGGAGCTTCCCCTTCATGCCCTTAATGTCTTTGCCGATGAACCTTGCCTTCACCTTGCCACCTACTTTGCTCAAGAGATAGTGGTAATCATTGAAAGTAGATTTGTAGTTAGGAGGCAATTTGGGAGAAGGACGGTTGGGAAGAGGACACTCCCTCGTGTGATGTCCGGTGACCTCACAATGTTGACAATAGGAACCAACTTATTTGATGAAGCTTGTCCTAAGCTCCGGTGAGGGCACCTTTCCTTTGTTGAGTAGCGGGAAGGATCCAAGTCCTCTCTTGTTGAAGCATTTAGCTTGTTGGTAGAGGATTTCCTTGTGCTTGTCCTCCCCCTTAGATAGTCTTGCCACACTAGTGCGGAGACTTTCAATCTCGTCCATCAACTCCTTCTCCCTAGGGCTTGCTTTCAACGGCAAAGACTTATCCAAAATATTAGTGGCATGTGAAATAGTTGATACTTTGCCATCAAGGGTTTCCTTTTTCATGTTTTTCATTTTTAGTTCAATTGCTTCATAAGCAAGGTTAAGCACTTTATGTTCTTGAACCAAGTCATTGTGCTTTCCCAAGAGTGCTAGGTTGGCTAGGTCAAGCTCATGATAGTCAAGCTTGATTTGAGCATTTTCCTCCTCGATTTGCTTGACATGTGATTTGAGCGTGTCATGCTCTTTAAGTATGGTTACATACTTGTCATGCAAATCAAGCTTCGTACTCTCAAGCTTAGCACAAGCTTGTTCAAGTGCCTTAACCTTGCTCTTCTCCCTTTTTATGATGACATGGTATTCATTAATCATAGATGCTAATTCATCGGGGGAGAGCTCATCATCATCATCGCTAGAATCGTCACGTACCTTAGTGTTACCTTTTGCCATGAGGCACATAGGAGGTGGACGAAGAGGTGAGTTATCCTTGTTGACGATGGCAAGGCCCGCCAAGTTTTCTTCATCTTCACTCTCTTCGTCGCTTGACTCTTCATCCGTGATCCACTCATTGGCCTCGCACATGAAAACTTTTTGAGGCCCTCTTCTCTTCTTTGGAAAGAGCTTGGTTTTCTTGCCTTTGTCAAATTTCTTCTTTCCAAAGGAGCGCTTGGGCTTGACCTCTTCTTCATCTTCATCACTTTCTTCTAGCTTCCGATGCTTTCCCTTGTGATTGTCCTTCCTCTTGTCCGGTTTTGGACAATCATATGATATGTGGCCTAGATCACCACAATTATAGCATGTCTTGTTTTCATCTTTTCTTGAGAGGAAGGCTTTCTTCTTGGGATCAAAAGAGTATCCCTTCTTTGCGATCTTGGAGTTTAGACGTGAGAATTTCCTCATCATCAACGCAAGCTCATCATCGTCTTCTTCGCTTGTTGCTTGCTCTTCTTCACTTGAGCTAGGCTCAACCACTTTCTTCTTCTTGGGAGTTGTCTTTTTGGTTGAAGCCTTGAGAGCAATGGTCTTTGATGATGACTCCTCCATCATTCCAAGTACGCTCATCTCATGAGCATGAATTTCTCCAATGAGCTCCGAGACTTCAATGTTGTCAAGTGACTCTTTTTGGAGCATTGAATTGATAATGTTGTACTTGGGCTTGGGTAGAAGCATGAGGATCTTGCGGTTGATAAGTCCCTTACCAAGAGAAGCAATGTCAAGTGCGTTAATCTCCTCAATGAGCACATTTAAACGAGAAAACATTTGATTAACATTCTCATGAGGAAGCATTTTGAATTCATCATACTTGGATTTAAGCAAGTGATATTTGAGTTCTTTAACACGAGATGAGCCCTCATGTATTTCAATTAAACATGCCCAAATTTCACAAGCTTT
Source organism: Tuctoria greenei (assembly GCA_036927565.1). Lineage (NCBI taxonomy): Eukaryota > Viridiplantae > Streptophyta > Magnoliopsida > Poales > Poaceae > Tuctoria > Tuctoria greenei. The sequence continues at coordinate 143,673,079 of JAYESD010000011.1, forward strand.
CTCCTTACTGGCAATTCTAGCAAATACGTATTGACTTATACATTCATAAATTGCATTTCTAGCTTTAGCATCCTATTTTAGTTGATCACCAACATAGTCAAGATTTCCAAACCCCGCATGGGTCGCTTCCCAAACTTTGGGAGCAATAGCCTCTAGGTAGGCGCGCATGCGTGCTTTCCAATAGGCAAAGTTCTTCCCCTCGAAGGTAGGAACCGAACCCCCATTCTTGGCCATTTTAGCTCTCTAGCGGTGAAGCTAGAATGATCCAATGAGCAACAATGCTCTGATACCAATTGTAAGGATCAAAACGCCCAAGAGGGGGGGGTGAATTGGGCTTTCTTTCAAATTTTAAGGTAATTAAAAACTAACAACTTAAAGCCCAATTCCCTATGCGATTAATCTATGCAATCAATGTACATTAAAGTTGCGGAATGAAGATTGCATAAATGTAAAAGGGAGAGGGATGCAAATGCTCAAAGGACACGGAGTTTATCCCGTGGTTCGGCAAGATCACAAGGATATTCCTACGTCCACGTTGTGGCACCCACCGAAGGGTTTTGCCACTCCCAAGTCACCGAGACAAGGGGGTCTTCACTATTCTTCTCCGTTCGCCAACCTTGGCAAGGTGGAGCTCAAGCCTTGTACACTTTGAATCCTCCGGGCTTCCACAATCCTCTTGGCAAGCTCCGAAAGTCTCTCTTAGTTACACACACCAAGGGACACTCCCTTACGGCTCTCACTACACTAGAGATTCCAATCACCAAGAATGGAGGCACACAAGCACTATCTCTAGCTAGTTCTAGCCTATCTCTTGGTGTACAAATGATGAATAAAGACGTGGAAATGGTAGCTCTATGTCTTGAATGCTCTAGAATGTGTAGAGTATGTCTGGGCTTCAAGTCTTGTCGATTTGACAGGTTGAAGGGGTATAAATAGCCAGCCTCCACGAAATAGCCGTTGGAAAAGTAGGCTGACATCACTGCTCTGCGAACACCGGATGATCCGATGTCTCCCCTTCAGTTATCATCGGTCAAAGCCAAATTAGCTGATGTCACTGTGTCAGATATGACCGTTGTTAGACCGATGTTACCCCTGTCTTCTCATCGGATGATCCGGTGGCTCTTCCTCCAGAATTTACTTGATCTTGATGCTTACTGGAGTGATCGACCGATGTGTGTAAGTCTGCACATCGAATGATCCGGTGCTTCACTTGGTCCAATGGTATTGCAAACTGTACTAATGGACCGATGTCACTAAGCCACTCACATCGGATGATCCGGTGAGTGCTTTGCTCTGAGGTCTTCTTCTTCTGTTGACACAACTCGACCGATGTAGTCAACTCAGAAATCATCGGATGATCCGGTGTGTTCAACTTGTTGACTTCGAGTTGTTTTGAGTTGTTCTTTTGGAATTTGAACTTGTGACCTCTTTGACACTTGTTTGAAATGTTGTTCTGATAGTCTTCAAGCATTGAGTGATTTCAAGTTAGAGCTTTCACTTCTTGTCTTCATATGATTCGATTTGATCTCATTAGTTGATTTTATATGGGTCTCCAATGTCATTTTGATTTCATTTGATTGAGTGATTATTGGGACCTTGCATTCACAAATTCATTAGTAATATCGAATGGTTGTCATTAATCACCGAAACCGTACCTCATGGGGCCTAGATGCTTTCAGTGGGTTAACATAAACGCATCTCAATTCTGTTTATACTTTCATAATTGTTTTTGTTTACTTTAGATTTATTTTGTAGTCTGATTCATTTTAAAGGTGTATGAATTTGCATTTGCACAATCATTCCCCTTGGTTTTTATTTTTGATTAATGTTTTTTTAAGATTTGTTCAAAAAAATTAATTCGGAGTGGTTTTTAACTGGTTTGAAATTTCGGGCTGTGACACAAGGCATGAAGCTGAATTCCATTAAGTATGTTATCCAAAGATATCAACTCATCATAGGCTTGTGATGATAATGGTAGATGGAAAATGTCTTGTATTTGAGACTCCCCACAGAATTTTTAAATTGAGTAATTTCTTGATTTTGCGAAGGAATACAGATTGGGAAGCTCTTCTTTTAAGAGGTGATTAGCCCATTTGTCTTTCCGGAATCTAGCTATTGATTCACCCCCAAGCTTATAAGTTACCATATCTTTGAAGCTTCTGTGATATTGGAAGATGTCCTTCCATCAAAATGAAGCTTTGACTAAATCTTTATGGTTGATGATGCCTTCCTTAAAGTAAGAATCCCATATTAAACCGACCCCTGGGATACTCCTCTTGTGATAGAATTTATCCAAATGCCATGAGTAGGGAGGGCTTCATTCTGTCTATATAGGTTGATGATCCCTAAACCACCAAATTGCTTGGAGATTGTACACTTATTCAAAGCTGCTAGTGCTTTAGATCGGATAGATTGCAGAAAATACATATCTTTGATTACCAAAACTCAGTAAAGATAGGCTGATGTTTCATTACTCACCTCCAGTCCAGTCTTACTATGAAATTTCAGTCTGTCAGCAGTTGAGAATGTAAAGCTACCTTATTGCATGAATGTTTCAAGAGACTCGCAGTATGTAAACATCTCTTTGCACAAAAAAATTACCGTGGATAAACATAGCTGTACCAAATATGCCTATGCTCGAGAGTAGTACTTGTTGGAACAGAGGGACACTTAAGCACTAAAATTTTTGTTGCCGGTGTACAAACACCCAGCCGGCGACGAACGCCAAGAACTCACTGCTCTGTTCAGTTTTTCACTAGGGAGTACAAAGCATTTTATAGCCTGAGATACACCACAGCTGCACGTACTCTCCACTCACGATCTCCCGGCCGTTACTAAGCGTCGATCTTATCCGGAGACCACCAAGACTCGGCCTTCGACGAACTCCTGCTATCAAGCCGTTGGTGACTGACTCTTTCGCATATTATACGCTGGCCACCGATTCTTGAGCCAACTAATACGGGCATGCTACTACGACCCAGCTATTCTACCGTGACTCAAACAACTAGCTAACGAACACATGCAGCTAACAAAACCATACCGTGCATGCAGCAACACCACGGCACGATTACGTCCATGACCAACGCACGCGCACACACACCACCACCTGTCGTCGTTTATTCCAACACTACTGCTCTGGTGCTTCTTCGTGAGCTCACATGCGTCCAAGAAATAACTCGTACAACTACGAAACATGAGGAGTAATGCGATGATGGTATTGAGTCATCTCCTGTAGCCGTGCTGAAAAGTGTGAAGACTAGCACACACATCATGCACTACAGGAATCCTGATCAATTACGTCGGCCAGAGCTGACGTAATTAAGACAAAAACTGACATAAGTTATTTAATTACGTCAGTTTTCCCTTAATTCCGCCAATGATGTCATAAGATGTCATCTGGCCTGGCCATCCCAGTGCTGAACAAAGAAACTAGGTTGCAGTCTGGATGCCTGGCCATCGCATCCACATGGTAGTCGACCATGCATGCCCTGGCAACTACTCTTCCCAAACGACAGCTGCACGTAGCTGCGTATCACGATCCTGAAGAAGAACCCAGGTCGAGAGCCCGTAGCTCATCCACCACTGTTTACCTACACTACATGTGAGACCTATGTGTGCTGAATACATTGGTTTTGACGATAAAAGTTTTGAATACTATCAAAACACTTTTATCTTCAAGGTCCGACTCTAGGTCCGAGCTCCAGCAAGGTCCGATGATAGGTCTGGCTTGTTTTGGGTAGCTCCGGCAAGGTCTGACTAGCTTTGGTCAGCTTCGGCGCTACGTCCGACCTGCTTTGGTATGCTCCGGTGCTAGGTCTTGCTAGCTTTGGTAAGCTCAACTCAAGGTCTGGTTAGTTTTGGCAAGGTCCGGAGCCAGATTGCAATGTTTCTGCTTTTACTTTGAAATATGTCGAATTGTTTTACATCTATAGAAAGTTTACTTAGTATTATTTTACTAAGTTTTTGGAGTGTTTTGGTGGTAATTACTGTTATTAATTTTCTATAGTTTGCAACATGCTTATGTGAGGTTCTCACGTAAGGTGTTGTGGTTTTAGAACTAACGAGAGTCAAGTTCAGGACTTGTGCTCGGAAGTATCGGTTGTTTATTCATGTGCAGGTGTTGCTTGAGTTCAAGACATGGCTAGTGACGGGATCCATTGAACTAGTCTTAGGGAGAAGATGAGGTTCAACAACCAAGTTCGAGAGGAATTGTGGTTGAGTTGATCGGGAGGTCACGCAACATGTTTGAATCAAGAACAATGCATATGAAGGTATCGTCGACGTAGTTGGAAGATACGTGCAAGGAGTGCATGGACGTGGCTACATGGTTCCGAGACGTGATGAAGAGATGTGGACATAAAATATTGGTCAGAAAGGTCCAACCTACTAGGTTATGGACTCAGGCTGCGGCTGAGTCGGGTTTGACTCAAATATGGAAAGTTTTGAGTTGGTTATGATAGGATTTCGTGTGGGTCACGAATTTGAGTTGTTTTAGAAATGTGAGATATGTTCCTAAGGTTTTTGGAAGTCTTAATATTGCTTCTATCTACGTATAGAAGAGTCTTGAGTAGTTATGGAAAGTTTTGATTCTTGAATTGAGTAGGATTAGAGTCCTAGTTAGGTTTGGGTTGGCCTAAGGGCTGGTTATATAAGCAAGGGAGGCCAGAGCTCGTGGGGCATGACTTTGGGGCTGTTCCTTGTAAGTTTTGATCAATAAAATTCATAGTCTAAAGGAGCTTTTGTGCCTTGTTCGTCTGACTTGTTTTCTTCAAGTCTTTCTCGTCGAGTTTTTACACAGCACTACCTTGCTTCGGTGGTTTTATCATAACTCGAGTTTTACAGATCCGATTGACGTGATTCTTTTTGGATTGTCTTCACAACTTGATTTTCTATCATCTGTGAAAAATTCACGGTCATTAAATTTGTGGTTTCTGATCTACACGAGTTCCTTTGTAGTGTTCCAGAACTGTTTTTCTCGGGTGGGACAGATTGATCTTTGTTCGATCTTTCGATCGTAACTTCAGTTTCTCTTAACGGATTTTTGTGATTCTTGTTGTGACATCTTCGTGACTTGATTCTCTACAATCTATACTATTTTTGTCACAGTTGAACACATTTAGATTAATTGCACACATGGTTTCTTTAACAGATCAGTTTTCTACCGAGGAGTGTTTTGTTGCTTCTGCTGAAAAGTTTTAATCTACCATTCACCCCCCTCTAATAGCTTTACACGTGCTCTTCGATCCTAAAATATTGTATCAGAGCCACAGTGCTCTAGTCTTTGTGATTTGCACGTGCTTTTGACTAATTATGAGACCTATGTGTGTTGAATACATTGGTTTTGATGATAAAAGTTCTAAAATACTGCTAAAACACCTTTTTGCAAGGTCCAACGATAGGTCTGACTTGTTTTGGGTAGATCTGACAAGGTCTGAGATTTTGCTAGGTTCGGCTTATGTTGGTTAGTTTCGATATGTTTTTGGATAGCTCCGGTGAGTTTTGTCCTTAGCTCCAGCATGTCTTTGTTAGCTCCGACATGTTTTTCTAGCTCCGTATTTTAGGATGGCTAGGTCCGACTAGCTTTGGTTAGCTCCGACGCTAGGTCTGACTAGCTTTGGTTAGCTCCGATGCTAGGTCCTTCTAGCTTTGGTAAGCTCCGATTAGCTTTTGCAACGTTCGGAGCTTGATCGCAATGATGAGGACATCACTTCTATGGATACAAACAACACTCCATTGAACATACAAGATGCAATCAATAGAGTTCATACACAACAATTAATTTCAGAGGTGAACTCGTTCTTATATATTTTCTTATATGTTTTTGAGCATAAATTGCTACTTAATGATTTATTTGTGATTAGGATCCATGGAGAGGTTCAGGGAGTATTAGGGACGTGGAAGACCAGAGAATTCGTTCAAAGAAGATGGAAACCGAACCAAACTCCAAATCGTATCCAACTCGGAGTCCAGGAGCAGTACACACTAAAACGGACGCTCAGGACGCATACGAACTCCGTTTTGGACGTTCTACATATGCACGGAAAGAGGAGGGGATAACCTTTCCAATGGATCCGGTCCCATGTCAAAATACCTTCGAAGTCGACGGGAATGGTCGAAACAAAATCAAGTACAGAATCTGTCAGGGTGCTGCGCCACCGTATTGGGCCATTGGGCCTTGTATCAAGTCTAAGTCCATTATTTTCGTGTGTTAGGGTTAGGTCACGACCCCAACACCCCCTTGGACGTCCTCCCACCTATATATACTCCATAGTAGCCGCCATGAACAATTGGGTTTTGCTTAGATCAATAAATCGCCGTTCTACGGTTTGTGAGACTCCAATTTCGCGATTTCCGATCGTGTCTTCTACGTTCTTGCTCGTGTTCTCGATTGCACTTGCAGGGATTAGCCTTCTTGGCGAGGTCAATCGTGTGAAGCACGGTTGATAACCAACGGAGCGGTGGTGTAGTGATTGCAGGGGCTGTTCGTGTTCTACTCGAGAGCCTCGGATCATCAACGTCGAGATCTCCATCAATCGACTTACCAATTACCTTTCGGAAGATCGGGACTCATCTTTTTCCTATCAATTGGTGTCAGATTTCCAGGTTGCCCGTTAGGTAATTCATATATCCATTATATTAGTTTTGTTTTTCATACCTAGAGTCCACAAAAAAGCCACAAAAAACTTGCAGTTTAGTAGATCTGTTCATTACTTTGTCCAAACCACCATTGAGCCTTTGCAACTTTCGTTTTCAGTTTGGTTTTGTTGAGTTTGTGCCGTTGTTGAGTCATATTGCTGGTTTAGAAAGTGTTTTTAGTCTTAGTTTGAGTTTTGTATTGTGTTGATTCATCCTTTTGAATCACGTCATCACGTCCAGATTAGATTCATCTCTGTCCAGTTCAGTATTTTCATTATATATAGCTCATACGAACACGGATTTTCCTGTTCTTATACTTTCTGGAAAGCTTAAGAAGTTCTCTATAACTTTCGTATTCATCATTTTCCTAGAAAATATAGATATCGATGTCGAAATTGCATTAGATCCGAATCTGTTATTTACCTAAAAATTCTGAACAGTCTGTATTTCGGGGGCAGTATCTCCTATTGTTCTTTTACAAAATAGGTCTTCCATATTTTGAAATTAAAGAGGAGAGATATATCTACAATCTTTCTGTTCTAAGTTTTCCAATTTAGAGCCTATAAGTGTGCCTATTTGTCTTTGGAAGATTGAGCAGAAAATCTGTGACAGACACACGAGATATCTTGGGTTGATTTTCATTGTGTTCTTCCCTTGTAGCACATTCTGAAAAAAAAAAGGAAGAAAAAAGAAAAAGGCAAGTGCAAAACAAGAAACAAAAGCCGCACAAAAAAGAGGAAAAAAACAACAACAAAAAAACAGAAGTGCTTGCATTCTTTGTGTCATCTAGTTTGTCTCATATCTTGCTAGCTTGAACTACTAGGAACACATTTAGGCCAGCAACTTTGACAAATACCTTGGACACTTCTTCAACTTTACTATCTGATTTCATTGTTGCTAACCCTTGATACATAGAAAGTGCCATCCAAGCTACACCTTACTCTTGAGCAGAATCAATACACCTTTGCAATCATCCCACGCTTCATTGGTTTCTTCATACCGGCCACCATTTGCCACCTGCAGTGTCGGTAAGAACACTTGTAAGAGCGTGGTAAGACGCTTGAGAGTGTGTGATTCCACTTCCACTTTTCCATTATCCTTTGTAGTTGATAGGGATAACATATTTTTTTTGTGTTGTCTTCTGTTTGCTATTAACAATGTCAGGTAAAAGCAAGAATCATGCATTATATGCTGAGATGATGGACATGATGAAGACGGCGATAGAGTTGCTCACTAAAAATCAAACATCAACCAAGGATTCACATGACATTCAGACCACCTTTACAACACCTTCCACAAGAAGTAATTACATTCTCCTATATCTTCCTTCTTATGATGGTTTTGGTTACGATGAATATATTGCTTGGGAAATAGAGTTGAATAAAATTTTTGGACAATGTCATATGTGTGAGAAAAGAAAGATTAGAAATGTTGCAAGTGCATTAGTAGGTTGTGCATTGACTTGGTGGAACAATTTAAATGATTTAGAAAAACCTCGAACATGGAAAGATATGAAAATTCTTATGCGAGAAACATTTGCTAATGTATCTAATTGTAAAGATGAAATACATGAACTTGAGAAGAATTTTCTTGTTGTACCTCCTCCTTTGCCTAACCTTTTGCAGGAACATGAACAAATAAATGAAGATGCAAATGAGAGTGATGTGTTGAACAATTCTTCTAAATTTTTTGATGAATCAACTCATAATGCATTTGAATTTCTTGCTGAAAATGAGAGTAGTGTTAATGGACAATGCTATACAGTTCACCAAGGTATGATATTTTCAGATGTGCTGAATTTTGCTACCAATCATACTATCAATGAGCAGCAACAAGATGAACCTTTTCATAATACACATTTACCATTAGTTGATTTTCCTACTGATTTTTACAACAAAAATGAGTTGTGTGCTGATAATTATATTGTACCTATGCTAGAACAACCAAATGAATTTGATACTTTATTACTCACTTGTGCTGAAATTAAGCATTTGATCCCAACTACATGTGAAAGGGATGAGCTGAAATTGTTATCTTCTCTAAATACTTTGGGCTATATTGAATTTGACACTCTTTGTGATCTAGATATCGTAGAGAAGATAATATTTTCTCAGTCTCAATTGCCTTTGTTAAGTAGAAATATTTTTTATGCTATAGGCAAATATGAACATAGTGGTATGTTTATGGTGCATAAAGTTTACATATGTTCAAATGAGGAAGCTCCTTTTGTGTTGCAACAACATGGTCAAGTAAATAAATGTACTAACGCTAATAATATCTTGTCAAGTTTTTCTAGTATTTTTTCCTTGCAGCAGGGACAACAAAAATATTTTTCACTGCGGTTGTGCAATATGGATAGTGCTCACTCGGGCCTAAACTCTACCCCCAAAGCAAGTCTTTTTGCTGGACATACGAGCAAGTCGAGGACGGCTTGTCATAAAGAAGGGGAGAATGATGAGATCATGCATATTATCATTGCACAAATAAACATGGCACAATGTTCATTTGTCTGGGATCCTGGCTCAAGTGAATGTGCACTCTTATTTGATGGACAAGATCAAGATGGTGCACTATGCCGTCCACCACCTTGGCCTCCTCCTTTCATGCTTACAAGAAGATTTGATGGTGTTGCACGTATGGACCCACACATGATAGAAGATGAACTTGAGTCGAGGACGATTCCAATTCAAGAAGGGGAGGATGATGAGGACATCACTTCTATGGATACAAACAACACTCCATTGAACATACAAGATGCAATCAATAGAGTTCATATACAACAATTAATTTCAGAGGTGAACTCGTTCTTATATATTTCCTTATATGTTTTTGAGCATAAATTGCTACTTAATGATTTATTTGTGATTATGATCCATGGAGAGGTTCAAGGAGTACTTGGAGGGAGTATTAGGGACGTGGAAGACCAGAGAATTCGTTCAAAGAAGATGGAAACCGAACCAAACTCCAAATCGTATTCAACTCGGAGTCCAGGAGCAGTACGCACTAAAACGGACGCCGAGAACACATACGAACTCCGTTTTGGATGTTCTACATATGCACGGAAAGAGGAGAGGACAACCTTTCCAATGGCACCGGTCCCATGTCAAAATTTCTTCGGAGTCGACGGGAATCGTCGAAACAAAATCAAGTACAGAATCTGTCAGGGTGCTGCGCCACCGTATTAGGCCATTGGGCCTTGTATCAAGTCTAAGTCCATTATTTTCGTGTGTTAGGGTTAGGTCACGACCCCAACACCTCCTTGGACGTCCTTCCACCTATATATACTCCATAGTAGCCGACATGAACAATTGGGTTTTACTTAGATCAATAAAATCGCCGTTCTACGGTTTGTGAGACCCCAATTTCGCGATTTCCGATCGTGTCTTCTACATTCTTGCTCGTGTTCTCGATTGCACTTGCAGGGATTAGCCTTCTTGGCGAGGTCAATCGTGTGAAGCACGGTTGATAACCAACGGAGCGGTGGTGTAGTGATTGTAGGGGCTGTTCGTGTTCTACTCGAGAGCCTCGGATCATCAACGTCGAGATCTCCATCAATCGACTTACCCATTACCTTTCGGAAGATCGGACATCAATTTTCCTATCACTCAATGTTCCTAATTTTCTTGTAAAATGTTTCGAACTTGCTTTATATTCTTGGACAGATTGATTAGTATTCATTTGCTAAGTTTTTGGTGTGTTTTGGTTGGATATGGTCGATATCATTTTACTATGGCTTGCAACACGCTTTTGTGAAGTCCTCACGTAAGGTGTTGTGTTTTGGAACTGACGTGAGTCAAGTCACGAACTTGGGCTCGTACGGATTGGTTATTTGTTCATGTGCAGGTGTTGCTAGAGTTCAAGTCATGGCTGGTAATAGGATCTATTGGACTAGTCTCAGGGAGAAGAGGAGGTTCCAACAACCAAGTTCAGGAGGAATTGTGGTTGAATGGGTCAGGAGGTCGCGCAGAATGATTGAATCAAGGGTAGTGCATATGAAGGTTACTGGACGTCGAAGGAAGGTGTTCGCATATATGCATGCGGTGCATGACGTGGCAACATGGTTCTGAAAACGGGTTATGGAAGGAAGATCTAAAGGATTGGATCGTATCGCATGATGACTTTGGCTGCTGGATGAGTCGGTTATGGCTCTATATGGAAAGTATTGAGTTGGTTATGGTAGTTTTCGTGTGCCATACGAAAGTCAAGCTGTTTAGGAATACGGTATGTGTTCCTGGTCTGTTAGGAAGTCTCGAGATTGTTTCTATCTGCGAATAGGAAGATCTTGAGCATTTATGGAATGTTTCGATTCGTGAACTGAGTAGGATTAGAGTCCTCATTTGAGTTGAGTTGGCCTTCGGGCTGGTTATATAAGAAAGAGAGGTCAGAGCTCGTGGTAGACGATTTTTGGGCTGTTCCACATGTGTTCTATCGAATAAAATCTGTAGTTGAAAGGAACTTTTATGCCTTGTTCGTCCGACTTGTTTCAAGACAAGTTTTTCTCGTCGAGTTTCTGAAAAGCACTACCTTGTTGTGGTGGTTTTATCATAACTCGAGTGTTACAGATCCAATTGGCGTGATTCTTTTTGGGTTGTCTTCACAACTTGATTTTCTATCATATGTGAAAATTTCACGGTCATTGTATTTGTGGTTTCTAATATACATGAGTTTCTTTGACGAAAAACAGAACTGATTTTACTCGGTTGAACAGATTGATCTTAGTTCAATATTTTGATCGTAAATTGAGTTTTTCTTGACGTATTTGAGTGATTCTTAATGTTTTGTCATCGTGACTTGATTCTCTTTGATATCTATAATCTTTGTCACGACTGAACACGTTGAAGATCATTTGCACACATGGTTTATAAATTGTTTGATTTTACTAAAGGGGTTGGGATTTAATTGTTTTCGCTGCGTAAGATTTTTGAATCTACCATTCACCCCCTCTGGTAGCTTCTCATGTGCTCTTTGATCCTACAATTGGTATAAGAGCTTGGGTTCTCTAATCTTTGTGATTTGCACGTATTTTAGACTAATCCTCATAGAGAAGTACTCCGCAAAATCTTGTGTGTTTCTTGGCATTGATTTTCAAGTTTGGAAAGCACGCATGGAAGCTTTTATCCAGGTGCAAGGCTTCAGTATATGGGAAAAGGTATACAAACCTTATGAAGTGCCACCAAACGATGAAGTTACGGCTACAAATCTACGTGATGTCATCAACAACAACAAAGCCCGGAACTTGATCATCCAAGGACTCACTCAGAGCAACTTCGACTCCGTTGCACACCTCCGATCGGCATACGATGTGTGGAGAGCACTTTGTGACTATCACGAAGGATCCAACATGATCAAGGAAGTGAGACAAGATATGTTCAAAAAGGAATACATTCTTTTCGAAATGCAACCCGATGAGTCTATCGATGACCTTTTTGCTCGCTTCAATAAAATTCTTAGCAACCTATGCAGTGCCAATGTTAACTTTTTCGATGCTGAGAATGCTAGGCAACTTCTTAGTGCAATAGACATGTCAATCTGGGAGATGAAAGTTACATCTATTCTTGAATTAACTGTCATGAGTTCTCTTACGTTAGATGTGCTTTACTCTAAACAAAAAACTCATGAAATTGACATATTATCTCGTAAGAATCCAAATAAGTCTATTGCATTTGTCTCACAATGTGATATGCCTAGCTCCAGCCAATCATAATCTTGCAATACTCTTTCTTTGGTGTCCTCACTAACCCTAGAGCAGATTGAGGAATTTCCAGAAGAAGAGTTAGCACTCATCTCTACTAGATTCTCAAAAGCATTACAAAATGTGAGAACTAGAAGGAGAGGAAGCTCCGGACCACAGCGCTGCTTTGAATGTGAAAAGACAGGACACTTTCCTACAGAATGCCCTAATCTTTCAGGTCCTACTACCCGTGATGAGGAGCAGAACAAGGTCAAGATCATCTCTGGAAACTCCAACAAGAATAAGATGGGTACCATAGGATGCAAGATGATAAATAGCTTCATCACCGCACTTCAAGAGCTCAGTTCAAGTGATGTATACTTTGAAAGTGATGAGGATGATGGCGATCTGGCCAATTTATGCTTCATGCCTAGTAAAACAAGATCAAGATCAAGTCAGGAGGATGCGGAACACAATAGTGACGACGATGAGGTATGCTCTACTTGTAATGAAATGTGTGATGTAATTTCTCGTGCAACTATTATTGTCAAGAAAAATGACAAAAAGCTTAGGGATAATGCTATTAAAATTGAATCACTAGAATCTGAAATCAACCATTTGAAAACCTTGATTCCTAGTGATGATTCATGTCCCTCATGTGGCTTAATCTATGAATAATTGTCCATATTAAGAAGTGCACGGTCTTCCACTCTAGATAGACATGATGAAGAAATCAAAAAGAACAAAATGCTGTCTAATTTTAATGTTAAAAACTTAAAAGATGCTTCTTGTTCTACAGATGACTTGCATTGTTCTAGTTGTGATGATCTTGATAAAAAACTGCAAGATGCTATGAATGATAAACAATTCTTTACGTGCTCATGAAGTTAAATATTGTTCTAATTGCACATTAAAAGGAAAAATTTCATGTGAAAACTGCTTAGAATTGTCTAAAAAAACTTGATGACATGAATAGGACACTAGAGCAGGTTTGTATTGGGAACAAAAATCTAAACTTGCTACTGAATTCATCCAAATCTTGCAATGATAAAACTGATTTAGGTTTTGATTCTCATGCTCATGCTAAAGCACATCCACCTAAAATTGTAAAGTCATTAGGAAGTGGTTTGATTAAAACAGTTCCTAAACCAAAAGAGGTGGTTTTTAAATCTGCAGGAGTATTGTCACGTTCAGGTTCAAATAAACATATTGCATGCTCATCTAGACATGAACACAAAGTCAAATTTCATTGTACCTATTGTGGTAGAGATGGTCATGACATAGATTTTTGTTATAGACTAGCTAAACAAATAAAAAAGGGAAAGATGTCTGCTAGATCTCGTAATCTTCATGCTAAATCTACTATGCATGCTAAGCAAAAAATTAGAAACATGCAACCTACCTTAATGAGTCAGAAATTTGAAAAGGTAGCCTCTGGGCCTGCTGGTAAGAAATATGCAAAGGATGTTCCGGTAATTCTGATAGCTCCGAGAGCTCCCGGACCTTCTGTTGTTTCCTCCGGAACTTCAGTTTTTATATCTGGAGCTTCAGCTTTTTCTATTGGAACTTCTGCGTTTACCTTCGGAGCTACTGGTTTTCGTGCTAAACGAGTAACAACTTTTGAATCAGTGGTTAAGAATAGAAAACCTAAATTCTTGACTCATAAACCTGTTGTTTTGTCTCAGCTTTCGGGTATTGTTCCTACTGGACGTCGCATGGCTTAGTACTAGATTCCCAAATGCTTATTGACTAACTCCAGTATTGAGTCATCGACGTATTGTGATTCTATGTAGGTTACATGGTTGAGGAAAGAGAATATTTGGATTGTGGATTCAGGTTGCTCACGCCACATGACCGGTAACAAAGAATGGTTCTCCTTCCTCTCTTTTGTGTCACGTGTAGAGAATGTTAATTTTGCCAATAATTCTTCAAATCCTATTATTGCTAAAGGATGAGTTAGAGTAAATAATCGCTACACTTTAAAAAAGTTGGCACTTGTTAAAAATTTGAAATACAACTTGCTTTTTGTTTCTCAATTGCTTGATGAGAATTTAGAAATAATTTTCTCTAAAATTGCTGCAAAATTGTAAATTCGAATAGTGAGCTTTTGTTTAACATGTCTCATTTCAGAAGAGTTTTTAAAGCTGATTTCGATATGTCAACTTCTGAGCATAGGTGTCTAGTTGCAAATGACTCAAAAGATATATTCTTTTGGCATCATAGACTTGGTCACGTAGGACTTGATCACCTCACTCGTGTTAGTGCTCTTGATCGCATACGTGGTTTGCCTCAACTCAAAGGAGACAATGATATTATATGCTCTTCGTGTAGACATGCTAAGATGGTTGCAGGTTCACATACTCCTCTCAAAATGATCATGACCACTGAAGCGGGTCAACTTTTGCACCTTGACATCGTAGGACCTTCACGTGTTCAATCCTTCAGAGGTAAATGGTATGTTCTTGTTATTGTTGTTGGTTATTCTAGATACTCTTGGGTTTACTTTATGGCATACAAGAATGAAGCTTTTAGTCACTTTAGAAATCTATTTCTTAGATTATCAATTGATCACCCGGGATCTTTAAAAGCAATTAGAAGTGATAACGGAACCGAATTTAAAAATCAATCTTTTGATCACTTTTGTGCTGAAAATGGAATAGATTATCAATTTTCTTCAGCATATGTACCTCAACAAAACGGTGTTGTAGAAAGAAAAAATAGAACCTTAGTTGAGATGGCTAGGACTATGCTTGATGAATATCAAACTCCTAGAAAATTTTGGGTTGAGGCAATTGCAACCGCTTGTTATATCTCAAATTGTGTTTTCTTGCGCGCTAAGCTAGGTAAAACACCATATGAGCTAAGGTTTGGACATAGACCTAGTGTTACACACCTTCGGGTCTTTGGTTGCAAATACTTTGTTAAGAAACATGGTAATCTTGATAAATTTGAACCTAGGTCCATTGATGGCATGTTTCTTGGTTATCCATCTGATACTAGAGGTTATCGTGTGCTCTTACTTGACACTAACAAAATTGTGGAGACTTGTGAGGTGTCTTTTGATGAAGCTAGCCCAGGTACTAGCTCAAACATTGCAGATCCGGATCCATATCCTCAGAGTGAGGCTATTTTCGAAGAATAAGAAGAAGAGTCGGTGATATTGCCTGATAGTTCCGAAGCTGACACGTGTCCAGCTCTGAACTTTAAACAAGCTCCGACTACCACCTCTGCTGGTCCTGATCATCCACAAGCCACAAGCTCATCAATTTGCGATGAACCTAATGAATAAGAAGCTTGTGAGACATTTGTTCCCTTACGGATTTACAAGAATCATCCTCCGCAACAGATAATTAGAAGCTTGCATGACGAGTTACAAGATCCAGGTTTTCCAACCCCAATTCTCATGCTCATTCTGCTTTGTTGCTTCTTTTGAACCCAAAGATATATCACACGCACTCACTAATGAATCTTGGATTATTGCCATGCAAGAAGAGTTATAAAATTTTGAAAGAAATAATGTTTGGAAACTTGTACCTCCACCTCAAGGTCACACTTTGATTGGAACTAAATGGGTGTTTAAAAATAAACAAAGTGAGGAGGGAGTTATGATTAGGAATAAGGCTAGATTGGTTGCTCAAGGTTTCACACAAATTAAATATCTAGATTTTGATGAAACTTTTGCTCCTGTTGCTAGATTAGAAGCCATACGAATTCTGTTAGCTTTTGTTGCATCTAAAAGTTTCAAGTTATATCAAATGGATGTTAAAAGTGCTTTTCTTAATGGCTACATAGATGACGAGGTTTATGCTAAGCAACCGCCTGGTTTTGAAAATCCAAATTTTCCAAATCATGTTTTCAAACTAACTAAAGCCATGTATGGTCTAAAACAAGCTCCTAGAGCATGGTATGATAGGTCAAAAACATTCTTACCTGAAAAGGGGTTTACCATGGGCAAGGTTGATAAAACTCTTTTTGTGCTTAAGCATGGCAATGACTCATTATTCGTTCAAGTGTATGTGGATGATATTATCTTTGGTTGTGCTTCTCATGATCTTGTGTCCAAGTTTTCAGCAATGATGAGTTCAGAATTCAAAATGAGTATGATAGGTGAACTCACTTACTTTTTGGGGCTGCAAATCAAGCAAACCGAGGAAGGTACCTTTGTGCATCAAACGAAGTATACAAGGTACTTCTCAAGCGCTTCAACATGGACAAAAGCAAGCCTCTTCGGACACCAATGGGAACAACATCAACACTTGAGCTTGATGAATATGGTGAATCGGTTGATCAAAAAGAATATTGAAGCATGATCGGATGACTTTTGTATCTCACGGCATCAAGACCGGACATACAATTCAGTGTATGTCTTTGTGCAAGATTTCAAGCTTCCCCACGAGCTTCACATCTTCAAGCTGTCAAACGTAGTCTGAGGTACTTACATGGAACTTAAGAATTTGGTATTTTTCTTTTGTCGTCCTCAACCGTTTCTTTGAGAGTTTTTTCTGATGCTGATTTCGGAGGTTGTAGGATTGATAGGAAGAGTACTTCTGGTACTTGTCATTTTCTTGTTAATTCTCTTGTTGCTTGGTCCTCTAGAAAACAACACTCAGTTGCACAATCCACTGCTGAATCCGAATATGTAGCTGCTGCTAGTGCTTGCTCACAAATACTTTGGATTGTTCAAACACTTAAGGACTTTGGGGCAAAACTAGATAGTGTTCCACTGTGTTGTGATAACACTAGTGCCATTTGCATTGCTAAAAACCCCGTGCAACATTCTAGAACTAAGCACATTGACATTAGTTATCACTTTCTCCGTGATAATATTGAAAAAGGAAACACTGTGCTTCACCATGTAGATATCGAACATCAATTGGCTGATATTTTTACAAAACCTTTAGATTTCACACGTTTTTGCTTTATTTGTAGTGAAATTGGGGTAATGCATCCACAAGGGTTGAATTGAGGGGGAGTTGATTTTAAAATTTGGAATATGAGAATCAGAACTTGAAAATGTGAGCATAATATTTCATACATATATGACTTTTTGATTCCTTTTTTGTGCTGAAAGTTCTTACTACATTACTCATGTTATACATCTTGTAGTTTTTGACGTGACTAGTAATTGGAATAATTACTTACACTAAATCTGGTCATGATCGAACTTTCTTACTGTTTTGAACTTGTTGCATTCTCACAAGTGCTTTTAATCATAAAGGATAAATCAAGTAATAAAATCACATGTTGAGCTTTATGATCAAATGGAAAATTGAGAAAATATCAAGAGAATATGCATGCATCGCACTTCTTCTTCTATGATGGCTTATCATTGCACTTAGATATGAACTTGGAAGAAGTTGTGTATGACTAAAACCATGTCTTTAAGCTTCTGATTGTCAAATGACATAGGTTTGACTTGGTTGGTTAGAATAAGGCAGATACACATATAATATCTTGCAAATATCACATGATTTAAATTTGTGCTTTGAAAAATAATAAAATGCAGCAACAAGTGTCATGCTTTCAGGTTTTGAAATAGTTAAGTTTGTGAGATTATGACTTGCTTAAATTGAAAATTACATTTGATCTCTAGCATGGCTTACACTACTTTATGTATCTCATTGATGTGATAGTGTAAGTTACTTGATAGTATGACTTGGATGAGCTTTGTTTATATGTATAAGTTATAATATGCTCATAACATTTGAAATTTCTCTTTTGGACCTTGCTGAATACATTGTCAAAGGGGGAGAGATAATACATAATATGTGAATTTTTAAAGATAAGTATGCAAGGGGGATAAATTTATTACACATTCCACATATTCGCAATTGTTTTGGCATGATTCTTCTCAGGGGGATAATTTGTTTTTCTACTCATTTTATTTTTGTTTTACAAAGGGGGAGAAATTGTTTTCAAAACTTTTAATGTGAATAAGCCAATGTTCGGATCTTAAGTGGTGTTGCCAATGCATTCATCAAGGGGAAGATTGTGAGACCTATGTGTGCTTAATACATTGGCTTTGATGATAAAAGTTCTAAAATACTGCTAAAACACCTTTTTGCAAGGTCTGATGATAGGTCCGACTTGTTTTGGGTAGTTCCGACAAGGTCCGACTCTAGGTCCAAGCTTTTGCTAGGTTTGACTTATGTTGGTTAGCTTCGACATGTTTTTGGGTAGCTCCGGTGAGTTTTGTCCTTAGCTCCAGCATGTCTTTGATAGCTCCGACATGTTTTTCTAGCTCTGGCTTTTAGGTTGGCTAGGTCCGACTAGCTTTGGTTAGCTCCCGCGCTAGGTCTGACTAGCTTTGGTTAGCTCCAGCGCTAGGTCCTGCTAGCTTTGGAAACCTCCGGTTCAAGCTCCGGTTAGCTTTTGCAACGTTCGGAGCTTGATCGCAATGTTCCTAATTTCCTGTGAAATGTTTCGAATTTGCTTTATATTCTTGGAAAGATTGCTTGGTATTAATTTGCTAAGTTTTTGAGGGGTTTTGGTTGGATATGGTCGATATCATTTTACTATGGCTTGCAACACGCTTATGTGAAGTGCTCACGTAAGGTGTTGTGTTTTGGAACTGACGTGACTCAAGTCACAGACTTGGACGTGAGTCAAGTCATGGCTGGTGACAGGATCCTTTGGACTAGTCTCAGGGAGAAGATGAGGTTCCAACAACCAAGTTCAGGAGGAATTGTGGTTGAATGGGTCAGGAGGTCGCGCAGGATGATTGAATCAAGGGCAGTGCATATGAAGGTTACTGGACGTTGAAGGAAGGTGCTCGCACGTATCCATGCAGTGCATGATGTGGCAACATGGTTCTGAAGATGGGTTATGGAAGGAATATCTGAAGGATCGAATCATATCGCATGATGACTTTGGCTGCTGGCTGAGTCGGTTATGGCTCATATGGAAAGTAATGAGTTGGTTATGGTAGTTTTCGTGTGCCGCACGAAAGTCAAGTTGTTTAGGAATACGGATGTGTTCCTGGTTTGTTAGGAAGTCTCGAGATTTTTTCTATCTGCGAATAGGAAGATCTTGAGCGGTTATGGAAAGTTTCGATTCGTGAACTGAGTAGGATTAGAGTCCTCATTTGAGTTGAGTTGGCCTTCGGGCTGGTTATATAAGCAAGGGAGGCCAGAGCTCGTGGTAGATGATTTTCGGGTTGTTCCACTTGTGTTCTATCGAATAAAATTTGTAGTTGAAAGGAACATTTGTGCCTTGTTCGTCCGACTTGTTTCAATACAAGTTTTTCTCATCGAGTTTCTGAAAAGCACTACCTTGCTGTGGTGGTTTTATCATAACTCAAGTGTTGCAGATCCGATTGACGTGATTCTTTTTGAGTTGTCTTCACAACTTGATTTTCTATCATATGTTCAAATTTCATGGTCAATTGATTGTGGTTTCTAATTTACATGAGTTTCTTTGACGAAAAACAGAACTGATTTTACTCGGTTGAACAGATTGATCTTAGTTCAATCTTTTGGTCATAACTTGAGTTTTTCTCAACGGATTTGAGTGATTCTTAATGTGTTGTCATCGTGACTTGATTCTCTCTGATATCTACAATCTTTGTCACGACTGAACACGTTTAAGATCATTTGCACATATGGTTTATAAATTTTTTAATTTTTACCAAAGGGGTTGGGATTTAATTGTTTTTGCTGCGTAAGATTTTTGAATCTACCATTCATACCCTCTTTGGTAGCTTCTCACGTGCTCTTCGATCCTACACTAATCCTCATACAGAAATACTTGGCAAAACCTTATGTGTTTGTTGGTATTGATTTTCAGGTTTGGAAGGCACGCATGGAAGCTTTTATCCAGGCGCAAGGCTTCGCGATATGGGAAAAGGTGTACAAGCCTTATGACATGCTGTCAAACGATCAAGTTACGGCTACAAACCTAAGAGATGTTGACAACAACAAAAAAGCCCGCAACTTGAAAATCCAAGGACTAACTTAGAGTGACTTCGACCGTGTTGCACACCTCCGATCGGCGTGCGGTGTGTGGACAGCACTTTGTGACTACCACGAAGGATCCAACACGATCAAGGTGGTAAAGCAGGATATGTTCAAGAAGAATACATGCGCTTTGATATGCAACCCGGTGAGTCCATTGATGACCTTTTTGCTCGCTTTAATAAAATTCTCAACAACTTGCGTAGTGTCAATGTTAATTTTTCAGATGCTGAAAATTCTAGGAAATTGTTACGTGCATTAGATATGTCAATATGGGAGATGAAAGTCACATCTTTTCGTGAATCTACTGTTATTAGTACACTTACATTAGATGTGATATATTCTAAATTCTAAAACTTATGAAATTGACATAATCTCACTAAGAACCGCAACAAGTCTCTTGCATTTGTTTCTCAACGTGATATGCCTAGCTCCGGCCTATCTTCATCTAGCAATACACTTGCTTTGCCGTCTTCACTAACCCTGGAGTGGATTGAAGAATTTTCAGAAGAGGAGCTAGCACTCATCTCTACTCAATTCTCAAAAGCATTGCAAAATGTGAGAACTAGAAGGAGACGAAGCTTCGGACCTCAACGATGCTTTGAATGTGGTAAGATAGGACACTTTTGTACAGATTGTCCTAACCTTTCAGGTCCTTCTACCTGTGATGAAAAGCAGAATAAAGTCAAGTCCTCTTTTGGCAACATCAACAAGAAAATGAAGGGTTTTACAGGATGCAAATTGATAAACAGTTTCATCACTGCACTTCAAGAACTTGGCTCGAGTGATGTAGACATTGGAAGTGACGAAGATGAAGATGATCTGGCAAACTTGTGTTTCATGGCAGGCAAATCAAGATCAAGTATAGAGGATGCAGAACACAACAGTGACAACAAAGAGGTATGTCCTACTTGTGATGAAATGTGTGATGCTATTTCTCGTGCAACTATTATTGTTAAGAAAAAAGACAAAAAGCTTAGGGACAATGTGTTAAAATTGAGTCTCTAGAATCTGAAATTAATCGGTTGAAAATCTTGATTCCTAGTGATGATTCTTGTTCCTCATGCAATTTAATATATGAACAATTGTCATCCTTAAGAAGTGCACACTCCTCCACTCTTGATAAACTTGAGTTAGAGATTGAAAAGAACAAAAAGTTTGCTGCACTTAATGACATAAACTTAAAAGATGCTTCTTGTTCTAAAATTGATTTGCATTGTTCTACCTGTAATGATCTTGAAAAGAAACTAAAAGATGCTATGAATGAAATTTCAATACTGAACAATGCTTTACGTGCTCATGAAGTTAAATATTGTTCTAATTGCAAATTAAAAGGAAAAACTTCATGTGAAAATTGACTAGAATTGTCTAAGAAACTTGATGAAATGAATAAGACACTAGAGCGGTTTTGTATTGGGAACAAAAATCTAAATTTGCTACTGAATTCATCCAAATCTTGCAATGATAAAACTGGTTTAGGTTTTGATTCTCATGCTCATGCTAAAGCACATCCACCTAAAATGGTAAAGTCATTAGGAAGTGGTTTGATTAAAATAGTTCCTAAACCAAAAGAGATGGTTTTTAAATCTGCAGGAGTGTTGTCATGTTCGGGTTCAAATAAACATACTGCATGCTCATCTAGATATGAACACAAAGTTAAATTTCATTGTACCTATTGTGGTAAAGATGGTCATGTCATAGATTTTTGTTATAGACTAGCTAAACAACATAAAAAAGAAATAATGCAAGCTAGATCTTATAACTCTCATGCAAAATTTGCTGCACATACTAAACCGAATCTCAGGAACATGCAACTTGCTGTTATGAGTCAAAAACATTCAAAGTTTACCTCCGGAGCTTCAGTTTTTACCTCCAGACCTTCTGCTTTTGCCTCCGGAGCTACTGATTTTGTGCTACACAAGTAACACCTTATAGGTCAGTAGTTAAAAACAAAAAATCTCAAACTTTGACTCATAAACCTGCTATTTTATCTCAGTTTTCACGTGTTTTTCCGGTTGCACGTTGTGTGACTCAGTACTGGATTCCTAAATGCCTTTTGACTAACTTCAGTATTGAGTCATCGACGTATTGTTCTTCTATATAGGTTACACGCTTGAGGAAGAAGAAAATTTGGATTGTGGATTCAGGTTGCTCATGCCACATGACCGGTAACAAAGAATGGTTCTCCTCCCTTTCTTTTGTGTCACGTGTAGAGAATGTTACTTTTGCTGATAATTCTTCAACTCCTATAATTCCTAAGGGTTCGGTTAGAGTAAATGATCACTACACTTTGAAGGATGTGACACTTGTTAAAAATTTGAAATACAACTTGCTTTCTGTTTCACAACTGCTAGATGAAAATCTGGAAATTATTTTCACTAAAAATTGCTGCAAAGTTGTAAATTTAAATAGTGAGCTTATTTTTAACATGTGAAGAGTTTTTAAAGCTGATTTTGATATGCCTTCCTCTAAGCATAGGTGTCTAGTTGCTAATGATTCAAAGGACTTATATTTTTGGCATCATAGACTTGGTCATGTAGGCTTTGATTATCTAACGCGTGTTAGTGCTCTTGATCGCATACGTGGGCTGCCTAAGCTTAAAGGGGACAAGGAAATTGTGTGCTCTTCTTGTAGACATGCTAAGATGGTTGCAGGTTCACATACTCCTCTCACAATGATCATGACAATTGAACCGGGTCAACTTTTGCACCTTGACACCGTAGGACCTTCATGTGTTCAATCCTTCATAGGTTAATGGTATGTTCTTGTGATTGTTGATGATTATTATATATACTCTTGGGTTACTTTATGGAATCTAAGAATGAAGTTTTTAGTCACTTTAGAACTTTATTTCTTAGATTATAGATTGATCACCCAGGATCTTTAAAAGCAATTAGAAGTGATAACGGAACCGAATTTAAAAATCAATCTTTTGATCACTTTTGTGCTGAAATGGAACAGATCATCAATTTTCTTCACCATATGTACCTCAACAAAATGGTGTTGTAGAAAGAAAGAACAGAACCTTAGTTGAGATGGCTAGGACTATGCTTGATGAATATCAAACTCCTAGGAAATTTTGGGTTGATGCGATTGCAACCGTTTGTTATGTCTCAAATCGTGTTTTCATGCGCGCTAATCTAGGTAAAACATCATATGAGCTCCGGTTTGTACATAGGCCTAGTATTACACAATTTCGGATCTTTGGTTGCAAATGCTTTATTAAGAAACATGGTAATCTTGATAAATTTGAACCTAGGTCCATTGATGGCATGTTTCTTGGTTATCCATCTCATACTAGAGGCTATCGTGTGCTTTTACTTGACATTAACAAAATTGTTGAGACTTGTGAGGTGTCTTTTGATGAAGCTAGCCCAGGTACTAGCTCAAACATTGAAGGTCTAGATCCATATCCTCAGGGGAAGGGTATTTTCGAAGAAGAAGAAGAATCGGTGATATTGCCTAATAGTTTCAAAGCTGACACGTGTCTAGCTCTGAACTTTGAACAAGCTCCGACTCCATCTCTACTGGTCCTGATCGTACACAAGCTCATCAATATGCGATGAACCTGATGAAGAAGAAGCTTGTGAGACATTTGTTCCCCTACGGATTTACAAGAATCATCCCCCGCAACAGATAATTAGAAGCTTGCATGAATGAGTTACAAGATCCAGCAATGATGAGTTCAGAATTTGAAATGAGTATGATGGGTGAACTCACTTACTTTTGGGGGCTGCAAATCAAGCAAACCAAGGAAGGTACCTTTGTGCATCAAACGAAATATACAAGGGACCTTCTCAAGCGCTTCAACATGGACAAAAGCAAGCCTCTTCAGACACCAATGGGAACAACATCAACACTTGAACTTGATGAAGATGGTGAACCCATGGATCGAAAAGAATATAGAAGCATCATCGGATCACTTTTGTACCTCATGGCATCAAGATCGGACATACAATTCAGCGTATGTCTTTGTGCACGGTTTCAAGCTTCCCCACGTGCTTCACATCGTCAAGCTGTCAAAAGGATTCTTAGCTACTTACATGGAACTCAAGAATTTGGCATTTTTCTTCCTTCTTCTTCAACCGTTACTTTGAAAGCTTTTTTGGATGCTGGTTTTGGGGGTTGTAGGATTGATAGGAAAAGTACTTCCGGTGCTTGTCATTTTCTTGGTAATTCACTTGTTGCTTGGTCCTCTAGAAAACAAAGTTCAGTTGCACAATCCACAGTCGAATCTGAATATGTAGCTGCTGCTAGTGCTTGCTCACAAATTCTTTGGATTGTTCAAACATATTAAGGACTATGGGGTTGATCTAGATAGTGTTCTATTATTTTGTAATAACACTAGTGCCATTTGCATTGCTAAAAACCCCGTACAACATTCTAGAACTAAGCACATTGACATTAGGTATCACTTTCTCCGTGATAATGTCGAAAAATGAAACATTGTGCTTCACCATGCAGATAACGAACAACAATTGGCTGACATTTTTACAAAACCTTTGGATTTCACTCGTTTTTGTTACATTCGTAGTGAAATAGGGGTTATGCATCCTCATAGCTTAAATTGAGGGGGGGCTTTCAAATTTGGGATCTGAATTTAAAAATAATGTGAGCATAATATTTCATACATATATGACTTTGTGATTCTTTTTACATGGTGGAAGTTCTTACTACAACACTCGTGTTATACATTTTGTAGTTTTTACCATGACTAGTAATTGTAATAATTACTTACAATAAATCTGGTCATGATCGAACTTTCTTACTGTTTTGAACCTGTTGCATGCTCACAAGTGCTTTTAAAAGAATTAATCAAGTAAGCAACTCACATGTTGAGTTTTTATGTTCAAATGAAAAAATGAGAAAAGATCAAGAGAATATGCATGCATCACACTTCTTCTTTTGAGATGGCTTATCATTGCACTTAGATGTGACCTTGGAAGAATTTGTGTATGACTAAAACCATGTCCTTAAGCTTCTTATTGTCAAACGACATAGGATTGGCTTGGTTGGTTAGAATAAGGCAGATGCGGCATATAATCTCTTGCAAATGTCAGTTAAAAATTTGTGCTTAAAGGAAAATAAAATTACAGCAACAAGTGTCATGCTTTCAGGTTTTGAAATAGTTTAGTTTGTGAGATCATGACTTGCTTAAATTGAAAATTACATTTGACCTCTAGCATGGCTTACACTACTTTATGTATCTCATTATTGTGATAGTGTAAGTTACTTGATAGTATGACTTGGATGAGCTTTGTTCTATATGTATATGTTATAATGTGCTCATAACAAATTAAATTTTATCTTTTGTACCTTGCTGAATGTACTGTCAAAGGGGGAGAAGTATGAAGGGGTAGAAATAAGAATAGGGAGAGAAATTTATTTCTATCTCATTTTATTTTCAACAAGTGGGAAAAATTATTTTCAAAACTTTTCATGCCAATGTTCGGATTTTAAGTGGTTGCCAATGCATTCATCAAGGGAGAGATTGTGAGACCTATGTGTGTTGAATACATTGACTTTGATGACAAAAGTTTTGAATACTATCAAAACACCTTTATCTTCAAGGTCCGACTCTAGGTCCGAGCTCCAGCAAGGTCCGACGATAGGTCTGACTTATTTTGGGTAGCTCCAGCAAGGTTCGACGTAAGGTCTGACTAGCTTTGGTCAGCTCTTATTCTAGGTCCAATTAGCTTTGGTAAGCTCCGGTGCTAGGTCCTGGTAGCTTCGGTAAGCTCTGGCTCAAGGTCCGGTTAGTTTTGGCAAGGTCTGGAGCTAGATTGCAATAGCTCTGCTTTTACTTTGAAATATTTTGAACTTGTTTTACATCTATGGAGTGTTTGCTTAGTATTCTTTTACTATGTTTTTGGAGTGTTTTGGTGGTAATTGCTGTTATCAATTTTCTATGGTTTCCAACATGCTTATGTGAGGTTCTCACGTAAGGTGTTGTGGTTTCGGAACTAACGAGAGTCAAGTCGAGGACTTGTGCTCAGAAGTATCGGTTGTTTATTCATGTGCAGGTGTTGCATGAGTTCAATACATGTCTAGTGACGAGATCAATTAAACTAGTCTTAGGGAGAATATGAGGTTCAACAACCAAGTTCGGGAGGAATTGTGGTTGAGTTGATCGGGAGATCGCGCGGCATGTTTGAATCAAGAGCAATGCATATGAAGGTATCATGGACGTAGTTGGAAGATGTTTGCACGTGTGAAAGGAGTGCATGAACGTGGCTACATGGTTCCAAGGCATGATGAAGAGATGTGGACGTAAAAAATTGGTCAGAAAGGTCCAACCGACTACGTTATGGACTCAGGTTGCGGCTGAGTTGGGTTTGACTCAAATATGGAAAGTTTTGAGTTGGTTATGATAGGATTTCATGTGGGTTACGAATTTGAGTTATTTTAGGAATGTGAGATACATTATTAAGGTGTTTGTAAGTCTTAATTGCTTCTATCTATGTATAGAAGAGTCTTGAGTAGTTATGGAAAGTTTCGATTCAGGAATTGAGTAGGATTAGAGTCCTAGTTAGGTTTTGGTTAGCCTAAGGGCTGGTTATATAAGAAATGGGGACCAGAGCTCATGAGGCATGACTTTGGGGCTGTTCCTTGTAAGTTTTGATCAATAAAATTCGTAGTATAAAGGAGCTTTTGTGCCTTGTTCGTCCGACTTGTTTTTTTCAAGTCTTCCTCATCGAGTTTCTAAACAGCACTACCTTGCTCTGGTGGTTTTATCATAACTCGAATTTTACATATCCGATTGACGTGATTCTTTTTGAGTTGTCTTCACAACTTGATTTTCTATCATCTATTAAAATTTCATGGTCATTGGATTTGTGGTTTATGATCTACATGGATTTATTTGCAGTGTTCCAGAACTGTTTTTCTCGGGTAGGACAAATCGACCTTTGTTCGATCTTTCAATCGTAACTTGAGTTTATCTGGACAGATTTTCGTGATTCTTGTTGTGACATCTTCGTGACTTTATTCTATACAATCTATACTAGTTTTATCATAGTTGAACACGTTTAGATTAGTTGCACACACAGTTTCTTTAACAGATCGGTTTTCTGCCAAGGGATGTTTTGTTGCTTCCTCTGAAAAGTTTTAATCTACCATTCACCCTCATCTAGTAGCTTTACACGTGCTCTTCGATCCTACACTACAGGAATCGCGAACATAAACAATAGCAGGAAACCATCATTTATAAGAGCAATATTGTAGTTTATAACTTATAGACGATAGTTTTATTCTATTGGCGATAGTTTCCAGCCGTCGCCAGTAATTTGTTTATAACACTATTGGCGACAAGAACCGTCGTTTATAATATTATTGGCGATGGCCACCACTGTCCGTTGCCAATTAGTTCAACGCGCCACGTGGCGGCAATGGAGACTAATTGGCTACAGTGGGAACAGTCATCGCCAATTATTATGGCTTATTGGCGACGGTTACCGTGACCGTCGCCAATTATTATAGCTTATTGGTGACGGTTACCTCGGTCGTCGCCAATAATTATGGATTATTGGCGATGGCCAAATACCAGAAACCGTCGCCAATAAGGAAGGTGATTTAAAAAAACAGAAAATGTTGTCTTGGCTTCGAGGCCAGCCCTGGCTCGATGGCCAGCTCACACAGGCATATAAACAGATTCACATGCATAGCAAAAACAGTACATCACAGACATTGTACACTAATACACATGCCACATTAAACACTACCCCTTCCGCTGCCTCTGAAGCCCGCGAAGTCGTCCTCGAGCCGTCTTCCAAGCGCCGGAACCTGTGGTGATAGAGTTTGAGCCTCCGTCGCCGATCCCTTTGATGTGCAAATGTAGTTAGACAAGTTATAAGTTTCAAAATGCATATTTGACTAAATTTGCTTATTATAAGCTACATTTGGCTATGTTTGAGTAAGTTTGGTCATATTCTACTAAGTTTGAGCAGCATCTACTAGTTTTGGCTATGTTTGAGCAAGTTTGAGCAAGTTCAACTAGTTTTGGCTATGTTTAACTAAGTTTCATCATATTTGACTAAGTTAGAGCAAGTTCAACTATTTTTAGCTATGTTTGAGTAAGTTTCATCATATTTCCCCAAGTTTGACTAGTTTTGTCTATGTTTGAGTAGGTTTGATCAAATTTCACCAAGTTTGAGCAAGTTTGAGTAGATTTGAGTAAGATTTTGTACCTGTGCACCAGTCGGCAGCACCTGTGGCACCTCCATCGGTGGCGGCTGCCACTGGGGTAAGGTCGCCTGCAATCTCGGGTTCAAAGCCTACAAATACAAAGCAAACTAGCATCACATACAAGTGATTTAGATATTAGAATTGTTAAGTACAATGGTGAAAACTTACCTGCAGGGAAGCTTGCAGCTATAGCATGAATGAGTTATAATACTCGTCCCTAGCCCTCAAGGCCGCTTACCGCTCGTTCGTCGAACGCAGCACTTCCTGTGTCCTCTGGAGCTCCTCCTGGACACTCAGGAGCTCCTGATCGTGGCTCCCACGGCTGCTGGACCTAGTCGCCTATGATGAAGAGGCTATCGAAGAAGGTCGCACCTCCCTCGAGTTGACCACTCCACTGAAGATGGCTAACCTACACAAAGAAGTAATATTGTCAAATTTTCGTATTCAAAGTTCATGACAGTAAATAAAAAATAACAAAACTCACCTTCTATGAGGTTTTCCACCACCGGCTGCGTACGCGGCTTCGGGGACGATTAGCGCACTCTGCCAATCATAGTCTTCACCTCGAAGCCTCGACGCCTCCTGCCCATACCTTGCTTGGAAATACAGAAAAACGACTATCATCAACACTATTAAAGAGAGTTCAATTAACTTAATAAAATAACTCTGCAACCAATGCTGCCTAAGAAGACAGCTGATCAGGCTGCGACGGGTCACTTCCCAAGTGACCCCTCTTCCACACCTGCATAGGTGTCGGCTCCTGACCACTCTCGTGCTCCTATCGATACGTGTTAGCACAATGAATATTATAAAATTACTTAAATAGAATTCAAGTCACACTTACCATCCGTTTAGCGAGCCGTAGGTAAAAGTCCGCATCGAACCGGTGTTTCTCGTCCGTCCCTCGACTCTCTCGACAGTTGACAGACAAGTCATGGAAGCCATCGCAAGACCAATGGGCGCACAGGGCATAGTACGCATTCAGGCGGCTGTCAAGCCACGCAACGCCGACCTGCACACATTTATTATTGGTTCAAAAGATTGTTAACAAAATTAGATAATGAAGTATCCACTTTACCTCTAAGTATTACGCCTCCGTCAAGTACTTGTCGGCAACCTCCCTGTACTGCCCAGGCTCACCCTCCTCCGGATGCAACTTGAAGTACGCCTTTGTTGCTTGAATGCGGGCGTTTGATATTGACTGCATGACAAGCTTCCTGGCATTCATATGGAAGACAGAACGAGTGTGATCCAACTGTTGGACCTTGTCCTCCAAACGGTACCATGTCTGGAAGAAGAAATATACGAGTAAATGTATTTAACCTATAACAGATTTGTATTACATAAATATTCTTCATACTTACCATGAAGTTGTGCCACACATACTCCTGGTTGTTTTCGCGAACAACGTCCTGGGTCGTAGCATAATCGTCCCAAGACGTAGCAGCGGCTCCGTTCACTACACCGAGGTAGTGCAAACAGACTAGACGGCCCAGAACACCGTTCACCTGCTGGTGGTGTCCTTGTCCCGTAAATGAGAAGTCTTCCGAAGTCCTGTTAGATGATTCTCAATTAGTACAGATATAAGTCTAAAAATATGTAAATTGAATTGTTAGATATTTAATTACCTATCGCCAACCGGACGAATAACAATCTGATCGTCTGAGTTCATAGGAACCGGAGGAGGAGCATTGCAGTGGCTCCTCCTAGTTCACCGCCTCGGAGCCGGCTCCACGTCAGGTGACCCAGAAGGGGGGTCACTCGACTGTGCTAGATTGCCAACGGGCTCCATGGACGGCTCTGAAGCAGGCTACGAGGTGTGCTCCGAAGCAGGCTCCAAAGCTTGGTCAGCCTACGGTGGCTGAAGAGGACCTCTGGCCTTTGAGTCCTCAGGCGTATAGTGGTCCTAACAATTTTAAAGATTCATATTATAATTCAATAATTACTTATATAATTTATGTAATTAACTGTTATTTACCTGTCATGACCACTGTGACGACTCCGGTGTATGGCTCTGCAACTGAGCTCGTCCACCCCCTCTAAGCTGACTGCCCTGGAAGACCTTGTCAGCTCTCATGACGCACATGGGCAGAAAGCTCCGTGACCCTGCCCCCCGTCATCTGCTGCTGCTCGATGACATCCTGTTTAAAGGAAAAATTGCTAATGAATTTAAAGGAAAGTATACAAGAGGAAAGAAGAGATGAGGGAAATGTTACTTGTACTCAATTTCAAAATTCATCAACATCGCGATCATGCACTCTACTCTGTAAATTGGACCATCGATCTTCTGTTGTGGTTATTGCCCATTTTCATTTTTGCATCTTACAAGTCTCTACATCTTTTGCATCTCCAACTAAGTTATCGAGGTGTAAACCAGGCTCAACGACAAAAGAGTCTGACAACTCTTGTTCTTAGTAAGCAACATCAACCTTATCATCAACGTGTCCATCATTGTCTGGTGTATATAACCGCTCCCGAGGGTTCACCTTGTGCACAATCCACGAAGTCTTAAGCCTTTCGCATGGATAATATAGATAATACACTTGCTCGACTTGGTGTGCAAGGACGAAGGTGTCACAGCCTCGTAGCTTTTCATTGTGGTTGACTTCTACCATGCCAAATTGGTTTTGTCGTGTTCCATTGTTATGATCAAACCAATCACAGTCAAAGAAGACTACATTAAGGACTTTAT
This sequence comes from Tuctoria greenei, assembly GCA_036927565.1. Taxonomy (NCBI): domain Eukaryota; kingdom Viridiplantae; phylum Streptophyta; class Magnoliopsida; order Poales; family Poaceae; genus Tuctoria; species Tuctoria greenei. The sequence goes on from JAYESD010000011.1 coordinate 143,704,214, forward strand.
TCCCTGCAAAACTGAATTCAAGGATATTTTTAATGATCCCATAATAATTAGTTTGACGTCCTTCGATGTCAACTGCCCTCGTCACAACTCCAGTGTTACATGTTGTCCTGAGAGGACTTTGAGCTTCAAATTGAGTTGAACGAAATCGAAAGCCATTGACGTCGTATTGACCGTAGCTTTTAATTTTAGTGGATCTGTGTAACACCCTCATTTTCATGCATCATGCATTGCATAAGTTCATATACATATTTAACATTAATCCACATAAAAAGCAATGAGTTCAAAATGAATTAGAATCATAACCGCACTTAAGAATTCTGGGAAGTGCGGACTAGTCCGTTTTTGGTACGGACTAGTACGATTTCTCTCTGAACTTCCTCGGACATGTCCATTTTTACTGTGGATTAGTCCATTTTTCTCTCTGTACAACTTTCAGACTTGTCCGGTCCCGTGCGGACTAGTCCGGTATTCTAATTCCTTGAAATTTCGCCAAGTCCCTAGACTTGTCCGAATTTGTCCTACATATTGCATACTTGTCCGTTTTCCTCTCTGACTAACTTTGGACTTCTCTAATGTCTAGTACGGACTTGTCTGATATCTCTCTGACTAACTTCGGACTAGTTCGGCCTTTTGCGGACTTGTCTGGTGATCGCGATTCCGAATTGATCTTTTGTTCCATGACGTTTTTTGGGGTTTTACCTTAAGTGGGCCTAAGGATGTCATGTCTAACTCTTTTTGGATCCCATGTGGGACCCCACACTAGCCTCCACCCACCTCAAACTCGAAATCCATCAAACCCTAGCCCTCCACCCTTATATAAACAACCCCACCCCTTGACTTTACATCCTTTTGCCTCAATTGAAAGACCACAAACCCTAGTTCATGGGTAGCCGCAGCCAAGAAAGGAGAAGGAGACCCCGAGCAAGAAGAAGAAGAGGAGGAAATAAAAGAGGATCAAGATCTCTATCGAGTTTTCATTCTTCATCACCAATTCACCTTCAAGTTTCTCCATCAACCCTAGATCGTCAAGATCCAAGTGTTACCTCCAAAACCATTGATTCATTGGAGTTCTAAACACCTGGTATACCTTCTACTTCCTCCTTCTCACGTGAATTCAACCCCGTTTCTCCAAATTCACGTCGATCTAGAAAACCCTAATTTGCCGGTTCTGCGAAGGGCAGACTAGTCCGGCCCTACAGCGGACTAGTCCGATTTTGCTGATTGTTTTCTGCTAAATTAATTCTAAATTGATTCAAATCAATTCCAAACCTGTCCAAACTTGTTAAAAACTATTAGAACTAGTTAGTAAAAATAATTAACAACTCATTAACTAGTTTTACTTTGTATTTGCATTAATCATGCATGTCATGACATATTGAGTAACATATGTGCACTTATTGATTGTGATTCTTGTCTTGTATGTTTATTGCACAGTTTAGACAAATATGCGCTAGAGAGTGCTGCGGAGGACCTCCAGTACCAGAACTTTGAAGACTTTGACCCTAATCAAGCCCAATAGCAAGGCAAGTGTCCTTGAACATATTGATCTTGTTTTTACAATAAATGTTTTTTTTTTCAAAATTGCATACTTGTGTCAATTTGATGGGAATTCCTATGATAGGAAGTTTACTAGCCTTGTTTAACCACCTTTGTCACCTGGAATACATGGTAGAGAGTCAGGAAGGGCTTTTTACTTTTGCTTCACTTAATTAATTGGGATGGGAAAATAACTATACATTTAATTATGCATTAATGAGATTATGGTTAATATGATATGGTAATGGGTGATACAAGCAAGCATGGTATGTGGATGAGTTAAATGCTATGGTGGTTTGCTTGCTTTAGATCTAAGAACCAGTTCATGCGAGAATAAGCCAGGACTACAGTGCCACCACGAGGCCAAGTATGGGTGCGTCGTAGCTGATTAATTAGGGTATTGCTAGTATTGCATGGATTATTTGGCGCACCGGGGATGGGAGTCGGATTGGTTTTGGATTTGAGCAGGACTCCCTGGGATCCGAATGGCACAAGAGGGGGCCTTGGGTTGAAGATGTGCTCAGTTGGAGTTATCGCCACCGGTGAAACCTCAGTGGGTCTGTACATGCTAGTAGTCCCTTTGTAAAGGCTGTTTTGTGATCTCTTGGCCACACACCTAAGGAAGTGTGAGATGGCATAATAGAGGTTCCAGTCATCAAAAGGTGATGAAATCACAAACACGGGAGTAAAGTGGTACAAACTTTGCAGAGTGTCTTAAAAACTATCATGATAGCTGTGCTCCTGGTTAAGAGCACCTGGACAACTTCCATGAATAGAGGGAACTTGGGATTTTGGATGGTTTGGTACTGGTTATGGTTGATAACATGGTTATGGCTGGTTATGGATTGAATTATGGCATTGGATATGGTTGATGGTGATGGTAATAATCTAAAATAATGGTAATGGTATTGAATATGGACTGGTATTATGATAACTACATGGTTTATGATGGGTTTACTTCAAATACATACAATATATTGCTTTTCAAATGTTTTAATGTACTTTCAGCACTTAGCCTTTATTATTGTCGTCATTTGAATCAGCTACATGTTATACTTTCCACACTTGCTGAGTACGACATGTACTCAGCCTTGCAATTCCCCCATCAACAGTTGTAAGTCAGAATTGGGAGTATAATGGTGATAATGCGGAGTTCTAGGCCATGTCTGCCGTCAGCGTTGCTTGTGGTGTTGATTGGAGTTGCGCTATACACTTTGCTTAGCTACTTAGTTGCTTTATTAGTTTATTCCCATTGCATTAGTTCAAACTTATCATTATTCATTAGAGCTTGTATTCGAGAATATTCTAAATTGTGTAATAAAAGTGCTTAATTAATCTTGTTCCGTGGTAATTTTCTGTATATCCTTTTGTGAATGCACTCGTGTATGTGTGTTGAACGTCCTCGGCACACATATGCGTTCACTTGGTTCTTTTTTGGAACCGAGTGTCACAGATTGGTATCAAAGTCACAGGTTGACCGTAGGACACAGCCTAGATAGAATGGACACTTTAGACCACATAGGAGCACTCAGGAATCGATGTGTTTTTGCTTGATGTGTTGTTTATTGTTGCTTGTGTGCTTAGTAGAGGATTTTGGGATGCTTTAGCATTGCCATGTCCACATAGGCTAGTCTAGGTAGTTGTTTAGTTTCATATCCCTTGATGCATTTAGTTGGGGACATTTTCTAAATATTTATCTCTTGCTTTTCTTCAGATGGTGAGGACTCGCAACCAGAGGGATCACTTGGGCCGAATTCAAGGAGATCTTCCGTTCTCATTATGTGTCAGAAGGTGGTGTGATCTTGAAGAGGCAAGAGTTTGAAAACTTGAGGCAAGGAAGATCGAGTGTGGGCGAATACCTCAATAAATTTACTCAACTCTCAAGATATGCGCCTGAGGATGTGAGCCGGGACAGCCGAAAGCAATACTTATTCATGAGGGGCTTGAACAATGAGATCCAAGTACAATTGCTGAATTGCGATTATGCCAACTTCCAGAAGCTAGTGGAAAAAGCAATTGTTATGGAGAACAAGGTCCGTGAGATGGAGCAAGACACCAAGAGGAAGGCGCCATATCAAGGACAGCAACAAGGAAGTAATGTGCGCCCTCGCTTTGCACCACCCAATGCGCCATATTTCAGCGCCCCTGCGTCTGCTCATCGCCCTGGTTATGCACCACGCCCAACTCAGTTTGTGCAGCAATGCCCTATCATGCAAGCACCTAGGCCTCCAATGCCTTTTGCACCTTGTACAAACTTTCCTGGTGCAAATGTTCATAATCAAGTTCGTCGCAATAATTTTGGTACAGTTAGGAAGTGACAGGACACTTTGTAATTCAATGTCCTAAGTCGGGCCTTGGTCAAGGAAGCAATGTCCCAAGACAAAAACCCAAGACCCAATGGAGGACAGCCGCAAGGGAACTGTGGATAGAAGAATTTGGCTCGTGACAACGTGAACCATGTCTCTAGAGAGAAAGCGCAACAAGCGGATGACGTGGTTATTGGTATGTTTCTCGCAAACTCCAACTTGGCGACTATGTTACTTGATTTTGGAGCACCGCATTCATTCATTGCATCAAAATATGTTGCCAAGTATAGTTTGCCTATCTCTCATTGAGGTTTACTCTATTGGTTAAGTCTCCTGGAGGAGAGATGAGGACAAATATAGTATCTCCAAAAGTAAGCCTTAGAATAAGGGGGTAGACTTCTTTGCCAACCTCATTGTTTTGGATTCTCAAGGATTGGACATTATACTTGGTATGGACTGGTTGAGGAAGCACAATAGAGTCATTGAATGTGCCACAAAGACGGTGAAGTTGACCAATGAGGAAGGGATCACCAAAGAATTTGAAGCATCTCAACATGCACCGAAGCAATTGGATCTGAATCACATGCACGGTGTTACCCAAGAAATGAGGTCCAAACACTTAAGTCATGCCGACCTGACATGCTGCAAGAAGCTGAGAAACAAGTCCATATTATTTGTGAAAACTTGAGGGATGCTCAATCAAGGCAAAAAGACTATGCAGACAATAGGAGAAGAAAACTAGCCTTTGAAGTGGGAGATTTTGTTTACCTCAAGGTGTCACCAATGAGAGGTCATAAGAGGTTTAATATCAGAGGCAAGCTATCACCTCGATACATTGGGCCATTCAAAATTCTGGACAAAAGAGGAGAAGTGGCATATAAGTTGGAAATTCTAGCACATATATCGGATGTCCAGGAGCCTTTATATTGTCTTTTGTTCCGCCCGTCATATCCAAGCATGTGCATATAATGCATTCGCGCATGTTATTATCCTGGTGCATGACATCAATGTTATGCATTAGGATTAAGGATTTAACATACAGTGTCTTCCATAGTGCACATATATGAGTCCAACTGTGGTCCTCTCCGTAACAAACAAAATATCCAAGACGACATTTATCTACCACTAAGTTGTTCAACTGTTTAGCAATCTCCGACCTGGTGAGACACTGTGGTGGTCCTTTTTTTTGACAACTATGTCCTTTCTGAAGGCATTTCTCTATTGCCTAAATACGTGATTGGGCGGTAACCAACGTTTGTGGCAATCAAAGTAGCAAATCTTGCTACTGTGATTTAGAAGAAAACATTTCGTGTCCGAAGCACATATCGGACATATCAAACGACCATGAGTGCTCCAGCCAAAAACCATGTTGTAAGTTGGGAAATCATGGACATACCACAAGTATGCAACTCGAAGGTTGAATTTCTGTTTTTTGCAACATTAGCACGCTTCGATTCCTGTCCATAACATTTTCAACTCTTCAATCAATGGCTTCAACATCACGTTCAGTCGTGAACAAGGATGATCCGTTCCAGGTACAATAAGGCAAAGGAACATGAACTCATACTTCATACAAAGAGATGGTGGTAAGTTGTACAGAATAGCGAACACGGGCCAACAAGAGTATGATGTTGTGTTTGTACTGAACGGTGAGAAGCCATCTGTCGCCAACCCGATGCGAATATTTCTCACGTCATTGACGAAATCTGGATCGAAGCGGTCAAGCATTTTCCATGACCCACTGTCGGATCGGTGCACCATCATTCCGTAATTCTCACATACACCTTCTTTGTGCATGTGTCTGGCTGTTTTTTTAAGGGGAAACAAGCGCTCCAACCTAGGTGTGACAGGCAAGTAACAAAGCTGCTTCTGTGCAACTTCAGTCATTACTTTTGTACCGTCGTCATTAACAACTTTGACAATCTCGCTTTATCACATTTTAAACACTTGTTCTCATTGGCACGCTCTTTCCAGAAAAGAATGTAGTTGTATGGGTACATATCAATCTTCTCATAGTTCATACCAAGACCAGAAATCAATTTATTAGACTGATACATATCTTTAAGCAATTTATGGGGTTGCAGAAGGACATCGCTGATCAATTTGATGAGGTCATTGTAGCAGTTATTGGAGAGGAAATACTTAGTCTTAATTGCCATAAATCTAGTCATGAAACTGAGGATCGTCGCTTCGGTGTGTTCATGCAATGGCTGTTCAGATGCCTCGAGAAGCTCGAATAACGTCTCTTCCTCCATTGTAGGAGGATCCTCTGTCAATTCAAGATTTATGGCTTCAAGCATCTCGTCCATCCTATCGATCCCCGTGTTGTCAGCCTCATCTCAATCTTCTACGGCTTGAGAAGGTGTCTCGCCATGAAAGGTCCACAACTCATAATGTAGCATGAAATCGTTTCAACACAAGTGAAATGACATAGTCACATTATTGAAACACTTGGTATTCTGACATTTGGTACATGGTCACCGCACCTTACTGTTGTTTGACAACAAAAAAAACAAGTTGTATAAAAGCATCCGTCTTGGTGAACCACTCCTATGAGTGTCTCCCATCTTTTTTCCAACCATTATACATCCAAGTGTGATCTTCGGCCATGTTTGAGGGTATACCTTCAAAGAAGAGAAATCATTATTAGTTTATTTTTGATGTTATGTCACGGTCCAAGAATGGTGCAGCAGAGAACAACAGTGGCGGATAGGTACTAAATCCACCCAAGAGTGACCGAAGCAACGTGCTTATGAAGAGACATGAGGTTCAAATCCGGATGAAATTTCGACAGTATAATCCCGCTGTTCTCCAACTGCACGCCCAAGAATGGTGCAGCAGAGAACAACAGGGTTATGTTGTCGAAATCACGTATGGATCCAGACCTCGTACCTATCTCATCATAAGCACACCCTCGGTCACTTCCAGACTGTCCAAAATGGGACAATTCCGAACTTGCACATCTCACATGCCTATCGCATGTGATACGTGCCGATCCAAAACAGGTGACACGTTTCTATAGGTTATGTATTTTCTTTTCATTTTTAAGTCATTTATGAGAAAGAAAAGAAAGAAAGAGAGAGAGAGAGAGAGAGAGAGGAAAGTTGGTTTTAGATGACACTTCCACGTCCGTTCGCTTCCGTGCCATCCTCGCCATCACCATTCGCTTCCGTGTCGCCTCGACGTGTATGTTACGACTACAACTGTATATACGGCACAACACGCATTTAATTTGTGTCGTGTCGTGTCGGGTCGGGGTGTGCCGGGCAGGCCCGAAACCCGTTTAATTACATATATTAAGTAATCACTCAAAAACATTAAATATAAATAAACAATATGTACCAATTTATGAACAACATAATAATGAACTAACGTCGAGGGCATAGTTCAAGATTGACGTTGATGGCATATCATATTTCAACATTGAGGGCATAATTAAACATTGCATAATTCACATTCCATAATTAAGCATTGTATAATTCACATTAAACTTGCATAATTAACCACTGCCTAATTCATATTGTATAATTAAACTTGCATATCAATATTGCATAATTATAACATTCAAACTTGCATAATTTACATTTGCATATCACATTCAAACATTGCGTAATTTACATTGCATAATTCACATTTGCATCTCATAATTCACATTGCATTATCCAAACCGTGTTGCGAGGGCGGTGGAGGGTGCTGGGAGGGCAGCGGGGAGGCCACGGAGGGTGCTGGGAGGGTGAGGGGGGGAGGGCTTGGCCGCCGGCCACGGAGGGAGGGTGGGGGATCTTTGCCGCCGGCCATGGAGGGAGGGTGGGGGGCTCAGCCGTGGGAGGGAGGGTGGGCGGGGCTCGCTGCCGGCATGGAGTGGGGAGGGGGCTCGCAGTCGACGTCCATGGAGTGGAGAGGGCTCAACCAGCCGGCGTCCATAGAGTGGGGCTGGGGCTCGCGACTGCTGTGGAGGAAGGGGGAAGGAGAGAGGAGGGTGGCTTACCTGAGGAGCCGGTGCATGATGACGGCAGTAAGCTTCGCTGGCAGCGGTGACCTTTGAGCGCGTGTTCGTCGGTGATGGCGGCGACGTTCGAGTGCGGAACGAGTGAGTGAATTGTGAGGAGCGAGAGTGAACCGTCGAGCTTGGTGCGGGTATTAGGTCAAGAACAAATGACGGTTCGGTCTACCATCGCCAATATAGGTGTCATTGGCAACGGTTAGGTCCACCGTCACTAATTATGGGCCTTATTGGCGACGGTTTAGGTTTACCATTGCCAATTATGGTTCGGGTGAGCCTGGTACTGGACCCATATTGAGGATGGCCCATATCACCGATGGTGGACCGTTGTTCATAACTAATTGGCGAGGGGACTAGGTTAACTATCGTTAATTAACTCATAATTAACGATGGTGGGATTTATCCATCGTCAATTAATTTGATCGTCGTTTATGTTTGGGATTCCAGTGTGCTTTCTTGGGTGATGCAATGTCAGACGCCCTTGGAGCTGGCCAACGAACACGAACTAGGTGAAGGGAACATATATACTTTGGCGGCATCCCTGGGACATTGATGTGGCGCATCTTCTCCCTTGTCCACCAGACCACCACAATGTTACGATCGATCGGTGAGATAGAGGAGGAAGAGGATCGGAGAAGACGGGCACAGCAGGAGACTTGAGAATCAAGTTAGGGAATAGGATAACAGCATCATCATTCCTCTGTTCATGTCTGTTACGCCCTGTCGCTCTCCTCCCTTTAATGATCCACGCACTCACACGACTCACGCACGCGCCCAGCACGATTCCGCCAGCTTGACGTTGGGCCTCTTGGGTCGAGTTCCCCGGCGCAGGCTGGCTGCTTGGAGAGGCAGATGGCCCGTAGCTTCAGACGATGAGGAGCCTGGCGAAGCACGCGTAACAATTCCCCCTCTTGAAACCCTGCTTGTCCCCAAGCAGGGGCTTGTGGGAACTGCTGAAACAGGTGATCCTTGTCCTTCTATGTCGCAAGCTCTAGGGGCATGTGAGACCACTTGACGAGGACTAGAGGTACTGACAAGCCATTGCGATTCACCTGGCGCTGCTGCAAGAAACGTTTGGGAACTTGTAAGTTCGTGTAATCAGCAGGGAGAATAGAGTTGACCTGAGGTGGCTGCCCTTTCTTCAGTAAGGATACATGGAACACTGGATGAACCGAGGAAGAGGGAGGCAGGTCCAGCTTGTAGGCGATGGAACCAACGCGATCAATGATTTTGAAAGGTGTGAAAAACTTGAAGGCAAGTTTCTGAGAAGATCGGTGAGAGAGTATGGATTGAACATATGATTGGAGTTTGACGTAAACCCAATCTTCAATTGTGAAGGCATGATCTTAGCGCTTCTTATCTGCTTGGACCTTCATGCGATGCTGAGCTCGCAGCATGTGTTGTCTTACGAGGGCCGTCATCAATGATCTTTCAGTGAGCCATGACTCCAGGTCATGGTTGGAACAGCAATCTTCTGAAGAGATGCCAGAGAAGTTCGGAGCATACCCGTAGAGAACCTCAAAAGGTGACTTGCCCAGTGAGAAATGGGTGCTCGTATTGTACTAGAACTTGGTGAGAGAGAGCCATTTAAGCCATTTGGATGGGCATGAGTGCACGAAACATCGGAGAAAAGTTTCCAGACACTGATTAACGCGCTTTGTTTGCCCGTCAGACTGTGGGTGATAAGCTGAACACATCTTGAGTTGGACGCCTGCCAATGTGAACAATTCGCGCCAAAACTTGCTAGTAAAGATGGCATGGCGGTCAGAGATGATTCCCAGAGGAAGACCATGGAGTTTGTAGACATTGTCTAAGAACACGCGAGCCAACACTGCAGTTGTATACGGGTGGTGTAATGGTAGAAAATGCCCATAGCGCGAGAACTTGTCGACGACCACGAGAATGCAATTGGCGTGACCAGAGGAAGGAAGCTCATCAATGAAATACATAGAGATGATTTGCCAAGATTGGGAGGGTACCTCAAGAGGTTGGAGCAGACCTGATAGCGAGCCCTATCAGGTTTGGCCTGGTGCCAAGTGTCGCATGAAGCAATGAAACGTGTTACGGAAGAATTGAGACCCTTCCAGGAACAGATTTTCTTGATGCGTCGAAGAGTAACGGAGACGTCAGAATGGCCACCACTTGTTGTATTGTGCAAGGCACGAATGATCCGGTCTTGTAAGGATGTGTCATGGCCTACCCAAATTCTGCCCTTGAAGTGCAAGACATCGTTGTTCATAGAAAAATGAGGAATAGCATCAAGGTTAGCCCCCAGAGCCGTGATCATGTGTTGAGCATGAGTGGCGTCAGTGTAGCTGTACATGACATCTGCTAACCAATCCGGAGTTGCAACTGAAAAGGCTGAGAGTTCACTGTCGTGGTGAGGTCTGCGTGACAGAGTGTCGGCTGCCCTGTTTCCAACACCCTGTTTATAGATAATTCAGTATTGTAATCCTAGCAGTTTCATGAACAAATGTTGTTGCTATGGAGTGTGAAGACGTTGATCAGTCATGTGTGCTAGGCTTCGCCGATCCGTCTTGACAATGAACTCGTTGAATTGTAGGAAGGGATGCCAGTGTTCCACGGTGAGAAGAATGGCCAAATACTCTTTCTCGTATGTTGACAGCCCAATGTCTTTGGTTTGAGCGCTTTACTGACGAATGCGATGGGGTGGCCATTTTGCATCAACACGGCTCCAATACCTGAGCTAGAAGCGTCAGTCTCCACACAAAAGGGTTTGGAGAAATCGGGCATGGCGAGGACCGGTGATGAGGATAGAGCAGACTTAAGAGCCTCAAAAGATTTTGCGTGTTCCGAAGTCAACACATATGGCACGTTTTCCTCAATAAATTTGTCAAGGGCTTGCTGATCACTCCATAGTGACGGACGAATTTGCGGTAATAACCAGCGAGTCCCAAAAAACTTCGGAGTTCCTTAACCGAAGTGGGTTGAGGCCAGCTTGTGATGACTGGAATCTTTGTTTGATCAGTTGTGATGCCTTCCGGGCTGATGATATGGCCTAGATACTTCAGGGATTGTTGGGCAAACGAGCACTTCGAGAGTTTCACTTTCCATCCATCATGGAGCAGTAGCTAGAAAACTTTGCAAAGGTGAACAAGATGGGATTCATAGTCTGAACTAAAGACTAATATATCATCAAAAAAAGACCATCACACACTTGTGGAGAAGAGGTTTGAGCATTGTGTTCATTGCTCTCTGGAAGGTGACTGGGGTGCCGGTGAGTCCGAAGGCCAATACTCAAAACTTGAAATGACCCTCATGTGTAGAGAAAGCCATTTATATTCTTCACCGGGACTGAGCATGATTTGATGAAACTCCGACCAAAGGTCTAAACTGGTGAACCAACGAGCGTCAGACAACTCATGAAAAATGTCCTTCATTATCGGAATCGGAAATTTCCACTTGATCATGAGCGCGTTCAAATGTCGAAAGTCAACGCAAAAGCGTCAGGAGTTGTCCTTTTTCTCAACAAGAAGCACCGGTGAATTGAACTCACTTGTGGTCGGTTGTATAAGTCCTTTTTTCAACATTTCCAGGACTTGCAACTCGATCTCAGTTTTTAGTTTGGGCGGGTAACGGTATGGATGTATGTTCACTGGTTGAGCACCCGGGAGCAGAGGAATCTTATGGTCCTATAATCGGCTTGGGGGCAAGCCTCAAGGTGTCTCAAATAGTGGAGCAAACTCATCGATCAGTGACTGAATATCTGGAGGTATGACTAGTTGAGAATTGGCACCGGCGGAAGGCTCCACTGGAAGTACTTACTATTGTATCAGGAGGTAAGGAAGTCAGCAGACCTTGCAGTAGAATAGGTACATCAGAAACTTGGAATGATACCCATTTTTGTTGTCAATGCACCTCCATTTGGCTATATCTTTCAAGCCAATCCATACCGAGAATTAGATTGTAACAGTGAAGAGGCAATATTTTAAGATCTGCGACAAAAACATGGTTTTGGATCACCCATTCAGCTTGCTTCAGCTCAGTCGAGCAATGCAATACTTGGCCGCTAGCCACTGAAACCGACAGAGGTGCAGACAGAGGTGGAACGCCCAATAACTTGGTAGCAACATGAGAGCTTAGAAAATAGTGAGAACTTCCACTATCAATTAATATGAGAATTTCCATTTGTTGAATGACACCCAGCAACTTCAATGTATGAGGAGCATTCTGTCCCGAAAAAACTGCATCAGAGAGGGCCATGTAGAGATGGGCGTCAGGAGGATGTTCGGAATCTCCAGGAATCGAATTATCAATTGTCAGAACATCCCACAGTTCCTGCACAGCATTCAGTTGGACTGATGGTGAACACCGGTGGCCTTTGTGCCATTTTTCAGTGCAGACACAACAAAGGCTCTTGGCCATTCTATATGTTTTTAGAGCGTCCAACTTCTCATAAGATGGTTGATATTTGTTGTTGTCAGTTGCTCAAGGATTATCAGCAGAACTGAGAGGCTTGGAAGCTTCAGGGCGAGAAGGAGGTGGCAGAGGAAATGCACTCCAAGGAGCAGACTTTGTGGTATCGGGGAATTCGGCATTGGTGGTGAAAGAATAGTCATGACGACGATAGTCTCTTCTTCTCGGACAGTTGGTAGCTTCCTCCTGCAATGAGGCCAAAATACAAGCTATATCGAAGTTGGGTGGTCTTTGAACAATTATTGTGGTGCGAATGTCAGGCTTAAGACCATCCACAAAACGTGTAGTGAAAAATAAGGGATCGATAGCAGTATCATAAGCAAGTAGTTGATCCACCAATTCAGAGAAACGGCCAATGTAATCTGCTACTGTGTCTGTTGGTTTTATATGAAATAATTGCCTCATTAGGATTTGGTGCTCATTCTTACCAAACCTTTCCAACACTAAGGAACAGAAAACATGTCAAGGGGTGATAGCGATTTTTTATTGACTGACTGGAGCCATCGCGCGGTTGTTTGTTCGAAGTACAGGGAAGCGATCTTCACCCAAATGGTTGGATCTATCGGGTATATGTCAAAGTAACTTTCGCAATGAGACTGCCAAAGCTTAGGATTATCACCGTCAAATGTAGGAAAAGGTAATTTAGGAAGATTTCCACAGTGAGACAGAGTAGTGTGGCTCGGATCAGTGCTCGGGCTGAAGAAACGAAAACCACGCGAGTTATCAGGAGGGAACGTACCCTTGACCGGGATGTGAGAATGGGTGTACACGGACCCATAACCACGATCATGGTGAGACATGTCAGGGCAGTGCCCACTCGGGCTGTCGGCGGAGAGCCTGGAGACCGGGCACTCGAACGCCGACTCGGTGCTCAGGACCCCAGCTTGAGGCGCCTGATGCTTGCGGACTTCACGCGTGAAGAATTTGTTCAGCTTGGAGAGTTCCAGCTTGACGTCGGTGATCGTGACCTCTATCTCCGGCTTCCACACCCAAGGATTTGTCAAGCTTGATCGCCGCAGACTCCAAGGCGGAGACGCGCTCGTGCTGCTGCTGATCTTGTGAGACAAGCTCGGCGAAGCGACGATCCAGAGACTCGTTCTGATCGGCAAACGTCTTTGCGATATCTTCTCGGATTTGCTTACTCATCTCTCGATCAAGAGTTTGGTGTTTGGCTCCATCGCGTCGTGATGTTTCTGGCGGCGAGTATAGTGGTGGTGTTCCAGGGTGGATCGACGGCAAATCTGATACCAATTGTTACGATTGATCGGCGAGATAGAGGAGGAAGAGGACCAGAGAAGACGGGACGGAGCAGGAGACTTGGGAATCAAGTTAGGGCACAGGGTAACAGCACATCATTCCTCTGTTCATGTCTGTTACACTCTGTCACTCTCCTCCCTTTAACATCCAGACACTCACGCGACTCATGCACGAGCCCAGCACGACTTGAAGTTGGGCCTCCTGGGTCGAGTTTCCGGCGCGGGGTGGCTACTTGGAGAGGCGGACGGCCCGCGGCTTCAGACGATGAGGAGTCTGGCGAAGGGCGCGTAACACACGAATATCCGGTTTCCCTCCAACAGCATTAGCAACATCATTAGCAACAGCTCTTGAGCACCAACGAGCGAGATCCGGTAAATAACTTACATCAGTTGCGGTATACCGACATAACATAATTAAGTAACTTACGTCGGCGGCCGACGTAAGTTACTTTAATCACGTCTAAGCTATTTCGTCGGCTGGCAACCGACGTAATTAAGAGAAAACCGACGTAATTAAATAATTTACATCGGTTTTGATCTTAATGGCCCTTGCCATTCTTCCTCGCTGTACCGTGGCAACTGCTGCTGCTGTGTCGTCGTTGCAGAGCATTGCAGCGTGTCAAATAAAGCATGTTCCAAAGCGCAAAGCTTGCCGCGCTCTGGTGAGTTCGTTCCAGGCCGGGCTCGCGCGTCATCTAGACATCTAAAGACGCGTGTCCAGTGTCCTGCTCGGTGTGACACGTACGTACCATGCCAACACCATCTGGTACAACAATTTTTTATATATACATCTATATATGTCGCCGGCTGATCCTTCCACAAAATTACTTGTAGCAGACAAAATAACCAACGGGTCCGTGATCTCCTTGTTCTTGCGGCGTTCAGCTGGTAGCTATACCCACAGGCCAGGCAGAATGATCCACGCCGAGGACCTGGCTCGGGCCAAGGTGGTCAACGTCGGCGAGGCTCTCCAGGCGGTGGCGCAGGCCAACAAGGCGGTCACCGTCGGCGACGCCCTCCGGGCGGTGGCGCGGAGCAAGGCGGGCGACAAGCCGGTAGACTTCGCCGACGCAGCGGCGGTGCAGGCCGCCGTTGAGACGTGCGGGAGCGACGCGCCCGGCGGGTTGGCGGCCGCGGCCCTGCAGGCGGCGGAGACGAACGCGAAGCCGGCGGACGAGCGGAGCGGCGGGGTGGCCACGGTGAGGCTCAGGGACGTGCTGGGCGACGACGCGTTGCCGGGTGGCGACAAGGCGGTCACCAGGGAGGACGCCGACAAGGTGGCCGCCGCGGCGAGGAGCAGCGCCGGGAAAAGTGGGGCCGGCACCGGTAAGGCCGTCGTCGAGGCGGTGACGGCAGCCGCGGAGATGAACGAGCGTAGGATGGTGTAATAAGAATCCCGTAGTTTACAGTCGACTCCGTGATGTTGTACCGCCAGCTTGGACGATGGCATTCGTTTGCAACGAATAAATAAAATGACCGTTCATGCATGGCAAACACGTGGCCCTATGACCTTTGTACGAGCACGCGACATGTACGTCGACGACAGGAATGTCCAGGAGCCACCGCCCTTTCACATCACGAGCGGAGAAAATTGTAATTCTCCCACTCCCAACGTTGAGTAGATCGTGAAGTGAATGCACGTAGGTCGTTTTCGAGGTATGCTGCGGCCAACAGGAACTCTGTGGAGTGTGGACCGAGGCTGCGGCCAGACGTGGGCATCCTGCCGCTATGAGTTGTGGGCCGGAAAGTTGCGATGAGAGATTAGAGGCCATAAAGTTACCTAGGCCCAAGTCTGTAACCAGTGCCGGTCTGTAAGCCCCATAATCGATTGGTCATAGGACAAATATAGATATATTATAAATTATTTTTTAATTTCTTAAAATCGGCAATTTAAATATAGTCGTTCAACATTTAAACGCTACTATTTCAGTTTTTTGTTTTGAGTGTTCAAATATAATATTCAGAATGAGATGCTTTGCGATCAAATCAACAACAGTGGACAACTTTCAAATGGGGAGTGGCCGTGGATGTACTATGATGCAACGTAACATCACCAAGGGCTCTGGTCCTCTGGGACTGGAGGAGACTCCTTCAGCACGCTCCATGGCTTGGCAGTCTGGTGCTGCCCTGTGGGCAACTTCCAGAACGAGTCCGATCGCTCGTAGAAGATATAGAACAGGACAGCGGATGCCAGGAAGAGCGCCAGGAGTACGAGCCAGAGTTGCCATTCTGCCGAGCAAGAGAAACAGGAACATGCAGGTTTGATCAGTGAACCATATCACAGCACAGCACTGCAGGGCCAAAGAGCATTTGCTGAGACAGGTACTGTACCTTTCCAGTCAGCTGGAACATTCAGTTTTGTGAGCTCTGCTCCCCATTGACGCGACGTGGAGATTACGGCCCTGCAACAATCAGTACTGATGATCAATAACATGTTTGAAGAAGTTTCAAAATTTGGATGCCCAAGGTGTCCAGGAAATAGAGAGTGCACTTAAATTGTTGGGACATCCATAACAGACAATCTTTCAGATTCAGGCATCCAATGGGCACACCCAATCGATGGAGTATTAAGTACGAATCGCCTAATACAATGTTAGGAATAATGGCACTCAAACTATGCCAGCCCCACCAACAACAAAGCTTTTATCCCAAGCCCGTCCAGTAAGCTAGATATGACGACGACGACGACGACAACTAAGCCTTTGTCCCAAACAAGTTAGGGTTGGCTAGAAATGAAAGCCAACAATTTTTAGAGAAAAGTAATAGAAAATAAGATGGGAGTAAAAAAATACAAATAAAATAAGATTATACATTTTATTTATTTTAGAAATAGATTAATAAGAAAGAAGATAAGAGTAACAAAATACGAATAAACTAAGATTTTGGCACATGAATTGCTAATTTCTACGCAGTCTTATTATGAGCCAAATCTTTAGATATGTCTCACTCTTTAAGTCTCGTTTCACCGCCTCCTACTATGTCAATGCTTTTGGAGGTCTCCGGTGGATATGTACTTTTGGAGGTCTCCGGTGGATATGTCCAAACTACCTACTCGATGTTGGATTAGTTTCTTTTCAATTGGTGTTACCCCTACCCTATCACGTATCACCTTGTTCCTAATTTGATCTTTTCTTGCAAACTATGCCACCATCGTACAACAATGACACTATGCTACCAACCTATTGACGGAGCTATATAGTAAACAAAAATACCCGGTGAAGAATTAATCCAGATAGTAATAGGTTCTGGTTACCTTTCAGTAGGACAAAATTCAATGGAGGAGATCGGGGAACCAAGATGAACCTTCTTGCTCCAGTGACTAACTTCCATTTTCTTTACATCGACTGCACAGAAGTCACCATCATGGCTTCCTCTGAAAGAGTGAAAGTAATCCAGATCCATGTCAATAAGGTTATACAAGCAAGGAAATCTGGAAAGATGGTGCTCAGATGCCAATGACATTATGTAGTTATGAAAAATGTTAGGATCATCACTACCTAGTAATTAACAAATGACTTCCTTTCTATTGTCATATACGTTATCAGAACATCATCCATTAACAAATAAAACATGATGGGGACATACCTAGTGTAAAAGGGTCTTAACGTGCTAACATGTAATATGCATTTGTGACTGTCAGATCTATCGCCAACGATTAAGATCAGGGGAGGTGGATGCAGGGTTTTAAAATCACGCCTGAACGCCTAGGCGCCCGCCCGGCGCCTAGCGCCAGACGAAGCAGCAACCGTGGGTTTAGACTCTAGAGATGGGGGCTGAGGCAGGGCAGGAGCAGGACTTCAGGAAGCCGGTGGGCACCACGGGCTGGGGGAGGGTAGGGATGTGGCGGGCAGAGATGGGCAGGCCAGACGTTGGAGTCGCCGCCGGACCATGGCGGAGGCGGGGAGTCGGGGACGGACATGAGAGGAAAGGGTGGAGTCGGGGAGCGGTGCGTGGCTGCGGGGAGAAGAAAGGGAGTGGACGGACCTGGCCAGCTAGGGTTGGGTATATTTAAGGTCCAATAAATGTACAACCAGTTATTTTTAATCCAACGGTTCCAATTCAGTTTTTTCCTGAGCCATCCCTAACCCTAATCTTCGCTTGCCCAATCCGCCCCGCGCCCCCGCCGCCTCCAATCTTTCTTCTTCTCGCTGTCGCTCGTCTTTCTTCCTCCTGCCTCCACCCGATCTCTCCTTCCCTACTCCAGCGATGTCGCTCGTCGTCAGCTGCTCCCTAGCCACGCCCTATGCTCCCTCTGCTCCCCCGATCACGCCCACTTCTTTCCCGTGCTGCCACCTTGCTCGATCCAGTCAGCTACCGCCTCTCTCCCGAACTCGCCCGACGAGCCTGTCGCCCTGGACGTCCGCCTAGGCACGACGCCTAGCCGCCATGGCGACGCCTAGCTGTCTCAGGTGAGCACCATGTCCTGTTCAGGCGAGGCGAGGACTCATGGTGTCCACGGTTCACCGACTGGACGCCTAGGCGACGCCTCAAAAATATTGGGTGGATGTGCAAAAGAGACATAAATGTAGGGGTTCTTTTTCAAGAATATTTATTGCGGCTGGATCACACCTTAAACTTCCCTAATTTTAGCAAATGGTAACAAATGTGTATTAGCATGTTAGCACCGTAAGCTCTTTTTACACTAGATATTTGATTTCCCTTTCGATTGTCATATGTTACCAGAAAACCATCTATTAACAAATAAAACACAATTCACAAATTATGTACTCATATCTAAACAGTTCATGACTCAGCAGAAATTAGCTAGGTAATGCATAAATAGAAAATGACTGACATCAAATATGTCACATTCAAGGTGACTACATGTTCAGTTATAAATGGAAGCAGAATGATGCTGAAAAATAGGTTAAACCAATGAGGGAAAGAAGGTAACAAAGAAACACCAAAACACTAAATGGACTCCTACAACAGCAGCACAGTATGACAGTTGAAGCAGTATTTTTGTCAACTCACAATGCCAGATATTTCCCATCCATGCTAACTGAAAGTGTAGATATAGGCTTTCCCAGAAGTCTTTTGTGCCCTATTCTCTTCCAATCACTTATGTCCCATACCACAGTAACAACATTGGTACCTGCACCAACGATGGCCACAGATCTAATTAAATCCGGCTGTCTACTTCCATAGATTATGATGTTCAATAGAAAGGACACCTTTTGCAACAGTACAAAAAAGGAATGGTTTCATGCCATCCCTGGAAAAGCGGCAACACTGAATCTTCTCATCCTGTAAATTGCAAAGCGAGATAAAGGAGCAAGAATCAATATGTCAACCATCTCATCAAGGAAATGTAAATTGCGGAAGGTGATCAAAGCATACCGGAAATCGAGTCAAATTAACCAGTGGTGCACCCTCATCTATCTTCCATATTCTTGCAGATCCATCAAGGGATGTTGAGACTAAAAACTCCGAGTCTAAGCTATTCAACAGAAAAGATACCAATGATGTATCAGTTGGTGCTAACTAAAGAAAAAAACGTATTTTTTTAGATAATGAAAGCAAACAGTAATAAATCATAATACTTGATATGCAGCGTTAAAACAAATGCTAGCATGTTAGCACATCAATGATCGATGTTCTTGGTTCCTTTTGAAAGGCAGTGATGCTATAGTGAGTGCACATAGAGATTTAGTTATCTAATGATGATGCATAGTGACTTAATTATCTAATGAACTTTTTTGGGGCATTATGTTGGGAACAATAAAAGAAACAAGAAGATACATAGCCGTTTGTTCTAACCTGATATCCATGTCCACAAAAGACCTGTGAGCCTTAGGTTCATCTAAAAGCACATTCATGCTTGGCCAATGGAATATTCTGAGATGTCCATCCTACAGTGGTACAAATAGAGAAATCAAGAACCAGAGTGATCACATGGTACCAAATTCAGCTAAATAGCATTGTTACAAGAAACTGGATTTTGAATAACAGGACCAGAGAACAAGTTAGCCAGCTAAAAGAAGTAGTCTAACAGACTGGTTTCAACAGCAAGAAAATGGTTATAATAACAAACAAATTTCTTCTTAGCATGTAAACAAGGAAAAGAGAATGGTACAAATGGAAAAATAAACAGATTCTTCAGGAAAACTTGATCCCTCAAAAATCATATATAACAAATCCGATACCTCCCCACCAATGGCAAATTTGGTGCCATCTGTGCTGAAAGCAAGACATTTCTGTGGTCCAACGGATTCAAGAGCTGGGACATCCCTTGGAATAATGCGGACAGTGAATTCTTCAAAAATAAGTTTGAATAACCTACAATTTGATAAAGTGATTCAAATACTTCATTTAATAACAGTAAATAGAAAATAACAAATAAAAGGGAACAGTGCAGAGAGAAGGTTTCAGCAGTCAGCACTGAATCAAAACTACAAGGAACAAAGTAGGAGCAGAATTAAAGAAGGTTAATATGCTACAAACAAGACAGTAAGGAAGGATTTATTGCACTAACTATGGCTCATAATGAAGTTGAGTCTGCTTCGAATCCCCCAGAGGGTACATAAAAAAATCAGTGTGCTACAAAGAGTGACCAAGTTAAATTAGATGACATGCATATAGCTACAAATTATTAAAGTTGCATAGTGACTTCCTAGTCTCCTAATATTCTGTATCTCATACACACATGAATCTATAGATATTAATAGCGCTGACTATATGGAAACTTGAGATACTACATACTAGGAGGGAAAATATTATCTTCTTGCAGATTCCTAGTCATTATTTGTCATGTGATTAAACTACCAGGAGGAGGAATCCATGTTGTGGAAACGTTAAAAGTGACTGAAATTTTGAAAGGTCTTATAGATCTCCAGAACTTACAAAAACAGATGGACTAATGCAACAAATTGTACTTCTAAAGTGCATTGGAGCACTGTGTATTTAAGGCTTTCAATTATTTGAGACCACACTACAACAACAACAAAGCTTTTTAACCGAAAACAAGTTGGGGTAGGCTAGAGATAAGCACACAAGAGAAAGTCAAGTTGAAGGAAATGTTGATTCTAAGACAGTTCCGTGCAATGAGAATCTGAATTAGAGCTCTCTAACACCAACAAACTGTTCAACTTGCAAAACGAAACCATCAAATTGTTTTCGATCAGCGTTGTTAAGCTATTATGTGCTGGTCGGTTGCACCAAAAAGCTTGAGTTGATGGGGGTGGGTAAACAATTCATTTCTAGTTAACACTCCACCTCACGTGTAGGTTCTCTCGGGCCGCAAATGTGGAATGGAAGTCGGATGCAATTTATTTTAATAAATTGTGCCCATCAAGATTCGAACTCTAGACATCTGACTCTGATATCATGTTAAGTTATTATGCGCTCACCGGTTGCATCCAAAAGCTTAAGCTGGTGGGGAAGGGTAGGCAATTCACTTATAGTTCAAGAAGCGCGACCAATCATCTTCACCATAACAATGGGTATAATTCAAGTACTAACTAACAGTCTGAATCTAATTCTGGAATATTAAAGGCTGCACAGAAGTTCTGATCCATCTAGCATTACCCAAGAAAAAAATTTGAGCATCATGAGAAATGCTCTAGATTCCGAATACATAGTTCCACCTGATTAAACCAGCCTATTCTCTAAAATAGCAAGCCTAGCAATCCGAGCAGATATATTATTGGCAATGGAAAGTCAGCGAGATACAGTTACCGCCCTACAGATCAACAGTCCAAAATTGGACTATATCACCCAAGTTGACAAAATAAATAAAACATCATAAATATAAATAAAATCAAATTTCATGAGCCGGAGTGAGCAATCCAGCTAAGAACCTCCCAATCGAGCGCCTGGAAAATTAACCAGCATCTATTCAACTGCAGCAATAAAGTAGCCAGGGAGAAGCAGAGTCGCTCACCTGCATCCCTTGGCCGTAGCGCAGACAAATTCGTCGCCGGCGGGGTGCACCGCGATACCACGCGGCGCGTCGGCCGGGCCCTCCCCGAGCACGGCCCTCGCCTGCAAAGCAACACGAATCGCAAAATGCAGCAGGGCACCCGTGTCAAATTCACGGCAAGCCTAACAAAAAATATGGGAAAAGGCGAACGAGCTGGAGCTGGGTGGGTGGCTTCCGCACCAGGGGCTCGGGGTTGAGGGAGCAATCCTTGGAGTCGAAGCCGAGCACCTCGATCGCGGGGCGAGGTCCCGCCCGTCCGTACGCGGCGAACACGCGCGCCGCCCCCTTCTCCTCCCGCCGTCGGATCCACGCCGCGCACGCCACCTTCCCGCCGTCTGCCGCCGTCGGAGCCTCGCCGTTATTGCTCGCCATGGGTGGTGGTGGCTGCCTGCTGCTGCGGGGTTTAGCAAACTTTTGGGACGGTTTTAAAGGGGGGCGGGGAGCGGCGCGTCGGATTTGAGAAGTGGCGGTGGGGAACGCACTGTGCAGGAGAAAGGACGGCAAAAGCGAGGCGAGAACGACGACCAAATCATAATGCTGCTCGGGGACTCCGCGTGGGCCCCACCGGATATTCGTCTGGTTATTCGCTGACTTGCTGCTTGTCAACGCCAGCTGAGGATTTCTTCTCTTTTTTTTTTGTCTTCCAACTGCCGTATGATTATATGAAAGCTGTTGGGTCCAATGATTGAGCATCATCCGATGTCCATGTAATAATGATAAGTTATTAGTTGAATTTGGTTTTTTATAAGTTTCATTGACAATTGAAGGGAGGTAGAGGAGACATGGGCCAGGGGTAAACTCAGGATGCTGATCTTTTCTATGGCAGAAACGGTGTCACATATCAGTCAGAATATAAACTTGTGACCAATATGTATATAAGTAAATCATATACCTCCTCTATTTTTCAAATTGTTTTATAAGGAAAAATAAATTAATTTAATTTTAAACTAGATTCATGATCTTAACAACATCAATCAAGAATGAAATGAGTATATGATATAGCTGGCCAACTGGTCATGTTGGGCCAGCATATGGCCCAAGCCTGGCTGGGTTTGTGCTTGGAAACCCTCAGCCCGGCCCAGCACGACACGGGAGAACATCGAGCCAGATCGTGTTGGCACAACGGGCATGCAGCTTGGCACAGGCACGACACGGGCTAATTTTAGTTGGGTTGCACCGTGCCTGGCCCGTCACGATCTTTCGTGTCGGGCTGACCTGAAACCATTAACGACCATGGAGGAGGGGATGGGGCCTAGCAGGCAAACAGGCGAGTGGACAATGGCACCGACTTGGGATCGTGGGGAGGCACCAACTCGATGGCGGGCTAGGTCACGTCATCGCACCAAGGAGATGTTGAGCCATTGCGACGAGGTGCCTAGTTGGAGGCGCGATCGTGATGTTGTTCCGTCGTGCCGAGGCGAAGCGTCGCACCGCTCGATGCTCGGATCGGCGAGGCCGTGAGGGTGATTGGGCAAGGGAATCAGGGAAGCGACGCTCGGGTGGAGGCGGGGAGTCAAAGCCTGGAGGCGAAGGCGGGGTCCGGAGTACCGACAGAGGCGAGGTCTGGGTAGTTGGGCGGAAAGGAAGGGATTAGGGTTACCGGCAGAGGCGAGGTCTGGGTAGTTGGGCGGCAGGGAGGGGATTAGGGTTCGGAGCCTTCCGGGGAGAGGAGGGGGCTTTTATATCCAAAGCTTAACAGCCCCCCCCCCCCCCCCCCCCCCCCGCGTGCTACGCGAGCCATGCACCGTGCTAACCCGACTGTCAGTTAATCGAATCGTGTTGTGCCAGACCAACGTGCTTCAACCTAAGACCAAACATGTCTTGACTCGCTTCACACTATGTCAGACCCATGCTCGTGTCGGACCATTTCTATCATGCCTCGGTCCATTTGGTCTGATCCATCTAGCCAGCTATAGTATACGATAATGTGACAGTAATGTTATAAAAACCGACAGAAATGGGCCTAACTGTATATGCGGTAGGTGTTTGCCATTTCATTTCGAGATCCCTCAATGTTCAAAAGTTCAAACACTGTTGCTCAAGCGCATTAATAAGGGAATGTTGTAAAATCCTCTATAACATTCGCTCGTTACAAGAAGTCAACACATGTGCATGTAAATGAATAAGTCAAAATAAAAACGATCATGCGTTGAACAGTTAGGCGTAGTTCATAATTTTGTTTTGAACACTTCGTTAACACATCACAGTTGAGAAGCTTTGCTCCAAGCTTTACTGGCTCTTTGTAGTGATATCTTGTTACTATGACTCGAGTACCCTTCCAAAAACATACACTACATTAATTCATGTAGCTTCAACAAGTTGATGGGCTTGAAATTCTACACAAAATGGGTTTTAAAAAAAAACATACACAAAATGAACACTAAAGTTGTCTGGTAGAGATTCGCTAGAAGAATATGATTAAGGGAAGTAATTTTATGGTTACCAATGAGTCTATTATTTCTAAAGAAAAATATCTCAATATCAAGACAAGAGGTAGAATCACATCATAGAATCAAAAGTCCCTCCGTCACAAAAGTTAGTCGCTTTGTAGTTGTCGGTACCCTGCGTACCGGGTACCCATTAGTACCACGAAGAGTACAAGGGAGTTCTATATACCAGGGTTGAAGGTCTCCTCGGGCCCCACATGTCACATTGCACCGGACCCGCTCCCCTCATATAGGTAGCTCTTGGGTCAACACGTGTAAAGGAAAACCGGAACTAAGCTCCCAACAAAGGAAAGATTCGGTGCCAACACATGTACAACAGTCCCGGAGCTAACCCCCGACAGAGAGGAGCTCCGGTGCCAACACGTGTACAGTAGCCGCGGACCTAACCCCCCGTATGGGAAAGCTCCAGAGCTTACACGTATGGAGCCTCCGGACCTTCATCGACACATACACTGGCAGATCTCCTTGAGCATGAGCCATCAAGCGTGATTAAAGTGGCAGTTGCAAGATGTAATTATGTGTCGTTAATGCTATATTAACGACACACGATCAGAGCACTGTTAATAGGGGTAACACAGTCATTAAGGCATGTTATCACACTATCATGCTTAATACTCTTTAGACAGTGTATTAGGCCATTAAATACGCCAGGGGCACATGTCAGACCAGGCAAGCTTTGTAACGGTCAGTCCTTAGAACTATAAAAGGGTTGTACCGCACGAACTCAGGGGACATTCGATCTGATCCTAGCTGACCAGCTTACAATATAGCAACACAAACCCCGTGGAGTAGGGTGTTACGCTCAAGCGGTCCGAACCACGTAAATCTCTGGTGTCATCATCTTGATCTTGATCTCTGCGTACCCCAACCATAAAAGAACCTCCGCAGGATCCTTCTTAGCAGGTCCGGGGGAAGTGTCGTATAGAACACTTTGACATTTGGCTAGCCATAAAGGGGGAGAAGCAATCCTGAGATCACAAGATGGTGAATTCAGCTGCTAGATCCTCCAATAGCAACCACGTTGGGCAACCAACCGGAGGCAATCCCTCCAACGTCCAACAACTAGCAGCTGCCATTGTTCCAGTAGGCGCTATGGCACCACAACCACCATCTGTTCCGACAAACAATGTTGGTCAACAAGATGGGGCATCCGCATCGATCACTGCATCAACAAACAACAATCTTGAGCACGCGCACATTGCTGCGATAGCTCTCCTACAACACCCACCGCCTCCAGGTGCACCCCAGGGTTCTATGGAGCAGTGGAGAGCTGATGTTGACCATCTGATTGCAGCTGCGGCTACAGGCATCAGGAACCAAGGTCCTCCCCCTTCGGGGCGAGCACCATCTCAACAACGGACCTCATCGGGCTGATTGGTCCGCAAATCTTACAACAAAGGAGACGTGTTGCCTCCCAGCAGGTGACTTCGTTGCCTCCCGGGGCACGACACACCAACACCATCACCAAGATCCCAACTCATGACCTGCGGTCGGAACTGGATCGCCGTTACTGGCAGCAGGACGGCCGTGTCCATATCGAGTGTGCTCGTGAAAGGCAAGAGGCTCGGGACAACCCAACTCCTCAGGGAGTAGGAGGAGGTTGTTCTGCCCTGGCCATGCATTTGCGCATGGTCATATGGCCACAAAAGTTCCGACCTCATTTGCCGAAAAAATTCGATGGGACTGCCAACCCCGTCGAATTCCTTCAAATCTACTCCACTGCCATACTGGCAGCGGGGGCTGATGAGGCTGTGATGGCCAATTACTTCCCGATGGCTTTAACTGGGACTGCAAGGTCCTGGTTTATGAGTCTTCCACCCGACTCCATTAATAGTTGGACGGAGCTATGCCTGCAGTTCACTGCCAACTTCGGGAGCTCCTACACCCGGCCCGGCACTGAATTGGACCAGTTTGCCATAAAGCAAACATCGGGGGAATCGCTACGATCCTTCATCCAGCTGTTCTCTCAGGTACGAAATACCATCCCTTCAATCTCGATCTCTTCTCTTATCATTGCATTCAGACAGGGCGTTCAAGATAAGAAGATGCTGGAGAAGCTGGCTATTAAAGAAGTTACTAGCGTCACAGAACTCTTCAGCCTAGCTGATAAATGTGCTAGAGCTGCGGAGGGCCGTGAAATGCATTCTAAGCTAGCTCCGGAGGCCAACCAGAAGTCCTCCAAAACTGAAGCCGCTACCTCCGGTAGTGGTAAAAAGAAGAAGAAGCCCAACGGCAAAAAGAAGCTGTCGGTCGGCGCACCAGCCGCTGCTGCTACCGTAGCTCCTGGTGGCCGGGGGCCACGCCCTGAGAAGCAGCCTCTTCCTTCATCAAAAGGCGACAACAACTCCAAAGCATGGTGTCCGATTCACAAGACAAACTGACACAGCTTGGAAGACTGCCGGGAGGTCCAGAACCTTGCCGAACGCTATAACAAGCGTCGGGAAGAAGCTCCTTTCCATCAAAGGGAAGGAAAACAAAAAGTCGACGAAGCTCCGGCCGAGGAGGAGCTAGGTTTCCAAGACCCCAAAAAGGTCTTGAAAGCCATTTACAACACTGTCGACGACGACTCCGACATCTCCGACAACGAGTGTCGGAAGACCCTGAATACCATCTATGGTGGTTCTTGGGACATCACCTCTCGCCGCATCCTCAAGACAATGCGGCGGGACATGGCGGTGGCAGCTCCCACTGCTAAAGCGAAGCCACATCAGAAGTGGATGGATACTCCCATCATTTGGATGCTTCGGACTGCCCCCAAAACATGATCGTGCTGGCCAATTCCCGTTGATGGTGTCACCCACCATTAATAATATTCAAATCCACTATGTAACGATGGACGGAGGTTTCGGGCTAAACCTCATAAGCTTCGAAGCTTTCGTTAAGCTTCAACTCCGGCCTTCGGACCTTCGTCCATCCCGACCTTTCTCTAGAGTAGGTCCAAGAACCATTACACCTCTCGGTTCCATCACACTCCTAGTGACCTTCGGGACCCGGGAGAACTACCGAACCGAGAAATTGGTCTTCGACATCGCGTAGATCAGTCTGCCGTTTAATGCCATTTTGGGCAGACCAGCTTTATACAAGTTCATGGCCGCAGCTCATTATGGATACTTGGTGTTGAAGATGCCAACACCAGCAGGTGTTCTCCGGATCCACGGAGATCACACTGTTGGAGTCACCGCTCTGGAAGAACTCTATGCGCTTACTACAGCGCAAGAGGAAGCCTCCGGTAAGGAGCCAGCTCCGAACCCCGCAAGCATTCGTCACAAAGGCTCTACCTCTGCACCTCGTGTGCAACCAAGCGGTGACACCGACGTTCCCTTCAAGGTCGTCCAAATCGGTTCTGATGCTGCTCAGACTACCCGTATATCGGGGGGTCTGAACAGCAAATAGGAACTCGCGCTCATCACTTTCCTCCGGGTTAATGTTAACGTGTTTGCCTGGCAACTATCACAAATGCCTGGGATCCCTAGGGAGGTGATTGAGCACAATCTGGAGATTTACCCAGATGCACGGCTAGTACACCAGAAGCCCCGAAAGCAATCAATCGAGCGACAAAATTTCATCCGACAAGAAATCAAGAAATTGCTCGAAGTTGGATTCATCCGGGATGTCTTCCATCCAAAATGGTTGGCAAACCCAATTGTTGTACCCAAGGCCGATGGGAAGCTTTGAATGTGTATCGACTACACCACCTTAAATAAGACATGTCCAAAGGATCCATTTCCACTACCTAGAATAGATCAGATAGTGGACTCCACCTCCGGGTGTGAGCTATTGTGTTTCTTAGATGCATATTTTGGATATCATCAAATCCAAATGTCTAAGGAAGATGAAGAACATACTGCCTTCATAACAGTAGATGGATTGTACTGTTATACTGACATGCCATTCAACCTTAAAAATGTTGCTTCAACATTTGTACGAGCTATGTACAAAACATTTGGAGAGCTAATTAGAGACTTGGTGGAGGTGTATGTCGATGACATCGTTGTGAAGATCAAAACCAAGGAGTCACTCCTTGACAACTTACAAGCCGTCTTCGACAAGCTGCGCACCACGCGCACCAAGCTGAACCCGAACAAGTGTGTCTTCAGGGTTAGCTCCGGAAAGCTTCTGGGTTTCTTGGTGACCCACCAAGGAATTGAAGCAAATCTGGCGAAGATCAAGTCCATAGAAGATATGCGGCCCCCAACCCGCATTAAAGATGTCCAGAAGCTAACTGGATGCCTAGCTGCGCTCAGCCGATTTATCTCAAGGCTGGAAGAATGGACGCTACCCTTCTTCAAACTCTTGAGGAACACCGAACCTTTTAATTGGTCTGAAGAAGCAGAAAAGGCGTTTAACGAGCTGAAGCAGCCCCTCACCACACTAGCGATATTGGTAGCTCCTAATCCTGGTGAGCCTTTACTACTTTACATTTTGGCAACTACCAAAGTTGTCAGCATGGTCCTGGTCGCGGAAAGACCAGAGCTACAACCAATCCAGGAGTCCAGACCCCTCCGATAGGGTCCGGAATCACCTGAAGACGTGACTGGGTCTCAGCTCCCACACACGGAACCTCAAAAAGAAATGCTAGGGGATCAACCTCATACGTCTGAGGAGGTTCACCTGGCTGACCAAGATGATCTGGATCCTCCTAGTCAGGTCCGGGTTGAAAAAGGAGTTTTGGACCCCTCCTAGAAGGTCCAAGAAGCACAGCCTGAAGGTCCGGAACCCTCCAGCAGGGTCCGGGTCGATGGAGAGGAAGCTCTGGGTCCTTCTGAAAGAGTCCGAACCATCCAACGCCCCGTGTACTTCTTCAGTGAAGTACTCCACGACGCCAAGACAAGATACATTGAGGTGCATAAATTGTTTTACGCAGTTCTTATTGCCTCAAGGAAGCTTTGTCACTACTTCCAAGCCCATAAAATATCAGTGGTAACTTCTTTTCCACTGTGTGCTATTTTGCATAATCCTAATTTTACCGGGAACATTGCAAAGTGGGCAACGGAATTGCCGAATTCGATCTAGAATTCGTGTCAAGACAAGCAATCAAAAGTCAAGCTTTGGCTGACTTTGTGGCGGAGTGTACCCCATCTCCATCAAACCCAGGGGGCCACAGTGAGCAGAAACCAGAACTCAAAGTTCCGGTATTCACCGAGCCTCACTGGACCCTCTACTTCGACGGATCCGTGCAAAAACAGGGGGCTGGAGCTGGAATCCTTCTCCTAGCTCCGACTGGGGAGAAGGTCAAGTACATGGTACACCTTGATTTCAAGGCAACCAACAATATGGAGGAGTATGAAGCTCTCATCTATGGACTCAAGGTGGCACTATCTTATGGTGTCAAACAGCTGTTGGTAAAGGGAGATTCACAACTCATCATCAAACAAGTGAAGGTGAATGTTCCTGCAACAATCCTCAATTAGCTGCTTATCACTTTGAAGTCTAGAGGCTCTGCAAGGACTTCGAAGTCCTGGATCTCCATCATGTTCAGCGTCTTCATAACGTTGAAGCCGACGAACTCTCGACGAAAGCCTCAACCGGAGCTTTGGCTCCTGACGGAATTTTCGTCCGGAGGTTGTCAAAACCAATAGCTCAGCCTGCCGAACTGAGTGAAGGGGGCAAGACCAACACCTCGAAGCTGGCAGTCCCGGTGGCCTCTGCTACCATGGCGTCCACCATGAGTCGTAGGTGCTGTCAGAAGCTCTGAGCAACCTAGCACGCAAGACTTAGAAGCTCAAATTAGCTCTGATGCATGGATCTCAGAGATCCGAAGCTACTTGAAAGACAATATCCTTCCTGAACACAATGTATATGCTGACCGGATTGTCAGATTGGCTAAAAGATACACGTTAGTAGAAGGGGATCTCTACCAACGCGGTGCCAACGGCATCCTAATGCGGTGCATTGCAAGGGAAGAAGACCGTGAGCTCCTCGCGGAGATCCATGGAGGTGAGTGCGGGAATCATGCTTCTTCTCGCACGCTGGTCGGTAAAGCCTTCCGGCATGGCTTTTACTGGCATACAACACTTCAGGATGCGGTTGAGTTAGTGAAAAAATGTGAAGCGTGTCAGTTCCATGTAAAACAGATTCACACACTGGCTCAATCGCTACAAATGATACCTCCTACATGGCCATTCGCTGTGTGGGGCATGGACATCTTGGGACCTTTCCCAAGAGCCGTCGGAGGTTACAAATTCCTGTATGTCACCATCGACAAGTTCACTAAGTGGCCGAAAGCAACTCCAGTTGTGACAATCAACAAGCAATCTGCAATCAAGTTCTTGAAATCCATTATATGCAGATTTGGAGTTCCCAACAAAGTCATAACTGACAATGGAACTCAATTTACAAGTGCTGCATTTCAAGAATATTGCGAAGACCTCGGCATTCAACTAAGCTACGCCTCAGTAGCTCATCCAGCAAGCAATGGCCAAGCCGAGAGAGAAAATGCAAAAATATTAAAGGGACTCATGACACACACGTACGAGCGCATAAAAAAGCATGGAGCCAACTGGATTGAAGAGCTTACGTCCACGTTATGGGCGAACAGGACAACCCTAAACCGGTCAACCGGGGAAACTTCATTCTTCCTGGTGTACAAAGCTAAAGCATTCCTTCCTCCGGAGATTACCTTGGGGTCCCTTCGGGTACAAACCTTTGACGAAGCCACGCAGGACCAGCTCCAGCGTGAAGAACTTGACCTCGTCGACGAGGGAAGGTGCCAAGCAGCTGTTTGAAATGCACGTTATCGCCAAGCGCTCAGGCGCTATCATAAAAGGCATGTGCGCGATCGACAGCTTGAAGAAGGCGACCTGGTTCTTCGGAAGATACTAACCCGTGAAGGGATGAACAAACTTTTCCCCAGCTGGGAGGGTCCCTTCCGAGTAATTAAAGTATCCTGACCAGGATGCGTTCGCTTGGCAACTGAGGATGTGATTCCACTCCCTAATCCTTGGAACATCGAGCACCTCCGTAAGTTTTATGCTTAGAACCACGAAGGTGAATCTGTAATTACACACAATGCATGTTGTAGAGTCATTATACAGAGATGGGCAAGTCCTCCGGGAGGGTCCAGGGAGTTCAAGTAACACTTGATACAATCACAGCACTAAAAGTGTAACTACTTGCTCTGGGCTAGTACAAGATGTATATCACATTTAGCATGGTCCAGCACCCTAAGTGTGTCCTTGTCTCCCTTGTAATCCGAACCTATAATGAAAGGCATTGTTGTGTGAAAACAGACTCCACGTGCATTTACTTTTTGTGCAAGGCTCAATATATCAAATTATTTTTACCCCGCTTGTCTATAATAAAGTTTTGCAAATCTTTTTGAGCTTTGTTCCAAGTAATTCACATGCATACAAGCCTTATTGATAGTCATTTCGGATCTTAACATTGCTACATAGTCTACTTGCCTGAATGCCAAGCCAACATAGGTCCGAAGTGTGCTATCGACTTAGCCTGGTCCTGCACCCTAAGTACGCCGCTCTACGTACACCACGACAGGCCTCAGTAGGGTGACTACTAAAAAGGCATGTAGATCTGGTAAGATTATATCAAAATGCTTGTTATCATGTTGAGTTTCTTCGGACCTAAAGTCCAAATAAGAACAATAAGTCACAACCAATTTATAGACAAGAGGACGAATTTTACTTTCTCTCTTGCCTTTAATGTGCAGGAAAAGCAAAAATTCATAGCGATGGTGGACGACGCCGGAGCTACTAAGCTTCGACATCCTCCAAGAGGGGTCCGCCATCAATGTTTAATATGTTCACAGTGGATGACGTCGAAGCTACCAAGCTCCGACCATCCCAGGAGGCCTGTCTTCGACACCTCAGAATTGAAGACTTCGGACCTAAAATCTACAAGTGTGAAGCATTCAAGATGTCAACATACTGCCACAACCTTTGGTACTTGTACACACTTCAATTGTACACATGTACCAGTGGGCCAACAAGATACGACACAGTATATTGAAGATAAAGTGGAATTCAAGACAGAAAGAAGGATTTCATTAATCAAAAGTATTGGATTATGGATTACAAAATTGGGGTTACAAGAGGCAAAAGGAGAAAAGTCCTAGCCACTGGAGGATCTAAGTCCTATGGAAAAACCAAGTAACCTTCTCAGCAGCTTCTTGGACACTAGCTCTGGCGGCATCCTCTTCCTCGGTGATGATTCTTTCAAAGACCTGATCAAGGGAGAATTGGGGGTCTCGGATTTTGTAACACGCCAATACATACTCGGCGACATTCTTAGCCAAGGATTTACCCTCCGTCTCCAGCTGATCAGCGATGACATTACCCATCGCGTCGAGTTTGCTGCCAACAGAGCCAAGTGCCACTAGCGTCTGGTCCAGCTCCTGCGCTGGGTCCTCCGGGCGTACTGGACTGAAACCAAGAGTCACAAGGGCCTTGTACACACGTCCCAAGAAGTACCATACCATCAAGGACTTAGTTGCCTTCGAGCTCCGCAACTCTTCCAGTGACCTCCGGGCGACCGCTAGCTCAGAACTATCCCGAGCAAGGCGTTCCACCACTTTGGCATGTTGCTGCATATTTTCATCAACATGCTTCTCGCGGTCGGTCAGCTCCGACTCCCGGAGGTGGATGCGGTTCCGCCTCTCCGCCAGGTCTTTCTCCCTGCCTCTCAATTTCCCCTCCCTAATGGCAACATCAGCTTCTCTTTTTGAGAGCTCCTTCCCCATCTTCCAATACTTCTTCCTTTCATCTCCACTCCACTGCTCAAACTTCTTTGAGCGATCCGCCAAATTCTGTTCACTTAGAGTCAACTTCTGGGTGACCTCCGCCTCCATCTTCATGACATCCTCCTGTTGCTCAAGGAGCTCCACCTCCCTCGTCTCCAAGTCCACCCGACGCTTTAGGAGAACCTCATTCAATTCAGTGAGTTTTTCGTGACACTCGTTAGCAGCATCACGCCTCTCCTTGGCTTGTGCAAGGATCTCCCTAGAGTTAGCATCGAGCGCCCGGATGACGGATTCCTTCTCCTCCATCAACTTGTCCCAGTATTCTAACCGGACCTTCTCCCTCTTAATCCACTCCTTCTGGTCAGCCAACCTCGTTTGGGCAAGCTTGGTCTCAAAATGGAGTCTGTTGTGCCAACGCCTCAAGGTGTGGCGCTCCTCCTCAAAGGCTTGGCTCTCATGATCAAAGGCAAGTTACACCTGTCAAAGACTTGAGCAGGCATTGTTTATGGACAACGCCAGAGGGATAGGCTTTGGACCTGCTGGAGTCATTTCTGCAGGCTCTAGAGGGTTTTCCATCACAAAAATAGGGTCCCACTCTACAAGAGAGGACCCTTGAACTTCTGGGGCACTGAGACCACTCTCAGGGAGCCCTTCAGCGGCAGCGAAAGAACCCACTAGGGGAACTTCCACCTCCAGAGCAGTCGAAGGCGCTGCTTCAGGGTCTTCAGTCGTCGGATCCGAAGGGGGAGGGCCTGTCGCCAATTCTTCAAGCTGCTCCGGCTCCAGCCCAGGCACCTCCGGGACAACTACCTCCAGAGCAGCAGCCGAGGCTTCATCCGGCACCCTTGCCGCAACTGGCCCAAACACTGACACATCACTTGCTTTCAGTGCAACAACCAGAGCTCCAACCATTTCCGGCCCAGCTGCCGGATCTTCAACATCATCTGGTCCAAGGGTAGGACCTTCAACCATTTCCGGCTCAGCCGCTGGACCTTCTACCATTTCCGGCTCAATAGTCGGGGCTTCAACTACCTCTGGCTCAGTAGCCAGGGCTTTGACAACTTTCGGCTCAAAAGCAGGAACTTCTGGCATCTCCGGTGCTAGAGCATCAGCCTCCATCACTATCGCCAGGGGTGTATCTTCGACTTCTTTCATGTGGTCCGATGCTACCACAGGAGCTTCGGGCGAGGACTCGCGAGTCCAAGCTCATGACAGCTGGCGCCGGAGCTGTCGCGACTTCTGCCTCTGCTTGATGAGGAGGCTCAGCGTTTGAAGCCGGAGCTTCGGCAAGTGCAGCCCCAACCGCTGCGACAGGCACTGAAGTTCCCGGCCCCTTCTTCGACACTCTAAAAATAAAGGGAAGAGAAGATTAAAACACGTCAAAAACAACACTAGCATTTCAGGTTGAGCAATCAATGCTTACCTAGGGATGCTACCACCCCAATCGCCTCGAAACCTCTTCTTCTGAGGCCCGGAGCTAGAGCCCACCAAGTATGGTGAGACAACTGCTTCAGACCTCAGTTGAGGACCACTCGCAAAAGCCGGAGTTCTTTTGGCCGGAGCTTCTCTTGGCCGGGAAGAACTCCCAGGCCTGGAGCTTTTAGCCGGCACTGAGGCCGGGGTCGACTGCCCGGAGCTAACGCCTCTTGAAGATGCTTGCACCGGGGTAGGGGTAGATGCAGAAGACCTCCCCCGTCGGGGAGAAGGAGCCGTGGTAAAAGGAGCAGGTCTGATGGACCTTCCGTCAGTGTGCTTTAACTTCCTACTTCCGGCTAGAGGTCTCATCTAGCTCTTTTCCCTTGCCCGTGTCGGTGTCTTCAGTCTTCCGACTCGGGGCGGAGGCAGGACCACCCTCGGAAGCTCCGGGATCACCAACCTGGTGGTTGGACGCCTTTCTACCTCACCAAGGTCGTCAAGCACCGGCATACTCCTTCGGAGCTCCCTACTGAACTGCGCCTCCATGTTCAGAGGGAGGAAAGCTGCTGGCGGAACTAAGTCATCGCCGTTGACATTTATCCCATGCTGGAATTTCTTGAGATGAAACTCCAAAGAGTCATCATCCAAGTTGGATTTCATACTGGTTTCAATTCGATCGTCATCCATCACGCTGTTGAGGGCCCACACGAGCTTCTTCCTCTTCTTCAACGGAGCCCATCTATTGACTAGGAAGTTGCAGAAGACCATCTGAGGAGTCACTCCACCTTCCACGCATTTGCGGATCCCTGTCAAGATGGGGTTGCAGGCGTCTGACAGCACCGGAACTACACTCCAAGTGTTGGTGTCAACATTGGGGAGACCTTCGGGCGGCTCCAACTTCTCGTGCTCCTCCGCCGCAATGATGATCCAATCTTTCTTCCAGTCATCCCACTTGCCGGAAGGAAACGACTTCAAGTATTTGAAGGGGCAATTCTTGCGCTTCACAAAATAGTAGAAGCCAAGAAGCTCACTCCCCTTGTCGGTGGTGCGGATGGTGAAGAAGGTGCAGAATAGCTCGACGCAGGGGGGAATACCCACCCACATCTCGTAAAAGTGGACAAACGTCGCCACAAGAAGAAGAGAATGGGGGACAAGGTGATACAACTGCAGACCATAAAAGTCTAGCAGCATCAAAATAAAAGAAGAGAAAGGTGGAATGAATCCCATCATGGCGTACGCTGTGAAGTACACCATATCGCCATTGCGCTCCTTCTTGAGCTTGCCAGCGCGGACCAAATGGTTGAAGGAGTCACTAGACAACCCCATGTAGGTCCGGACCTTCTTCAGATCATCATCGCTCTTGAGGCGGCTCTTGGGGAGACCCAACTCCATCGCGGCAAAGTGGAGCAAAGGAAGGGAAGTTAGGCGAAGTTTGGGAGGCTCTGAGCGCAAATATGATCGAAGGCGTAAAGAATCCTCAAACCGTGCGCACTTTCCCTCTTAAGTAAGCCTCCATGACGCTTGGATGGAAACCGCAGAAAGAATGAAGGCACTATTCAAAAGTCTACCCCGTCAATGACGAGTGGGCCTGGGGCCACCCCGACGAAGAGATTGAGGTTCTTACCCAAGGCGAACCGTTGTCATGATGGGCGGCGGGAAACCCGATGGCGGCACCCTGACAAGGCGCTCGAAATCGATACAGTTTTTGTATTTGGAACCGACGACCTTCAATTGCGTGAGATCCTTACTCAAAGATCTCATCCGCCACATTCATAACAAGCCACACGTCAATGGTTTACTCCCAGACCATCGCTCCAACAGCATATTAGAAGACTCTTGAAATTGAAGTGCAGGAATCCAAAAAGGCCCCACCTCCGGTAGAATAACTTAACCCAAAGGGTTTCTTCCAGATGTGGGCTCGGGGGGCACTGTCGGTACCCAGCATACCGGGTACCCATTAGTACCGCGAAGAGTACAAGGGAGTTCTACATACCAGAGTTGAAGGTCTCCTCGGACCCCACATGTCACATTGCACTGGACCCGCTCCCCTCATATGGGTAGCTCCTGGGTCAACACGTGTAAAGGAAAACCGGAACTAAGCTCCCAACAAAGGAAATCTTCGGTGCCAACACGTGTACAATAGTCACGCAGCTAACCCCAGCAGAGAGGAGCTTCGGTGCCAACACGTGTACAGTAGCCCCGGACCTAACCTCTCGTAAGGGAAAGCTCAGGAGCTTACACGTATGGAGCCTCCGGACCTTCATCGACGCATACACTGGCAGATCTCCTTTAGCATGAGCCATCAAGCGTGATTAAAGCGGCAGTTACAAGATGTAATTATGTGTCGTTAATGCTATATTAACAACACGTGCTCAAAGCACAGTTAATAGGGGTAACGCGGCTATTAAGGCACATTATCACACTATTAATCATGCTTAATACTCTTTAAACAGTGTATCAGGCCATTAAATACACTAGGGTCACATGTTGGGCCAGGCAAGCTTTGTAATGGTCAGTCCTTAGAACTATAAAAGGGTTGTACCGCACGAACTCAGGGGACATTCGATCTGATCCCAGCTGACCAGCTCACAATACAACAACACAAACCCCGTGGAGTAGGGTGTTACACCCAGGCGGCCCAAACCACGTAAATCTCGGTGTAATCATCTTGATCTTGATCTCTGCGTACCCCAACCATAAAAGAACCTCCGCGGGCTTCTTCTTAGTAGGTCCGGGGGAAGTGTCGTATCGAACACTTCGACAGTAGTTAATTTTTGAACTACAAAGAGATAAGCTTTTTGGGACAGGGGAAGTGTCGATACCCTGCGTACCAGGTATCCCTTCGCACCAGAAGAAGATACGTCGAGTTCCACCTTTAGTATTGTGAACTTCTGGAGGCAACACGTGTCCTGTAGTGCCGGACCACCCTCCCTCCTTAGGGTGGCTACGGTGCTGCCATGTGTCCCGCAATGCTGGACCTGCCTTCCTCCTTAGGGTTGCTTCGCTGCTGCCACGTGTCCCACAGTGGCAGACCTGCCTCCCTTCTTAGGGTGGCTCCAGTGCTGTCACGTGTCCGAGATGTCGGGCCTGCATCCCCAATAGGGGAAGCTCCGGTGCTATCACGTGTCTAGTAGCTCCAGACCTGCCTTCCTGCAGAGGAAAGCTCCAGAGCTACCACGTGTCACACGTCCGGATCTATGTCTACAACAGAAATATATCGGGATCTCCAACAGAACGGTCATTCAAGGGTTATCAATAAGCCATTATAAGACCTAGTTAACATGTCATTAATGTCATATTAATGATGCATGATCAGAGGACTATCAAGATCGGTAATGCTATCGTTAAGACACATTATCACATAATTAACTACCCTTAACACTCGTAGATCATTTATAGGACGGTTATTATAGCTGGGGCCACCTATCGGGCCACAGCGTATACTATAACAGCCAGTCCTTAGGATATAAAAGGGTTGTGTTGTTGTAACACCCTCATTTTCATGCATCATGCCTTGCATGCACTCATATACATGTTTAACATTAACCCACATAAAGAGGAACGAGTTTAAAATTGATTTGGAGCATTTAAAATTGATTTGGAACAAAACTGCACTTAAAATGCAGGAAAGTGCGGACTAGTCCGATTTTATTGAGAACTAGTCCGATTTATCTCTGACTAAAAACGGACTTGTCCATTTTTGCTGCGGACTAGTCCGATTTTGCCTCTGGAAACCTTCGGACTTGTCTGATTTTGTGCGAACTAGTCCGATATTCCAAGAATCCTTAAAAATTTGCTAAGTCCCTGAAGTTTTCTGGACTAGTCCGCAAGAGCAAGGCAAGTGTCCTTGAAGCATATTGATCCTGTTTTTAAAATAAATGTTTTGTTTGCAAACTGCATGCTTGTGTCAAATTGATGGCAAACCCTATGGTAGGAAGTTTACTAGAATTGTTAAACCACCCTTGTCACCTGGAATTATGGTAGAGAGTCGGGATGGGCTTTTTACCTTTTTGCTTCGATTAATCAACTGGGATGGGAAAACAACTATACCACTCAATTTAATTATTCATGGGTGAGATTATGGTTAATGTGAACTGGTCAATATGATATG
Organism: Tuctoria greenei; assembly: GCA_036927565.1. Taxonomy (NCBI): domain Eukaryota; kingdom Viridiplantae; phylum Streptophyta; class Magnoliopsida; order Poales; family Poaceae; genus Tuctoria; species Tuctoria greenei. Next base: position 143,742,342 of record JAYESD010000011.1, read on the forward strand.
GTAATGGGTGATCTAAGGCCCCCTTTGGCAGAGCTTCACGAAGCTGATTCTCAGGCAGAATTAGGGAAGCTGTGCCAAACACTATTTTTAGAAGAAGTGATTCTTGGCTGATTTTGTGAAGTGATTCGCTGAAATGAACTAAGGGGCTGGAAGCTGAAAAAAGTAGCTTCTCCTGATTCTGTGAAGTGATTCTCTATCCTAATTCTAAGAGTTTATTCTATAAAATCATAGAGAATCATTTTTAGCCACAGAATCACTTCACCAGAAAATCAGAAGTGAATCCAGAGAATCAGCTTTGTGGAGCTGTGCCAAACGGGGCCTAAGCAAGCTTGGTATGTGGATGGGTTGGATGATATGGTGGTTTGCTTGCTTTAGATCTAAGGACCAGTTCATGCGAGAATAGGCCAGGACTACAGTGCCACCACGAGGCCAAGTATGGGTGCGGCGTAGCTGATTAATTAGGGTTGCCAGTGCTATTTGGACCATTTTGGATGCTCGGGGAAGGGGTAGTCGGATTGGGTTTGTTGATGATTGGTGGGACTACCCTGGGATCCGAATGGCTCAAGAGGGGGCCCTTGGTTGAAGATGTGCTATGTAGGAGACATCACCACCGGTGAAACCTCAGTGGGGTCTAAATAGGCTAGTAATCCCTTTGTAAAGGCTATTTTGTGATCTCTTGGCCACACACCGACGGAAGTGTGAGACGGCATAATAGAGGTTCTAGTCATCGAAAGGTGATAAAATCACGAACACGTGGGTAAAGTGGTACAAACTCTGCAGTGTCTAATAAAACTATCATGATAGCCGTGCTCCCGGTTATGAGCACCTGGACAACTTCCATGATTAGAGAGAACTCAGTATTGGGATGGTTATGGTTGGTATTATGGTTATGGTTGGTTATGGATTAATTTCTGGTATTGAATATGGTTATTGGCAAATGGTGAAATCTGGAATTGTTGATGAGGATGGTGAATTATGGACTGGTATTATGATATTACTTATGATTATGATGGGTTTGATTCATATACATATAATATATTGTTTTCAAATGTTTTTAATGTACTTTTCAGCACTTAGCCATTATTATTGTCATCATTTGAATCAACCGCATGTCATACTTTCCACACTTGCTGAGTATGACATGTACTCACTCTTGCAATCTCCCACCAACAGTTGCAGGTCAGGATTGGGAGTTTAATGGTGATAATGCGGAGTTCTAGGCCGTGTCTACCGTCAGCTTGCCTGTGGTGTTGATTGGAGCTGCGCTATACCCTATTGCTTATGTTGCTTAGCTGTTTAGTTTGCTTATTTAGCTTATTTTCGTTGTATTAGTTGAACTTGTCATTAATATTCATTAGAGGTTGTATTCGATGATAATATGGTTTGTGTAATAAAACTTGGTTAATTAATCTTGTCTTGTGGTAATTTTCTGTATACTCTTTTGTGAATGCACTCGTGTATGTGTGTTGAATATCCTGGGCACACATATGTGTTAGCTTGGTTCTTTTTCGGAACCGGGTGTCAAATATTGGTATCAGAGCCATAGGTTGACCGTAGGATGCATCCTAGATAGAATGGACACTTTAGAGCACATAGGAGCACTCAGAAATCGATGTGTTTTTTCTTGGAGTGCTGTTTGCTATATATATTGCTTGCTTGTGTGCTTAATAGAGGATTTTGGGATGCTTTAGCATTGCCATGTCCACCTAGGCTAGTGTAGCTAGCTGTTTAGTTTCATATCCCTTGATGCATATAGTTGGGGACGTTTTCTAATTCTTACCTATTGCATTTCTCCAGATAGTGAGGACTCGCAACCAGAGGGATGACAATGATGAGGAGGAGAACAATGGAGTGCCTCAGAACAATATTGGACAAGGATATACTCAGGGAGCTATCAATATTGAGCAGCTACTGGCTATGCAAAACCAGCACATGCATACCATGATACAGACTATGGGACAGCTACAGGCTGGCAATAACGTCAACAATCATCCCCACATGCCTCCACCACCACCCCCACCTCCTCATAACCGGTTGGGAGAGTTTATGAGGACTAGGCCGCTGACCTTTGCTCAAGCTACTGACCCTATGGATGCGGATGATTGGCTCAAGTCCGTGGAGAAGAAACTTGCTATTGTCCAATGCAGTCATCGGGAGAAGGTCTTATTTGCTTCTCATCAACTAGTTGGAGCAACTGCAGATTGGTGGGATGCTTATTGCAATGCTCATGAGAATCAAGAGAGGATCACTTGGGCGGAATTCAAGGAGAACTTCCGTTCTCATTATGTGCCCGAGGGTGTTATGATCTTGAAGAGGCAAGAATTTGAGAATTTAAGGCAAGGAAGATCAAGCGTGAGTGAATATCTCAATAAGTTCACTCAACTCTCAAGGTATGTGCCGGAGGATGTGAGCCGGATAGCCAGAAGCAATATTTGTCCATGAGAGGCCTCAATAATGAGATCCAAGTGCAATTGCTCAACTGTGATTACGCCAACTTTTAGAAACTTGTGGACAAAGCAATTGTGGTTGAGAACAAGATTCCTAAGATGGAGCAAGACAATAAGAGAAAGGCACCATATCAAGGACAACAACAAGGAAGTAATGTGCGCCCTCGCTTTGCGCCTCCTAATGCGCCATATTACAACTCTTCTATTCCTACTCAACACCCTGGATTTTCACCGTGCCCAACTCAGTTTTTGCAGCAGCGCCCTGTCGTGCAAGCACCTAGGCTTCCAATGTCTTATGAACCTCGTGCTAATTTTCCTGGTGCAAATGTTCAAAACCAAGCTCGTTCCAATAATTCTGGTGGAGTTAAGAAGTGTTATACTTGTGGAGAAGCTGGACACTTTGCGCATCAACGTCCTAAGTCAGGCCTTGGTCAAGGAAGCAATGCGCCGAGGCAAAACCCAAGACCCAATGGAGGACAGCCACAAGGGAACCGTGGACAGCAAAATTTTGCCCGTGGCAACGTGAACAATGTCTCTACGGAGGATTCTCAACAAGCGGATGACGTGGTCATTGGTATGTTTCTCACCAACTCCAACCTCACGACTATGTTATTTGATTCTGGAGCATCGCATTCATTTATTGCATCGAAGTATGTTGCCAAGTATAGTTTGCCTATCTCTCATATGAAGTTTACTCTATTGGTTAAGTCTCCTGGAGGAGAGATGAGGACAAATATAGTATGTCCAAAAGTAAGCCTTAGAATAAGGGGGGTAGACTTCTTCGCCAACCTCATTGTTTTGGATTCTCAAGGACTGGACATTATACTTGGTATGGACTGGTTGAGGAAGCACAATGGAGTTATTGAGTGTGCCATGAAGACGGTGAAGTTGACCAATGAGGAAGGGCTCACTGTAGAATTTGAAGCATCTCAAACCACACCGAAGCAATTGGAGCTGAATCATATGGATGGTGCCGCAATTGAGGAGATTCCGGTGGTGTGTGAATTTTTGGATATTTTTCCGGACGAATTGCCAGGTGTCGGTACCCTAAAAACCATACACCCCTGAGGTTACAAAGATCTCAAGGGAAGGACATCAACTCAAATTGAAGACCCTCGGGGGCCCACTCGCCAGACGTGACCGGACCCGCTTCTCCAACATGGTTAACCTCTAGGTTGCCACGTGTACTGTCAGCCCAGAGCTATTACCCGCAAGGGTGAAGCTCCGGGCCAAGTACTGAAACGGCACCTCCGGAGGTAGCCCCCGACCGAGAGAAGCTCCGGACATGACACGTGCCAGGTCACCCCGGAGCTTCCCGCTTCTCCCAAGCAAGCTCCGGAGCTGCCACGTGTCCACACGACGGAGCTAGATGCTTAAAGCCCCCGGGAGACGTTGTAACGGCTCCGGATCTCCAAAGGACAGCCGCAGACTTCAAGATCCGATTAATTACCATTAATTCCACGTTAATGATAATTAATCGGACAACCTTAACACCTGTAACGGCACTGTCGGAGCCATTACAGGGTTATTAACAACAATTAATCTCGTGTATCAATACTAATAACCGCCAGGGCCACATGTCGGGCCAGGCTGACTTGTAACGGTTGGTCCTTGTACTATAAAAGGACAAACCGACGATACACGGGGGAAGACTCGGAAGCTCACAAGTTAATACAACTTACACACACCCGTGGAGTAGGGTATTACGCTCAGGCGGCCCGAACCACGTAAACCACCGTGTCACTCGTGTCCAAATCGCATTTCACTCTCTTAGATCTCCGCGCGCCCAGACCGAACCACAAACTCCTTCAAACACTTTTCATAGTGTTAGGGGATCTGCTGACTCCAACAGTCGACAGTTGGCGCGCCAGGTAGGGGTGCCTGAGATCTTCAAGAATGGTGAATTCTGCAGCTGGATCATCCAACGGGCAACCTGCTGCTCAGACTGTCGGAGGCAATCCCTCCAACATGCAACCACCGGCAGGAGCCTCAGTTCCAGCGGGAGTCACACTCCCACCACCACCATCTTCTCCGGCAAGACATGTCGAGCGACATGATGGTGCACCGGCGTCACATTCTGCGCCGGCAAGTCGTGACAACCCAGAACACGCGCTCCATGCAGCGCGTGCTCTCCTTCAGCGACCACCACCTCCGGATGCATCTCAAGGTGCCATGGAGCAATGGAGAGCTGATATTGAGCATTTGGTCGCAGTAGCGGCCGAACGCCTCAACAATCAGGGTCCACCTCCTTCAGGGCGGGCCCCGTCGCAGCGACGAACGTTGTCTGGAAGACTTGGTCCACATGTCTCCAACAACCGGAGAAGAGCTGCGTCACAGCAAGTGACGTCGTTGCCCTCTGGGGCACGACGTGCCCATACTGCATCTCGGCTTTCGACACACGACCTCCGAGCGGAGCTTGATCGCCGATACCGCCAACAGGATGGTCGTGTCCACATCGAGCGAGCTCGAGAAAGACGAGATGCTCAAGATCTTTCTACTCTGGAAGGAGTAGGAGGAGGCTGTTCCGCCCTAGCCATGCACCTGCGCATGGTTAGATGGCCACAGAAGTTCCGGCCACACTTGCCGGAAAAATTCGACGGGACTGTCAATCCCGTAGAATTTCTACAGATATACTCCACTGCGATCCTAGCAGCTGGAGGAAATGAGGCTGTAATGGCCAATTACTTTCCAGTGGCCTTAACTGGGACTGCTAGGTCCTGGTTTATGAGCCTTCCGCCCAACTCTATCGACAGTTGGGAGGAGCTATGCCGCCAGTTCACCGCCAATTTCGGGAGTTCATACACCCGTCCGGGCACCGAACTGGACCTTTTTGCGGTCGTGCAAAAAGGAGGAGAATCTTTGCGGTCATTCATCCAGAGATTCTCTCAGGTACGTAACACAATCCCTTCTATCTCAAGCGCTTCTGTCATTGTAGCATTCAGACAGGGTGTACGAGACAAGAAGATGTTGGAGAAACTGGCGATCAAAGAGATCACCAGTGTCACGGAGCTCTTCAGCCTGGCTGACAAATGTGCCAGAGCTGCGGAGGGCCGTGAAATGCACTCCAAACCAGCCTTGGAGGATCATAAAAAATCCTCCAAAGAAGAAGCCGCTACCTCCGGGAGTGGCAAGAAGAAAAAGAAGACCAACAGCAAGAAGAAGCCGTCGGCCGGCACATCCAACGTTGCAGCCACTGCAACTCCTGGTGGCCGGGGGCCACGCCCCGAGAAGCGACCTCGACCGTCTTCCGAAGATGGTGGCAAATCCAAGATGTGGTGTCCCATTCACAAAACGGGCAGCCACAGGCTGGAGGACTGCCGGGAGGTCCAAAACCTTGCCGAGCGCTACCACAAGCGCCGGGAAGGGTCTCCCTTCCGTCAGAGGGAGGGAAAACAAAAGGTCGATGAAGCTCCGGCTGAAGAGGAGTTAGGGTTTCAAGACCCCAAAAAGGTCTTGAAAGCCGTCTACACCTCCGTCGACGATGATTCCGACGTCTCCGACAACGAACGTCGAAAAACCATGAACACCATCTTTGGTGGATCATGGGACATCACCTCTCGTCGCGTCATTAAGACCATGCGACGGGATATGGCTGCTGTAGCTCCTACAGCTAGACCGGAGCCACATCGAAAGTGGATGGACACACCCATCACTTTTGATGCTTCGGACTGTCCTCAAAGCATGGTCGGAGCTGGCCAGCTGCCCTTGATGGTATCTCCCACCATCAACAACATCCAGCTCCATCATGTCCTGGTAGATGGAGGTTCGGGGCTTAATCTCATCAGCTTCGAAGCTTTCACTAAGCTTCAGCTTCGACCTTCAGACCTCCAGCCCTCTCGACCTTTCTCCGGAGTAGGTCCGGGGGCCATAACCCCACTCGGAGCTATCACTCTCCCTGTTACCTTCGGGACCCGGGAGAAGTATCGCACCGAAAAGTTGGTCTTCGACGTCGCTCAGATCAACTTACCATTCAACGCCATTTTGGGTAGACCTGCCCTGTACAAATTCATGGCAGCTGCTCATTATGGATACCTGGTGTTGAAGATGCCGACACCAGTAGGCGTTCTCCGGATCCGTGGAGATCGCACTGCCGGAGTAACTGCTCTGGAAGAACTCCATGCACTCACCACAGCGCAAGAGGAGGATTCCAGACAGAAGCAAGCTCCACAACCTCCGAGCATTCGTCAACGAGGCTCGACCTCTGCACCCCGTGTGCAGCCAAGCGGCGACACCGACATTCCCGTCAAAGTCGTCCAAATTGGTTCCGATGTCACTCAAACTACCCGCATATCGGGTGGCTTGAACGAAAAATAGGAACTCGCGCTCATCACTTTCCTCCGGGCTAATGTTGACGTGTTTGCCTGGCAACCGTCACAAATGCCTGGGATCCCCAGGGAAGTGATTGAGCACAATCTGAAGATTTACCCCGACGCTCGGCCTGTACACCAGAAACCTCGAAAGCAATCTGTAGAGCGACAGAACTTCATCCGACAAGAAGTGAAGAAGTTGCTCGAAGCCGGATTCATCCGAGAAGTCTACCATCCAAAATGGCTGGCAAACCCAGTCATTGTGCCTAAGGCCGGCGGGAAACTTCGGATGTGCATCGACTACACCACACTGAATAAGGCATGTCCAAAAGATCCATTCCCACTACCTAGAATAGACCAGATAGTGGATTCCACCTCTGGGTGTGAGTTGCTGTGTTTTCTAGACGCATATTCAGGATATCATCAAATCCGGATGTCTAGGGAAGATGAAGAACATACTTCATTCATCACAGTGGATGGATTGTATTGTTACACAGCCATGCCTTTTGGTCTCAAGAATGCAGCTTCAACTTTTGTACGAGCAATGTACAAAACTTTCGAAGAACTCATCAGAGACATAGTGGAGGTGTACGTTGATGACATTGTGGTCAAAGTCAAAAACAAGGAGTCCCTCTTGGATACCTTGCAGGCTGTCTTCGACAAGCTGCGGGCCACCCGCACGAAGCTAAACCCAGACAAGTGCGTCTTCGGGGTTAGTTCCGGAAAGCTTCTTGGTTTCCTGGTAAGTCACCGGGGTATAGAGGCTAATCCGGCGAAGATAAAAGCCATCGAAGACATGCGGCCACCAACCCGCATCAAAGACGTCCAAAAATTAACTGGATGTCTAGCAGCCCTCAGTCAATTCATTTCAAGACTGGCGGAAAGGGCACTTCCCTTCTTCAAGTTACTGAGGAAGTCCGGACCATTCCAATGGTCTGAAGAGGCAGAGAAGGCATTCCAGGAGCTGAAACAGTTCCTCACCACTCTACCAGTCTTGGTAGCTCCGAACCCTGGTGAGCCTTTATTGCTTTATATTTCAGCAGCTGATGAAGTCGTCAGTATGGTTCTGGTTGCGGAGAGACCGGAACTACCCAATACTCAGGAATCCAGATCCCTTCGGGAAGATCCGGAGGTTCCCGAAAGCAGGTCTGGGTCCCAGCTCCCAGACTTGAATCCTCAAGAAGCCACTTCAGAGGACCCGGATCCTTCTGATAGGATCCAGGTCATTCCTGAAGAAGCTCCGGGTTCCTCCACCCAGAACCCGGAGGTCCCCGAATATAGTTTGGACCCCTCCGACAGGGTCAGGATCAATGGAGAGGAAGCTCCGGACCCCTCCGGGAGGGTCCGGACCATTCAACGCCCAGTATACTTCATCAGTGAAGTGTTACATGATGCCAAGACTCGATACCTAGAGATACATAAGCTGCTCTACGCAGTTCTTATTGCCTCAAGGAAGCTTCGACACTATTTCCAAGCTCACAAAGTCTCGGTGGTAACCTCATATCCACTTCGAGCGATTCTGCATAATCCCAATTCAACTGGGAATATAGCGAAGTGGGCAGCGGAACTGGCTGAATTCGACCTCGAATTCATTCCAAGACAAGCAATCAAGAGTCAAGCGTTGGCAGATTTCGTGGCAGAATGGACTCCCTCTCCATTAAACTCTGAGGGCCCCAACGAGCAGAAGAAGGAACCACAAGTTCCGACCTTCACTAAGCCTCACTGGACCCTTTACTTCGACGGCTCCATGCAGAAGCAGGGAGCCGGAGCTGGAATCCTTCTCCTCACACCAACCGGGGAGAAGGTAAGATACATGGTGCACCTTGATTTCAAGGCAACCAACAACATGGCGGAGTACGAAGCACTCATATATGGATTAAAGGTGGCACTATCCTTTGGTGTCAAGCAGTTGCTGGTCAAAGGAGATTCACAACTTGTTATCAAACAGGTGAAGGGTGAATGCTCCTGCAATAATCTCCAGCTGGCTGCTTATCTCCTTGAAGTCCAGAGGCTTCAGAAGGACTTCGAGATCCTAGACCTTCACCATGTTCAACGTGCTCACAACGTTGAAGCTGACGAACTCTCGACCAAGGCGTCAACCGGAGCTCCGGTTCCAGACGGAACCTTTGTCCGGAGGATGTCAAAACCCACAGTTCAGCCTGCCGAGCTGAACGAAGGGGGTGAGATCAGCATCCCGAAGCTGACGGTCCCGATGGCCCTGTTACCATGGCAGCCATCAAGGGTCGTAGGTGCTGCCGGAAGCTCCGAGCAACCCAGCACGCAAGACTCAAATGCTCAAGTCAGTTCCGATGCATGGATCTCGGAGATCCGGAATTACTTGAAAGACAACATCCTTCCTGACGATGATGTATCCGCTGACCGGGTAGTCAGATTGGCTAAAAGATACACGTTGGTAGAAGGGGATCTCTACCGGCGCGGTGCCAACGGCATCCTAATGCGGTGCTTCACAAGGGAAGAAGGCTGCGAGCTCCTCGCGGAAATCCATGGAGGCGAGTGTGGGAACCACGCGTCTTCCCGCACGCTGGTCGGAAAAGCCTTTCGGCACGGCTTCTACTGGCCTACAGCGCTCCAGGATGCTACTGAGCTAGTGAAGAAATGCAAAGCATGCCAATTTCATGCAAAGCAAATTCATACACCTGCTCAGCCCTTACAAATGATACCTCCTACGTGGCCTTTCGCCGTGTGGGGGATGGACATCTTGGGACCCTTCCCAAGAGCCGTCGGAGGTTACAAGTTCCTGTATGTCGCCATCGACAAGTTCACCAAGTGGCCGGAAGCTACTCCTGTTGTGACGATCAACAAACAATCTGCAATCAATTTTCTACAATCTATCGTGAGCAGATTCGGAGTCCCAAACAAGATCATCACTGATAATGGGACTCAGTTCACAAGCTCCGCATTTCAAGGATATTGCGAAGACCTCGGCATACAAGTTTGCTACGCCTCCGTAGCTCATCCTGCCAGCAATGGGCAAGCCGAGAGAGCAAACGCAGAGATCCTTAAAGGACTAAAAACGCGAACCTATGAGCGTTTGAAAAAACACGGAGCTAATTGGATCGAAGAGCTTCCGCCCACTCTATGGGCTAACAGGACTTCTCCAAGTCGGGCAACCGGAGAAACACCCTTCTTCCTGGTGTACGGAGCAGAAGCGATCCTTCCTCCGGAAATCACCTTGGGTTCCTTCCGAGTCCGGACCTTCGACGAAGCCTCGCAGGACCAGTTCCGGCGTGAAGACCTAGACCTCCTCGAGGAGGGAAGGTGCCAAGCAGCTGTTCGGAACGCCCGATACCGCCAAGCTTTACGGCGCTATCATCAGCGGCATGTACACAACCGACAGCTCGAGGAAGGCGATCTGGTGCTACGGAGAATACTATCCAGAGAAGGGCAAAACAAACTCTCCCTCGGCTGGGAAGGGCCCTTCCGAGTGATCAAAGTATCCCGTCCCGGAAGCGTTCGCTTGGCCGCCGAGGATGGGACACCTCTCCCAAACCCTTGGAACATCGAGCACCTCCGTAAGTTCTACACTTAATTCCACGGAGGTGAGTCTTAAGTAACTTGAAGTGTATGTTATAGAGTCATTGTACAGAGTCGGGTAGTTCCTCCGGGAGAGCAGCCGGACCTTTCCCGAAAGGTTTGGAAAGCTCATGCAACACTTGATACAGTCTCCAGACTAGAAGTGTAGCTAATTACCCTGGGTGAAACGAGAAACCAAACACACTTAGCCTGGTTCCGTACCCTAAGAGTGTACTTGTTTCATCTGTACCCCGGACCTATAATGAAAGACATCTTCATGTGAAATAGACTCCACGTGCATTCATTTTTGCATAAGGCTCGACATTTTTATTTTTCTCTTTCTTGTCTATAACAGAAACGTGCAATTCTTAAGAAGTTCTAGTTTAACCGGTTTATGTACAATTTGAGTTGAATTGTCAGATTTTTTAGATTTAAATATCGTCTGTGGCCAACTCGCCTGAAAGCCGCCAAGCCATTCTAGGGCTGGAGTGCGCTATCGACTTAGCCTGGTCAAGCACCCTAAGTACGCCACTCTACCTACACCCAGGCAGGCCAAAGTAAGGTGGGTCCATGGACAATTGGATCTAAAAGAAAAGACAATTCATCCAATTATACTAAAAATCGTGTTCAACTTGAAATTCTCTTGAGAACCGTAAGCCGCGACGAAGTTATAGATAAGGAACGAATTTTACTGTTTTTCTTGGCTTAAGTGTGCAGGAAAAATAAACCCAATATTGATGGAGAAAAACCGGGGGTAACCAAGCTCCGACTCCCATCGGCATTAACTTAAAGATGGTGAGAAGATTCTATCATTAGAGTCTGTTGCCAGCCAGGCGTGGCAAGGGTCATTGCCGGAGCTACTAAGCTCCGACACCTTGAAGTATTAACTACCGACACTCAACGTGTTGGTAGAGGCTCCTGCCGGAGCTACTAAGCTCCGACGATGGACAGTGCCGGAGCTTCTAAGCTCCGACGACTTCAAGGGACCTTCACTATCGAAAACTTCGGACCTAAACTATACGAGTTCGAAGCAAATCTGTCTTCAACAAAAATCAACATCCTTTTGGTACATGTCCACAATCAAATTGTGCACATCTACCAGGGGGCCAAGTGAAGACAAAGATGTTGAAGACAAAAAATGAAATTCACGAAAAATTGGGGATTTCATTTCATTGGAAGACCAGAGATTACATCTGGGGACAAAGGATTACAAAATTGAGGAAGAAGAGAAAATACAAATAAAGGCTAAGAAAGATAGTCCTAGACCCTATGGAAGAACTCAGCGACCTTCTGGGCGACCTCCGACACGCTGGCTCGGGTAGCTTCGCCTTCTCCTTCAACGGGGCCTTCAAGCACCGGGTCCAGAGGGAATCGAGGGTTCCGGCTAGTGTAACACGTCAACACATACTCTGTGACGTTTCTAGCCAGGGATTGCCCCTCGACCTCAAGCTGGTCTGCGATGACGTCGCCCACCTTGGAGAGCTTGCCACCCGCGGCGTTTAACGCCTGCAATGCAAGGTCCGGCTCCGGCTCCGGATCATCCGGAAGCACGGGGCTGAAACCCAACGGCGCTAGCGCATCGTCGGCCTTACTCAGGAACTCCCAAATTTGCAGGGAGTCCGTCTTTCTCAGGCCCTTCATCTCTTCCAAGGACCTCCGGGTCGCCGCCAGCTCCGAGTTCTCGCGGGAGAGGCGCTCAACTTCTTTGGCGTTTTGCTGAATTTTCGCAGCAACCCGCTTTTCGAGTCTCCCGAGCTCCTCCTCCCGGAGGTGGATCTTGTTCCGACGGTCGACCAGGTCTTTCTCCCTAGCCTCTATTTTCTTCTCCCGGGCGATGAGGGCACACTCATACTCGTAGAGTTCCTGCCCTCGCACCCAGGTCTTCTCCTCCTCCTCGAGGCAGCTGTCGACTGTTGGAGTCGGCAGATCCCCTAACACTATGAAAAGTGTTTGAAGGAGTTTGTGGTTCGGTCTGGGCGCACGGAGATCTAAGAAAGTGAAACGCGATTGGACACGAGTGACACAGTTGTTTACGTGGTTCGGGCCGCCTGAGCGTAATACCCTACTCCACGGGTGTGTGTGTGTTGTATTAACTTGTGAGCTTCAGAGTGTTCGAGAGTTCTCTTCTGTGTATCGTCGGTTTGTCCTTTTATAGTACAAGGACCAACCGTTACAAGTCAGCCTGGCCCGACATGTGGCCCTGGCGGTTATTAGTATTGATACACGAGATTAATTGTTGTTAATAGCCCTGTAACGGCTCCGACAGTGCCGTTACAGGTGTTAAGGCTGTCCGATTAATTATCATTAACGTGGAATTAATGGTAATTAATCGGATCTTGAAGTCTGCGGCTGTCCTTTGGAGATCCGGAGCCGTTACAACGTCTCCCGGGGGCTCTAAGCATCTAGCTCCGTCGTGTGGACACGTGGCAGCTCCGGAGCTTGCTTGGGAGAAGCGGGAAGCTCCGGGGTGACCTGGCACGTGTCATGTCCGGAGCTTCTCTCGGTCGGGGGCTACCTCCGGAGGTGCCGTTTCAGTACTTGGCCCGGAGCTTCACCCTTGCGGGTAATAGCTCTGGGCTGACAGTACACGTGGCAACCTAGAGGTTAACCATGTTGGAGAAGCGGGTCCAGTCACGTCTGGCGAGTGGGCCCCCGTGGGTCTTCAATTTGAGTTGATGTCCTTCCCTTGAGATCTTTGTAACCTCAGGGGGTGTATGGTTTTTAGGGTACCGACAGTGGCCCCCTGGACCTACCTCCGGGGAAGGCCAACGGGATGAAGTCGTTCCGCCGGAGGTGGGTCCATACTTGTGACTCTTGAACTGGGTCTTCAAGAGTCTTCGGAGGTGCCTTTGGCGGGGCTTTATGGTTGAGTCCCGACGCGTGGCGCACCTCAGGCGGCAGATAAGATCTTTGACGTGCGGATCTCTCGCAATTGAAGGTCGTCGGTTCCCGATACGAAAACCGTATCGGTTCCGCGCGCCTTGTCAGTCCGCCGCCTTTGGGTTTCCCGCCTCGTGATGACAACTGTTCGCCTGGGTAAGAGCCTCGACTTGATCGTCAGGGTGGTCCCGGGCCCTCTTGTCATCGGCTGGGTTGAATTTTTGAGTAGTATGCTTAACTCCCCTGCAGTTTCCATCCAAGTGTTGCGAGGGCTTACTTAAGAAGGAAAGCGCACCGTCGGGAGTTCTTTACGCTTTCCATCTGTTCTTGCGCTCAAACTCCCAACTCGTGCTTTGCTTCTCTTCTCTCGCCTAGCAGTGCTGCGATGGAGTTGGGTCTGCGTGAGAGTCGTTTGAAGACGGAGAGCGATCTGAAGAAGGTCCGAGCCCTCATGGGGTGGTCGTCGGACTTCTTCAATCGTTCAATCCGCACCGGAGGAGAGCTTCCCTTTAAAAAGGAGCACTCCGGCGAAATGGTATACTTTTCATCGTATGCCATGGTGGGGCTGATCTCACCATTTTCTTCCTTCTTTTTGATGCTGCTGGACTTCTATGGTCTGCAGCTATACCACCTTGGCCCTCACTCCCTTCTCCTTGTGTCCATCTTTGTCCACTTCTGCGAGATGTGGGTGGGCATTCCTCCCTGCATCGAGCTCTTCCGCACTTTCTTCACCGTCCAAACCACCGGCCGAAGTGACGAGTACCTTGGCTTCTACTACTTTGTGAAGCGCAAGAAGTGCCCGTTCAAGTACCTCCGGTCGTTCCCTTCCGGGAAGTGGGATGACTGGAAGAAAGATTGGGTAGTTGTCCGGGTGGAGGAGCATGAGCGGTTGGAGCTGCCAGAAGGTCTGCCTGGCATTGACATGTCGGTGTGGAGCGAAGTTCCGGTGCTGGCGGCAGCCTTCGATCCCGTCCTATCAAGGATCCGCCAATGTGTGGAGGGAGGATTGACTCCCCAGGCGGTGTTCTGCAACTTCCTGTTCAACAGGTGGGCACCGCTGAAGAGGAGGGAGAAGCTCGCCTGGGCCCTCAACAGCGTGATGGACGAAGACCGGGTAGAAACCGGGTTGAAGTCCAGCATGGTGGGGAAGTCCTTGGAGTTTCACCTCAAGAAATTCCAGCACGGCATCGATGTAGACGGAGCGTACTTGACTCCGCCACCGGCTTTCCTCCCCCTGAACGAGGAAGTTGAGTTCAGCAGGGAGCTCCGGCGGAAGATGCCCGCGCTTGACGACCTTGGCGTCGTCGAGAGAAGATCGACCGCCCCGTTGGCGATCCCCGGGTTGTCGGAAGGCGGCTCCGCCCCTGTCTCTCAGCCAAGAGCTGAGGTCACCGGCAAGGGCAAGGAGCTGGCGGAGGAGCCAGAGAGCCGGAAGAGGAAGTTGCGTCATGCTGACGGGAGGTCCGTCGGGCTTGCTACTTCCCCGCTAGTTCCCCGTCCTCAGGAAGGAAGATCCTCCGCCGCTGTGGCATCTGTCCCCGTGGTGGGGTCTTTTCGAAGCGCTACTGTTCCGGCGGTGGGATCCTCCCGGAGTGCAGCTGTTCCTGTGACGGGTCCCTCCGGTGGTGCCAGCTCCGGACAGGCGACTCCGGTTCGAGAAGCGGTGAGGGCCTCCAGGTCTAGGAGTTCCTCCCAGTCAAGGAGAGCTCCGACCCGGGAAACGCCCGCGGCTACGGCAAGTCCTGGGAGTCCTCCCGGAGCTCCTACGCCGACCGTGGCCAGCCCGGAACGTCCGGGAAAGAGGTTCCGCGCAAGCTGGTGCGTGAGCCTCCCAAGGTAATTTTTCTTGCTTACCTCAATTAACTTTTAATTATAGCATCTGTTTGCTCAATTTCCTCATTCTTCATCTGCAGCGTTCCCAAGAAGGGGAGTGAAGCTCCGCCCTCAGCCACAGTGTCTGAGGCTGCGTGGGCTTCTGCTCCAGCCCCGGTGCCGCCCCAGGCGGAGGCTGCGACAGCTCCGGCGCCGGCTGTCGTGGTCATGGACCTCGACTCGTCTCCAGAAGTTCCCGTGGTAGCGCCGGACCACGGGATTGTAGATGCGCCAGCGGCACCCGCTCCGGAGGTTGAAGCTCCGGGCCCTGGTGCTGCAGAAGTAGATGCTCCGGCTGTCGAACCGGAGGAAGTAGCGGTCCCGGCTTCAGAGCCGGAAAATGCTGGAGCTTCGGCGGTCGAGCCGGAGGCAGCTGAAGCCCCGGCGTGCGAGCCGGAAGTTGAAGTGGTTCCGGCAATTGAGCCGGTTACTTCTGAAGCTCCGGTCGCAAGGCCGGTAGTTATTGGAGCGCCGGCTGCAGAGCCGGTGGTGGAGGCGGGGGAGCTTGAGCTCCCCTCAGAAGAAGCGTCCCGGCCGGAGCCATTGGAGGCGACGACGTCGATGGTACCCGTGGCGGAGCCAGAGTGCCTGAGCGGAGTCGCCGGCCCCCAGCCTGAGGGGGCGAATGAAGATTTGGTGGCGGGACCTTCTTCAGTGGCGACTGAGGCCATCCCGGAGGAGGGCCCTAGTGCCTTGGAAGCTCGGGGTTCTGCTCTCGCAGAGTGGGGCCCAATTTTTGTAAATGAAGATCCGCTGGAACCAGCGGAGGAGACCCCGGAAGGTCCGGAGCCCATCTCGCTGTCGATGTCCATCGACAACGCTTGCTCCAGTCTGCGCCAAGTCCAACTAGCCTTCTTCCACGACAGCAAGGTTCTTGAAGAGGAGCGCCAAACCCTTAGGAGGTGGCGTAATAGACTCCAATTCGAGACCAAGCTGGCGCAGTCGAGGATCGCTGCGGACAAGGAATGGATCAAGCGGGAGAAGGTCCGCTTGGAGCTCTGGGGTGAGATGCTGGACGAGAGGGAGAGCATGACTCACAACCTCGACGCCCAATCCCGGGAGTACCACGACCAGGCTAAAGCTGCCAATGATGCGGCCAACGCCCGGTACGATCAACTCGAAGCCATCAGTACCGCACTCATCAAGCGCCGAGAGGCACTTGAGGGAAGGGAAAAACGGCTCGAAGATGAGGAGCAAAAACTCCTGGAATTACGGGACGACGTCTTGCGACGTGAAGAAGAGCTCGCCGAGAAGACAGCTCTGGCGGACAAGGGCCTCGAGGAGCGCGCTAAAAAATTGGAAGAGCGCTGCCTCGAGGAGGAGGAGAAGACCTGGGTGCGAGGGCAGGAGCTCTACGAGTATGAGTGTGCCCTCATCGCCCGGGAGAAGAAAATAGAGGCTAGGGAGAAAGACCTGGTCGACCGTCGGAACAAGATCCACCTCCGGGAGGAGGAGCTCGGAAGACTCGAAAAGCGGGTTGCTGCGAAAATTCAGCAAAACGCCAAAGAAGTTGAGCGCCTCTCCCGCGAGAACTCAGAACTGGCGGCGACCCGGAGGTCCCTGGAAGAAATGAAGGGCCTGAGGAAGACGGACTCCCTGCAAATTTGGGAGTTCCTGAGCAAGGCCGACGATGCGCTGGCACCTATGGGTTTCAGCCCCGTGCTTCCGGATGATCCGGAGCCGGAGCCGGAACTTGCATTGCAGGCGTTGAGCGCTGCGGGTGGCAAGCTCTCCAAGGTGGGCGACGTCATCGCGGACCAGCTTGAGGTCGAGGGGCAATCCCTGGCTAGAAACGTCACAGAGTATGTATTGACGTGTTACACTAGCCGGAACCCTCGATTCTCTCTGGACCCGGTGCTTGAAGGTCCCGTCGAAGGAGAGGGCGAAGCTACCCGAAGCAGCGTGTCGGAGGTCGCCCAGAAGGTCGCTGAATTCTTCCATAGGGTCTAGGACTATCTTTCTTAGCCTTTATTTGTATCTTCTCTTCTTCCTCAATTTTGTAATCCTTTGTCCCCAGATGTAATCTCTGGTCTTCAAATGAAATGAAATCCCCAATTTTTCGTGAATTTCATTTTTTGTCTTCAACATCTTTGTCTTCACTTGGCCCCCTGGTAGATGTGCACAATGTGATTGTGGACATGTACCAAAAGGTTGTTGAGTTTTGTTGAAGACAAATTTGCTTCGAACTCGTGTAGTTTAGGTCCGAAGTCTTCGATAGTGAAGGTCCCTTGAAGTCGTCGGAGCTTAGAAGCTCCGGCATTGCCCATCGTCGGAGCTTAGTAGCTCCGGCAATAGCCTCTACCAACACGTTGAGTGTCGGTAGTTAATACTTCAAGGTGTCGGAGCTTAGTAGCTCCGGTAATGACCCTTGCCACGCCTGGCTTGCTGGCAACAGACTCTAGTGATAGAGTCTTCTCACCATCTTCAAGTTAACGCCGGTGGGAGTCGGAGCTTGGTTAACTCCGATTTTTCTCCATCAATGTTGGGTTTATTCTTCCTGCACATTTAGGCCAAGAAAAACAGTAAAATTCGTTCCTTATCTATAACTTCGTTGCGGCTTACGGTTCTCAAGAGAATTTCAAGTTGAACACGATTTTTAGTATGATTGGATGAATTGTCTTTTCTTTTAGATCCAATTGTCCATGGACCCACCTTACTTTGGCCTGCCGGGATGTAGGTAGAGTGGCGTACTTAGGGTGCTTGACCAGGCTAAGTCGATAGCGCACTCCGGCCCTAGAATGGCTTGGCGGCTTTCAGGCGAGTTGGCCACAGACGACATTTAAATCTAAAAAATCCGACAATTCAACTCAAATCGTACATAAATCGGTTAAACTAGAACTTCTTAAGAATTGCACGTTTCTGTTATAGACAAGAAAGAGAAAAATAAAAATGTCGAGCCTATGCAAAAATGAATGCACGTGGAGTCTATTTCACATGAAGATGTCTTTCATTATAGGTCCGGGGTACAGGGGAAACAAGTACACTCTTAGGGTACGCAACCAGGCTAAGTGTGTTTGGTTTCTCGTTTAACCCAGGGTAATTAGCTACACTTCTAGTCCGGAGACTGTATCAAGTGTTGCATGAGCTTTTCGAACCTTTCGGGAAAGGTCCGGCTGCTCTCCCGGAGGAACTACCCGACTCTGTACAATGACTCTATAACATACACTTCAAGTTACTTAAGACTCACCTCCGTGGAATTAAGTGTAGAACTTACGGAGGTGCTCGATGTTCCAAGGATTTGGGAGAGGTGTCCCATCCTCGGTAGCCAAGCGAACGCTTCCGGGACGGGATACTTTGATCACTCGGAAGGGTCCTTCCCAGCCGGGGGAGAGTTTGTTTTGCCCTTCTCTGGATAGTATTCTCCGTAGCACCAGATCGCCTTCCTCGAGCTGTCGGTTGTGTACATGCCGCTGATGATAGCGCCGAAGAGCTTGACGGTATCGGGCATTCCGAACAGCTGCTTGGCACCTTCCCTCCTCGAGGAGGTCTAGGTCTTCACGCCGGAGCTGGTCCTGCGCGGCTTCGTCGAAGGTCCGGACTCGGAGTGAACCCAAGGTGATTTCCGGAGGAAGGATCGCTTCAGCTCCGTACACCAAGAAGAAGGGTGTTTCTCCGGTTGCCCGACTTGGGGAAGTCCTGTTGGCCCATAGAGTGGGCGGAAGCTCTTCGATCCAATTAGCTCCGTGCTTTTTCAAACGCTCATAAGTGCGCGTTTTGAGTCCTTTAAGGATCTCTGCGTTTGCTCTCTCGGCTTGCCCATTGCTGGCAGGATGAGCTACGGAGGCGTAGCAAACTTGTATGCCGAGGTCTTCGCAATATCCTTGAAATGCGGAGCTTGTGAATTGAGTCCCATTATCAGTGATGATCTTGTTTGGGACTCCGAATCTGCTCACGATAGATTGTAGAAAATTGATTGCAGATTGTTTGTTGATCGTCACAACAGGAGTAGCTTCCGGCCACTTGGTGAACTTGTCGATGGCGACATACAGGAACTTGTAACCTCCGACGGCTCTTGGGAAGGGTCCCAAGATGTCCATCCCCCACACGGCGAAAGGCCACGTAGGAGGTATCATTTGTAAGGGCTGAGCAGGTGTATGAATTTGCTTTGCATGAAATTGGCATGCTTTGCATTTCTTCACTAGCTCAGTAGCATCCTGGAGCGCTGTTGGCCAGTAGAAGCCGTGCCGAAAGGCTTTTCCGACCAGCGTGCGGGAAGACGCGTGGTTCCCACACTCGCCTCCATGGATTTCTGCGAGGAGCTCGCAGCCTTCTTCCCTTGTGATGCACCGCATTAGGATGCCGTTGGCACCGCGCCGGTAGAGATCCCCTTCTACCAACGTGTATCTTTTAGCCAATCTGACTACCCGGTCAGCGGATACATCATCGTCAGGAAGGATGTTGTCTTTCAAGTAGTTCCGGATCTCCGAGATCCATGCATCGGAACTGACTTGAGCATTTGAGTCTTGCGTGCTGGGTTGCTCGGAGCTTCCGGCAGCACCTACGACCCTTGATGGCTGCCATGGTAACAGGGCCATCGGGACCGTCAGCTTCGGGATGCTGATCTCGCCCCCTTCGTTCAGCTCGGCAGGCTGAACTGTGGGTTTTGACATCCTCCGGACAAAGGTTCCGTCTGGAGCCGGAGCTCCGGTTGACGCCTTGGTCGAGAGTTCGTCAGCTTCAACGTTGTGAGCACGCTGAACATGGTGAAGGTTTAAGACTTCGAAGTCCTTCTGAAGCCTCTGGACTTCAAGGAGATAAGCAGCCAGCTGGAGATTATTGCAGGAGCATTCACCCTTCACCTGTTTGATAACAAGTTGTGAATCTCCTTTGACCAGCAACTGCTTGACACCAAAGGATAGTGCCACCTTTAATCCATATATGAGTGCTTCGTACTCCGCCATGTTGTTGGTTGCCTTGAAATCAAGGTGCACCATGTATCTTACCTTCTCCCCGGTTGGTGTGAGGAGAAGGACTCCAGCTCCGGCTCCCTGCTTCTGCATGGAACCGTCGAAGTAAAGGGTCCAGTGAGGCTTAGTGAAGGCCGGAACTTGTGGTTCCTTCTTCTGCTCGCTGGGGCCCCCAGAGTTTAATGGAGAGGGAGTCCATTCTGCCACGAAATCTGCCAACGCTTGACTCTTGATTGCTTGTCTTGGAATGAATTCGAGGTCGAATTCAGCCAGTTCCGCTGCCCACTTCGCTATATTCCCAGTTGAATTGGGATTATGCAGAATCGCTCGAAGTGGATATGAGGTTACCACCGAGACTTTGTGAGCTTGGAAATAGTGTCGAAGCTTCCTTGAGGCAATAAGAACTGCGTAGAGCATCTTATGTACCTCTAGGTATCGAGTCTTGGCATCATGTAACACTTCACTGATGAAGTATACTGGGCGTTGAATGGTCCGGACCCTCCCGGAGGGGTCCGGAGCTTCCTCTCCATTGATCCGGACCCTGTCGGAGGGGTCCAAACTATATTCGAGGACCTCCGGGTTCTGGGTGGAGGAACCCGGAGCTTCTTCAGGAATGACCTGGATCCTATCAGAAGGATCCGGGTCCTCTGAGGTGGCTTCTTGAGGATTCAAGTCTGGGAGCTGGGACCCAGACCTGCTTTCGGGAACCTCCGGATCTTCCCGAAGGGATCTGGATTCCTGAGTATTGGGTAGTTCCGGTCTCTCCGCAACCAGAACCATACTGACGACTTCGTCAGCTGCTGAAATATAAAGCAATAAAGGCTCACCAGGGTTCGGAGCTACCAAGACTGGTAGAGTGGTGAGGAACTGTTTCAGCTCCTGGAATGCCTTCTCTGCCTCTTCAGACCATTGGAATGGTCCGGACTTCCTCAGTAACTTGAAGAAGGGAAGTGCCCTTTCCGCCAGTCTTGAAATGAATCGACTGAGGGCTGCTAGACATCCAGTTAATTTTTGGACGTCTTTGATGCGGGTTGGTGGCCGCATGTCTTCGATGGCTTTTATCTTCACCGGATTAGCCTCTATACCCCGGTGACTTACCAGGAAACCAAGAAGCTTTCCGGAACTAACCCCGAAGACGCACTTGTCTGGGTTTAGCTTCGTGCGGGTGGCCCGCAGCTTGTCGAAGACAGCCTGCAAGGTATCCAAGAGGGACTCCTTGTTTTTGACTTTGACCACAATGTCATCAACGTACACCTCCACTATGTCTCTGATGAGTTCTTCGAAAGTTTTGTACATTGCTCGTACAAAAGTTGAAGCTGCATTCTTGAGACCAAAAGGCATGGCTGTGTAACAATACAATCCATCCACTGTGATGAATGAAGTATGTTCTTCATCTTCCCTAGACATCCGGATTTGATGATATCCTGAATATGCGTCTAGAAAACACAGCAACTCACACCCAGAGGTGGAATCCACTATCTGGTCTATTCTAGGTAGTGGAAATGGATCTTTTGGACATGCCTTATTCAGTGTGGTGTAGTCGATGCACATCCGAAGTTTCCCGCCGGCCTTAGGCACAACGACTGGGTTTGCCAGCCATTTTGGATGGTAGACTTCTCGGATGAATCCGGCTTCGAGCAACTTCTTCACTTCTTGTCGGATGAAGTTCTGTCGCTCTACAGATTGCTTCCGAGGTTTCTGGTGTACAGGCCGAGCGTCGGGGTAAATCTTCAGATTGTGCTCAATCACTTCCCTGGGGATCCCAGGCATTTGTGACGGTTGCCAGGCAAACACGTCAACATTAGCCCGGAGGAAAGTGATGAGCGCGAGTTCCTATTTGTCGTTCAAGCCACCCGATATGCGGGTAGTTTGAGCGACATCGGAACCAATTTGGACGACTTTGACGGGAATGTCGGTGTCGCCGCTTGGCTGCACACGGGGTGCAGAGGTCGAGCCTCGTTGACGAATGCTCGGAGGTTGTGGAGCTTGCTTCTGTCTGGAATCCTCCTCTTGCGCTGTGGTGAGTGCATGGAGTTCTTCCAAAGCAGTTACTCCGGCAGTGCGATCTCCACGGATCCGGAGAACGCCTACTGGTGTCGGCATCTTCAACACCAGGTATCCATAATGAGCAGCTGCCATGAATTTGTACAGGGCAGGTCTACCCAAAATGGCGTTGAATGGTAAGTTGATCTGAGCGACGTCGAAGACCAACTTTTCGGTGCGATACTTCTCCCGGGTCCCGAAGGTAACAGGGAGAGTGATAGCTCCGAGTGGGGTTATGGCCCCCGGACCTACTCCGGAGAAAGGTCGAGAGGGCTGGAGGTCTGAAGGTCGAAGCTGAAGCTTAGTGAAAGCTTCGAAGCTGATGAGATTAAGCCCCGAACCTCCATCTACCAGGACATGATGGAGCTGGATGTTGTTGATGGTGGGGGATACCATCAAGGGCAGCTGGCCAGCTCCGACCATGCTTTGAGGACAATCCGAAGCATCGAAAGTGATGGGTGTGTCCATCCACTTTCGATGTGGCTCCGGTCTAGCTGTAGGAGCTACAGCAGCCATATCCCGTCGCATGGTCTTAATGACGCGACGAGAGGTGATGTCCCATGATCCACCAAAGATGGTGTTCATGGTTTTTCGACGTTCGTTGTCGGAGACGTCGGAATCATCGTCGACGGAGGTGTAGACGGCTTTCAAGACCTTTTTGGGGTCTTGAAACCCTAACTCCTCTTCAGCCGGAGCTTCATCGACCTTTTGTTTTCCCTCCCTCTGGCGGAAGGGAGACCCTTCCCGGCGCTTGTGGTAGCGCTCGGCAAGGTTTTGGACCTCCCGACAATCCTCCAGCCTGTGGCTGCCCGTTTTGTGAATGGGGCACCACATCTTGGATTTGCCACCGTCTTCGGAAGACGGTCGAGGTCGCTTCTCAGGGCGTGGCCCCCGGCCACCAGGAGTTGCAGTGGCTGCAACGTTGGATGTGCCGGCCGACGGCTTCTTCTTGCCGTTGGTCTTCTTTTTCTTCTTGCCACTCCCGGAGGTAGCGACTTCTTCTTTGGAGGATTTTTTATGATCCTCCAAGGCTGGTTTGGAGTGCATTTCACGGCCCTCCGCAGCTCTGGCACATTTGTCAGCCAGGCTGAAGAGCTCCGTGACACTGGTGATCTCTTTGATCGCCAGTTTCTCCAACATCTTCTTGTCTCGTACACCCTGTCTGAATGCTACAATGACAGAAGCGCTTGAGATAGAAGGGATTGTGTTACGTACCTGAGAGAATCTCTGGATGAATGACCGCAAAGATTCCCCTCCTTTTTGCACGACCGCAAAAAGGTCCAGTTCGGTGCCCGGACGGGTGTATGAACTCCCGAAATTGGCGGTGAACTGGCGGCATAGCTCCTCCCAACTGTCGATAGAGTTGGGTGGAAGGCTCATAAACCAGGACCTAGCAGTCCCAGTTAAGGCCACTGGAAAGTAATTGGCCATTACAGCCTCATTTCCTCCAGCTGCTAGGATCGCAGTGGAGTATATCTGTAGAAACTCTACGGGATTGACAGTCCCGTCGAATTTTTCCGGCAAGTGTGGCCGGAACTTTTGTGGCCATCTAACCATACGCAGGTGCATGGCTAGGGCGGAACAGCCTCCTCCTACTCCTTCCAGAGTAGAAAGATCTTGAGCATCTCGTCTTTCTCGAGCTCGCTCGATGTGGACACGGCCATCCTGTTGGCGGTATCGGCGATCAAGCTCCGCTCGGAGGTCGTGTGTCGAAAGCCGAGATGCAGTATGGGCACGTCGTGCCCCAGAGGGCAACGACGTCACTTGCTGTGACGCAGCTCTTCTCCGGTTGTTGGAGACATGTGGACCAAGTCTTCCAGACAACGTTCGTCGCTGCGACGGGGCCCGCCCTGAAGGAGGTGGACCCTGATTGTTGAGGCGTTCGGCCGCTGCTGCGACCAAATGCTCAATATCAGCTCTCCATTGCTCCATGGCACCTTGAGATGCATCCGGAGGTGGTGGTCGCTGAAGGAGAGCACGCGCTGCATGGAGCGCGTGTTCTGGGTTGTCACGACTTGCCGGCGCTGAATGTGACGCCGGTGCACCATCATGTCGTTCGGCATGTCTTGCCGGAGAAGATGGAGGTGGTGGGAGTGTGACTCCCGCTGGAACTGTGGCTCCTGCCGGTGGTTGCATGTTGGAGGGATTGCCTCCGACAGTCTGAGCAGCAGGTTGCCCGTTGGATGATCCAGCTGCAGAATTCACCATTCTTGAAGATCTCAGGCGCCCCCTACCTGGTGCGCCAACTGTCGACTGTTGGAGTCGGCAGATCCCCTAACACTATGAAAAGTGTTTGAAGGAGTTTGTGGTTCGGTCTGGGCGCGCGGAGATCTAAGAAAGTGAAACGCGATTGGACACGAGTGACACAGTTGTTTACGTGGTTCGGGCCGCCTGAGCGTAATACCCTACTCCACGGGTGTGTGTGTGTTGTATTAACTTGTGAGCTTCAGAGTGTTCGAGAGTTCTCTTCTGTGTATCGTCGGTTTGTCCTTTTATAGTACAAGGACCAACCGTTACAAGTCAGCCTGGCCCGACATGTGGCCCTGGCGGTTATTAGTATTGATACACGAGATTAATTGTTGTTAATAGCCCTGTAACGGCTCCGACAGTGCCGTTACAGGTGTTAAGGCTGTCCGATTAATTATCATTAACGTGGAATTAATGGTAATTAATCGGATCTTGAAGTCTGCGGCTGTCCTTTGGAGATCCGGAGCCGTTACAACGTCTCCCGGGGGCTCTAAGCATCTAGCTCCGTCGTGTGGACACGTGGCAGCTCCGGAGCTTGCTTGGGAGAAGCGGGAAGCTCCGGGGTGACCTGGCACGTGTCATGTCCGGAGCTTCTCTCGGTCGGGGGCTACCTCCGGAGGTGCCGTTTCAGTACTTGGCCCGGAGCTTCACCCTTGCGGGTAATAGCTCTGGGCTGACAGTACACGTGGCAACCTAGAGGTTAACCATGTTGGAGAAGCGGGTCCAGTCACGTCTGGCGAGTGGGCCCCCGTGGGTCTTCAATTTGAGTTGATGTCCTTCCCTTGAGATCTTTGTAACCTCAGGGGGTGTATGGTTTTTAGGGTACCGACAGCAGCGCTCTTCCAATTTTTTAGCGCGCTCCTCGATACCTTTGTCCGCCAGAGCTGTCTTCTCGGCAAGCTCTTCTTCACGTCGCAAGACGTCATCCCGTAGCTCCAGGAGTTTTTGCTCCTCATCCTCGAGCCGCTTTTCCCTTCCCTCAAGCGCCTCTCGGCGCTTGATGAGTGCGGTACTGATGGCTTCGAGTTGATCGAACCGAGCGTTAGCCGCATCATTGGCAGCTTTAGCTTGGTCGTGGTACTCCCGGGATTGGGCGTCGAGGTTGTGAGTCATGCTCTCCCTCTCGTCCAGCATCTCACCCCAGAGCTCCAAGCGGACCTTCTCCCGCTTGATCCATTCCTTGTCCGCAGCGATCCTCGACTGCGCCAGCTTGGTCTCGAATTGGAGTCTATTACGCCACCTCCTAAGGGTTTGGCGCTCCTCTTCAAGAACCTTGCTGTCGTGGAAGAAGGCTAGTTGGACTTGGCGCAGACTGGAGCAAGCGTTGTCGATGGACATCGACAGCGAGATGGGCTCCGGACCTTCTGGGGTCTCCTCCGCTGGTTCCAGCGGGTCTTCATTTACAAAAATTGGGTCCCACTCTGCGAGAGCGGAACCCCGAGCTTCCAAGGCATTAGGGCCCTCCTCCGGGATGGCCTCAGTCGCCACCGAAGAAGGTCCCGCCACCAAATCTTCATTCGCCCCCTCAGGCTGGGGGCCGGCGACTTCATTCAGGCACTCTGGCTCCGCCACGGGTACCATCGACGTCGTCGCCTCCAATGGCTCCGGCCGGGACGCTTCTTCTGAGGGGAGCTCAAGCTCCCCCGCCTCCACCACCACCGGCTCTGCAGCCGGCGCTCCAATAACTACCGGCCTTGCGACCGGAGCTTCAGAAGTAACCGGCTCAATTGCCGGAACCACTTCAACTTCCGTCTCGCACGCCGGGGCTTCAGCTACCTCCGGCTCGACCGCCGAAGCTCCAGCATTTACCGGCTCTGAAGCCGGGACCGCTACTTCCTCCGGCTCGACAGCCGGAGCATCTACTTCTGCAGCACCAGGGCCCGGAGCTTCAACCTCCGGAGCGGGTGCCGCTGGCGCATCTTCAATCCCGTGGTCCGGCGCTACCACGGGAACTTCTGGAGACGAGTCGAGGTCCATGACCACGACAGCCGGCGCCGGAGCTGTCGCAGCCTCTGCCTGGGGCAGCACCGGAGCTGGAGCAGAAGCCCTCGTAGCCTCAGACACTGTGGCTGAGGGCGGAGCTTCACTCCCCTTCTTAGGCACGCTGCAGATGGAGAATGAAGAAATTGAGCAAACAGATGCTATAATTAAAAGTTAATTGAGGTAAGCAAGAAAAATTACCTTGGGAGGCTCACGCACCAGCTTGCGCGGAACCTCTTTCCCGGACGTTCCGGGCTGGCCATGGTCGGCGTAGGAGCTCCGGGAGGACTCCCAGGACTTGCCGTAGCCACGGGCGTTTCCCGGGTCGGAGCTCTCCTTGACCGGGAGGAACTCCTAGACCTGGAGGCCCTCACCGCTTCTCGAACCGGAGTCGCCCGTCCGGAACTGGCACCACCGGAGGGACCCATCACAGGAACAGCTGCACTCCGGGAGGATCCCACCGCCGGAACAGTAGCGCTTCGAAAAGACCCCACCACGGGGACAGATGCTACAGCTGCGGAGGATCTTCCTTCCTGAGGACGGGGAACTGGCGGTGAAGTAGCAAGCCCGACGGACCTTCCGTCAGCATGTCGCAGTTTCCTCTTCTGGTTCTCCGGCTCCTCCGCCAGCTCCTTGCCCTTGCCGGTGACCTCAGCTCTTGGCTGAGAAACAGGGGCGGAGCCGCCTTCCGACAACCCGGGGATCGCCAACGGGGCGGTCGATCTTCTCTCGACAACGCCAAGGTCGTCAAGCGCGGGCATCTTCCGCCGGAGCTCCCTGCTGAACTCAACTTCCTCGTTCAGGGGGAGGAAAGCCGGTGGCGGAGTCAAGTACGCTCCATCTACATCGATGCCGTGCTGGAATTTCTTGAGGTGAAACTCCAAGGACTTCCCCACCATGCTGGACTTCAACCCGGTCTCAACCCGGTCTTCGTCCATCACGCTGTTGAGGGCCCAGGCGAGCTTCTCCCTCCTCTTCAGCGGTGCCCACCTGTTGAACAGGAAGTTGCAGAACACCGCCTGGGGAGTCAATCCTCCCTCCACACATTGGCGGATCCTTGATAGGACGGGATCGAAGGCTGCCGCCAGCACCGGAACTTCGCTCCACACCGACGTGTCAATGCCGGGCAGACCTTCTGGCAGCTCCAACCGCTCGTGCTCCTCCACCCGGACAACTACCCAATCTTTCTTCCAGTCATCCCACTTCCCGGAAGGGAACGACCGGAGGTACTTGAACGGGCACTTCTTGCGCTTCACAAAGTAGTAGAAGCCAAGGTACTCGTCACTTCGGCCGGTGGTTTGGACGGTGAAGAAAGTGCGGAAGAGCTCGATGCAGGGAGGAATGCCCACCCACATCTCGCAGAAGTGGACAAAGATGGACACAAGGAGAAGGGAGTGAGGGCCAAGGTGGTATAACTGCAGACCATAGAAGTCCAGCAGCATCAAAAAGAAGGAAGAAAATGGTGGGATTAGCCCCACCATGGCATACGATGAAAAGTATACCATTTCGCCGGAGTGCTCCTTTTTAAAGGGAAGCTCTCCTCCGGTGCGGATTGAACGGTTGAAGAAGTCCGACGACCACCCCATGAGGGCTCGGACCTTCTTCAGATCGCTCTCCGTCTTCAAACGACTCTCACGCAGACCCAACTCCATCGCAGCACAGCTAGGCGAGAGAAGAAAAGCAAAGCACGAGTTGGGAGTTTGAGCGCAAGAACAGATGGAAAGCGTAAAGAACTCCCGACGGTGCGCTTTCCTTCTTAAGTAAGCCCTCGCAACGCTTGGATGGAAACTGCAGGGGAATCAAGCATACTACTCAAGAATTCAACCCAGCCGATGACAAGAGGGCCCGGGACCACCCCGACGACCAAGTCGAGGCTCTTACCCAGGCAAACAGTTGTCATCACGAGGCGGGAAACCCAAAGGCGGCGGACTGACAAGGCGCGCGGAACCGATACGGTTTTCGTATCGGGAACCGACGACCTTCAATTGCGAGAGATCCGCATGTCAAAGATCTTATCCGCCGCCTGAGGTGCGCCACGCGTCGGGACTCAACCATAAAGCCCCGCCAAAGGCACCTCCGAAGACTCTTGAAGACCCAGTTCAAGAGTCACAAGTATGGACCCACCTCCGGCGGAACGACTTCATCCCGTTGGCCTTCCCCGGAGGTAGGTCCAGGGGGCCACTGTCGGTACCCTAAAAACCATACACCCCCTGAGGTTACAAAGATCTCAAGGGAAGGACATCAACTCAAATTGAAGACCCTCGGGGGCCCACTCGCCAGACGTGACCGGACCCGCTTCTCCAACATGGTTAACCTCTAGGTTGCCACGTGTACTGTCAGCCCAGAGCTATTACCCGCAAGGGTGAAGCTCCGGGCCAAGTACTGAAACGGCACCTCCGGAGGTAGCCCCCGACCGAGAGAAGCTCCGGACATGACACGTGCCAGGTCACCCCGGAGCTTCCCGCTTCTCCCAAGCAAGCTCCGGAGCTGCCACGTGTCCACACGACGGAGCTAGATGCTTAAAGCCCCCAGGAGACGTTGTAACGGCTCCGGATCTCCAAAGGACAGCCGCAGACTTCAAGATCCGATTAATTACCATTAATTCCACGTTAATGATAATTAATCGGACAACCTTAACACCTGTAACGGCACTGTCGGAGCCGTTACAGGGTTATTAACAACAATTAATCTCGTGTATCAATACTAATAACCGCCAGGGCCACATGTCGGGCCAGGCTGACTTGTAACGGTTGGTCCTTGTACTATTAAAGGACAAACCGACGATACACGGGGGAAGACTCGGAAGCTCACAAGTTAATACAACTTACACACACCCGTGGAGTAGGGTATTACGCTCAGGCGGCCCGAACCACGTAAACCACCGTGTCACTCGTGTCCAAATCGCATTTCACTCTCTTAGATCTCCGCGCGCCCAGACCGAACCACAAACTCCTTCAAACACTTTTCATAGTGTTAGGGGATCTGCTGACTCCAACAGTCGACACCAGGTATGCCACCTGATCGAGACATTGAGTTTGTTATTGATTTAATACCTGGAACTGCACCTATAGCTAAGAGGCTGTATAGGATGCCTCCTATGGAATTAGCGGAGCTCAAGAAACAAATTCAAGAGCAACTAGAGAAAGGTTTTATTTGCCCTAGTTCTTCACCTTGGAGAGCGCCCGTTCTATATGTGGACAAGAAGGATGGAAACCAAAGGATGTGTGTGGATTACCGAGCTCTCAATGAGGTAATAATTAAGAACAAGTACACCTTGCCCCGTATAGAGGACTTGTTTGATCAGATGAAGGGTGATTGTATCTTCTCTAAGATTGATTTGAGGTCGGGATATTTTCAAATGAAGATTAGACCATCGGACATACCCAAGACAGCTTTTAGGACACAGTATGGATCTTATGAGGACACCGTGATGTCTTTTAGATTGACAAATGCACCTGCCTACTTTATGTACCTCATGAATAAAGTCTTCATGGAGTACTTGGACAAGTTCGTCGTGGTGTTCATTGATGATATTATGATCTACTCGAAGGATGAGAAGGAACATGAGGAACACTTGAGGCTTACGCTACAGAAATTGAGGGAGCATCAATTATATGCCAAGTTCAACAAGTGTCAGTTTTGGTTGGGAGAGGTATCGTTTTTGGGTCATATCATCTCAGGAGGAGTATCGGTTGACCCCAGAAAGGTGAGAGACGTGTTAAAGTGGGAACCGCCACAAAATGTAAAGGAAATAAGGAGTTTCCTTGGGATGGCTGGATACTACCATAGATTCATCAAGGACTTTTCCAAGATAGCCAAGCCAATGACGGAATTGCTAATGAAGGGAAAGGCTTTCCAATGGACTCAATCTTGTCAAAATAGTTTCGAGGAGTTGAAAAAGAGGTTAACAATAGCCCCAGTTTTGGTACTGTCGGATGTGAGCAAGAGTTTTGATATTTATTGCGACGCATCGAGACAAGGACGTGGATGTGTATTGATGCAAGAAGGTCAAGTGGTTGCATATGCTTCGAGACAACTGAAGAAACATGAGCAAAATTATCCAACACATGATTTAGAACTTGCGGCCGTGGTACACACGTTGAAGATTTGGAGACACTATATTCTTGGACATAGGTGTGAAATTTATACGGATCATAAGAGTTTGAAGTATATTTTCACACAAACGGATCTAAACTTGAGGCAACGGAGATGGTTGGAGCTCATCAAAGATTATGATTTGGGGATCAACTATCATCTGGGAAAAGCCAACGTAGTGGCCGATGCTTTGAGTAGAAAAGGAGTAAGTCATCAACTCACAGTTCGAGAGTTACCATTCAAGTTATGTAAGGAGTTTGAACGGTTGAACCTCGAGTTTGTAAATGAGATGGTGATGATGGAGTTAAACACAACCTTGGAGCAAGAAATTCGAGAGGCACAAACCGCAGATGAAGAGATCAAGGAAATCAAGGACAAGACCGAAGAAGGGAGGGAATTCAGATTTGATGAAAACGAACATGATACCTTATAGCTTGGAAAGAGAATCGTCGTGCCTAATGTGAAACATATTCGGGAGACGATATTAAAAGAGGCACATGACTCACCTTACTCAATTCACCCTG
The DNA here is from genome assembly GCA_036927565.1 of Tuctoria greenei. NCBI lineage: Eukaryota > Viridiplantae > Streptophyta > Magnoliopsida > Poales > Poaceae > Tuctoria > Tuctoria greenei. The sequence goes on from JAYESD010000011.1 coordinate 143,773,178, forward strand.
GTTGTACGAAGACGTACAAAGACTTGAAGACTAGCTATTGGTGGGATAGCATGAAGAAGGACATAGCTGAATATGTGGCATTGTGTGATGTGTGTCAACGATTCAAGGCGGAACATCAAAGGTCAGCTGGATTATTGCAACCCTTGAATATCCCGGAATGGAAGTGGGAAGAAATCGGTATGACTTCATAGTTGGGTTACCACGTACTCAGTCCGGGTATGACTTAATTTGGATAATCGTGGATCGTTTAACCAAGTCAGCTCATTTTGTCCCTGTGAAGACCAAATATACAGCTGCACGATTGGCCGAAATATACATGAAGCATATTGTATGTCGACATGGAGTCCCTAAGAAGATAGTCTCGGATAGAGGTTCTCAATTTACCTCCATATTTTGGCAAAAATTGCATGAAGCTTTGGGAACGAGGTTGAATTTTAGTTCATCATATCATCCTCAAATGGATGGACAAACCGAGAGGACCAATCAGATTTTGGAGGACATGTTAAGAGCTTGTGCTTTAAAGCATGGGAAGAGTTGGGACAAAAGCTTGTCATACGCGGAATTTTCATACAACAATAGTCACCAAACAAGCTTGAAAATGTCACCATACGAAGCGCTTTATGGGAGGAAGTGTAGGACACCTTTATTCTCGAATGAGGCAGGAGAAACTCAAGTATTTGGTCCAGATGTGTTGCAAGAAGCCGAAAAGCAAGTCCACATAATTCGTGAAAACTTGAGGGCTGCCCAATCAAGACAAAAAGGCTATGCGGACAATAGGAGAAGGAAAGTAGCCTTTGAAATAGGAGATTTTGTTTACCTCAAGGTGTCACCAATGAGAGGTCATAAGAGGTTTAATATAAGAGGCAAGCTCGCACCTCACTGTATTGGACCATTCAAGATTTTGGACAGAAGAGGAGAAGTAACATATAAGTTGGAGATGCCAGCTCATCTTTCGGACGTCTATGATGTCTTTCATGTTTCCCAGCTCAAGAAGTGCTTGAGAGTACCGGAAGAGCAAGTGCCAATGGAAGAATTGGAACTAGGAAGATTTGACTTATGCCGAACAACCGGTCAAAATCTTGGAAACTAAGGAGAGGGTCACAAGGAACAAGGTTATTAGATGGTGTAAAGTTAAATGGAAGCACCACATAGAAAAAGAAGCGACGTGGGAATTAGAGGATGATCTCAAGAAGGAATTTCCCTATCTCTTCTCTTCCGCGTCGAATCTCAAGGGCGAGATTCATTTTAAGTGGGGTAGGTTTGTAACACCCTCATTTTCATGCATCATGCCTTGCATGCACTCATATACATGTATAACATTAACCCACATAAAGAGGAACGAGTTTAAAATTGATTTGGAGCATTTAAAATTGATTTGGAACAAAACCGCACTTAAAATGCTGGAAAGTGCAGACTAGTCCGATTTTACTGAGGACTAGTCCAATTTCTCTCTGACTAAAAACAGACTTGTCCATTTTTGCTACAGACTAGTCCGATTTGCCTCTGGAAACCTTCAGACTTGTCCGATTTTGTGCAGACTAGTCCGATATTCCAAGAATCCTTGAAAATTTGCTAAGTCCCTGGACTTTTCCAGACTAGTCTGGTGTTCCAGCGGACTTGTCCGATTTCCTCTCTGACTAAAGTCGGACTTGTTCGATTTTAGGCCAAACTTGTCCGATTTTCTTTCTGGACATTTTCGGACTAGTCCGATCCTTTTCGGACTTGTCCGATATTTTGTGACTCCGAGTTGATCTTTTGTTTTATGACTTGTTTCTTGGGTTTCACGTTAGGTGGGCCTAGGGACGTCGTGCCTAACTCTTTTAGAGCCCATGTGGGACTCTAAACAGGCCTCTACTCCTCTCAAACTTGAAATCCATCTAACCCTAGCCTTCACCTCTATATAGACAACCCCACCCCTTTGCTTGACATCTATTTGTCACTTTTCTACCCCACCCAAACCCTAGTTCGTGGAGAGCCACCACCAAGGAGGGAGGAGAAGATCCCAAGCAAGAAGAAGAAGAGGAGGAAACGAAAGAGGATCAAGATCTCCATCAAGCTTTCGTTCTTCATCACCAATTCATCTCCAAGTTCATCACCAACCCTAGATCATCAAGATACAAGTGTTACCTCCAAGTTTCTTGATTCATTGGAGTTCTAAACACTTGGTATACCTTTTATTCTCTTTTCCTTACGTGAACTCAACCCATAATCCCCGAATTCAAGTCGATCTAGAAAACCCTAATATGCTGATCTCGCAAAGTGCGGACTTGTCTGGTCCCTAGCAGGCTAGTCCGGTCTTCCTGGCTAAATTGTGTTGAATTGATTCTAAAATTTGATCTAATCAACTCCAAACCTGTATACACTTGTTAAAATCTATTAGAACTAGTTAGTGATCATTAAAAGCAATCTATTGACAAGTTCTACCTTGCATTTGCATCAATCATGCATGTCATGTCATATTGAGTAATATTTGTGCACTCTTTGATTGTGTTTCTTATCTTGTATGTTTATTGTGTGGATTAGACGGATTTGCGCTAGAAAGTGCCGTGGAGGATCTCCAACACCAAGAGTTTGAAGGATTTGACCCTAATCAACCGCAAGAGCAAGGTAAGTGTCCTTGAAGCATATTGATCCTGTTTTTAAAATAAATGTTTTGTTTGCAAACTGCATGCTTGTGTCAAATTGATGGGAATCCTATGGTAGGAAGTTTACTAGAATTGTTAAACCACCCTTGTCACCTGGAATTATGGTAGAGAGTCGTGATGGGCTTTTTACCTTTTTGCTTCGCTTAATCAACTGGGATGGGAAAACAACTATACCACTCAATTTAATTATTCATGGATGAGATTATGGTTAATGTGAACTGGTCAATATGATATGGTAATGGTTGATCTAAGCAAGCTTGGTATGTGGATGGGTTGGATGATATGGTGGTTTGCTTGCTTTAGATCTAAGGACCGGTTCATGCGAGAATAGGCCAGGACTACAGTGCCACCATGAGGCCAAATATGGGTGCGGCGTAGCTGATTAATTAGGGATTGCCAGTGCTATTTGGACCATTTTGGATGCTCGGGGAAGGGGTAGTCGGATTGGGTTTGTTGATGATTGGTAGGATTACCCTGGGATCCGAATGGCTCAAGAGGGGGCCCTTGGTTGAAGATGTGCTATGTAGGAGACATCGCCACCGGTGAAACCTCAGTGGGGTCTAAATAGGCTAGTAATCCCTTTGTAAAGGCTATTTTGTGATCTCTTGGCCACACACCAATGGAAGTGTGAGACGACAAAATAGAGGTTCTAGTCATCGAAAGGTGATGAAATCACGAACATGTGGGTAAAGTGGTACAAACTTTGCAGAGTCTAATAAAACTATCATGATAGCCGTGCTCCCGGTTATGAGCACCTGGACAACTTCCATGATTAGAGGGAACTCAGTATTGGGATGGTTATGGTTGGTATTATGGTTATGGATTAATTTCTGGTATTGAATATGGTTATTGGCAAATGGTGAAATCTGAAATTATTGATGAGGATGGTGAATTGTGGACTGGCATTATGATATTACTTATGATTATGATGGGTTTGATTCATATACATATAATATATTGTTTTTCAAATGTTTTAATGTATTTTTCAGCACTTAGCCATTATTATTGTCGTCATTTGAATCAACCACATGTCATACTTTCCACACTTGCTTAGTACGACATGTACTCACTCTTGCAATCCCCCACCAACAGTTGCAGGTCAGGATTGGGAGTTTAATGGTGATAATGCGGAGTTCTAGGCCGTGTCTACCGTTAGCTTGCCTGTGGTGTTGATTGGAGCTGCGTTATACCCTATTGCTTATGCTGCTTAGCTTTTTAGTTTGCTTATTTAGTTTATTTCCGCTGTATTAGTTGAACTTGTCATTAATATTCATTAGAGGTTGTATTCGAGGACAATATGGTTTGTGTAATAAAACTTGGTTAATTAATCTTGTCTTGTGGTAATTTTTTGTATACTCTTTTGTGAATGCACTCGTGTATGTGTGTTGAACATCCTGGGCACACATATGTGTTAGCTTGGTTCTTTTTCGGAACCGGGCGTCACAGTTGCACGGTAGAACTCAGGCCATTCCAACCTCAACGAATCCCAAGTCATCCATACTCATACAATACACAAACACCCCTGGAGTAGGGTATTACACTCAGGCGGCCCAAATCACATAAAAACTCTTTGTGTCACCTCACTCTTGTATCTTGATTAGCGCCCCACCGAAATACGAACCTCTACGGACTACTTCTTAGTAGTACTGGGGGAAGTGTCGTTGGTTCACTTCAACATTTGGTACGCCAGATAAGGTGGCTTCAAGATCTTCAAGATGGTGAACTTTGTTACTGCTTCAAACGGATCGGCTACACAATCTGTTGGTGGAAATCCCTCCAATGCTCAGCAGCTGGCCAATGTTGTCCCGGTCGCTCCACCACCCCCACCATATGCTGCAGCAGCCAACGCTGGACAACAAGATGTTGACTTTGCATCGGTCATAGAATCGACGAACAACCCAAAGAACACACTGAACGCAGCGCAAACTCTTCTTCAGCGTCCTCTGGCGCCGGGAGCTCCTTCGACCTGCTGGAATAATGGAACGCTCTGGTTGCTATGCAGGGTAGGCACCTTCTCTAACAGGACCTTGTCTGGAAGGCTTGGACCTGCAGCATCGCAGCCCAAGAGACATGCACCCAGGGCTCATATGTCGGATCGAAGAGCACGTGAAAAGCTACCAGAGGGGGGGTGAATGGTAGATTTAAAAATCTTACGCAGCAGAAACAATTAAATCCCAACCCCTTCGGCAGAAAATGATATGTTAAAGAAATCGTGTGTGAGACTACTATAAATGTGTTTCACCATGACAAAAGTGATATATATCAGAGAGAATAAATTCAAGAAGACAACACAAGAAGAATCACTCAAATCCATCGAGAGAAACTCAAGTTATGATCGAATGATCGAACAAAGGTCAAGCTGTCCTACCCGAGAAAAACAGTTCTGGAACGCTGCAAAGAAACTCGTATAGAGAAGAAACCACAAATCCAATGACCGTGAAATTTTGAAATATGATAGATAATCAAGTTGTGAATACAATCCAAAAAGAATCACGTCAATTGTATCTGTAAAAATCGAGTTATGATAAAACTACCAACGAAAGGTAGTGCTGTCCAGAAACTCAACGAGTAAAACTTGTCTGGAACAAGTCGGACGAACAAGGCACGAAAGTTCCTTCAAACTACGAATTTTATTCAATAGAACACAAGAGGAAGAGCCCCAAAGTTGTCTGCACAAGTTTTGGCCTTCCCTTGCTTCAATTGATAACCTAAGAAATAAAGTTCTAAAGTGACTAAAAGCTTCATTCTTAGACGCCATAAAGTAAACCCAAGAGTATCTAGAATAATCATCAACAATAACCGGAACATACCATTTACCTCCAAAGGATTGAACACGTGAAGGTCCTACGGTGTCAAGGTGCAAAAGTTGACCCGGTTTAGTTGTCATGATCATTGTGAGAGGAGTATGTGAACCTGCAACCATCTTAGAATGTCTACACGAAGAGCATACACTATCTTTGTCTCCTTTGAGTTTAGGCAAACCACTTATGCGATCAAGGGTACTAACACGAGTGAGGTGATCAAGGCCTACGTGACCAAGTCTACGATGCCAGAAGAATAAATCTTTTGAATAATTTGCAACGAGACACCTATGCTCAGAAGTTGACATATCAAAATCAGCTTTAAAAACTCTTCCAAAATGAGACATGTTAAACAAAAGCTCACTATTTGAATCTACAACTTTGCAATAATTTTTAGTGAAGGTTATTTCCAAAGTTTCATCTAGCAATTGTGAAACAGAAAGCAAGTTGTATTTCAATTTTTTGACAAGTGCCACATCCTTCAAAGTGTAGTGATCATTTACTGTAACTGAACCCTTAGCAATTATAGGTGTTGAATAATTATCGGCAAAAGTAACATTCTCTACACGTGACACAAAAGAGAGGGAGGAGAACCAATCTTTGATACCAGTCATGTGGCATGAGCAACCTGAATCACAATCCAAATGTCCTCCTTCCTCAAATGTGTAACCTACATAGAAGCACAATACGTCGACGACTCAATACTAGGGTTAGTCAAAAGGCATTTAGGTATCCAGTACTGACTCACACGACGTGCAGCAGGAAAAATACGCGAAAGCTATGACAAAACAGCAGGTTTATGAGTCAAAGGTTGAGGTTTTATGTTCTTAACAATTGATTTAGAAGTTGTTACTCGTTTAGAGCAAAAACCAGTAGCTCCGGAGGTGTGAACATTTGTTTCGAAAGAAACAACTGAAGCTCTGGATGCACAAACCGAAGGTCCGAAAGCAAAAACTGAAGCTCCGGAGGGAACAACAGAAGGTCCAGGAGCTTTCGGAGCTATCGGAACTACCGGAGCTGTCTTTGCAAGTCTCTTAACAGAAGGTCCAGAAGCTACCTTTTCAAATTTCTGACTCATTAAAGCAGTTGCATGTTTCTAATGTTAGGTTTAGCATGAAAGTTATGAGATCTAGCAGACATTTTATTCTTTTTAATTTGTTTAGCTAGTCTATAACAAAAATCTACGACATGAACATCTTTATCACAATAATTACAATGAAATTTAATTTTGTAATCATGTCCAGATGAGCACCCAACATTAGAGACAGAATTAGAAAGCACTCCTGCAGATTCAAAGATCACATCCTTTTGTTTAGGGACAGTTTCGATTAAACCTCTTCCAAATGATTTTACATTTTGAGGTGGATATGTTTTAGAATAAACATGAGAATAAAAAACTAAACCAGTTTTATCATTATAAGATTTGGATGAACTCAGTAGCAAGTTTAGGTTTTTGTTCCCAACACAAAACTGCTCTAGCGTCCTATTCATGTCATCAAGCTTTTTAGACAATTCTAGGCAGCTTTCACATGAAGTTTTCCTTTTAATTTGCAATTTGAACAACTCTTAACTTCATGAGTACATAAAGCATTGTTCAGAATGAAAATTTCATTTATTGCATCTTTTAGTTTCTTATCAAGATTGTCACATGCAGAACAATGCAAATCATCTGTTGAACATGAAGCATCTTTTAAGTTTTTATCATTAAGTGCAACAAGCTCTCTGCTCTTTTCAATTTCTTCATCAAGTCTATCTAAAGTGGAGGAGTGTGCACTTCTTAATGTGGACAATTGTTCATAGATTAAGTCACATGAGGGACATGCATCATCACTAGGAATCAAAGTTTTTAAACGGTTGATTTCAGATTCTATTGATTCAATTTTAGCAGCATTATCCCTAAGCTTTTTGTACTTTTTCTTGACAATAATAGTTGCACAAGAAATAGCATCACACATTTCATTGCAGGTAGAACATACCTCATCGTCGTCACTATTGTGTTCTGCATCCTCCTGACTTGATCTTGATTTTTTTTTGCCCGCCATAAAGCATAAGTTGGCCAGATCATCATCATCTTCATCACTTTCAAAGTCTGCATCACTTGAACTGAGTTCTTGAAGTGTGGTGATGAAGCTGTTAACCATCTTACGTCCTATGGTACCCTTCTTTTTCTTGTTGGGATTTCCAGAGGTGGTCTTGACCTTGTTCCGTTTTTCTTCACGGGTAGTAGGACCTGAAAGGTTAGGGCATTCTGTATGAAAGTGTCCTGTCTTACCACATTCAACACAGCGTTGAGGTCTGGAGCTTCCCCTCCTTCTAGTTCTCACATTTTGCAATGCTTTTGAGAACCTAGTAGAGATTAGTGCTAACTCCTCTTCTAGAAATTCCTCGATCTGCTCCAGGGTTAGTAAGGACAACAAAGCAAGAGTATTGCAAGATGATAATTGGCTGGAGCTAGGCATATCACGTTGTGAGACAAATGCAATAGACTTATTTGGGTTCTTACGTGATAACATGTCAATTTCATGAGTTTTGAGTTTAGAGTAAAGCACATCTAAAGTAAGTGTACTCATGACAGTATATTCACAAATAGATGTAACTTTCATCTCCCAGATTGACATGTCTAATGCACTAAGAAGTTGCCTAGCATTTTCAACATCAGAAAAATTAACGTTGACACTACGCAGGTTACTAAGAATTTTGTTAAAGCGAGCAAAGAGATCATCAATTGACTCACCGGGTTGTACCTCGAAGCGCATGTATTATTTCTTGAACATGTCTTGCCTTACATCCTTGATCGTGTTGGATCATTCGTGATAGTCACAAAGCGCTCTCCACACATCGTATGCCGATCGGAGGTGTGCAACGCGGTCGAAGTCGCTTTGAGTGAGTCCTTGGATGATCAAGTTTCGGGCTTTGTTGTTGTTGTCGACGTCCCGTAGGTTCGTAGCCGTAACTTGATCGTTTGATGGCACATCTAGGCTTGTACACCTTTTACCATATAGCAAAGCCTTGCGCCTGGATGAAAGCCTCCATGTGTGCCTTCCAAACCTGAAAATCAATACCAGCAAACACACAAGGTTTGGCGGAGTATTTCTCCATGATGATTAGTCAAAAACATGTGCAAATCACAAAGATTAGAGCATCATGGCTCTGATACCAATTGTAGGATCGTAGAGCACGTGAAAATCTATCAGAGGGGGGTGAATGGTAGATTTAAAAATCTTACACAGCGAAAACAATTAAATCCCAACCCCTTCAGCAGAAAAATGATATGTTAAAGAAATCGTGTGTGAGACTAATATAAACGTGTTTCACCGTGACAAAAGTGTTATATATCAGAGAGAATCAAGTCACGAAGACAACACAAGAAGAATCACTCGAATCCATCGAGAGAAACTCAAGTTATGATAGAAAGATAGAACAAAGGTCAATCTGTCCTACCCGAGAAAAATAGTTCTAGAATGCTGCAAAGAAACTCATGTAGAGAAGAAACCACAAATCCAATGACCGTGAAATTTTGAAATATGATAGATAATCAAGTTTTTAAGACAACCCAAAAAGGATCACGTCAATTGGATCTGTAAAACTCGAGTTATGATAAAACCACCGACGAAAGGTAGTGCTGTCCAGAAACTCGACGAGTAAAACTTGTCTGGAACAAGTGGGACGAACAAGGCACGAAAGTTCCTTCAAACTATGAATTTTATTCAATAGAACACAAGAGGAACAGCCCCAAAGTTGTCTGCACGAGCTTTGGCCTTCCCTTGCTTATATAACCAGCCCTTAGACCAACCCAATCTCAACTAGGACTCTAATCCTACTCCGATCATGAATTGAAACTTTCCGTAACTGCTTAGTGAAGATAGAAGCAATCTTAAGACTTCCAAACACCTTAGGAATGTATCCCACATTCCTAAAACAACTCAAATTCGTGACCCACACGAAATCCTATCATAACCAACTCGATACTTTCCATACCGAGCCATAACCGACTCTGCCGTAGCCAAAGTCATCAACCGATACGATCCGATCCTTCCAACCAGATCTTCCCATCCATAAAACATCTTCGGAACCATGTCGCCACGTCATGCACCGCATGCATACGTGCAAACACCTTCCTTCGACGTCCTGTAACCTTCATATGCACTGCCCTTCATTCAATCATCCTGCACGACCTCCTGACTCGCTCAACCACAATTCCTCCTGAATTTGGTTGTTGGAACCTTATCTCCTTCCTGAGACTAGTCCAAAGGATCCTGACACCAGCCATGACTTCAAATCAAGCAACACCAGCACATGAATAAACAACCAATTCGTACGAGCCCAAGTCCGCGACTTGACTCAAGTCAGTTCCGAACACAACACCTTACGTGAGCACCTCACATAAGCATGTTGCAAAGCATATCAAAACGATATCAGCCATATCAACCAAAACGCACCAAAAACTTAGCAAATGAATACTAAGCAATCTTTCTAAGAATATAAAGCAAGTTTGAAACATTACAAGATAAAAGTAGGAACATTGCGATCAAGCTCCGAACCTAGCCAAAGTTAACCGGAGCTTGAGCCAGAGCTTACCAAAGCTAGTACAACCTAGCGCCGGAGCTTACTAAAGCTAGTCGGACCTAGCGCCGGAGCTAACCAAAACTAGTCAGAACTAGTAATCCCAAAAGTCGGAGCTAGAAAAATATGTCGGAGCTAACCAACATAAGTCAGACCTAGCAAAGCATATCGGAGCTTAACAAAGACATGCCGGAGCTATCAAAGACATGTCGGAGCTATCAAAGACATGCCAGAGCTAAGGACAAAGCTCATCGAAGCTACCCAAAAACATGTTGGACCTCACCAACAAATCGTACCTAGACAAAGAAGTTGGACCTAGCATCGGACGTACCCGGAGCTACCCAAAACAAGTCAGACCTATCGTTGAACCTTGCTGTAGCTCGGAGCTAGAGTCGGATCTAGATAAAAAGGTGTTTTGGCAAAATTCAAAACTTTTATCATCAAAGCAAATGTATTCAGTACAATCCAATTTATTCAACACACATAGGTCTCACATCATCATAATCATACGGCGTCGAGGCTCCCAACTCAAGACCTTCTGTCGGAGCTCAACCGCCGGTACATGAGGCAGGATGGCCTCGTCAACATTGAGCGTACTCGCGAGAGGCGACTTGCTCGTGAAAACCCTTCTCTAGAAGTTGGAGGCGGCCGTTTGGCTCTTGCCATGCATCTCTGCATGTTAGAGTGGTCACCCAAGTTCCAGCCTCATTTGCCGGAGAAATATGATAGGACAGTTAATCCCGTCGAATTTCTTCAAATCTACTCCACCGCCATCAAGGGAATTAGGCTGTCAAGGCCAACTACTTCCCTGTGGCCTTGACCGGGACTGCAAGGTTCTGGTTTATGAGCTTACCTCCAAACTCCATATACACTTGGGGGGGGGGGACTATGTCGCCAGTCCACCGCCACTTCAGGAGCTCCTACACCTGGCCTAGCACCAAGCTGGACCTCTTCGCCGTACATCAAAAGTCGAGAGAGTCACTGAGACCCTTCATCCAGCTATTCTCTCATGTACGGAACATCATACTTTCTATCTACAACACTTCTGTCATTGTTACATTCCAACAGGAGTTTGAGATAAGAAGATGTTGGAGAAGCTGGCAACCAAGGATGTCAGCAGCATCACAGAACTTTTCAGCCTAGCTGACAAATGTGCCAGAGCTGTGGAGGGCCGTGAGATGCACTCCAAACCAGCTGCAAAGGCTAGTCAATCTACCTCCAAAACCGGAGCTACTGCCACCAGCAGTGGAAAAAAGAAAAATAAGTCAAGTGGAAAGAAGAAGTCACTTGTCGGCACACCTACAGCTGTCGCTGCTGCAACACTTGGTAGCCGGGGGCCACGCCCCGACAAGCGACCTCGACCATCGTCTGAGGACAGTGACAAGATGTGGTGCCCAATCCACAAATCCAAGGGTCGTAATCTTGAGGACTGTCGCAAGGTCAAGAGACTTGTTGAACGCAAAAGCAAGCGTCAATACGAAACCCCTTTCTACGAGCGGGAAGGGAAGCAAAAAGTTGACAAAGCTTTGTCTGATAAGGAGCTATGCTTTCAAGTTGCAAAGAAGGTGTTAAAGGCGGTCTACAACACCATCAATGACTCCAACACCAACTCTGACAACGAACATTGGAAGACTCTCCATATGATTTATGGAGGGTCCTGGGACATCACCTCTCGACGCATTCTGAAAACTATGCATCGGGAGATGGTTGCTGCTGCACCCACCGCCAAGGTGGAGCCTCATCGGAAGTGGATGGACACTCCAATCACTTTCAACACTTCGTACTGCCCGAAGAACATGGCAAGAGCTGTACAATTGCCTCTGATGGTCTCTCCGACTATCAATAATGTCCAACTCTTCCATGTCTTGGTGGATGGAAGCGCAGTGCTCAACCTCATCAACTTTGCAGCCTTTGTGAATCTCCAACTTAGCCTCTCAGACCTCAGGCCCTCATGCCCATTCTCCGGAGTGGGTCCGGGAGTTATCACACCTCTTGGATCTATTACTCTTTCGGTAACCTTCGGGACACTGGAGAAGTACTGGTCCGAGAAGCTGGTGTTCGATATGGCACATATCAACCTTCCCTTCAATGTCATCCTAGGAAGGCCTACCCTGTATAGGTTTATGGTGGTGGCTCACTGTGGCTACCTTGTGTTGAAGATGCCAACTCTGTCAGGCATCCTCCGGATCCGAGGGGACCGCACTGCTGGAGTCAATGCGCTGAGAAACTTCATGTGCTTGCAATAGCGCAAGAAGATGAATCTGGCAAGGAGCAATCTGCTCAGCAACCACTAAGCTCACGCTGGCGCGACTTAATCTCTGCATCTCATGTACAGCCAAGCGGTGACACCGACATCCCATCAAAGTCGTCCAAATCAGTTCTGATACCGCCCATACCACTAGTATAACGAAAGATCTAGGTGACAAATAGGAACTCGCACTCATCACTTTCCTCTGAGCAAATGCTGGCGTGTTTGCATGGCAACCGTCATAAATGCCAGGTATCCCCAGGGAGGTGATCGAGCACCATCTGAAGATCTACCCCGATGCACAGCCTATACAACTGAAGCCCCGAAAGAAATCTGTTGAGCGACAAAACTTCATCCGCGAAGAAGTCAAAAAGCAGCTTGACACTGGATTCATCCGGGAGGTTCATCATCTACAATGGCTAGCAAACCCAGTCGTCGTGCCAAAGGCTGACGGGAAGCTTTAGATGTGCATCGACTACACCACTTTGAATAAGGCATGTGCAAAAGACCTTTCCACTACCAAGAATAGATCAAATAGTGGACTCTACCTCTGGTTGTGAGATTCTATGTTTCTTAGACGCATATTCTAGATTCCATCAAATTCTAATGTCTAAGGAAGATGAAGAGCATACTGCTTTCATCACGGTAGATGGTCTCTACTGCTACACAACAATGCCTTATGGTCTCAAAAATGCACTCTCCACCTTTGTGCGAGCTATGCACAAAACCTTCGAGGAGATCATTCGGGACCTAGTGGAAGTCTACGTCGATGACATCGTTGTCAAGGTGAAGAACAAAAACTCACTCTTCGACAATCTTCAATCCGTCTTCGACAAGTTGCGCCTGACGCACACGAAGCTCAACCCTGACAAGTGTGTCTTCGGGGTTAACTCCAAAAAGCTTTTTGGTTTCTTGGTGACTCACCGAGGAATTGAAGCAAATCCAGCCAAGATCAAAGCCATTGAAGCGATGCGGCCTCCAGCCCATGTCAAGGACATCCAGAATATTACTAGATGTCTAGCTTTGCTCAGCCAGTTCATCTCAAGGCTGGCAGAGCGGGCTCTTCCCTTCTTCAAGCTATTGGGGAAGTCCGGACCATTCTATTGGTCTGAAGAAGTAGAGAAGGCATTCCAAGAGCTCAAGCAGCTCCTCACCACGCTACCAATCATGGTAGCTCTGCAACTTGGAGAGCCTCTTGTGCTTTAAATTGCTGCAACTACAGAGGTTGTCATCATGGTTTTGGTTGCGGAAAGACTAGAAACATCTTCACCTCAGGAGCTCAGACTCCTCCGAGAGGGTCCAGAGCTACGTGAAGGCGAGTCTGGGTCCCAGCCCCCAGGCACAGATTTGAAAGGCAAGATGCCTGTGGATCAATCTCTCTCATTCGAGGGAGTATCTACTGCTCAAGAAGAAGATCCAGACCCCTCCGGAAGGGTCTGGGTTGATGAAGAAGAAACTTCGGAACCCTTCGAGAGGGTCCGAACTGTCCAACAGCTAGTGTACTACATCAGCGAAGTACTTCAGGATGCCAAGACTCAATACATCGAGGTGCATAAGTTGTTGTACGCAGTCTTTATTGCCTCAATGAAGCTACGATACTACTTCCAAGCCCACAAGATATCAGTGGTAACATCTTATCCACTGCGTGCTATCTTACATAATCCCAATTCAACGGGAAATATCGCCAAGTGGGCTGTAGAGCTGGCAGAATTCGATCTTGAATTCCTTCCTCGACATGCAATCAAGAGTCAGGTGCTGGTTGATTTCGTGGCGGAGTGAACACCTTCTTCATCAAGTCCGGGGGGCCTAAACGAGTAGAAGTCGAAACCTGAGGTCACAGTCTTCACCAAGCCTCACTGGACTCTATACTTCAATGGCTGCATGTAGAAGTAAGGGGCCAGAGCTGGAATCCTTCTCCTCACTCCGACTAGGGAGAAGGTCAAGTACATGGTGTGCCTCGACTTCAAGGCGACCAACAACATGGCAGAATATGAAGCTCTCATCTTCGGACTCAAGGTGGCACTATCATATGACGTCCGACGACTGCTGGTGAAGGGTGATTTGCAACTCATCATCAAACAAGTCAAATGTGAATGTAGTTGCAATAACCCTCAGCTTACTACATATCTACTTGAAGTATAGAAGTTGCAGAAAGATTTCCAGGTCCTGGACCTCTGCCATGTCCAGCATCTCAACAATGTTGAAGCTGACGATTTCTCGACGAAGGCTTCAACAGGGGCTCAAGCACCCGACAGGGTTTTGTCAGGAGATTACAAGCACCTGCTGCTCAGCCTGTCGAACTAAGTGATGGGGGCGAGACCAACACCTCGAAACTGGCGGTCCCAGTGGCCCTGTTGGCATGATGTCCACCAAAGATTGTAGGCGCTATAGGAAGCTCCGAGCAACCAAGTGCGCAAGATACAGAAGCTCAAGTCAGTCCCGATGCATGGATCTTGGAGGTCCAGGACTACTTGAAAGACAACATCCTTCCTGAAGATGGTGTGTCCGTTGAGAAAATTGTCAGATTGGCTAAAATATACACGTTGGTAGAAGGGGATATCTATCAAAATGGTGCCAACAACATTCTAATGCAGTACATTTCCCCAGAAGAAGGCTGCGAACCTCTCGTAGAGATCCATGGAGGCGAGTGTGGGAACCACGCGTCATCCCGCACGCTAGTCGGTAAGGCCTCCCGGCATGACTTTTACTAGCCTAAATCACTCTAGGATGCAGTCGAGCTGGTGAAGAAGTGTGAAGCGTGCCAATTCCACACGAAGCAAATTCATACACCGATGCAGTCACTGCACATGATTCCTCCCTCATGGCCATTCGCTGTGTGGGGGATGGATATTTGGGACCTTTTCCAAAAGCCGTCGGAGGGTACCGATTCTTATACATCGCCATCGACAAGTTCACAAAGTGGTCGGAAGCTACTCCGCTTGTGAAAATCAACAAGCAATCTTCTATCAAGTTCTTGAAGTCCATTGTTTGCAGATTTGGAGTTCTGGACAGAGTCATCACTGATAATGGAACTCAATTCACAAGTGCAGTGTTCCAAGAGTACTGTGAAGATCTCGGCATAACAGTCAGCTACGCATCAGTAGCTCATCCATCAAGCAATGACCAAGCTGAGAGAGCAAACACTAAAATTTCAAGGGACTCAAGATGCGCACTTATGAGCGCTTGAAGAAGCATGGCGCCAACTGGATAAAAGAGCTTACTTCTGCATTGTGGGCGAGCCAGACAACACCCAGCCAGGAAACAGGAGAAACACCCTTCTTCATGGTATACGGAGCCAAAGTTGTCATTCCTCTAAAAAATCGCCATGGGGTCTCTCCAGGTACAGACCAACGACGAAGCCACGCAGGACTAGCTCCGACGTAAAGACCTAGACCTCGTCGACGAGGCAAGGTGCCAAGCAGCTGTCCAAAACGCGCGATACCGCCAGGCGCTCCGGTGCTATCATCAAAGGTATGTGCGCAACTGACAGCTGGAAGAAGGCGATCTGGTGCTGCAGCGAATACTTACTCGTGAAAGGATGAACAAACTTTCCCCCAGCTGGGAAGGTCCATTTCCAGTCGTCAAAGTTTCCCGTCTCGGATGCATTCGCTAGGTAACAAAGGATGGGATACCATGTCCCAATCCCTGGAATATTGAGCACCTTTGTAAGTTCTACACTTTAAACGGAGGTAAGTCTGTATTTGTATAAAATGTATCTCATAGAGTCTATGAACAGAGTCGGGTTGGTCCAAGATGAAAAGCACACTTAACTTGGTCCTGTACTTTAAGTGTGTCTTTAGCTTCCCTGTGTTAGTACAAGATGAAAAGCACACTTAACTTGGTCATCTACTTTAAGTGTGTCTTTACCTTCCCTAGGTTAGTAAAAGATGAAAAGCACACTTAACTTGGTCCTGTACTTTAAGTGTGTCTTTACCTTTCTCGGGTTAGTACAAGATGAATAGCACACTCAACTTGGTCCTGTACTTTAAGTGTGTCCTTGTCTCCCCTGTTATTCGAACCTATAACGAAATACATTTGTGTGCAAACAGACTCTAAGTGCATTAATTTTGCGCATGCTCATTATTTTTACCATCTTTTACCTTCTTGTCAATAGCAATGTTGTGCAATCCACTTGAAATTTAGTCCTAGAGATTCATGTGATATATAAGTTTTATTGGTAATCTTCTATTGGATCTTAGTATTGCTAGATGGCATATTCGCCTGAAAACCAAATTCAATGACAGGTCCACAGTGCGTTATCGACTTAGCCTGGCCTAGGACCCTAAGTACACCACTATACCTATTCCGGTGGGTCTCAGTAAGGTGGGTCTAGAAGGCATACGGACCTAAGGAAGTTTAATCAGTATACTTAGGTTGTCACAATGAGTTTGATAGGAACTAAAATTCAAAGAAGGATAATAAGCCGCAAATAAGCTATAGGCAAGAGGACAAATTTTACTATTTTTCTTGTCTCTCACGTGCAGGAAAAATGAATAATTGACGGCAATTTGCATGGCGATGGTGGATGTTGCCATAACACCTAGCTCCGGCATCACCCAGGGGCCCGCCATCGATGTTTCATGCGTTGACAGTGGGCGCCGTTGAAGCAATTAAGTTATGACAACACCAAGGGGGCCCGCCATCGACGTTTTATGCGTTGGCAGTGGGTGCCGTGGAAGAAACCAAGCTCTGACAACACTTAGGGGGCCCACCGTTGACATTTTATGCATTGACAGTGGGCGCCGTCAAAGCAACCAAGCTCCGATAACACCCAGGGGGTCTGCTGCCGACGTTTTATGTGTTAACAGTGGGCACCGTCGAAGCAACCAAGCTCCAACAACACCCAGGGGCCCACCGTCGATGTTTCATGCGTTGACAATGGGCACCGTCGAAGCAACCAAGCTCCAAAAATTCCCAGGGGCCCGTCGTCAATGTAAACAACGTGACAAAGGGTCCTTGGAGATTTCGGATGCAAGCCTCAGACCTCGAAGCTATCATAGTGCTACGATTTCGGAACAATCAAGTTTTCAAGACATTGCCAAATTCCTTATGGTAGATGTTCTCAATCAATTGAGCGCATCTACCACGGGGCTGACAAGATAAAGGGAATGATACATTGAAGACAAAATTGGAATTCAAAAGGATTTCATTCATTCAAAATTGGAGGTTTACAAGATGAAGGTACAAAAGAGAAAGATCCTAGCTACTGGAGTTCCGCTGGAACTACGAAGCAACTTTCTGGGTGGCTTCTTGGACGCTTGTCTTGGCAACTTCTTCCTCCTCGGCAATAGGCCCTTCAACCACCATAGCCAGAGACATAGAGGGATCCTGACTTCGGAAACATGTCAGCACATGCTCTGCAACATTCCTTGCCAGAAACTTTCCCTCAGTCTCGAGCTGGTTGACGATCACATCTCCCAGCACATCCAGTTTAGCTCCGGCAGAGTTAAGCGCCACCAAGGCTTTACCCATATCTGGCTCAGGGTCAGTCAGCCGGATCAGACTGAATCATAGAGGCACCCGAGCCTCTTCTGCTTGTCTAAGGAAGTCCCAGACCTGCTGGAACTCAATCGCTCTCGTACCCCAGAGCTCCTCTAGTGACCTTCTTGCGGATCAAAGCTCCGCATAGCCCTCCTTTGAGAATCGCTTGACCTCTTTGGCGTGCTGCTGGATCAGCCAGAAGCCTCTCTTGGTCGGCGATTTGCTTCTCCCAGAGGTTCAAGTGGTCTCGCCTCGATGCAAGGTCCCTCTCCTTTGCCTTCACCTTGTTCTCCTTGGCAGAGACAACATTCTCCATTTTGCTGACTTCTTCTCCTGCCAACCATACTTGGTGCTTTTCTTTTTTGCACCATGACTTGAATTTCTTGACGCGGTCAGCCATGTCCTGCTCACCGCGTTCTAACTTCTTAGAGATTTCATCTTCTCCCTTTTGGAGCTCTTCCTCCATATTATCAAGATCATGTTGATGCTTGAGGAGTTGTTCCCTCATAGCGTTGAGACTCTCCGAGCGACTATATGCCACTTCATTGACCTTCTTGGCATGCTCGTAGATGAAAGTGCATCTAGGCAACCCCTTGTGAGTTCTGAACGATTGATGACAAACAAATGAGATCCTAATGAACTTGTTGAGATGACTGCAGGTTAAGATAAATGAGATAGTTTGGTGCACTCAAAAAGGTGAAAAATGAACTGGTGTACAAAAGAGAAAAGCCGAACTGACGACTGAAGCGCAAAGTAGATTTAAATGTATAGGATGTGTGTGAGAGACACATCTTAGGAGATCAAGTCTTTGCGTAGGAGTAAGGGCTTAAAAACACCTAAAATTCACTAAGCACCGGACTAGTCCGTTCACGGACTGAACTAGTCCGTTCAACTCTATGTTGTCCAAATACACTGTGACTGGACTAGTCCGATCACATATCGGACTAGTCCAATAAACTTTATGGAACCACTTTTCAGAGTGCACCGGACTAGTCCGTTCAAGTCTATGTAAACCCTTTTCACTACACTCCGGACAAGTCCGTCCACAGCACAGGACTAGTCCATTGAACTCTCTGATGGTCAATAACACATAGCACCAGACAAGTCCGTTCTTGGATCGTACTAGTCCGTTCAACTCTCTGGAGTTCAATTTCACTTGGCACCGGACAAGTTCGGACACCAACCGGACTAGTCTGGTATACCTCACACAATTAGGGTTTCTAGTGTGTTGCACATTTCACGCTGACTTTTACACAGCACACCGGACAAGTCCGGCCCCTTGTACGGAGTAGTCCGGTCATGTGGATCTCTAACGGTAACTTCTTTGGAAACCATATAAATAGGAGATCCACGACCCACAAGAACAATACACGAATTCTACTGTTGAGAACTCAAACCCTAGCACCGCCACTTGTCCCAAGAGCCCCAAAACACATCTCCCCATGCATCTAAAGTGCAAAAAGGTGAAAATCAATTGAACACCTAAATTTGGGGTTGGAAGATCATTGTCTACACGTGGTTGAGCTCTTGGGGTTTGATCTCTTTACACTAGTGCTCTTCATTGTAATATTTTTTATTGTATTTTTATCATCTTTTCATTGTAATTCTTGTGGGAGCCCTCAACGTGTGAGGTTGCCCCAAAAACTCGGTGATTGCCCATGATAGTGGAATCAAGTCGGCCTTGTGTGGTGACTTGATGAGGGAAAGGGTTTGAAGAGACCTGGCTCTGTGTGGGCTTCCTTAACGAGGAATGGATCTCTTTGGTGAGATCAAACCTTGGTAAAAATTCGGTGTTCCGCGTGCTTCTTTGTTTTTGCATCTTAATTGATTAGGGCACATAGTTGATTAATATTAGAATTTGAATTGCAAATTGCTTCTCACGTTTAAGTTCACAACATCAATTCTTAATTCATGTGATCTCATCTGTTGTTCACATTTTTGCCGCTATAAATTTTAAATCCTGAATCAACACTTAGTCAAATTGACACACACCTAGCACATCAGACTAGTCCGCACATACAACTAGACAAGTTCGGTTTGTCAAGCATTTGACTATTTGATTAAGTGTGCAGAAATTTTTTAAAGCCTATTCACCTCTCCTCTAGGCCACATTCAGTAGATCTCTCGGGTCTTGTCATCGAGGGCCTTTATAGCAGCCTCTCTTTCATCCAGCGCGTATTCAAACGCGTTTGCCGAGCTTTCTCAACCTCCATCCACTCCACTTGGCCCGCAAGCCGGGACCGCGTCAACTTCATTTTGAAGTACAAAAGCTTGCGCCAGCGCCTCAGGGTGTCACGCTCTTCTTCCAGGGCCTTGCGCTCGTAGTTAAAGGCGAGCTGGAGTTGGTAGAGGCTTGAGCAGGCATTGTCGATCGACATATCCAGGAGGATTGGTTCAGGACCTGCTGGAGGTTCCTCCCATGGCTCCCCCGAGTCTTCTAGAATAGTCGTTGGAGCCCATGGCGCTTGGAATCCAACAGCTTGACGTCTGCGGCGCTGAGCTCCGGGAGATCATAAAGCTCCAGCGACGACGATGAAGGTCCTTCTACCAGACCTTCAGGCAACGATGTAGGCATGGCCATTTCTGGCATTACAACATCAGCTAACGACGCCGTCACCTTCGGAGCTGGTCCCAAAACTTCTATCGCAGCTTCCAAAATCTCTGACACTGGTGCTGAAACCTCCAATGCTGGCTCCAGAGCACCTGAAGCTTGGTCTGGTCCTTCTTCCATGTGGTTCGACGCAACTGCAACTTCTTCGGCCGCTGGCGCGGTCTCTGTGGCCGCAGCGCTGGCAGGTGCCAGAGAAGCATCTCCTCCTCTCGATACTCTAGAAACATAGGAACAGAGAGTTCAGAACAAAAAAGTAAAAAGCAAAAACAAGACACAAGTTAAATAGTTGATCATTACCTGGGCACGTTGCCGCTCCATTCGGCACAAAGCTTCTTCCTTGCATGGCCGGAGTCAGAACCCACCATCGTCGGTGAGGCTGAGGCTCTGGACTTCATCCCGGAGGTCGTGGCAACCCCCGGCGCTGCCCCAGCTAGGACCTCCATCGTCTGAGAAGGTACTCCGGAACCAGAGCCCGCCGCTGGCACCGGGACTGGAGTAAACTTGTCGGACCTAGTGCCCCCTGTAGGCACTGGATCCGAAGATAGTTTGGACATCAGAGCTGGGATTGTTGTTGCTGGAGGCACAACCAGCACTGACTTCAAAGTTTGGCGAGGCAAGGGAGCTGTTTCTGTCGAAGCTGATTTGACCAAACTGCCATCAGATGGCATCAGCTTCCTCATCTGACTAGAGGAGTCGATTGGCTCTTTGCCTTTTCCCTGACTTGAGTCAGGGTTCTTCTGGCTGGGATTTGCTCCAGAGATTACAATTCTGGCAGGCAGAGTGCTTCTTTGGCGCACTGCAAGACCCGTGTCATCGAGTAGTGGCATCATTTTCTGCAGCTCCCTCCTGATCTCTGGAACTACGTTCAGAGGTAGGAACTCAATCAGAGGTCCAAGGTCATCCCTTAAAAAAGTTCCACTGTTCAGCTTCTGTAGATGGAGATTCAAGGCGCGCTCGTCTAGATTGGTGCCTCGGCCAACCAATCCGGAGAAAATCCATTTATCCAGAGAAAGACCAGGTCGCGAACTCTCGCTCCTTCAGCAGCGCCTAGCAGTTGGTCAGGAAGTTGTCGAGGACCATCAAAGACGTTAATCCTTCGTCCACTAGGTGTCGGATCCTTGTCAACACGGAGTTGTACTTCTTGGATAGCTCCGGGAGCTCCTCCCAGGATTCGGACTCCGTCGTCGGAAACCCTTCTGGCAGCTCCAGCCGATCGTGAGCGTCCACCCAAATCACAATCTAATCGGTCTTCCAAGGCTTCCACTTTTCGGAAAGAAAGGTCTTGATGTACTTGTATGGGGGATTCCTACACTTTACAAAGTATAGAACCCCAACAAGCAGTTACCTTTGCCTGTCGCCCGGAGAGTGAAGAAGGTCCAGAACAGAGGGATGCAGGGCGGCACTCCCACCCACATCTCGCAGAAGTGGACGAAGATCGCCACCAGCAATATTGAGTGAGGTCCAAGGTGGTGCAGTTGGAGCCCATACGACTCCAGCAGCATCAGTAAGAAGTTGGACACTGGCGGAACCATCCCAACCATGGCGTACGTCGAGAAGTAAACAATGTCGTCGGAGGACTCCTTCTTGAATGGGAGCTTTTCGTAGCGAATAACATTGTTGAAGAAATCGTTTGTCCAACCCATCAGCTTCCAAACTCTCAACAGCTCATCATCGCCCACAATCTTGTTGGGGGGAAGTCTGAGTTCCATCGCTGCAAAGTGGAGCAAAAGTGGGAGCGTGGCGCAAGGGTTTAAGCGGAGAACTCTATGGAAAGAATAGATCGATGCATAAGAGTTATCTCACCTTGCAGCACCACTTTCTTTATTAAGCCTCTGCAACGCTTGGATGACAACTACATTTGGACTATAATCACGCTATGCAAAGTTACCTCATTGATGACAAGGGGGCCCGAGTATACTTTGTTAAAAAAAGTCGCACCAGGTGAACTGTTGTCATGATGAGAAGTTAGAAGCCCGAGGGCGGCGGCCCGAAAGGACTACAAAGATTACGCTGAGAACTGATACAGATATCATATTGGGAACCAGCGCCCTTCAATTGCGTGAGATTCGTACGTCATGCATCTCACCTACCAAATCAAGAAAGGTCGTGTGTCTCAAGAGGAAACCTGAAGCAACAACGCGGGAGAGATAATGGCTGCACCTCTGGCATCGAAACCTCATAATCTCACCAGAGGTGGGCCTGGAGGCCACTATCGAGACTCTGTGTACCAGGTATCACTTCGTACCAGAAGAAGACACGTTGAGTTCCACCTTCCAAAATTGTGGACTTCCGGTGGCAACACGTGTCCCGCAGTGCCAGACTTGCCTCCCTCCTTAGTGTGGCTCCGGTGCTGCCACATGTCCTGCAGTGATGGACCTGCCTTTCTCCTTAAGGTGGTTCCGGTGCTGCCACGTGTTCCGTAGTGTCGGATCTGCCTCCCTCCATTGGGTAGCTCCGGTGCTGCCACATGTCCTGGGGTGCCGGACCTGCATCCCTAACAGGGGAAGCTCTGGTGCTACCACGTGTCTAGTAGCTCTGGACCCGCCTTCCTGCAGAGGGAAGCTCCGAAGCTATCACGTGTCACACGTCCGAATCTATGTCTGCAACAGGAAGACATCGTGATCTTCAATGGCGCAGACATTCAAGGACTATCAATTAGCCATTACAAGACCTGGTTAATGCGTTATTAATGCGATATTAATGACCCATGATTAGAGGAGTATCAAGACCGGTAACGCTGGCATTAAGGCACGTTATCACACAATTAACTACCCTTAACACTCATAGATCGTGTATAGTGCGGTTATTACAGCCGGAGCCACCTGTCGGGCCACGACGCATACTGTAACAGCCAGTCCTTAGGATATAAAAGGGTCGCACTACACGTTAGAACTCAGGCCATTCCAACCTCAACGAATCCCAAGTCATCTATACTCATACAATACACAAACACCTCGTGGAGTAGGGTATTGCGCTCAGGCGGGCCGAACCACGTAAAAACTCTTTGTGTGACCTTGCTCTTGGAACTTGATTAGCGCTCCACCTAAATACGAACCTCCGCAGACTACTTAATAGTACCGGGAAAGTTTCATTGGTACACTTCGATATGAAGTATTTTTTTTTTTGCTCACAAACCTCGTAGTTATTTTCCAAAAATCACTCTACGGAATCAACCTAAAATCACTTATCCTAAAAAATGATGCATCATACAACTTCATAAATTCTATATGAGAATCAGCTCTTTGAGACTGCCAAACAGGATCAAGGAAATTTCCTCAAAGAAACTTTAGTACAAAGTAAATAACACCAAGTCTTTTATGTTTTATTTTTTTGTTCGTTAGAAAGACAAAAAAATATCGAACAGACGATATGGTCATTTCAAAAAAAAATCATATACGGTCGTGAAAAAAATAACAAATACTCGATCGCTAGCAGGAAACTCCTGAACACACAAATGATTGTTGCAACGGAGCAGGATTCCAAAACATAACAGAAGGAAGTCACATGAAACCGACGTAATGGATTTGACGTTTCTGTTATATCTTCTTCTATTGGTCCCTTGCCCAGTTGAAAAGGCAGTGAGCAACCAATAGAAGGTGAACACATCAGCAATGACTGATCGCGTCGATATGCTGGTGCACCTCGTTTCTCGACATGGTGCGCAATTCTTTTTTTTCCCTAAAAATGTGCAGTATAGGATAATAAATTTGTCCAACTATATTATCTTAAGTTTGTGACCTTTTTAAATTTTAGATCTATAAACTTGTTTATATGTATCATCTAGATCTATACAAACTTTTTTGTTGTATTTCTAAGACCATTAATTTTTTAATGGTGCATTGTATGTTCATAACTCTATACTGATGTAGCTCGGAGAATTGTGACCCCGACATATGTATCACATATGTCATTATTCTCGATAGCTGCAGTATCGATAGAAAAGGATTTCTACTTCCTTTTTGGGGCACGTTGTATTAATGAAACATCTTGAGTTTCATTCACTTCCCACACGACCTATTTCCTTCCGTAAGGTCGGAATACGGTAACCGCGTAAGAGTAAAGCTTTGTCTAGTGAGCGCGGTAGACTGGGGATCCTTAGACTGACTCCAACGGCCGACGCAAACGGCAACGCATACGTGAAATGAGTCTTCGATTACCACTGTAGCAGCAAAATTTCTTCTCCAACCGAGTATGCAGACAGGGACGCATTTGGAGGGGCGGTCGAACGGGGACGCACATATGCGTCAGTTTTTCCACTCACGCATTACTGTTCGTCAACTACTTCCGTCTCCGTCGCCAACACTTCCTGCTCCGCTTTTGCATTCCTCGATTCCTAGTCTACGGCGGAGGAAGCTGCGGCATCCAAGAAACACTTGTGGAGGGAGATTCCAGGGAAGAAAAGGTGGGGGAGGAGAGGAAGACGGTAAAGTTGGGACTGCTCCGCCATTGCTCGTCCTTCTGCATGCCCGCAGGAGCTGCTTCTTCATATCAAGGACAGGAGCCATGGCGTCGCTGGTGGCACCCATGGCCGCGGTGCTTTCTTCCTGCTGCTCAACCCGAGCGACTTCTTCCTGTCATGTACCTGAGCACGGCCGTCATCAGCACGTGCACCAGCGCCATCACGTCCGTGGTGATGTCGGCGACGAGCGAGCTATTCAGCACCAAGAACTTCGGCGTGAACTACAACGTGGAGCAACATCCCCGTGGGTTCGCTGTGCTTCAGCTACTTTGCGGCCTTCCTGTACAAGCACGGTGCCGGGGCAGCCACCGGTGCATTGGCGCCGCTTGCTACCAGGAGACGTTCGTTCTTCCCGCGAAGGAATCACGCCTAGAAATGCACCAATATGCATTTATAGTATTCCGTTGGAGACTACAGAGACTGGGTTTTCACTTCTGAGCACTGTAGCCACCCATATCACCATTTCGATACTAATATTTGCATGCTCCCGTTTATTAGAGCGATCTTGGTCCGCTTGTTGATGTTGGTGGGAGTGACTCCGCTTTTGCATGCACGCAGCGTGCAGCGAGCCATGCTATGGATGCTTCCGACAGGAGTGATTAAATCGTGCCTCTCTCCAGCAATAACCTACGAGTCTTGACTTAATCTAAATGTTTGATGAAAAAAGTTTCAAGGAAGGAGGAACACAAAACACACACACAATTCTCCGAAGAACCTTGATGAGGGTGAACCTTGATTGAAGGTACGTTGCCTATAACAAGCTGTTATTTCATTACCACACATTCTTTGACGCTTGAATTCAAACATGGACTTGAGCTAAAGGGCCCACATGTCAATCACCCGTTTCTAATATACATCACACATCTAACCATTTTTAGTTTAAACACAGTTGTGCTTGTGTTCCTGCAGTGCAGTTCCCAGCAGGGGCAGGAAGGATGACTTAGTCATCGAAGGAGAGCCTCTAGTTTGCCTTGTGGAGTTAGGTGTCGCGGTAGAACGGTAATCACGAGGTCACCTTGAAGCGGGCCAAAACGGAAGCACGCAGAAGAGGCCGGAGCTGAAAGTGAGAGGCGAAGAGAGAGACCAATCCCCCAAAGCAACCGCTCTGCTTTCTCATCCACAGAACTGATGGCTGGAGGCCCCCGAGAATCTACCGCCTTCAAACCTGTCTCATGTGCACCCAGCGTATGGACCACAAGCCTTGGCCTTTTATGTTGGCACAAGATATATCAGTGGATTACTGACTTTAGAAACTCATACATGACAACTTATGTCTTCGTGATATTAAATCAAAATACTGCACTCTCAGATCTCTTTCAGAAGTAGGAATTTTGCAGGTATCCTATAAGAATTTCATATGAAACAATTCAATTTCACAGGTAAAACACATGATTCAAGAATTTTTTTCCACAATCCAACTTAACCCTTTTTTCCAGTTGAACTGTGAGACAAGACACTAAATTCACTCGTATTATTTAGTTAAAAGTTAACAATTGGGGTTGAATGTAAATTAAGAAGGTACTGTGTCAACATTTTCTGGTGCTCACTATATTCATCGTCGATACTTTCAGGTAGATTCTAGCTTGTTTTGAGGATGCTGACATGTAAGGGTTTGTTTGGTTGCTAACTAACTTTACTATTATTATTGTATAAGATTTTAAGAATACTCTTCTCGCACTTTTTATGGTAAAAAAATTGATCAACTAAGCTTAGAAAATATGTGTTAATTTCTTTTGTCTTTGACGTGTGTGCTAAATGACAAAGAAGCTAGTCAGATTCAGTTATAGCTACAATCTAGAACTGAACACCGACTATCTTAATCGTGACAACCTAAGCTACAATGCAAACAAATGCTAAGTCTGCATTTCACTATTATGCCAACCTATGTTCTGAAAACTGCAAATTGTCATGGTATTTGCATTTTGTTTTCAGCTGATGCGGCATACATTTTGAATTCTGTTGTCATGGGGAAGAAAAAAGTGGTCCACATAGGCCATGTCTACCCAAACCGTCGCGGTGGCTAACGGCTGAGAAGAGTCCCCGCCATTGGGGCACTCTGCTCCGCACCTGCGGTCGCAGCATCCCCCGGAATCTTCCTTCCTGCGATGCCTCTTCTTCCCCACCAGCCCCCTCCCGGCGCGCCACCTGTTCGACGAAATATCCCGCCTAGCTACATATGCTCGCGCGCGCCATTCCCGCTCCCACAAGCAACTAAAGCAAGCTAGCTAGTTAGTTCCGTTCCCGCCACTTGACAAGCAGCTGGGCTCGCAGGCGCACCATGCTAAGGGCGCTAAACCCGTCCCCGCTCCGCCTCCGCCCCGCTTGCCGCGCCTCGCCGCGGCGCCGTGCCGCCGCTGGCGGCCCGCGCCGGGCGATCCCGCAGCAGCCGCCTGTGCGCCGGCCATCCGGGGACCGGCTGTGCGCGCCGTGGCGGGGCGCGGCCGCGGCGCCAGCGCCGGCCCAGGAGCCCGCTGCGGGGGTGGATGGAGGTGCAGACGCGCCTGCAGGGACGCGGGACGAGCTGGAGGCGTTCCTGGAGGTGGTGCCGGCAAGGATGCGGCGCGGGATGGCGGGGCACCCCGAGGTGCGGGAGCTCGTGGAGATCGTCATGGACCTCGGCCGCTGCCCGATCGCGCGGTTCCCGTCCGGGGACTGGGTCATCTCTGACCAACCCGTCACCGCCGATGACCTCCGCCAGGCCGTCTCTAAGGTGGCACGAGCTAACTTAATTCTCCGCGCTAAGCTGGATGTATCTTTGGCTCATGTTCATTGTACCACGAAATGAACTAAATTCTCTGTACAAGGAACTGGCTCTACATCACAAATAATTGGGGCAAATGTTCTCCAGTGGGTGAACTCCAGATCATGACACGTGCTATCAGGATGGCTAGCTGCAGGCAAACAGTGATATGTTTTGTTAGTGGAGGCTCTGTTTCGCTCATTTGGAGGTTTGGTCTTTGTTTACAGGTAGGAGAGTTTTCTGAGGACAACCGATCCGGGATCAACCACTCGTTGCACCGGATCAGCGCCATCAGAAACCGGAAGGCACAGATAATAGGCCTGACTTGCCGTGTCGGCCGAGCTATTTCTGGCAGTGCCGAGATGATCCGTGATCTAGTGGTGAGTGGTGGTTCGATATTGGTGATTGGGCCTCCCGGAGTTGGGAAAACTACTCTGATCAGGTACATCACTTTATATGCATTTTTCTTCTCGACACAAGCAGTTGTTGTAATGTAATGCTACTCCCTGGACTAATTTGGTAGAATGCTCCAAAAAATTGAACATAAGTTGATGAGTGCTGCAACATGATGCTGACTATGCTTTGAATAACACAGGGAAATAGCTAGAACTTTGGCGGATGAGGGTAAGAAGCGTGTGATCATAGTGGACACATCTAATGAAATAGGAGGTGATGGGGATGTACCTCACTCTGGCATTGGACGTGCTAGGAGAATGCAAGTTCCCAAAGTTACCATGCAGCATAACGTAGGCCCTCGAAGTCTTTGATATGATTCACAACTAGTTGAGGAATTCTCTAGAACTTAAAAAAAAAGCCTCTGGTAGTGCTAGTGTTGTGACACAATTTTAACATTATTTTCAATAGGTAATGATTGAAGCTGTTGAAAACCACATGCCAGAAGTGATTGTTATTGATGAGATTGGTACAGAACTGGAAGCACTGGCAGCTAGCACCATTGCACAAAGAGGTGTTCAACTAGTTGGAACTGCTCATGGGGTGACAATCGAGAGCATAATAAAAAACCCTTGCCTTCAAATGCTTGTTGGTGGGATTGAGGTGCATTTTTATCCCTTTATCTGTTGTTTACCCTTTCTGATTTGTATGTTATTTTGAGCTCATTATCTTACTGATGGTACATTAAAGTGCAACAGTCAATCAGTTGCTAGCCCTTGACATGATGAATTAGATTACAAAGACTGATGATCCCAGTATAATTTATTAAGTTTGTGAGTAGATATCAGGTGTGGAGGATTGTAATATTTTCCTATTCAATTCTAAAAATCACTGGACTATTTTGTTTGTGAAAAACTGAAAATAATAATATTTGTTTTGCAGAGTGTGACTCTTGGTGATGAGGAAGCAAAAAAGAGGAAAGTCCAGAAAACTATTCTTGAGAGAAAAGGACCCCCAACATTTTCATGCGCTGTTGAGATGATATCGAAGACTGAATGTCGAGTCCATCACAAGTTAGAAGCTACAGTTGATGCTATTCTTGCAGGTAACTGCTTATCTATTTGACAATTAATGCTCCTGTGTGAGTGCTAGAATTAGAAGGATTCTTTGACATCCTCTGATTTCTGAATATCAAGTTCTAATTATTTTTTCCCTCCTTTTGTGTACTTATTTTATTTTATTTTATTCTCTCTGGTGCAGGGAAGCCTCCTAAGTTTGAAGCTCGCAAGATGCATAATAAGTCTACTGAGTCAGAAAGACCGCTGGTGATGTCGGACCAAGAATGTGAAATAGAACCATTGCCACTACATCAGGAACTTATGATATCCAAGACAATGTCATTAGAAAGCAGCTCCAGAGATGATTTTGGTTCCATTAGGCAAACAAAAAGCAAGAGCATTCTATCACATGATACTTTCAGTGATGATTTTGTCTACACAAGGAAAGGAAAAGGCCAAAAATCGGTGCCTGGAAGGTCTCCAGTCCGTGTTTACACATACCAGGTATTTTTTTGAAACAAAATGGGTGTTGGTTTTATTTTTTTCTTTGTAGACTCTAAGTTCTGTTATCCTAATACATGAGCTGATGTTACATGGTATGGGCATATGGCCTTTGATAATGATGACATTCATGAATCTTATTAATTTTGTTTCTGATTGTTTGATCTGTTTTATGATAAGCATCATAGTAGAGACACTTTAGTTTTTGAGTACTGATATATTAAAGTAAGCTGTGCAGTATTTTATTATTGTATCTAATAAATCTAATCGAGAAACAAAATGATCATGGCATTTTTTATTTCCTGATTCCAGATTTCAGAGGCTGATATATTGCAAGTAGCAACGGTGATGGGATTTGATGATGAACTAGATGTAACAGATGACATAGGTGCATCCGATGTGATTCTTGCATCAAGTTCTGAAATGAAGCAGAATCCTTGGATCCATAACGTTGCCAAATACCACAAGCTTCCCATATTTGTCGTTAAGGTCATTGCAACAACCACTCATTTGTGCTATCTAGTGTTGATTGTGCTTATATTAAAAAAACTTATATTTTCTTTTGTAAATGGCAGACTAATACAATGGCTCAGATAGTAAAGGCTGTCAGAATGATTGTTGGAAGGGACAATGCACAATCGCATAAGCAACCTCAGATAATGGAGGGAGAGATAGAGATTGAAGATGATGCTCCGAAACGTAAACCATCGTTGGAGGAAATCGATGCTTTAGAGGTAACCTCTTTTCTTCATACTTTCTTTTTTCGAACGCGCATGAGTGTTGTGCATCATTACATTAAGATGAAGAAAACAGGTCCAGAAACCTTTACAACCCGCCTAACAGGCGATTAACAGAAACCTACACATCCTTTTACATCGTATTAGTGTTATAGTCTCTGTTCCTGTTGGAACAGTATTTTCCTATTTCGTTTTTCTCTTCATCTGCTATAAGATGTTGACCACACGGCTAATCTTATTCACCCCACTGTCATGTTTGATGTCCAGTAGGTTTCTTACGTGCTACTTATAATGATATAAGAGATGCAGATTCGACACTACCATTGTTGCCTAACAATTGCACTGTACTTTATACATGTGTAGGAGGCCCGGCTGGCAATCGAGTACATTGTAATTCCAGGTGGGGAGCCAGTTGAGCTCCTTCCAAGATGTTCAGAAATAGTTGCTCGACAGCTGGAGCTTGTCGAGAGCTATCAGCTACTTGCTGAAACTTTTGGAACTGACTCCAATTCGAGGTTACAGATTCTTCCCGTGAAAATAACCAAGAAGAATTCAAACAAGGAAAACCGAGGATCCAAACCCACCAAGCAAATTGGATCAGATTTGATTGTCAGTGAGAATGGTGGTGGCTCCAGTTTTTCTCGACTGCCCTTTCTACCAAACTGACCCTGGCCCTTAGATTGACATCTTGATCACCATTGCCAAAGTGTAAATTGTTGGTTTCTCTCTTATTATTGTTGTTGTTGTACAGCTCTTTGTCAGTGATGTAAATAGTGACGATGTTCAAGAATCGAAAGAGCAATGCTGACTGTAATTGCCTTCCATTCTTTAACCTAAATAAACTCCACCATTTCCAATGTCTCGGACTAGTCAGCTCACATATCTGTCTGCTCACATATCTGTCTGATGAATATATTCGGGAAAGGCTAAAATAGCTAACTAGAAGAGGATTATAAGCAAGTTTCTTATACATTGATCTATGCTTTTTCGCTTTGTATGGGCTGGATTCAGTGTTATTGACTGATACCCACAACATTACATACCAAGTGATTGTAGTAAATTTTTTGCAGAAAAAAAAAAGGGCAATCATATAGGACACTTTGTAGCACTCTCTCGATAATACTAACTTTATCTTCGGGTCATAAACAGGCAAAACACATATAGAGTTTAAGCGTTATTACAGATTTATCTGTTCATAGAGTAGCTCATATTTGACCTGGAGAAGTACCAAACTGAGGGAAATATCCAAAGCGAGTTCATGCATAATCTATTAATACTGTGACCCGCAAATTAGAAGATGATTTAACAGCAACGGTTAGAACTGTTGTCCAACAAGAACACTTTTATTAACTACGAATGACCAATCTGGTGGCGCATCAGCCTGATCAGCATTACACCATGAACGGGTCAGCAAGCTTGTAGTTGGAAGCCGACATTTCAAACTTTATTGTGCACTTGCTGTTGTCGCCGAACTTAACCTCAGTGCCGCTAGAGCCCCTTCTCTCCGGGGGTAGAAGCTCGTCAGTCATCCTCTTGCTATAAATGACCATGGACTTGAGTGACTTGGCTGCCCCGAGGAGGAAGTTAGTGAACGCCAGCTTCCGACGGACCAGGTTGTTCACCCTGAGGATGATTCTCTTGACACTGTTCTCAAAGCATCGGGTGGGGCTTCCGACCAGTTCCTCGAAGTTGACTGGCTTACTCTTGCTGCTGTCACTTCTGGATCCATCCATCATTTGAGAAGGAAATTGTTTCATTTTATGTTTATATAATTTACATGCCAAGAAATCAAAGAAAAGCAGAAATAATTTGTATGCCAACGGTAACGGGAGTTAATTAGCTAGGAGGCGAGAGGATCAACTAACCTTCAAGTGAAGTGTTTCTAGTTGAGGCAAATGGCGCAGTGTTATGATGTTATGCTTCAAGTCTGCCAATTTATCTACTTTGGTGAACAAAGCGATGGTCCTAACATGTTCCAGCATTAGTCCATCCTCGTCCATGAAAGGGCAATGTTGGAAGACACCGAGAGTATGCAACCTCGGTGTCTGTCCCATCATCTTCTTGTAGAAGACGCGTGGTGGTGCTTGGCCACCACAACATCCTTTCAAGCTTGGGCACGTCCACAATGCGGACCGGGTACTGCCAAGAATCTGCATACTGCCAACCACAACCCAGTACGGTCAGACTCAGAAGGTTTCTGCATTTGATGTCCAGGAATCCAAAGCGTCGGGGATAGCCAAGTGACATACTGAGTAATGCTGGACACCGTGCCAACAGATCACTGACATCCTCCATGGCCATGAACATGTGACTCAGGGTGAGCTCCGTCACCTGCAGTAGCGTCCACCCTGTCAAGTTGGTTGCTGGAACTTTGCTTTGAGGCCAACAACAATTTGAGAGGCTCAGTGACCAAAGTGAGCTGCAGTTGAAGATGTAGTGTGTGACATACCTTTAGAGTATGGAAGCCGCATCTCGAGGACAAGCTCCTCGACGACCCCTATTTGGGACAATGTGTAGAGTGATCTGGACATCACACCATCTGATGGGAGTGTCCGATGGACGATGAACCGATGAATAGAACACTTGGGAGCTTCGAGCAAGGACGTGATTACGTCATAGCACGTCGGTGTGAGGTTGTTTCTGTCACACGGGCAGCGCTGCGCAACCCAGACTTTAGAGTCATTGATGCAGTTGAGCTCCTAATAATCCAGAGAATTGAACACACGCCGCCAAGTCTTGGATACCGCAGTCATTCGCATGGCCACAGTGATATCCAGCAGGGTGAGTATGTAACCCAGTATGCTCCCTGGAAGAGAGCTGATCTTGTCTACCCCTTCTTCAGTATTGTCTGAGGACAGATTCGTCATCTTTGAACTCTTCTTTGTAGCACCGCGCTGTGAAGACGATGCGGTGGTTGTGGCCTTCCTTTTCTTTGTGTCATTGGTGTTCGTTGGTGCCATGTGTAACCCTGCTCAAAGGGAGAAACAAACTATAAGATTGCAAAGTGGAATGCATATGATATGACAGAAATATGACAGCCGGATCCCTACCTAAGACCGCACCGATGCTCCTACTCTCTGTGTGCTCTGTCCACGTGGACAACATGCCAGCCTGCGCACTAAGGCACTAACAAGAGACGTGATGCGATGGGACGAGGCAGACGCGGTGCTGGCAGGCGTGATAGTTCAAACCCACCCCGAGGAACGGGTGGATAGGGACGAATATGTAAGAACCCGACTCCCATATGAGGAAGGCGGGTTTAGGCTAAGACCATAGAGGGCCCACTCCACCTATAAAAGGGGGCCCGAAGCTATCCGAAAGGAAGAGAGATGAAAGAATGACAGAAAAGAACGAACTCGAGGGATTCCTTCCCCTCCGCTAGAGCACTAGGGCTTCTCCTCATACATGTACTCCCCCGCCATTGATAATGAGAAGAAGAGATTACTGAACTGGATGTAGGGCACCTTGCATGAACCAGTATACATCCCTTACCCTAGTTGCCAGGCCGCTTCGAGGCAGAACACGTGATGCATACAATACACATTGGCAACCCGAACGCCGACAATGTGATTTCGTTCGCGGGCTGAATGGATCACTTTTGCGTAGCTTAGGCTTTATGTCGTGACCTATGAACAATACTTCTGCTGTAGTGTATTTTGATGAGTAATCAGTAAAAGTGACAAAGCTTGTAAAATACTTTCCTTTGATATGTAATGCGGTTTGCTTTTTTATGTGTGCTGCTGGGTGTCGCATCGCACATAGTAGCCCGCATAAGGACTATTATTAGCATATTTATTTAAGGTGGCAAAGTTAACATACTTGCTACTATATTCTGTAATGATGCTCCAATGTCAGGTAAGAGGTAAGGTACGCCACCAAAGGCAGATCAATTTCGGTTAGCTTCCTGTATGAGGAATGTGGTATGGAAGATACTGGTGTCTAAGATCCGGGTCAATATGAGTCTATGAAACTCTTCTAGTTTCATAGAGCATATGCAGCGCTGTTCCCTGGCATGCATTAGGCAAGAAAGTGAAAACCACATTGTTGTGTTGGTAACGCAATAGTATGCAACTTTTGAACTCTCATGTTAAAGGCCAATACACAGTGCTTGCCATCGGCGTGCCTCTCTGGGGCAGTAGGTGGTATCCGTCAGGTTGATAAAATTCCCATCCGTGTCTACTCGTACGCACTCTACTCGAGTCCCCCATTGTGTGGGGTTGAAACACAATTGCGTTCCTCGAGACGTGTGCTCCTTGAGGATGACCTATATGGAATGATACAGAGCATTAGTTTCGGTGACAAATATTATATATTGTGACTGCTTGAAATGCTGTCTATGTGACCTCGCCCTTGTGGCACATAACCTGTGAATTGTAAATGCATGTCTTATGTAGGTACACTAACTGCGTGATCGTATTGCGCTTAGAACACGTTTGTGAATGATCGTTTTTAGTGCTACTGATTGATACGTATATGTTGGTATAATCCAGTTAGGATTTTCTCTTTTGTGAGGCACGAAGTACCAAAATGTATCTCATTGATGTATTAATCAAGATTGCTGTAAAATGGACCAAAGATCATGTAAGAATACAAGTATTAGCTATCGAGCTCTGATTTTGAACTATGTTTCAAATTGGAGTAGGTTTTCAACTCAAATGTTCCAAAAACAGAGTGCCCTATTTTCTGACAGAAGTTAACCTGATTCTGAAAAGCCATAACTCCTAGTAGAATAATCCATTGGAGGCATATTTTATATATTTTGAAGTATTTAGAGGTCCTCTAAAAAATTTATTTTCACCTCCAGAACAGAATCCATAGGTAACATAATCAAAATTTCAAATTTACAAAGTCTGCCAAACTGGACAGAAACTGGAACAGTTTCTGGACTCTTCACAATTTTGGCCATATCTCTCTGTAGAAAATTGTATAGGACCATGCTATACATTTCTAGGATCCTTGTGATATGTATTACAACTTTGTAATCTGTGGTTTTGTATATTTTGACATTTTATATCTGCAAATTGTAGATCAAAAGAAACCACTTTCAAAGGAGCTGCTGCTGAAATTTCCAGATAGTTCAACTTTGCAAAGCCATATCTCCTCAACAAGAACTGATCTGGAGGATAACCAATACTTTTGGAAAGGTATTGAAGCGTACTTCAACTTTGTTATTCACCTCAAGATCAAATTTTGCCATTAACTGGATCATAATCGAAGTTGAGTCCAGACTGGTCAATTTTCAACTGAAACTCGATCTGTTTGATATATTTTGGTTTGCTTATGGATTCTGTTCTTGATTTAACTTCGAGATGTTTCATAACAGACCAGGTGTTGTGATTCAACATTGTGCCAGTGTACTTGAGTGTTTGACCCAATCAAACCTCTCTTCTTTTGATGACAATGTTTGTGTCTTTTTGAAGAATAGTGCATATGCATGATAACGCGCATGACGTCTCGTCGTGACCAATGATAGTTAAAATGAACTTCCATCCATGGAGTTCATTATTTTGGAACTCACTTGTAAAGTTGGTCCAGGGATGATATATTTTGTATAAAGTTTATACTTTATCATTATATGTTATGTTATGCAAATTTTAGTTATCAATACTCACACTATTATTTTCTTTCTTATGTGACCTTGCAACATCACTTCTTATATTGGATTCATGGTTGTTACTGCAAAATGATTCGCACTCATGCAACATATGAGGTTGGTGGTTCGAGCCAGGGAGGCGATGACTCCCAGCAACCGGAAACTCAGGCTCAACAACGACCAGCACCGCCAACTCCACCTCTACTTATGTTGGCGTATGTTCTCGCAGCCATGTCAGGTTCGCGTGACGAGCAAACCAAATTGCTGCGAACCCTCGTGCATAATACATATCATCAAGGGTGTCGGTACCCTGCAGACCAGGTACCTCCGCATACAAGGAAGACAAGACGTTGGGTTCCACCTCCCAAGAGAGGAAGTACCAAGAAGCTACCACATGTTCCGCAGCTCCGGACCTGCCTCCCTACTAAGGGTGGCTCCGGTGCTGCCACATGTCCCGTAGCTCCGGACCTAGCTCCCTGCCAAGGGTGGCTCCGGTGCTGCCACATGTCCCGTAGCTCCGGACCTGCTTCTCTGGCAAGGGTGGCTTCGATGCTGCCACGTGCTCCGCAACTCCGGACCTTCAGTGCTGTCATGCAACCCGCGGCTCCGGACCTAACCTCCCCGCTAAGGAGAGGTCTGGTGCTGCCACGTGTCCTGCGGCTCCGGACTCAGCCTCCCCGCTGAGAAAAGGACCGGTGCTGCCACGCGTCTCGCGGATCATGAAGACGACGTGTGCACTCAAGACAGCATTAGTGCGTCATGAAGAACGCGACTTCAAGACACCATTAATGTGTCATCAAGACACATTAATACACCATGAAGACCCATCAAGATCATTAACGTGTCATCGGGACATGTTACTGCACCATCAAGCGCCATTAATGTGTCATTAAGGCATGTTAATACACTTTTATAACTAATTAACCTGGGGCCACCTTTCAGGCCCCAGTCATAATGTAACCTGCCGGCCCTTCACCTGTCAAAGGACAAGGCAGCCACGACAGAGAGGGAGGGCTCTCACACACCTCACTCATACAATACAACACAACTCCCCGTGGATGTAGGGTATTACGCCTCCCGACGGGCCGAACCACGTAAAAATCCTTCGTGTTCATCGTGCTCGTAGATCTAGAAAATTTGCCCCGCCTAAATACGAACCTCTGCGGTCTGCTCCTTAGCAGGTCCGGGGGAAGTGTCGCAAAACCACTTCGACATTTTGGCGCACCAGGTAGGGGGGCACTTTTTTGGATCGACGAGCCTCACCTCGATGGTGAAACTTTAGTCCATCGTCGGCTCTTCTCGACCCTCACGCCATGAAGGGAGCAGGGAAGACGGCACCACTTCCAGCTCCATAGAGGGTTGACCCGGCAGACACACACTCTGTGTTCCGGTGGCTACTGCTGTGACGGTTTTCTACCGCCACTGCCGCCAGTGGGTGGTCCATAGTATACAGCTTGCTTAGCCTGGTCTTGCACCCTAAGCCGGTGCCTTGTGATCCTAAGCCTGTACACTTTGCCTCATGGCTACTTTCGCCACAATGCGACGACTACGTGCGACCATGGCAACAATGACGCCACCAGGTATCTGTGACGTATCCGGTCTTCTTGGTTATTTTCATGTTTGGAGTCCCATGGCGTTGAACAACCTTCCACATGAAAAAGCTATTGCCAATAGAGGGTCTGGAGTGTGCTGTCTGCTTAGCCTGGTCCTGCACTCTAAGTATGCGCACTTTACCTTTCTTGCAGCTGAATACTGAGGGTCTAGAGTGTGCTACCTGCTTAGCCTGGTCCTGCACCCTAAGTATGCACACTCTACCTTTCCAACATTGCGGATGAGTACTGGGGGCCGGACGTCTCCAGAAAGACTAATGTTAGCGGGAGGTCAAGAGTGTGTAGACTGCTTAGCCTGGTCGTGCACCCAAAGTCGTGCCCTGTGACCCTAAGCCAGCACACTCTTCCTCCCCAACACTGTGGTTTAGTATTGGGGACTGAAAGGCACATGCTCCTGGACAAAGCAATGACCAAAATCCGGATACTGTCACCATGTTCACATAATTATGCTTAAATATTATGCATATTATTACTTTTTTTGCTTTGTTACATCTTTCTATTTGTCCGCAGTGGGAGTTGTGCTATCCTTCTGCAGACAGACATCTTGAAGTACCTGTGATGTGTTTGGATATTTCTAGTAGTTTTCTCATTTGGGATCTCATGCCTGCTGAATGGCCTACTCGTCTGAATACCAACGCCAATGATAGGTCCGTAGTCGGCTAAAGACTTAGCCTAGTCCAGCATCCTAAGTACACCACTCTACCTATTCTGGTGTTGTGTCACAGTAAGGCCGGTCCGAACAACACACGTTCCTGAGTGAGATGGCAACCAATATCCGAATACTATCGCACTGAATTACTCAGGCCCCATAGCTCGTCTAAGGACAGTAAGACACAACAAAACTAAGGACAGGAAGATTATAACCAATGAGCACTATTACTCTTTCTGCTGTCACTCTTGTGCAGGAATTCACCCTTCGCCAAGCTCCGCCGTCGGACCTCAAGCTCCAACACCGGCCTCCCAGGGGGCCTGCCGTTGCCGTTCTTAGCGTCGATGGTGGATGTTACCGCACCTTCACCAAATTCTGGCACCTTCGAGGAAGCCCGCCGTTGACATTGATGATGGCGGCCCCACCTATGGGATCGTCGCCTCTCCTGAGGTGGGCCCGGGGGTCACTATCGGTGCCCTGCAGACCGGGTACCCCCACATACAAGGAAGACAAGATGTTGGGTTCCACCTCCCAAGAGGGGAAGTACCCAGAAGATACCACGTGTTTTGCAGCTCCAGAACTGCCTCCCTACTAAGGGTGGATCCGGTGCTGCCACGTCTCCTGTAGCTCTGGACCTGCCTCCCTGCCAAGGGTGGCTCCGGTGCTGCCACGCGTCCCGTAGCTCTGGACCTACCTCCCTGCCAAGGGTGGCTCCGGTGCTGCCACGTGCTCCGCAGTCCGGACCTTCGGTGCTACCATGCAACCCGCAGCTCCGAACCTAACCTCCCCGCTGAGGAAAGGTTCAGTGCTTCCACGCGTCCCACAGATCATGAAGACGACGTATGCACTCAAGACAACATTAGTGCGTCATCAAGAACGCGGCTTCAAGACACCATTAATGTGTCATCAAGACACATTAATACACTATGAAGACCCATCAAGACCATTAACGTGTCATCAAGACATGTTACTACACCATCAAGTGCCATTAATGTGTCATTAAGACATGTTAATACACTTTTATGATTAATTAACCCAGGCCACCTATCGGGCCTCGGTCATAATGTAACCTGCTGGCCCTTCACCTATAAAAGGACCAGGCAGCCACGACAAAGAGGGAGGTCTCTCACACATCTCGCTCATACAATACAACACAACTCCCTGTGGATGTAGGGTATTACGTCTCCCGGCGGCCCGAATTACGTAAAAATCCTTCATGTTCATCGTGCTCATAGATCTAGAAAATCCGCCCCGCCTAAATACGAACCTCCGCGGGCTGCTCCTTAGCAGGACCGGGGGAAGTGTCACAAACCACTTCGACAAAGGGGTTGTCAAGACGGAGGCAATCGCCAGCCTCAACAAAGCACCTACTCGAATTTCTTGGCGACTCATCCACCGGTCTTCATGGAGGTCGATGAACCTTTCAAGGCAGACAACTGGCTCCACACGACCGAAGCGAAGTTCGGGTTGCTCCAATGCATCGAATCTCAGAAGGCGCTATTCGTGGCATAGCAGCTTCATGGCTCGGCCGGTGCATGGTGGGTGAACTACATCGCCTCTCTGCCGGCTAGTCATGCCATGATCTGGACTGAGTTCCAGGAGGTATTCTGCGCCTATCACATACCTCCCGGGATAATGAAATGAAAGCTCCAAGAATTCCTCGAACTCAAGCAAGGGGGGAGGAGTGCTCACGAGTACTCCAAGGCCTTCAACCATCTGGCACAGTATGCGCCAGAGCTTGTGAACACTAAAGACAAGAAACACGAGAGTTTTTATCGGGGTCTTAAGCCCAAGATGAAGGACAAGCTCGCATTGTTCAATCACGACATGTTCAATGATTTTGTCAATGCGGTGATTGTGCAAGAGGATGCGACATGTGAGCTTGTGATGGAGAAAAAGAAAAGAAGTACCCCACAGGGCAGTGGTGATGGTGCTCCACAAAAGTACTGTATGGTGTACTAATCACTGTCCGATCAAAGGTGGCAGTCACCAGCGTGACCGCCGGTGTTCCGTGGCCGCCCATTCAACGGACCAAGTTTCCGACCACCCCTTCCACAACAGCAGCAGCAGCAGCAGCAGATGATGATTCCTCGTGCACCCCCACAGCAGCAGCGTGCACCAGGTTTCCATCCTCCATTCAACAATGGTCCAACATAATACACGTACTACAACTATGAACGTGTTGAACACTTTTCTCATGACTGTCCGGAGAAGGAGGGCAGCAGACAAGCATCTTACCAGGGTACAAATCATCCCCGCAACCAACCCAAAAAGCCAACGTAGAAACACGGCAACATCCACCACATCGCCATTGTGGACATACCGTAAGGCGAACCCGTACTCGCGGGTACGTTCACTCTCATCAATCGTCCCATTATCATTTTCTTTGATTCCGGTGCCACCCACAACTTCATTAGTAATTCATATGTTGTCAAGCGCCAGCTACAAATTATTCCTACTGAATGTCCTTACTTGATTTGTTCATAGGAAGGGAAAATAGCAGCTAGTAGGATGGTTTCTAAAGCACGACAATGCATGGGTGGAAAATATATCCTACCACTCTCATTATTCTAGAAGGCCAAAAGATTGATGTCATATTAGGAATGTCATGGTTACATCACCACGGTATGCTATTCTTGACATCATTGTTCAAACTGTTCATCATGATTCTCCACTACATAGTTTACATACTCTCTCTCTCTCTCTCTCTCTCTCTCTCTCTCTCTCTTGATAGCCCTACTCAAGAAACTCAAGCAATGTACCACTCTGAATCCATCAAGTTGGAAGATATTCCAGTGGTTCACAAATATCCCGACGTGTTTTCCGATGGTCTACCGAGCATGCCGCCCGAACGTGACGTCGAGTTCAAGATTGAACTTGCATCGGGAACCACACCGATCTCTCGAAGACCGTATCAAATGGCACCCAATGAGCTAGATGAATTAAAGGAGCATCTGAAGGGCCTTTTGTACAAAGGTTTTATTCGCTCAAGTTTCATTACCTTGAGGCTACTCCGCACTGTTCGTCAAAAAGGATGAAACATTGCGGTTATGTGTGGACTATCGTCCGCTAAATGCCATGACTATCAAGAACAAGTATTATTTTCAATCAATTAGTGGGTGCTAAGGTATTATCCAAGATGGATCTTTGGTCTGAATATCATCAAATCAAAATTTGGACGGAGGATATACCGAAGACAGCATTCTCGACAAGATATGGACTATATGAGTGTCTTGTAATGTCATTTAGTCTCACCAATGCCCCGGTCCACTTTATTTATCTTATGAACTCAGTGTTCATGTCGGAATTAGACAAGTTCATTGTGGTCTTCATCGACGACATCTTGGTTTTATTCTAATCAGAGGAAGAACACGTCAAACACTTGCATATCATG
Source organism: Tuctoria greenei (assembly GCA_036927565.1). Classification (NCBI taxonomy): domain Eukaryota; kingdom Viridiplantae; phylum Streptophyta; class Magnoliopsida; order Poales; family Poaceae; genus Tuctoria; species Tuctoria greenei. Next base: position 143,814,661 of record JAYESD010000011.1, read on the forward strand.
CTTCAACGATTGCGAGACCATAAGCTATATGCAAAGTTCAGAAAGTGTGAATTTTGGATGAGCCAAGTGCCATTTCTGAGGCACATTATTTTAGTTGAGGGCATCTCTGCGGATTCAAGTAAAATCATACAAGTGCTGAAATGGAAATCTCCCAAGTTAGTCCATGTAGTCCGAAGCTTCCTAGGTTTAGCGGGTTATTATTCGAGGTTCATTCCAAGCTTCTCAAAAATAGCTAAACCAATGACAAAGCTATTGAGTAAAGGCACCAAGTATATTTGGAGTGAAGCATGTTAGCAAGTATTTCAAACATTGGTGAAGCATCTCAGAACAGCCCCAGTTTTAGCTCGATCAGATACGATGAAACCCTTCGATGTTTATTGCGATGCATCAGGCATCGGTATTGGTTGCGTTCTTATGCAAGAAGGATGCGTGTTCGCGTATGGATCATGACAGCTCCTTAACCATGAACAACATTAGCTGACTCACGACTTGGAGCTTGCTGCGGTGGTCCTTGCTGTGAAAATGTGGAGGCATTACCTACTAGGAAATCTGGTACATCTCTACACCGACCACAAAAAGCTTGAAATATATCTTCACTTAGAAGGAGCTAAATATGCAGCAATGAAGATGATTAGAGATGATCAATGATTATGAGATCAATATTCACCACCATCCTGACAAAGCTAATATGGTTGCCGATGCGCTTAGTCGCAAGTCTCATGCCAAAAAGTTAACCATCACTCCAATGGAAGAGGAAGAACCGAGTTTATACTTGGTTCCATTGGAGCTTTATACAATCTTGATTTCATTCCCACAATCCGAGATGAGATTATTAAATCTCCAAAGAAGAAAAAGGGTATGTCTCACATACGGGAAAGAATGGACATCAGTGAAAGGAAGTGCTTTTGAAGAGATGAGCATGGTGCACTATGGTTCAAGAATCGGATCCTAGTACCCCATGATATGGACCTTCAGAAGAAAATCTTAGACGAAGCTCACTTGTCCAAATATTCTATCCATCCTGGCAGCAATAAAATGTATCAAGATCTAAAGGCCAAGTTTAGGTGGACATGGACGAAGCGTGAGATTACAAAGTACGTAGCCGAGAGTGGTAAGTGTCGGCGAGTGAAAGCCGACCATATGAGGAAATCGGGGCAGCTACAACCGTTGAATACTCCGGAATGGAAATGGGAGAATGTGAGTATGGATTTCATCATCGGATTAACTCTCACATTACGGAAGCATGATTCGATTTGGGTGATAGTCGATCGATTGACCAAATCAGCACATTTCATTCCAGTAAATGTTGGATTTAGTGTCAAGAAGTATGCGGAGTTGTACGTTTCAAGAATCATGTGTCTACATGGAATTCCTCGAACGATTATTTCAGATCGAGGAATGCTGTTCATTACTCGTTTTTGGGAGCAGCTACACACCTCGTTGGTAAATAAGCTAATTAGAAGCTCCGCATATCACCCACAGATCGATGGTCAAACCAAGAGGGCGAACTAGTTCTCGAAGACATGTTACGAGCATGTGCCACGGTAAAAATAGGGATGATCATTTACCATTGGCGAAATTCTCATACAACTACAGTTACCAAGCGTGTGTCAAGATGGCACCATATGAGGCGCTCTGCATCTGGAAATGCCACACACTGCTGAATTGGTGTGAGTCTGGCGAGAGGATGACGTTTGGGATTGATCTATTCAACAAAGCTTAAGAACAAGTTTGAGTCATACAAGAAAATATGAGAGCGGCACAATCTAGAAAAAAGAATGATGCGTACAAGTGGTGTCGCCCACTGCATTTCGATGTCGGGGATCACGTATATCTCTGCGTGTCTCCTATGAAAAGAATTCATCGGTTCAGAGTAAACGGAAAACTCGCTCCCCGATTTATCGGTCCGTTCGCTATCACAGAGAAGTGCGAACTTGTGGCTTATCGATTGGAATTGCCTACATCTCTCAAAGGTATACACGCCATTTTCCACATATCTCAGCTTCGGAAATGTCTCAAGTTCTCAGTTGCAGTCCACACCAAAGAAATCGGCGAGTTGCAACCAAAGCTCATATACTCCAAACATCCGGTTTAGATTATTGACGAGAAGACTCGAACCACACGGAACTGTATGCTTTGGTTTTATAAAGTTTTATGGAGCAATCATACCGCTGATGAAGCGACATGTGAAACCGAAGATTATCTCCGCGCCAACTATCCGTATTTCTGATCATCTCATATCCAGTAATCCTTTTACCTTTTGTCTCTTCATTTATAATCTCGGGATAATATTCCTTTAAAGGGGAGGAATGTAAAAGCCCTAAAAACTTTAGTGCATAGCTCAACTCAAGAATCAATTGGAGAAAGAAAAATTGAAGTAAAACATAGAGCTGATATGGAGGTAATTAAATCAAACCCTAAAAGGAAGTTTCAAAATCAAATTGAATTCTCCAATTCAAATTTGTCAAACTCCAAACTTGAATTCACTATGGTGTTTCTCATAGTGCATAGATTTCCCTGCCAAGTTTGATAACTTTTGAACCACATTTGCCATGTACTTCCATCAAACCATATGGGAGTGTCTCAAATTCAAATTTGAATTCAAATTCTACTTTCAACTTATCAAAAACCGGACTGAAGTTCAATTATGAATTCCTTATATGTCAATTGGCCTAGCTGCCCAATCTCGTAATTTTCAGAGCATGTTTGTATGGCCATTGATTTTAACAGGGAAGGGAATTGGTTTACCCTGGTGGACCCCACCAGTCAATGGCACATTCCCCTCCTCTGTTTTCTCTGTTGCCTCACCGTGTGCCACCTCTCTGCATGCAAGGGACATCAGCTGCCTGCTTGATTGTTCCCTTGCTCAAAGAGCCAGCCAAGCAGCTGCTAAGGGCGAGCTTATCACCTCACTCACCGGTGCAAAAACAGCAGCTACCTCCCTCTGCTGTCCTCTGTTTCTCCTCTCACCGGCGACCACCTCACCTGCACCCCATTGCAACCGAAGCTACAGGCCGAGTTTCACCTCCCCGTAAACAGCAAAAATTGGCGCAACATCCTGCTCTTTCTTCTCCCCAACTTGTCTCATTGTTTCCTCACTTGTATCCTCTGTATTTTGAAGATTGGCGCTGTCAATTTCCTGCCGCCGTGGAAGCTCCTCCTCAGCCTCACCGCTGCCCTGGTGCTATGAACCTCTTTTCATCCCACTTCCTTAAGAAAAAAGGTGTGCCTACATCTTTAGTTTATGCTCGTAAATTTTCTCCTCGTGCCTTGGACTCTAGCCAACGTATTTCCAGTTTCTCCGACGAGATGTTCTTTAGACTGAAGCTAGGTTTCCAGTTAAATTCGGTTTCGGCGTTTGATTATTCCTTGTGGCAGTGAGTGTTCATCTTCCGAACGTCCCTATGCATCTGCTCGACGAAGAACCAACAAAAACCATCGAGTAAAACCGCCAGAATAGAGTTTTTTCCTAGCCGCCAATGTCATGATGTCGGTTCACTATCGAAGTCATGGTTCCGAGGTTTTTCACCACCATTCCATCCATATTAGTGCTCTCCAAGTCGCCATGAACCTTTTAGAGCGATTTCCGTGTGAAATAACGCACCAGAGTCGAAAAACAGACTTTGCCGGAACCCTCGCCGCCACGGTCGAACTAGATTTTCGGTCACCTTTAGCGCCGTCGCTAGCTATGCCTTCGCGTTTTCCGTGTGGATTTGAGCTTTGGTGGCAAATCCCGAGGGCCGAGGTGTTGGTGATGTGCCCAAGAGGCAACCATAACAATTCGGGTTCAGGCCTATTGGATATTTGATCCATAAGCAATTAGGGTACTAATGGGCCTGCGACCTAAAAGCCCATTAGTACGCCTATAAATATGAGAGGTAGGGTTAGGGGCTAATCATCCCACCACGTGACAGCCCTAGCCGCCACCCCTCGCAGGCCTCACGCCGAGACCCTTACCGCGCACGCGGTGCTAGCACACCGGTGCACGGCGTTCCTCTCCGTACGTGTGGACTCCGTGGAGGCGTTGCTGCTACTGCTGCGCTGATCGGCTACGACGATCGTGATCGTCTACCTGCTGCTGTGACGAGGACGAGGAGAAGACGAACGAGATCGTCTACTTCCCTTACACCGACGCGCATCAACGTTCCGCTGCGCTGCGCATCTAGTGGTAACGATCCATGACCGCTGTACTCGCATGTTTCCTGGGTGATGCGGTAGAGTTGCTAGAGTAGCTTTCCGCTGATTTCCTAACAGTGGTATCAGAGCCAGGTTGCATAGTTTTTGGTCTGGATCTACTGCAGACATGTTCATACGATGAATTTTTCGCACGGTTTTTGGGGTTTGGAATTGGTTAGAGTAGATTGCGATCGTATATGACTAAAGGGTCAGTTCGTGCTCCTTCTCTGCTGTGTGCGCAACCTGTCCCTACCGGCTGGAATCACCATCGGGACTAATCGCGTACATAGCTAACAGATTGAGCCAACAGACCACGGTCATGAGTCGCGATCTACTCATGAATAACCGATCACATTGAAAATTTGAGACATTCTGAATGTCTCGGATTCGGGGTGATTTGATCAATCCGATGAGATTTTCATAGTGATTTCATAGATGTGATCTATGTAATTCCGTTTGGTGTTCAGGGCGCTGCCCTGAAACCCGCGGGGGGCGGCTCCCCCCTCGACCCCCCGCCCGCTAACCGGCTAGCGGGACCGCCGTTTTGCTGTCTGCTATAGCGATTACATAATATCGTTTTGCGCTAGAAACCGTTCTACGCTTAACTCGTTTTTGCAGGGAATGATGTGAATGGTATGGCCTAATGTGATGTGATAATCTGTGTGTAATATTCGTGCGGTCTGCGTGCTGCAAAATTAACACAACCGGGTTGAGGTTGTCACATAATTGTATAACGACCTGCGTGTCGACCTGTGATGCTTGATCTCTCTTGTAATTTATTTGGTAGCTATTAATTGTATTAGCTTCTTTTATTATCATGGAGATGTCCTCAAGCATGGTGGAGATGGAGATCACCACAAGAAGGGAAGCATATGGCAGCTCAGATCTTAATGGAACCATGGCGATGGAGACCATTATGATTCTAAAGGCCATACTATTCACAATGTGATATTATCATATGCCTGTGATGCTTATTACTTTCTTTTCATGCTCTTCATATGGTGGATGTTTTGTCATGATAGAATAGCTTCCCTCACAAAAGTTGAGCATTTGATGCCATTTACCAATAGCTGCACCTATGTTATTTTGATCGTTGTGTGGTAGGTTTGCCAAAGCAAAGTACCATCATCTATCATAATTCATAGGGTGAATGTTAGACATTCACATGCATAGTGTTGGTTTACTCAACAAAGCTATCAAAACGGTTTTGGGCTTTATGGCATAGAGTTGGGAGCCGGGGCATTGGATGTCACCCAACAAACAAGAGTCATATAGGGATATGATTAACAATTGTTGTTTACCTATGTCACTATTTTCCTAGCCGTGAAGCCAAAGCTCACTAGGAATTAGTGAATATGGATCTTGAACCACTATATATCGTTAGAGGGAAGACGATGATAATATAGTGGTAATATCTTTTATTAAACTGTTAATAGAAGATTGGTACATAACATAGTGCTAAACCTTGCATATTTATTTTCTATTGTAGATCATGTCTGCTAGTAACAATTCCGGTTTCAATTTGCGATCTGTGCTTGAAAAGGAAAAGCTCAATGGAGCTAACTTTATCGATTGGTACCGCAACCTGAGAATCGTTCTCAGGCAAGAGAAAACCGAGTACGTTCTTCTGCAGCCTTACCCTGATGACCTCCCAGCTGATGCAACTAATGCAGCACGTAGAGCTTATACGAAGCACTGCGATGATGCGCTTAATGTAAGCTGCTTCATGCTTGCCACTATGTCCCCTGATCTACAAAAACAGTATGAGCATACAGATGCTTATTCTATGATTGAGGGACTGCGTGGAATGTTTGAGAATCAAGCAAGAGCTGAAAGATACAATATCTCAAAGTCCTTGTTCTCATGCAAGCTGGCGGAGGGTAGCCCGGTCAGCCCTCATGTAATCAAGATGATTGGTTACATTGAAACTTTGGGCAAACTTGGTTCTGAACTCAAGGATGATCTGGCTATTGACGTTGTTCTCCAGTCGCTCCCACCGAGCTACGAGCCATTCATATTGAATTTTCAAATGAATGGCATGGAGAAAACTTTGGCTGAATTGCATGGGATGCTTAAAACAGCCGAAGAAAGCATTAAGAAAAATGCCAATCATGTGATGATGGTACAAAAGGAGAATAAAAAGAGGAAGCGTGTGACGCATCCTAAAGGCAAAGGCAAGGGAAAGGTTCCCGATGAGCCCTCAAGCTCAAAGTCTAAGCCAAAGGGCAAATCTTCCCCTTCTCCTGATGATGAATGCTTTCACTGTCATGGTAAGAGACACTGGTCTAGGAACTGCAAGAAGTACTTGGAGGATATGAAGAAGAAGAAGGGAAGTGAGACTTCCACTTCAGGTATAAATGTTATAGAAATTAACATTGCATTATCTTCTAGTGAATCATGGGTATTTGATACCGGATCGATGATTCACACTTGCAAATCATTGCAGGGTCTAAGTGAGACTAGAAGATTTGCAAAAGGCGAGTTGGATGTTCGTGTTGGCAATGGAGCAAAGGTTGCGGTCATAGCTGTCGGAACTTACCACTTGTCATTACCCTCAGGATTAGTTTTGGAATTGAATAATTGTTATTGCATTCCTACTTTGAGCAAGAATATTATCTCTTCTTCGTGTTTAGAAGAAGTTGATGGTTATGAGATTGTAATAAAGAACAAATGTTGTTCTATTTATTACAATAATATTTTCTATGCTCAATGTCCATTGGTGAATGGATTATATGTTCTTGATCTTGAGGATAAAACTGTTTGTAACATTAATACCAAAAGGGCTCGTCATAATGATCTAAGTCCCACTTATATTTGGCATTGTCGCTTAGGTCATATAAATGAGAAACGCATTGAAAAACTCCATAAAGATGGTTTACTAAGCTCATTTGATTTTGAATCACTTGACACATGCGAATCTTGTTTGTTTGGGAAGATGACCAAAGCACCCTTCACTGGTCAAAGTGAGAGGGCGACTGACTTGTTGGGACTTATACACACAGATGTATGTGGACCAATGAGTTCAATTGCCAGAGGTGGTTTTCAGTACTTCATCACATTTACCGATGACTTTAGTAGATATGGTTATGTCTACCTAATGAGGCACAAGTCTGAATCCTTTGAAAAGTTCAAAGAATTTCAGAATGAAGTACAGAATCAATTGGGCAAGACAATCAAATTTCTACGATCTGATCGTGGGGGTGAATATTTGAGCCATGAATTTTATGATCATTTGAAACAATGTGGAATTGTTCCACAATTGACTCCACCTGGAACGCCTCAATGGAATGGGGTGTCCGAGCGGAGGAACCGAACCTTGTTGGACATGGTTAGGTCGATGATGAGCCAAGCAGATCTTCCACTATCCTTTTGGGGTTATGCTCTTGAAACTGCTGCGTTTACACTAAACAGAGTCCCAACTAAGTCTGTTGAGAAGACACCATATGAGATGTGGACCGGGAAACGTCCCGGATTGTCTTTCCTCAAAGTTTGGGGATGTGATGTTTATGTCAAACGTTTGACGTCAGACAAACTCACTCCAAAATCAGACAAATGCTTCTTTGTGGGATATCCTAGGGAAACCAAAGGGTATTATTTTTATAATAAAGCAGAGGGTAAAGTGTTTACCGCTCGCAATGGTGTCTTCTTGGAGAAAGAGTTTCTCTCAAAAGGAGTTAGTGGGAGCAAGGTGCATCTTGAAGAAATTCAAGAAATACCTGAAAATGTTTCAACACCCACCGATCCTATACAGGATGTACAAGATGTTGTGCAACCAGTTGATGAAACACCAGCCCCACGAAGGTCTACGAGGGTACGTCGTGCAACTGAAAAGTTAACGCTTCTAACCACGGAGCAGCATGACATGGTATTGTTAGACAATAATGAGCCCACGACCTATACTGAAGCAATGATGGGACCCGACTCTGAGAAGTGGCTTAGAGCCATGAAATCTGAAATTGAATCCATGCATGAAAATCAAGTTTGGAACTTGGTTGATCCAATCGAAGGTGTGAGACCTATCGATTATAGATGGATTTTCAAGAAAAAGACTGATATGGATGGAAATGTTCACATCTATAAAGCGCGATTGGTAGCGAAAGGTTTCAAACAAATTCAAGGTGTTGATTATGATGAAACTTTCTCACCCGTTGCAATGCTTAAGTCTGTTCGGATTCTTCTAGCAATTGCTGCATATTTTGATTATGAAATATGGCAAATGGATGTCAAAACAGCCTTTCTTAATGGAAGTCTGACTGAGGATGTGTACATGACACAACCTGAGGGTTTTGTCGATCCTAAAAATGCTAGTAAAATATGCAAGCTTCAAAAGTCCATCTATGGACTGAAGCAAGCATCTCGGAGTTGGAATCTGCGTTTTGATGAAGTAATCAAAGGGTTTGGTTTCATCAAGAACGTAGAAGAACCTTGTATTTACAAGAAGTTTAGTGGGAGCACACATGTATTTCTGGTCCTATATGTAGATGACATATTATTGATCGGAAATGACATTTCAATGCTTGATGATGTTAAATCCTCATTAAGAAAAAGTTTCTCAATGAAGGATTTAGGAGAGGCAACGTATATTTTGGGCATAAAGATCTATAGAGATAGATCTAAAAGGCTAATTGGATTAAGTCAAGATACATATATTGACAAGATATTGAATCGGTTCAATATGCAAGATTCCAAGAAAGGTTTCTTGCCAATGTCACATGGCATTACTCTAAGCAAGAGTCAGTGTCCTTCAACACCTGATGAGCAAAAGAGGATGAGAGCGATTCCTTATGCTTCGGCTATTGGATCCATCATGTATGCCATGCTATGTACACGCCCAGATGTATCTTATGCTCTAAGTATCACGAGTAGATATCAATCAGATTTTGGTGAGGCTCATTGGACCGTTGTCAAAAACATCCTTAAGTACTTAAGAAGAACTAAGGATGCATTCTTAGTGTTTGGAGGTGAAGAAGAGCTGGTTGTAAAAGGTTACACTGATGCCAGCTTCCAAACTGATAAGGATGATTCTAGATCGCAATCCGGTTTTGTATTCTGCCTCAATGGAGGGGCAGTGAGCTGGAAAAGTTCCAAGCAAGATACAGTAGCAAATTCAACCACAGAGGCGGAGTATATTGCAGCTTCTGAAGCTGCAAAGGAGGCTGTTTGGATCAGAAAATTTGTTTCTGAGTTGGGTGTTGTTCCTAGCGCGTCCAGTCCTGTGGATCTCTACTGTGACAATAGTGGAGCCATCGCACAGGCAAAGGAGCCTAGATCACACAAACGATCCAAACACATACTACGACGCTATCACCTCATTCGAGAGATCATCGACCGAGGTGATGTGAAGATATGCAAGGTGCACACGGATTTGAATATTGCAGATCCGTTGACAAAGCCTCTTCCACAATCAAAGCATGAGGCACACACGAGATCTATGGGTATTAGATACTTACATCAGTGATCATAATGTGTAGTGGGAGACTTGTGTCACAGCTATGTTTATGTACTATTAAATAAATTGTTATATGAGTAATCATTATCTACATTGATCATCAAGTATGTGACTTGTTCGTGAAACTCTTTGTTAAAAGTAATGTTACTCTAGATGATCCCTAGTCTATATCATTATATGAGATAATGATTGCATACAGACTAGCACATGTATTAATTGATGATCACGTTTCACGGATCATAGATATAGAGATATCAAATTAATAATGTGAACACATGTTAGTGAACATGGTGTTGGATTGACCCACTCCAAGACACTGCTGGGATTGTTATTTCCATATGTGCCATCAGTTGGTCTTGAGTGATACACCTGCTAGATCCTTAGACCTGAGATCGCCATTGTTTCTCACTATGCATAGTTGTGTACTTTGAGACTACCAAACGCTACTCCGTAACTGGGTAGTCATAAAAGTAGTCTTCGGGTATATAATGAAACATAGAATGTGATGTGCGCGGATCAAGATGGGATTTGCCCCTCCTAAATAACAGGAGAGATATCTATGGGCCCCTCGAGATAGTTGGATTTGAAAGTGCATGGCCATGCCAAGGTGATTAAAGGTTAATCACAGTGACTAAAAGTTAGTCACGGAATGAATCCACTATTTGATCGAGTGAATGGTCGAGCTATCACAAGGATGGCACGCATCTCGCCTTGAGCTTGACTGGTATCGTGAGGCAAAGGGATTAGCATGTTGAATGTATCTAGGTTCGGCCGATATGATCTTTATGTACAGTCGGGAGTCAGTATGTCCTGCTAGGTACCTCTACTGACTTGTGGTTGGAAATGGTTTCCATTCACAACCGACTGCTCATGAACCTAACGGGTCACACACTTAAGGAGTTGGAATATCGAAAATCTTGGCTAGATGATTGTCTCTAGTGCAAGTGGGAGATTGTTGGTGATGTGCCCAAGAGGCAACCATAACAATTCGGGTTCAGGCCTATTGGATATTTGATCCATAAGCAATTAGGGTACTAATGGGCCTGCGACCTAAAAGCCCATTAGTACGCCTATAAATATGAGAGGTAGGGTTAGGGGCTAATCATCCCACCACGTGACAGCCCTAGCCGCCACCCCTCGCAGGCCTCACGCCGAGACCCTTACCGCGCACGCGGTGCTAGCACACCGGTGCACGGCGTTCCTCTCCGTACGTGTGGACTCCGTGGAGGCGTTGCTGCTACTGCTGCGCTGATCGGCTACGACGATCGTGATCGTCTACCTGCTGCTGTGACGAGGACGAGGAGAAGACGAACGAGATCGTCTACTTCCCTTACACCGACGCGCATCAACGTTCCGCTGCGCTGCGCATCTAGTGGTAACGATCCATGACCGCTGTACTCGCATGTTTCCTGGGTGATGCGGTAGAGTTGCTAGAGTAGCTTTCCGCTGATTTCCTAACAGAGAGCCCTAGCGCATGCTCCGGCGAGGTGTTGCCATCGGGCACCGCCGGGCTCGCCAGAGCGTGAGGTAGGAGAAGGCTCAAGGTGGGGCCCGGTTGTCATCCAGTGTGTTGAGGCCTTGGGATCCTTTGTGACTTGTGGATCAGATGTGGCCACAGCCATTAAATCTGCAGCCCCTCGTGGCTTGTTTCCCATTGGTGGATTTTAAACCCGTGGGCCCAGGTCCTTTATTCGAACTTTTCAATTAAAAAAATTCCAGATTTTGATTCAAACTTAGAAAATCGATATCTCCTGAAATATTTGGCCAAATATTTCCAAATAAATTGTGTTAGAACCTCATGACCTATAGTATGCAGCGGTGCATTTTTTTTACTCGGATAAACCACCTCCATTTCATGAAAAATAGAGATCAGTACAGGAAAGTGCAGCGAACTTCGGTCAGCCTCTAACCTCTGCCTATCGACCTAACCACTAGCCTCTAATGACTAAGTAGACCGCTGCAACAAGCCTTTTGGAACCCTAACAAGAAAGTCGTAAACTGCAGTTCTACTGACATACGACACACGGTGGCCACAGTATCAAGTTGTTCCAACCTTACACATTATAAACGAAAAAACGATTACAGATGACTGCCAATTTTCACCGTGAACACAGCTTTAGGGCATTAGACCATCTTCACGCCTCTTCTTCTTCCTCCTCATCTCTCGCCTCATCCTGTTTCTCTGTCGGCTTTCTCACCACCCCTGGCAGCATCGCGTACCCTCCTTGCTTCTTCATTGCTTTAATCGCCGCCTGGAGCATGGACTCAGCTCCGGCCTGCACAATATCCTTCATCTCCTCCGGGTACATACCTGCCTAAAATTTCATAAACGAACAAGCCAAACATATTATATCACAAGGGTGAGATATGTATTTTTTGTCAAAGCATGCACTGTTTCTGCATTTCCAAACTACCCAGCATATCGCTGCTAATCTGAATGTTTATACATCATCACTCGCTGGCAGCGCCTGTTTTATCCTGTGCCAATATTGCGCCTTCTAATGGGTGAAGATTGCCCTTACTCGTAATTTCGTCTAATATCTTATTCCATTTCTGGACTTTGGGGGCATATCTGGCAGACCCCAAGCGATGATGGTATTTGTTCTTTTTGGCAAGCTCTGACCTAGTTGCACTTATGGATTTAGCATCAGGTGTGGTCTTTTGACGAACAAATTCTTGTCACTGAGCTCGTGTGATTTTTCCCATCTTCCTCGGGCTAGGGACCTTATCTGCCTTAACATAAGCATTCATTTCACTCTTCCAGCCACAAAACTTCTTACCGCAAGAGATCAATGTTGCTTTCTTTACAACTTCTTCCATGCCTTTCGGGAACTTGAATTGTTTCTTTATCCTTTCCCACAACTCATTCTTTTTCTCCTTAGATAATTTTCTCCAATTCTCAGTTGTGATCGGCACGAGCTCTCTAACAAGAAAACCGCATGCATTTCGGTACTTTGTAACTGAATCCAGTGGTTCTTGGGGAAGCCCACGTGGACCGACCCTTGTTATGTACATGATGTGGTTCAATGGACCCTTATTGGGACCTCGTTGCCCTCGTTTTCGCTTGAATAAACCTGAGGATTCATCCATTGGAGAACCTTCTGCGGTTTTAGGAGTCAAAGTCACCTCGTTGTCTTCGTGATTAATCTAGGTAGAAAAGAATTATAAGACTCCTTATACTTGACAACCAACATTAACTTGAACTACTGAAGTTAAGATTCGTGATCCATACCTCGTAGGCAGGATCATATTCCGGGTCGAGATCCTCTGAAGTCTTTTTAATTTTATATTCAGAAAAGGATCCGATGGATTGTGAAATGAGACTGAACTGCTGGAGTCACTAAACTACATATTGCCTTCTTTATTGTTACTATCATCAACAGTGTTCTTAGGGCTTTCCATGCTAGAACTAATAAGACAAAAAATATGTCTCACTTCAATGAAAGCTACAAAAATAAATGCTCTCAAAATCCTGAATTTCTCAAAAAGGTGGAAGAGAATTGATAATGGATTCATGCTGTCGGTGGTTGAATCTAGCAGATCTCCTGGCACTACTGTTAGTAGTATGTGGAGTTTGTAGTTCGGTAATGGGCGCGCAAAATTCAAGAGATGGTGGCAAATTGACACAGAGGTTTATGTGGTTCGGGCCGCCTGAGGGTAATACCCTACTCCACGAGGTGTGTTGCTGTTGTATTGAGTGTCTAAGAGTGTCTGAGTGTGTCCGAGAGCGTGTCTAGCATCTGTTTAACGTATGTATCAGTCCTTTTATAGTACAAGGACTGGTCGTTACACTGTTAGCCTGGACCGACATGTGGCCCTGGCAGTTACTAATGTTTAATACATAATAAATGAGGTTAATTACCCTTAATATCGTGGTAACGGGCCTTAATAGTGTTGTTACTGGTATTAAGGGCCTTCTGATCGTGTGTCATTAATATGGTATTAATGACACTTAATATGGTATTAATGACACTTAACCGATTGCCCCTTGGAGGTCCGAGCCGTTGGGGGCCCACCAGTTTGATTGTTGAGGTTGAAGGTCCGGCGGTTCGGACACATGGCAGCTCCGGAGCTTACCGCCGCAGACGGGTAGGTCCGGTGCTGTTGGACACGTGTTGGTACCGGAGCTTCCCTCTGTCTGGGGTTAGGTCCAGGGGTGCCATACTGGTTTCAAGTCCGGAGCTTTCCCATGTGTGGGCGGTAGCTCCGGTCTTATGATACATGTGGCGGCCCTGGGACTAACCATGTCGGGGAAGTAGGTCCGGTTATGGCTGACATGTGGGGCCTTCGGTGGTCTTCAAATCTGGTAGATGGAGTTTCCTTGTGATCTTTGCGATCCCAAGGGGTAACCGGTATGCAGGGTACCGACAGTGACCCACTGGGCCCACCTCTGGGAGAGACCTTTTGGATGAAGTCACTCAGCCGGAGGTGGGTCCATTCTTCAGTTTTTGAGTCGTGTCTTCAAGGGTTTTCGGATGTGCCGTTGGTGGTAGTTCGCAGTTAAACCACCGCCTCGTGGCATATCCTGGATGCGGCAGGTGAGATCTTAGCGTGCGGATCTCACGCAATTGAAGGTCGCCAGTTCCCGATACGAAAATCGTACCGGTTACGCGCGCCCTATCAGGCCGCCGCCTTTGGGTTTCCTGCCTTTCATGATCACAACCGTTCGCCTGGGGTAAGGACCTCGAATTGATCATAGGGGTGGTCTCGGGCCCCCTTGTCATTGGCAGGATGAAGTTTCTGAATGGTATTGTCGGCTCCTTTGCGGTTTCCATCCAAGCGCTGCGGGGGCTTACTTAAGAAGGAAAGCATGCACCGTTTGGGGGTTCTTTACGTCTTTCATTCAAACTTGCGCTCAAATCCTCCAAACTTTCGCTTGCTTTTCATCTCTCGCCCCGCTGTGCTGCGATGGAGTTGGGTCTTTGCCAGAGTTGACTGAAGACTAACGGTGATTCGAAGAAGGTCCGGGCCCTCATGGGGTGGTCCCCTGACTTCTTCAACCTCCTGGTCCGCGCCGACAAGCTTCCTTTTGTGAAGGAGCACTCCGGTGACATGGTGTGCTTCTCCGCGTACGCCATGGTGGGACTGATCCCAATTTGCGAATGCTTGCGTGGGATCAAAGTGCCCACGAGTTTCTCATCCAATATCCACAAACTAGTCTCGATGAAAGACTTGTCCTTATTTGGCTATAATAATCATGACTGTCACATGATGATGATAGTGTTCCTTGCCATTGCAATAAGAGTCATCAAACCTGAGCATATAAAAGTTGTCATCACATGTTTGTGTTACTTCTTTCAATATCGCAAAAGGTGATAGCACATGAAGCTTTAGACTATTTGAAAACTTACATCGTCGAGACTATGTGCAAGCTTGAGATGTGTTTCCCACCATCCTTTATGATATGCAAGTACACCTAATCATACATCTTGTTGATTAGATAAAAGCATTGGGGCCACTATATTTACATCATATGTTTCCGTTGGAGAGATATTTAGGAGTATTAAAAGGTTATGTGCAGAACCGTGCTCACCCAGAGGGTTCAATTATGGAAGGATACACTACTGAAGAAGTGATTGAGGTTTGCGCTGATTACATCAAAGAAGTAAAATCGATAGGTGTACCTATACTAGTACATGAGGGTAGACTACGTGGGAGAGGCAAAGTGGGTAAGAAAACTTTTATCGTTCAAGATTACAAAAATGTACACCATGCACATTTTGAGTACTACAACAGCTCACAATAGCTGAGTCGTACATCGAGAAACACCAAATTGAGCTTCACGAAAAAAACCAAGAACGCACAGAGGGCTGGATCATGAAAGAGCACAGAAGATATTTCACTGAATGGCTAATGGACAAAAATATACCATACGGAAACTCTATAAAAGAGGCAACAATGAACAAGTTAGCTTCTGGCCCATCTGCTTTGGTGACACCATGGTAAGCATATGACATCAATGGTTACACATTTTACACTAAGAAAAAAGACGGTAAGAGTACTGCACAAAATAGTGGTGTTCATATAGAGGCTTATGATCCACATGGGCAGAAGACCACATACTTAGGGTTCATAGAGGAAATATGGGAACTAGATTATGGCGAAAGAATGGTAATGCCCATATTTAAATGCCAATGGGTCAAACATCCTGATAGTGTGAAAGTGGACAACTACGGGCTGACACTGGTAGACTTGAACAAAGTGGGTAATAAAGATGACCCGTGGGTTCTCGCCGATCGTCTTGCACAAGTTTTTTATGTACAAGATCCAGAAACTGAGAAGATGCATGTAGTTGTTTCTGGAAAGCAAAATATTGTTGGGATTGAGAGTGTGAGAGATAATTAAGAGGAATATAATCAGTATGAAGATATGTACCTTTTCACCGAACCAGAAAACATCAAGCACATAGAGAGAAGCATTAAAAAGGATTTGAAACTCTATATGCGAGAAGATGTCAATGCTAGAAAAAATGTATGATATATATATTGTATATATTTGTATCCTCTGAAATCAACTTAGAACAATGCTCCATTTCAGCTTTAGATAGCATGTTTCAAACATTATTAAATTTATCTTCTGTAGAGAAGAATAATTTGGACAAGTGATCATTTTCGGCTTGTTGACTATCATATTTATTACCTTCACCTGTTACATAAGTTATCAAATTGTATGTGTATATAAATTTCTTCTGACTTATGATGATCAGACTTGCCTTCCAACAGCTTGGTTCCAAACAACATCTAGAAGCACAACTCTTGAAGATCCTGGCAAGCTAATCCCTTCACAGCAAGCTCTTGTAGATGCAAGTAACACCTGGGACTCATCATTTGGATTGTTAAAAGCTTCAATTGAAGTCTGAGGATACTTCCCATCCATTTGAGGGCTTGTTTGGATAGAAGTGGATCCACTTCAATATAAGTGGATTGAGGTGGATTGAGGAGAAAATTAGTTCATTTTCCACTCCAATCCACTTCAATCCAATTAGATTGAGTACACCCAAACAAGCCCTCAAGGATTTATTTCTCTTCTCTCCATTTTAAAAACTTACGAAGATGCTACTTTATCAGTTCTAATGACTGAATATATTGTCTAAAAATCAGTACCATCTCTCTTAGTGCTTCACACAAGCGACGAAGCAAACAACTTCAATCACACATCTTGTTTTTACCTTTTGTGAGACCTATGTGTGCTAAATACATTGGCTTGTAGTTAATACATTTGTTTTGATGATAAAAGTTTTGAATTCTGCAAAAACACCTTTTTAGCAAGGTCCGACTCTAGCTCCGAGCTATAGCAAGGTTCGACAGTAGGTTCGACTTGTTATGGGTAGCTCCGGCTACGTCCGATGCTAGGTTCGACTTGTTTTTCTAGGTCCGACTTGTTGGCAAGTTCCAACTAATCTTGGTTAGCTCCGGTGAGCTCTGTTTTTAGCTCCGAAATGTTTTTGATAAGCTCCGACATGTCTTTGCTAAGCTCCGAGTTGCGCTCCGACTTGGGTTGACTAGTTCTTGCTAGTTTTTGGAAGCTCCGGCGGATGCTTGGTTGTGCTAGTTTTTGGTAAGCTCTGGCACTAGGTCCGACTAGCTTTGGTAAGCTCCGGCTCAAGGTCCGGTTAGTTTTTGCAAGGTCCGGAGCTAGTCTGCAATGTTCTTGCTTTTAACTTGCAATGTTTCATACTTTCTTTACATCTTTGGAAAGATTGCCTAGTATTCATTTTCTAAGTTTTTGTTGCGTTTTGGTTGATATGGATGATATTGTTTCTACTGTGGTTTTGCAACATGCTTATGTGAGGCGCTCACGTAAGGTGTTGTGTTCGAAACTGACGTGAGTCAAGTCGCGGACTTCGGCTCGTATGGATTGTTTGTTTGTTCATGTGTAGGTGTTGCTTGAGTTCAAGTCGTGGCTGGTGACAGGATCCTTTGGACTAGTCTCAGGGAGGAGATGAGGTTCCAACAACCAAGTTCAGGAGGAATTGTGGTTGAGCGGGTCAAGAGGTCGCGCAGGATGATTGAATCAAGGGTAGTGCATATGAAGGTCGAAGGAAGGTGTTCACATGTATGCATGCGGTGCATGACATGGCAACATGGTTCTGGAGATAGATTAAGGAAGGGAGATCTGATTGGAAGGATCGGATCGTACTGGATGATGACTTCGGCTGCTGGCTGAGTCGGTTATGGATCGGTATGGAAATATCGAGTTGGTTATGGTAGATTTCGTGTGCTGCACGAAAGTTGTGTTGTGTATGGGAATACGGGATGTGTTCTGAGTCTGTTGGGAAGTCTCGAGATTGTTTCTATCTACGAATAGGAAGATCTTGAGCAGTTATGGTTAGATGGGATTCATGATCAGGGTAGGATCAGAATCCGGATCCGAGTTGAGTTGGCCTGAGGGCTGGTTATAAAAGCAAGGGAAGGACAAGACTCGTGCATGCAACCGATGCAACAGAGAAGAGTTGCACGACGACTTTTGGGCTGTTCCTATTGTTCTCTATAGAATAAAATTCGTAGTTGAAGGAACTTTTTTGCCTTGTTCGTTTGACTTGTTTCATACAAGTTTTACTCGTCGAGTTTTAGTTCATTTATCGGTGGTTTTATCGTAACTCGAGTTTTACACATCCAATCAACGTGATTCTTTTTGGATTGTTTTCACAACTTGATTTTCTATTATCTGTGAAAATTACACAGTCATTGGATTTGTGTTTTTGTATCTACACAAGTTTCTTTGCAGAGTTACAAAACTATTCTTGACTCGGTAGAACGGATTGATCGTAGTTCAATCTTTTGATCGTAACTTGAGTTCCTATCGATAGATTTAAGTAATTCTTGTTGTGTCATCTTCGTGACTTTAGTCTCTCTGATATCTATCATATTTGTCACGAAGAAACACATTTATATTAGTCTCACACATGATTTCTTTAACAGATCATTTTTCTGACGAAGGAGTTGGGATTTAATTGTTTCCGCTGCATAAGATTTTTTTTAAATCTACCATTCACCCCCTCTGGTAGCTTTTCACGTGCTCTTCGATCCTACACCTTTTTCATAGGAATTTGACCTTAATCTTTCAAGCATCAATTTATCAATAAGTGAAGCTTCCTCATCAGACATGTTGATGACAGTTACAAGCAAAATGTGTGTTGAATCTAACAAAATCTCAAAGGGACTGAAGACAAAGAGTGTTGCATATGAGTGGCAATGTCCAGGTTAGACATCATGAAGCTATGATAGCAGCCTTCAACAACATGAAAAGTGATGCCGAGGTTATGCTTGCATCAACCAAGGCATGTTGTGAGGGCATAACACTTGTTGGGGCATCACGGTTATGCTTGCCCCAACAAGTGTTATGCCCTCACAATATGCCTTGGTTGATGCAATCATAACCTTAGCATCACTTTTCATGTTGTTGAAGGTTGCCATCATAGCTTCACGCTGTCTAACCTGGACATTGTCACTCATATGCAGGATCTCTTTATCTTCAGTCCAATTAAGATTTTGTTAGCTTCATCACATCCTTCGCTTATAACTGCCATTAACATGTGTGATAAGGAAACTTCACTTATTGATAAATCTATGGTTAAAAATTAAGGTCAAATCCCTATGAAAGGGTAAAAACAAGATTTGTGATTGAAGTTGTTCGCTTCCTCGCTTGTGTGAAGCACTAAGAGACAAGGTACTGATTATTAGTAAATATATTAAAGCATTAAAATTGGTAAAGGAGCATCTTCCTAGGTTTTCAAATGGACAGGAGGGAAAGAAATCTTTCAAATGGATGGGAAAATCCTTCCAAGGGATCGACATGCTTCAATAGAGGCTTTCAACAATCCAAACGATGAGTCACGGGTGTTACTTGCATCAACAAGAGCTTACTGTGCAGGGATTAGCTTGACAGGAGCTTATCAACATCACAGGCCACTACGTAAGAAAGCCAAATAGGAGACAAAGACGGGTGACGCGCTCAAAGGCGGTCGCCTCTAATAAGCTTAAGCAAGACGAGCCCACTTCAGCGAGGATCAGATATGACTCGGTTGAACGTTCAAGGAGACGCGTTACATTATAGCCGGTCTCAGTTAAGTATGGTTCTGAGACGAGACTACTCTCAGGACAAACGGGAGACGCACTTATAGCACAGTGCGTCTCCTATAAGCGAGTGAAATGAGACGTCTTTACTGAAAGCGCGTCTCCTTTGTCTTCGCTTACAGACATACATGAACATGACTCTGAACGATGACCATATTCATTCACAGTTGAACACACAAAATATTCATCACACAGATGAACACAGATAACACATTCAATCATTCACACAATTGATCACAGATAACAAATATATTACAGAACACAAGAAAGAAGTACAAGATACAAGAAAAGAAAAACATCAACTAAAAACAACAAAAGAAAATCTAAATCCTACTCTTCCTACCCCTCCTCCTCCTCCGGCTGCTCCAGCTGCTCCGCCGGTTGCTCCGGTTGCTTCGACTGCTCCGCCGGTTGCTCTACAGATCTGTGTTGTAACGCAAAATATATAAGATCTTCGCTGTGAAGCGCGTCTCCTATGATCGACGTCTCCCTTTCCTCTGCAAAAAAGAGAGACGTTCTCTAACATAAAGCGTGTCTCTGATTCCATACGTCACCTTTAGCTTCGTGATTTTCTCCATTTTGCTTCGGTTCACTATTGATATCACACATGTCACTTGATAACTAAATCATTTTCTTGTCCCGAATATAATCAAATCCTTCCTTATGATACCTGAGGAACACGATGAACATGCTACACATTCACTCATTCACACAGTTGAAGAACACACAAGATAATATTCAATTACATAGATGAACAAAGATAGATTTCATTTATTAACAATATTTACAAAACAGAAACAACTAAAAACAACAAAGAAAAACTAAATCATACTCGTACTCCTCCTCCTCCTCCTTCTCCTCCTCCTCCTCCTCCTCCTCCTCCTCCTCCTCCTCCTCCTCCTCGTCCTTTGGCGGCGAGTTCGGCACCGGTGCAACAGGAGCCTGGGCCGGCTGCTCCGGCTGCGCCGGCTGCATCGGTGGTGCAACATCGTGAATGAGGTTGCTCTCCGTCGCCTCCACCAGGTTTTTGCGGCCCTCGGGGCCAAGCACCTGAGCCATCGTCTCGAACAGAATGTCGAGACGATCGGCCACCTCCGTGAGGGCGAAGAGGTAGTGGCTGATGGTACCCGTAAACTGGGGAAGGGTACCCAGACCCAAGGAACTCATGGTGCGAGATGTATTGTTGTACGCCTCTTGCGCCATAAGGAGGCGCTGCTCGGTGTTGAACCTCTCGGGGGAGCTGCAGCACAGTTTCTTGCAAAGTGACTCTATTGGCGGGCTTGGTGGCGGAAGGTCGGCCATGATGGTGGTGGGTCGTTGGGGCGGACAAGACGAAGAAAAGAAGAGCATTCAAAGTGAGCGACATGCTTGTGGAGAACTCACTTGTGATCGCGCATCTTAAATAAAGTGTGCGCGGAGTCATCGAGGGAGCGGTTGGTTTGCCGTGCATTGATAGAATGATGGGACATAGTGATACCGCCTCGGGGAAACGAAAGGTCACGCACGGACGCCGCACGCGTCTCTGCACCATGCCACCGAAATTAAGTTCTCCGCATACCTCATGCCGCGCGTCTCACTTTCGACTATGGAATACGCGCTTTAGGTTAATGCACGTCTCTCTGTGTTATAGCGCGTGTCGCATTTATCTCCCTCGCCTCTTCGTCTCTTCGACAATGGAAGACACTCTTTAACTTAACGCGGGTCTCACATTTATCTCTTTCGTCTCTTCTTCGCCTCCGGTGCTCCTTTATTACTAATTGACCAACGGTCCTTTACTAATCGACCAACTCCAGTGCGACCACCTCCTCTGTTCGCCATCGCCGTCCTCATCGTCGTCATCGTCGCCATCCTCGTTGCCATAGTCATCACAGTCCTCGTCATCATCATCGCCGTCCTCGTCGTTGTTGGCGTCACCGTCGCCGTCCTCCTCGTCGTCACTGTTCATGGCTGGTATCAGCTGGTATCACGTAGGTTATTCATTCCTCCTTTGACATTTGTCAATTTAAAGAATGTCAATATTTCCAGTATCCAGGGCAATAGAAGAGACGTGTTTGGGAGCAAGCTGGACGGTACAGTTTAGATTGATCATTGGGAGCTTTAGGAATAAGTTTAGATTCGAAATTAGTTTAGATGGCACACAATGTATGAACTATGAAATTCATTTAGTTGCTAATTATCTCTGAATGGCAATGTCATTGCATTTGTTTATCCCTGAATTCCAATTAATCTGTGAATTGCAATGTTATTGCGTTTGTTTATCCCTGCAACGGTTCACAATTTCATGCGAGTGGCAATGTGGAGAGTGCATGAGAGACGAACTTTAGAAAGGCATGTCTCAGATGCCTGATATTCAGCAAAAGGGAGACAAGCCTTACACAGGCTCGTCTCTGATTTGTTTCGAAGATTTTTGTCCCACATCGTAAAGCTAAGCACGTTGCAATGATTCTATAAGGCATTGCGTATAGTTACCAGTTGGAAACATTGGAATGTCCTGGATGTTGTTTGTCTTCAGCACACCGTGGCACACCTAGGGAACTCCAGCATTTCTAGGGCCACAAAATAATGCGAGACGTGTCTTTCAGTGGCGTGTCTCCGATTTGCACTGAAGATCTTTTGTCACACCTCAAAAGGCTAAGTGCAATGCAATGATCATATAAGGCATTGCACAAAGTTGCCAGTTGGACACATCGTAATGTCCTGGATGTTGTTCCTGGCCGGCTTCAGCACACCGTGGCGCATCTAGGACATTGTGGCGTGTTCGGGGCATCAAAATAATGAGAGACACACCTTAAATTTGCATGTCTCCCATTTACGCCAAAATTTTTTGTCCATCGTGCGCTCTCTCCCAACATTTGGCAAAAATTTTTAGCTTTCGCGCGCTCTCTCGACCTATAAACCGCAGATCCTGAGAACACCGCCGCCGTCGACCCCGACCTTTGCATCGTTAGAGAGTTGAGCACGCTGGAGCACACTGCCTCGTCCCCTGTTCCCAGAGCACGCCGCCGTCGTCCCTCTTTCTCAACTCGCTCTTCGTCATTATTACACTGCCAGTGTCGACCCCTACCCCGCTGTCAACCCCGACCTTTGTCATTAGAGAGTTGAGCATGCTGGAGCACGCCACCTCGTCCTGTGTCTCGGAGCACGCCGCCGCCTCAACCCCGACCTCTGTAATTGGTATGTTCTCCCTGTCCCCAAAGCATGCTGGTCTGCTGTCATCAGAGAGTTGAGGAACCGCCACTCCGACACCTCCACCAGCTCGTCCCAGAGCACGCCGCAGCGTCCCCTATCCCCTGAGCACGCCGCCGCCTCGACCTTGCCCTCAGAGCGTGCATTCCAGTGATTTTATTGAATTTGAGGATGTCCAATGAAGGCTCATCGTTAATGAAGTCATTGATCCAAAGGGAGAATTTTCATTACGGTATACATTCATCTTCCTTGCTTATGTCCAATGAAGAAGTAATGTATTTGTTTGGACTATCAATGTATAATAAATTTTGATTCGCAAACCCTTGAAACTGCAGGAACCGTGGTTGACACTAGCATTTGCCATCCAACTGAGTTTGATTTCTACCTCTGCACTCATGCTGGAATCAAGATACCTATGCGATAATTGGTGTTTCTCTCATGAGCTTTTTATATCAGGCTATAAAAGCATCAGTGAAATGTAAATTGTTTGTTTTCTAGGGGACAAGCAAACCAACTCAGTACCATGTCCTTTACCATGAGAATAATTTCTCTGCTGATGCCTTGTAGATGCTCACCAACTGCATGTCGTACAAGTAAGCTATGTTCTACATTCACTATCATTTCTTGTGTTTATTACAATTGTATACCAATTTGTTCTTGTGTTTATTACAGTTGAATTTTAGGATGTCTCAGTCAGAGCATTAGAGGCTATGAAGGCTCATCGTCAATGAAGTCATTGATCGGGAGAATTTTGAGATGATGACTGTTATGATGTGTGTAATTAGTTACATTGTAATCAGAATGAACAGTCTTTGTTGTGTAATTAGTATACTTGATAACCATGATTGACACTTTGATAATATTTGATTGGTCATTATAATTTAACGTGTGATAATTTTGGCTATACATATGTTCATGAACAGTATGTTGTTGGCACTGGTAATACGGCTGCCAAATCCTAGCTAGCTCCTAATAGTAGTGCCTGTAAACAATTCGTGACGAGCTGTAGCAGAGAGCGTCTCGGATAACCTACATAAAGGGGACAAGCTTCTATAAAACTCGTCTCACATAAGTTAATGAATCTACGACGCGGTACATAACAGAGCGTCTTGGATTAGCCAATATATCTGCAACATGCTTTGTAAGGCCTGTCACACTTGTAAGCTGGTAGGCGACGCGCGCCAGCGGCGTCTCCAATGACACCGTAAAGATCGTCTTCTATGACAAAATGAAAGGAGATGCTCTTCTTTTGAGCATGTCTCGCACCTAGTTCGATCGGCGACGTGCCTTGAAGCCCATCTCTGATGCCAACGTAATGCGAGACACGACGACGGAGACACACAATTTGTTCGTCTTCCTTCTTCGTTTGGGTCCGTCTTGTATGAGCCTTTCTTACGTAGTGGGCGGTTCTTAATTAACAAGCAGCCTGTAAAAACAATGACTTTGCTCATGCAGTTCTTCAATAAAAACCGTTTCTGATGTTTGAACCAATATATACGGTTCTTAAACAATGACCGCCCATGGAAATATTATATTTACCCAGACAATGGTTAAGTAAAAATCGCCTGTGAAGTTTGTTGCAGTACAGGTGGTTCTTAATTTATAGCCTCCTGAGAAAATCACATATTTACCCAGGCGGTTGTTTTTTAAAATCTGCCTGTGATGTTCTGTCATCACAGGTGGTTATTGTATCATTCGCCATCACAATCGCATTTTTTTACGGACCGCCTGTGTTTGAAAAAACGAGGCGTCTGTGAAAATGCTTTTTGTAGTAGTGATGTTATCTTTCGTAAGTATAGCATTATTTTCGATTTAGCCACAATACGACTTTCACCTTTAGTGAGATTTTAGACTTTCATATTCTCTTGAAATGATACCCTTCTCGGTCAATTTATTATACACTGACTTCACAGTGAATCTTCCATTACTAGTGAAGGCCAACTAACAAAGTGATCTGTGCTTAAGATTTCTTGGTGTGTGTCTTGTGTGTGTTCTTGTGTTGGGACATCTGGGCCAACAATTGGCATCAGGTTGAAGATGTTGACTCCGCCGTCGAAGAATGGAGCAATGAACTCCGGCAGCCTCGCCGTTGCGGTGACTAAGAGAGGTGAAGGTCACAACGATAATGATTTTAATACTGAAGAAGAAGGAGAAGGTGCTCCTCGTCGACATCGATGAGGAATCAGTGTTGCTGTGTGAAGCGTGTGAAGATGCAGAATAATCACAACAAGATTAGAGAAATGATTGTTGGGTCTAATCTTGTTTGTGTGTTAGTTTATTTTTATTTTTGCTTTTGTGTCTTGTGTCAGTAGCATTAAGTATGAGTGTAACAGGGTGGCGTAGTAGCCTGTGTGGCAGGTCGTTGTTAGCTGCATGTTGCATGGTCAGTTCGTGTGTGGGGTCCTGGACGGAAGCAACGGCCACTGATTGCCCGCCTGATGTGTTCCAGTGGCTGTTGCACGTAGCCATGCATGTGTGCGAGTTACCAGCTGATCAGTTGCATCATGCACCACTACATGAATCTGTCGATAGGGCGTCGGCCATATGAGCAACGGTTATCTACATAAACCGACACATATAAGGTAAAGGCATCGGTGAACCGACGCACTTAGCCGACGACGTATTTTGGACGCCTTCAACGTCTAAGTGCGTCGGGGCCGACACATTTATTATCTATGTGCGTCGGTTTCTAGCTGCCGACGCACTTAAAGTTAAATGCGTTGGCCACGGTGACCGACACACTTAAGTCACTTATATGCGTCGGTTTCGACCGTACCGACGCACATAAGTCGACACATGGTGGATTCACCGAGCGCCTGTTTGTGCGTCGGTCCAATAGAACCTGACACATATAATCAACTTAAAAGCGTCGGTTTCCTGGGAACGATGCATATAATGTGCCGCGTGGCCGTCCTCCAGTAGCCAGCTATGGGCGTCGGTTTAGACAAAACCGACGCACATAACATGTTTTTTTTAAAATGTTTATTTTCTCTCCCTCCCCGGATGGGGAGCCTCCATTTTACACACAACAGCAACATATATACAACATATCAGTTTTCAAACATATGACCATACACAAGTTCTCAAACATAGCACCGTACACATGTTTTGAAACGTTTCGAACACAAGCACAACAAAACACAAGCACAACCTTTCGAAAATGAGTAAACGAAATTCAAATGTCGTCGTGAGAGTCTCCACTCGCATGTCCTTCGCTCCCATCTCCTCCACTCGCACCTCCGTCGTTGATGTTAAAGAAAGCATCGACACTTTCAGGTGTTCCGTGACGAGATCACTGCAATAGATCACAAATGAAATAAAAACTTAATAACGTAACATGTTAACTCCTACTTACTTAATAACATAACTTTAAAAAGGAGAAGTATATTGGTTTGAACTAAAACTTATCAACAAACTCTCGTGTTTTCTCTCACTCTGTCTAACTCTCTCGCCCTCACTCGCTCTCCTACTCTCTCTATCTCTTCTCCTCTCCCTCTATCTCTTTCTCTCTAGCTCCGTCTCTATCTATCTCTTCTTTTCTCTCTATCTCTTCCTCTCTCTCTCTATATATTTCTCTCCCTCTCTATCTATCACTTCTTTTCTCTCTCTATCTCCGTCCGAGGCAAATGGGGCGCTGGACAGGAGCCGTAGGAGGGTGTCAGACTAGGGAGGCACAGGGGACGTCGTCGAGGCGGCTGGCAGGCGGCGACCGAGGCGAGACGGGGGCGGCGCCAGCGGCAGGGCCGGACAGGGGGTGGACGGGGGCCAGACTGGGAGCCGGACAGGGAGACGGAGGGGACGCCGACCAGCGGGCCGACGGGCAGGGGTGCCAGCGAGGCGGCGGGCTGGCGGCGGCAGCGGCGGGCAGGCGGCGGCCGAGGCGGGACAGGGGGGTGGATGGGGAGCCGGACGGGATGCCGGTCGGCGGGCCGGCCGGCAGGGGCGCCGGGGCGGGGTAGCAGCGGCAGCGGCGGGGGAGTTGGGTGCTCTCGGGCGCGCGCGGGAGAATGGAGTACGTGGGAGAAGAGAGGAGGCGAGAAGGGATTAGGTTTTGAGTGGGGCCTGCTTAAGAGCGTCGGTTTCTACCCGGCCGACGCTCTTAGAGCCGGAGCCAGTCGGGCCCGCCGTATGAGCGTCGGTTTAACCGACGCATATATTATAAGCGTCGGTCTGGCCGACGCATTTAATATGTGCGTCGGTTGGGTCCAGGAAACCGACGCCTCTAACTTATGAGTGCCTAGGCCTGTTAAATGCGTCAGGGCCGACGCATATAGATAAACCGACACCCTATTCATCGTTTCCTGTAGTGGACGGAGTGGTGCGGTGCCGTTGCTGCATGAGCATTAACCGGATGATCAGGAACAAGCTGAGCGGATTGTGAAGTCTCAGCCATGCATGTGAATGTTGGCCGGGTCATAGATGTACATGTACAGGGAGCTGCACCACGAGTGCCGGGTCGTGCGAACGATCTGTGGCCCCCCGCTGTGTGCGTGTGTGCCGGCATGTTAGCAGGTTAGTTGAGTGATTGTGCTATAAAAGCTGGTGGGTGCACCGTGATGAGAGTGCTAGTGTGTTGAGTGTATTGTGTGTTGAGCCTAGAAAATCTCTGCCGCAGTGTGTGCTTATGGTGGATGCAGTGTGAGTGCTGCGAGTAGTGTGTGGAGAAAGTGCCCAGAGGTGTCGGCGCCTGTGGAAGTGTGTGCGCAGTGAAGTATTAGTGTGTTGGCAGTGTAGTGCACTGCAGCCAAGTGAATGTAAGTGTTAGTGCTGTGTGTACTGCTGATGTGTGCCAAGTGAAGGCAATTGCGTGAGCCGAGTGAAGGCCACTTAACAAAGTGATCAGTGTATAAGATTTCTTAGTGTGTGCGCCTTGTGTGTGTTCTTGTGTAGGAACAGCTGGGCCAACAACACCGACGTGCTATGACGTAATCACGTCCTTGCTCAAAGCTCCTCAGCTCTCTATCCGTCGGTTCACTACGTAAGAAACGCAAATATGAGACAAAGATCAGAGACGAGCACAAAGGCGATCATCACTGATATGGGTGAACGAGATGTGCCCGCCTCAGCGAGGATGCTGGTTCATAAAAGAATCGTAAAAGGAGACGGGGAACTATAATGCGCGTCTCATTTAATGAAATATCTGAGACGCGCCCGATCCGCTGACAAACGGGAGACGCACATCTAACAAAACTCGTCTCCTATTTGCGAAAGAAATGAGACGTACTTTACATAAAGCACGTCTCCTTTGTCTTTAGTTACAGACAGACATGAACATATCGCTGAACGAATGTAGAACACATTCACTTGATAACTAAATAATCATTCCAATGTAGAGTACCTTCACCGTAGTATTTTAAATCCAAAAAATAATCAAATCCTTCTTTATGAATTGTCATTCCCGAGGAACACCATGAACACATTCATTCATTCACAGTTGGACGCACAAGATAATATTCATTCACACAGATGAGCACAGATACCACATTCATTCATTAACAATATATTACAAAACACAAGAAAAAAGTACAAGACACACGAAAAGAAAAATAACATCAACTAAAAATAACAAAAGAAAACCTAAACCCTAATCCTCCTCCTCTGGTGGCCATCCAGTGCCGGTGCAACAGGAGCCCTGGCCGGCTGCTCCACTGGTTGCTCCGGCTGGTCCGGATCCAGCGGTGCAACCTCGCGACCGAGGTTCCTCGCCATCGCCGCCACCAGGTTACTGCGGCCCTCGGCGCCGAGCATCTCGACCATCGTCTCGAGCACCCTCTGGAACCTGTCGAACAGCCTGTCGAACAACATATTGAGCACCTGGGCCATCATCTCAAGCAACTCGTTGTTGAGCCTCTCAGGGGAGCGGCAACACTATTTCTTGCAGGGTGGCTCCCTCGGCGGGCTTGGCGGCAGAACATTAGCCGTGGTGTGTTGTCTGCGCGGAGAAGACGAACAAAGAGAAGAGGAGTGACTGATGGCGCTTTATATAAGGTCTGTGCGGATATGCAAAATGGAGATGCGCTTAGCAGCGAAGTGCGTCTCCTATGCTCTACGTCTTGCTCTCCTCTGCTAAAAGGGAGACATCCTTATCTGAAAAGCGCGCCTCCTATTCACCACGTCTACTTTAGCTTTGTGATTTTCTTCGTTTTACTTCAGTTCATGTTGATATCACACATCACTGAACTTAGAGCACATTCACTTGATAACAAAATCTTTCATTTGTCCAAAAAATAATCAAATCTTTCCTTATGATTCCTGAGGAACAAGATGAACACACCACACATTCATTCATTCACACAGTTGAACACACAAGATAACATTCATCCACACAGGTGAACACATATAAATTTCATTCATTAACACAATATATTACAAAACACAAGAAAAAAGTATAAGAAGATACGAGAAAAGAAAAACATAAACTAAAAACAACAAATAAAAATTAAATCCTCCTCCTCGTCCTCCTCCTCCTCCGATGGTGGTGACTCCAGTGCCGGTGCAACAGGAGCCTGGGCCGGATGCGCCGGTTGCTCCGGCTGCACCAGAGGTGCAACTCCACGACCGAGGTTCCTCTCTGTCGCTGCCACCAGGTTTCTGCAGCCCTCGGCGCAGAGAACCTCGACCATCATCTT
Organism: Tuctoria greenei; assembly: GCA_036927565.1. Taxonomy (NCBI): domain Eukaryota; kingdom Viridiplantae; phylum Streptophyta; class Magnoliopsida; order Poales; family Poaceae; genus Tuctoria; species Tuctoria greenei. The sequence goes on from JAYESD010000011.1 coordinate 143,844,177, forward strand.
GAATAGAATGTCGAGACGATCGACCATTCCCGTGAGGGCGTAGAGGTAGTGGCCGATGGTACCCATTCCAGTAAACTCTAGAACGGAACCCAGACCTAAGGAACTCATGGCGTGAGATGTATTGTTGTATGCCTCTTGCGCCATAACGAGGCGCTGCTCGATGTTGAGCCTCTCGGGGGAGCTGCATCACAGTTTTTTGCAGGGTGGCTCCCTCGGTGGGCTTGGCAGCGGAACGTTGGCCATGGTGGTGGTGGGTCGTCAGTGTGAAGAAGACGACGAAGAAGAAACGGATGAAAAATGAGCGACGCGCTTGTGGAGAACTGATGGGTGATGACACATATTATATAAGGTTTGTGCAGAGTCGATGATGGAGCGGTTGGTTTTGCGCACATTGATGGAATCATGGGATGCATTTATACCGCCTCGGGGAAACAAAAGATCGCGCACGCCAATCGCACATGTCTCTGCACCACGAGCTAATGCGAGCTGAGCCTTACCTAGGCCCGTCTTTGATTCATGCCGAAAATCTTTTGTCCCACCATGGAAAGTTGAGCGCGTTGCAAGGAGCATATAAGGCATTGCACACAGTTGCCTGTTGGACATGCTTGCACGCGAAAGATGGCGTCGATTCTAGTGAACAACATCTTTGGCAAGCGGCGTGCCCGCTCGACCACAAAATAATGCGAGACGCACGGTTTTAAGGCCCGTGGGAGACGAGCTAATGCGAGACGATCCTTACCTGGGCGCGTCTCCGATGCATGCTGAAGATCGTTTGTCCCACCACAGAAAGCTGAGCACATTCCAACGATCATATAAGACATTGCGCACAGTTGCCAGTTGGACATGCCTGTATGCCAAAGATGTTGTTCATGGCTTCAACACACCGTGGTGCATATTTGGCATATGATGTGCCTGTTCGACCACAAAATAATGTGAGACGAGGGTTATATATGTATGTCTCTGATTTTGACCTATTTTTAGCTCTCGCGCGCTCTCTGGCGAAATTTTTCGCACAAAACTTACTCGTGCTCTCTCGACCAAAGGGATACACTCAAATGAGAGACGGGTGTTATAGAGGATCGTCTCCGAGTTTTACTTATTTTATCTCTTGCGCGATCTCACCCAACACTTGGCGAAAAATTTTAGCTCTCGTGCGCTCTCTCAACCTAAAAACCGCAACTCCTGAGCACGATGCCACCGTCCCTCTTCCTCAACTCACTCTGCGTCATTGTCGTGCTGCCGCTATTGACCCCGAACTTGCCGTCGACCCCGACCTTCGTCATCAGAGAGTTGAACACACTGGAGCACGCCACCTCGTCCCCTGTCCCAAGAGCACGCCGACCTGCTGTCATCAGATAGTTGAGGAACCTCCACTCCGACGCTTCTGCCAGCTCGTCCTGGAGCATGCCTCGTCCTTGTCCCCTATCTCCAGAGCATGCCGCCGCCTTGACCCTGTCCTCAGAGTGTGCATTTCAGTGATTTTATGGAATTTGAGGATGTCCAATGAAGGCTCATCGTTAATGAAGTGATTGATCCAAAGGGAGAATTTTCATTACGGTATAAATTCGTCTTCCTTGTTTATGTACAATGCAGAAGTAATGTATTTGTTTTGACTATCAATGTATATAATTCTGATTCGCAAACCCTTGAAACTTCATGAACTGTGGTTGACACTAGCATTTGCCATCCCAATGAGTTTGATTTCTACCTCTGCAACCATACTAGAATCAAGGTACCTATGCGATAATTGGTGTTGCTTTATGAGTTTTTGATATCAGGCTATTGTAAAATACCACTTAATTCTAAATATGAAGATCAGTTGTCAGTTAAATTCAAATTTAATTGGGTTCAAGATATGGTCATGTACATAAACTTGAACCTATTCAATTCCTTTTTCTTCTCATGTTTAAAATTTTATTAACATGAGGAACATACTTCACCAATGATCTTAGAAAAATACAAATATCATCTATGCAAAATTTTGGAATATTTGAATGGGGTTTGATTGGGCAAATCAATTTATAGTACCTCATATACTCAAATAGTCAAAATAGAATATAGCTACTGTATACACATGTCCTGTAAAAAATATTCAAATCTAAGGCTATAAATTTTTCTATAGTCTTCTAAAGTTTCAAATAAGCTCCTTGAAAAGTTTCATGAATTTTGGAGTCCATTTGTTATTTTATTTGAGACGCTCAGCGAATTCAAGTCAAGTTTAATTTCAAATTCAAAATCTGGTCAAGATATACTTGAACATAAATATCTAAACACACCATTGTGTTCAGCACATTTTTCTTGACTTATCCATGAAGTTTCAGGATTTTTGGAGTTCATTTACTATTTTAAAATGAATTACTAAGTGAGCAGTGGCTGTGAGGCTGACTGGTGGAGTCCACCAGTCAGCAGCCCACGTGCAGCCGCAACCCAGTGCGCGCTGCACGCGCCACCACGACGGCGTGCATGGCCAGCGCGACAGCAGCGAGCTGCTTCCGTTTGAGCCCTACAAATATCGCCCCTGGCTCCTTCTTATCGCTTCTACGGTTGATCTTTTCGTCCTTCCTCACGCCGAGCGACGCTCTGCTCCATTTCGTTCCCGTGCGCAGTTTTCCAACCGCCGGCGCCGCGCGTCTGTTGCCGGCCAACCGGAAGCCTCTCGCGCCAATCTCTCAATAGCGAAGTTGTTCCCCACTCCCTCGTCTAGCCTTTGGTTCAATCCCTTCGTTCTTTCGTTGATGTTTTGACCGGTATTTTGAAGCTAAACCGGAGCTCGCCGTCGAGATCACCGTGCGCCGTCTCTGTTCCACGGTGCCAGGCTGCTGCAAGCAGTTTTGTTCTTCGACTCCAACAGCAAAGTGGTGCGCCTGGACACACTCTGCATGACGGTGAAAGCCGTTCCTTGTTTACGTGAGTATCGAGCAAATTGTCCAAGTTTTACTCTTGGCCGAAGCTTATGAACTAGCTAGGTTTTTCATTCAATTCGGTTTCCACACTTAATCACTCTTCACAATTGTTAGCAAATAGTTTCTATACTTCCTTGCGCACCATCTCGAACTGGAATTACCAAAAATGATAGACCGTAGCTCGAGAATCATGAGTTCTTCCCTCCGCCATTGAAAAGTTACCTCTGTCGCCGTCGACGGTTGTTTTGCCGGCCGTTGCACGATGATTTCACCTTCCTATCCTTTCCCTCATGGTTCCAGAAGACTTCCCCAACATTTTCCGATAGTTTTAAGCTACGGGGCGACAGTTCCGACATGGCCGGAACCCTAGCTGCCGCCGCCGCCGATGCGCCGCCGTTTCCGACCGTCGGCAAGCTTCACCGACCCCATCATCGTGCTCAGCGCATGATTTTAGGGTTGGGCGCCCAAGACTAGGCATTGCGGTGGCCGGGAACTTGGTGCCGGTGAGGCTCGCCGGAGCGCACCGCCGCTGTAACCCCGGGCGCCGCCAGCGTCGGGAGGTTGACGATGACACCGCAGGACCCGCGTGTCAGCGTCTGTTAACCCCCGTCGGATCAGGTGTGGCCACGGAATTTGTTGTGGCTACGCGGTGTATCTCTGTGGTCCCCGTGTGGTTTGAATGCCACTGGTCCATTTTAAAACGGTGGGGCCCACTGTTTAATTCAAATTAGAATTTAATTCCAGATTTGGCTCCAACTTAGAAAATCCATAACTCTCTGTAGACTGCTCCAAAAAGCTTCAAACAAATTTTGTTTGAAAGCGCTTGAGCTCTAGTTTCTGTTAGTACCAATTAGGTTTTGTGAAACTTACTTTTAAATTCTGTAGAAAACAATATTTCCAAATACAAATACAATTTTTACAGATGAACTTTCCACTGGAAAAATCCCCAAAATTCACATAAAATACACTGTCCTATTCTTAATTAACAGAAAAATTTTAGGAGCCATTGTACCTGTATAACCCTCTGTATACTTCAATTACCTTTTTCAGTCATTGAATTATTACATATGTTCAGTTGCTTTATTGTGTCCCAAATTTGGACTGAACCTTCCTTTAGTCATACACTAGTTTCTATAGAAATTTGGGATTTAATTGACTTAGTCTCCTGGTCCTAATTCAGTTGCCAACTGAATGTTAATGGAAAAGCTAAAGTTCAGTTATAAAATAATTCCAGAAATTCTTGCCAACTTTGAAATTCAATATCTCCTTCACCAAGGCTTATAAATTTATGAAACCAATTTTGCTAGAACCAGGACAACATCCTCTATCATGATCATCAACTGGCAGCTATGTTAAAGCTACAGTTTCTTCTCTAAAATTCTTAGAAATTTATTGCCTACCATAATTTTAGAGACAACAAACTACTTTGATCATCTCCTGTTCTTTGCAAGAGTATTTCTTGTAGTCCCTAACATCTACCATAAAAATCCCAAAGCCAAAGAAGATCATTCACTCACTATAACCATAGTTAGAAGCTTATGAACTATATCTACATTATAATTTACTAGCATTCATATATGCATATCGTGTAGTGATCGATATTGACGAGAACTGTCGCTTGGAGGAGAAGGCCAGGGTGTCCACTTGAAGTCCTTGGCGGAGTCTTCAGAGAAGGACCACTAACAATTGACATTTAATCGAGCCACAAACTAAGGCAAGCCCCGATTTGCATTTAAGAGCCTTTCAGAATTTTTCCAGTTTTATTCACTTACGTCTTCAGTTGATATTGTGCATTACATATAAGGTGTTTGATACTCCGCTTGCATATCCACAAATCCTATGGGAGGGTTGGAAAGGTTTACAGCTTGACGTGTAGAATTGCCAATGCTAATAGTGTAGATATACCGGTAGAAGTCGAGTAGTTGGAATCTACTCGCGAGATAGGAATAACAGTTCATATGAAGGTGAAAGATGAAAAAATGGCTTATGAAATGAATACGAGACCGGGCAGGGAGAATAGGAGTCGACGAGATGGAGTCTCGGGCGCATAGCCCTGCCTATGTCGCTTGAGGACCGTGCCGTATGCGGCACCGTTGGGCAAGCTTGAACTGTACCGGTTGCATAATGGTATATGGGACCATTAAACTGATGTAACTCCAGATGTAGTGTGGAGACTCCTCGGTTGTCCTTGAATGGAGATGCGAAGGCATTAAGGTGTAAATCTTCTAGTGGGCAACTTCGACGTGTCTGTGTAGGGGACCTTTTGCTCGGGATGAAGAGGTTTGTTGACATTGGGGTCTTGGGTGAAAGGTGGCCACGTATGACGCGGGGAGGAGAGCACGTATGTGTCTCCCACGCGGGTGTGCGTGTCGTGCAGTCCGAGTGTTTCCTGATTGCAATCACCGTCCCTCGCGGTTATTTGAGTACCACTTGTCTGTTGCTGTCGTGACGTAGTAAATACTAAAGAAGCCAGAAGAATATATTGTATTGAATTATAATTGTTTTGCAACCATGTATGGCTTAGAGATAGCATAATTACAGTTTATAGTTTCCAAACACTTAACCTGAATAGCATTTGTGCTTTGGGCATGTCATATCATCGGCGAAGCATTTCTTGTTTGATTGTGGAGTCTATGATGTGCCATGCCCAAGGAACGTCAGTTGCTACTGAAAACTTGACTCTAAGGATCCACTTATAGGCGAGTATACTTATGCTATTCCCTACCTATGCTTAGTATTCACCCTGCATATGTCTAGTGAGACGGGTCAGTCTTGCTGAGCCTTATGCTCACGTTTGCGCTTTAACGATTTTTATAGGTATTAGGTTTATTTCTGCTATTCAGGTTGTACATGAGATCTCGAGGTGTCGAGATAAATCTCATGTGAACCACGCTGCTGCTGAATGTTTTTCTTGTTGCTAGTGAGAAGTGTCCTAGGGCATGGATGTCTTCTATCCTACTTAGTTAGGTGAGATTATGAGTATGTATTTTCCGCTGCGTGTGTACTTCTATTGTACACTCTTCTTATTATGAAACGAAAACTTTATATGTTTTGGTATCTGTCGACTGTTGGAGTCGGCAGATCCCCTAACACTATGAAAAAGTGTTTGAAGGAGTTTGTGGTTCGGTCTGGGCGCGCGGAGATCTAAGAAAGTGAAATGCGATTTGGACACGAGTGACACGGTGGTTTACGTGGTTCGGGTCGCCTGAGCGTAATACCCTACTCCACGGGTGTGTGTTTGTTGTATTAACTGGTGAGCTTCAGAGTGTTCACCCCCTCTGTGTATCGTCGGTTTGTCCTTTTATAGTACAAGGACCAACCGTTACAAGTCAGCCTGGCCCGACATGTGGCCCTGGCGGTTATTAGTATTGATACACGAGATTAATTGTTGTTAATAACCCTGTAACGGCTCCGACAGTGCTGTTACAGGTGTTAAGGCTGTCCGATTAATTATCATTAACGTGGAATTAATGGTAATTAATCGGATCTTGAAGTCTGCGGCTGTCCTTTGGAGATCCGGAGCCGTTACAACGTCTCCCGGGGGCTTTAAGCATCTAGCTCCGTCGTGTGGACACGTGGCAGCTCCGGAGCTTGCTTGGGAGAAGCGGGAAGCTCCGGGGTGACCTGGCACGTGTCATGTCCGGAGCTTCTCTCGGTCGGGGGCTACCTCCGGAGGTGCCGTTTCAGTACTTGGCCCGGAGCTTCACCCTTGCGGGTAATAGCTCTGGGCTGACAGTACACGTGGCAACCTAGAGGTTAACCATGTTGGAGAAGCGGGTCCGGTCACGTCTGGCGAGTGGGCCCCCGAGGGTCTTCAATTTGAGTTGATGTCCTTCCCTTGAGATCTTTGTAACCTCAGGGGGTGTATGGTTTTTAGGGTACCGACAGTGGCCCCCTGGACCTACCTCCGGGGAAGGCCAACGGGATGAAGTCGTTCCGCCGGAGGTGGGTCCATACTTGTGACTCTTGAACTGGGTCTTCAAGAGTCTTCGGAGGTGCCTTTGGCGGGGCTTTATGGTTGAGTCCCGACGCGTGGCGCACCTCAGGCGGCAGATAAGATCTTTGACGTGCGGATCTCTCGCAATTGAAGGTCGTCGGTTCCCGATACGAAAACCGTATCGGTTCCGCGCGCCTTGTCAGTCCGCCGCCTTTGGGTTTCCCGCCTCGTGATGAAAACTGTTTGCCTGGGTAAGAGCCTCGACTTGGTCGTCGGGGTGGTCCCGGGCCCTCTTGTCATCGGCTGGGTTGAATTCTTGAGTAGTATGCTTGATTCCCCTGCAGTTTCCATCCAAGCGTTGTGAGGGCTTACTTAAGAAGGAAAGCGCACCGTCGGGAGTTCTTTACGCTTTCCATCTGTTCTTGCGCTCAAACTCCCAACTCGTGCTTTGCTTTTCTTCTCTCGCCTAGCTGTGCTGCGATGGAGTTGGGTCTGCGTGAGAGTCGTTTGAAGACGGAGAGCGATCTGAAGAAGGTCCGAACCCTCATGGGGTGGTCGTCGGACTTCTTCAACCGTTCAATCCGCACCGGAGGAGAGCTTCCCTTTAAAAAGGAGCACTCCGGCGAAATGGTATACTTTTCATCGTATGCCATGGTGGGGCTGATCCCACCATTTTCTTCCTTCTTTTTGATGCTGCTGGACTTCTATGGTCTGCAGCTATACCACCTTGGCCCTCACTCCCTTCTCCTTGTGTCCATCTTTGTCCACTTCTGCGAGATGTGGGTGGGCATTCCTCCCTGCATCGAGCTCTTCCGCACTTTCTTCACCGTCCAAACCACCGGCCGAAGTGACGAGTACCTTGGCTTCTACTACTTTGTGAAGCGCAAGAAGTGCCCGTTCAAGTACCTCCGGTCGTTCCCTTCCGGGAAGTGGGATGACTGGAAGAAAGATTGGGTAGTTGTCCGGGTGGAGGAGCATGAGCGGTTGGAGCTGCCAGAAGGTCTGCCTGGCATTGACACGTCGGTGTGGAGCGAAGTTCCGGTGCTGGCGGCAGCCTTCGATCCCGTCCTATCAAGGATCCGCCAATGTGTGGAGGGAGGATTGACTCCCCAGGCGGTGTTCTGCAACTTCCTGTTCAACAGGTGGGCACCGTTGAAGAGGAGGGAGAAGCTCGCCTGGGCCCTCAACAGCGTGATGGACGAAGACCGGGTTGAAACCGGGTTGAAGTCCAGCATGGTGGGGAAGTCCTTGGAGTTTCACCTCAAGAAATTCCAGCACGGCATCGATGTAGACGGAGCGTACTTGACTCCGCCACCGGCTTTCCTCCCCCTGAACGAGGAAGTTGAGTTCAGCAGGGAGCTCCGGCGGAAGATGCCCGCGCTTGACGACCTTGGCATCGTCGAGAGAAGATCGACCGCCCCGTTGGCGATCCCCGGGTTGTCGGAAGGCGGCTCCGCCCCTGTCTCTCAGCCAAGAGCTGAGGTCACCGGCAAGGGCAAGGAGCTGGCGGAGGAGCCGGAGAACCGGAAGAGGAAGTTGCGTCATGCTGACGGGAGGTCCGTCGGGCTTGCTACTTCACCGCCAGTTCCCCGTCCTCAGGAAGGAAGATCCTCCGCCGCTGTAGCATCTGTCCCCGTGGTGGGGTCTTTTCGAAGCGCTACTGTTCCGGCGGTGGGATCCTCCCGGAGTGCAGCTGTTCCTGTGACGGGTCCCTCCGGTGGTGCCAGTTCCGGACGGGCGACTCCGGTTCGAGAAGCGGTGAGGGCCTCCAGGTCTAGGAGTTCCTCCCGGTCAAGGAGAGCTCCGACCCGGGAAACGCCCGCGGCTACGGCAAGTCCTGGGAGTCCTCCCGGAGCTCCTACGTCGACCGTGGCCAGCCCGGAACGTCCGGGAAAGAGGTTCCGCGCAAGCTGGTGCGTGAGCCTCCCAAGGTAATTTTTCTTGCTTACCTCAATTAACTTTTAATTATAGCATCTGTTTGCTCAATTTCTTCATTCTTCATCCGCAGCGTTCCTAAAAAGGGGAGTGAAGCTCCGCCCTCAGCCACAGTGTCTGAGGCTAAGAGGGCTTCTGCTCCAGCTCCGGTGCTGCCCCAGGCAGAGGCTGCGACAGCTCCGGCGCCGGCTGTCGTGGTCATGGACCTCGACTCGTCTCCAGAAGTTCCCGTGGTAGCGCCGGACCACGGGATTGAAGATGCGCCAGCGGCACCCGCTCCGGAGGTTGAAGCTCCGGGCCCTGGTGCTGCAAAAGTAGATGCTCCGGCTGTCGAGCCGGAGGAAGTAGTGGTCCCGGCTTCAGAGCCGGAAAATGCTGGAGCTTCGGCGGTCGAGCCGGAGGCAGCTGAAGCCCCGGCGTGCGAGCCGGAAGTTGAAGTGGTTCCGGCAATTGAGCCGGTTACTTCTGAAGCTCCGGTCGCAAGGCCGGTAGTTATTGGAGCGTCGGCTGCAGAGCCGGTGGTGGTGGAGGCGGGGGAGCTTGAGCTCCCCTCAGAAGAAGCGTCCCGGCCGGAGCCATTGGAGGCGACGACGTCGATGGTACCCGTGGCGGAGCCAGAGTGCCTGAACGAAGTCGCCGGCCCCCAGCCTGAGGGGGCGAATGAAGATTTGGTGGCGGGACCTTCTTCAGTGGCGACTGAGGCCATCCCGGAGGAGGGCCCTAGTGCCTTGGAAGCTCGGGGTTCCGCTCTCGCAGAGTGGGACCCAATTTTTGTAAATGAAGACCCGCTGGAACCAGCGGAGGAGACCCCGGAAGGTCCGGAGCCCATCTCGCTGTCGATGTCCATCGACAACGCTTGCTCCAGTCTGCGCCAAGTCCAACTAGCCTTCTTCCACGACAGCAAGGTTCTTGAAGAGGAGCGCCAAACCCTTAGGAGGTGGCGTAATAGACTCCAATTCGAGACCAAGCTGGCGCAGTCGAGGATCGCTGCGGACAAGGAATGGATCAAGCGGGAGAAGGTCCGCTTGGAGCTCTGGGGTGAGATGCTGGACGAGAGGGAGAGCATGACTCACAACCTCGACGCCCAATCCCGGGAGTACCACGACCAAGCTAAAGCTGCCAATGATGCGGCCAACGCCCGGTTCGATCAACTCGAAGCCATCAGTACCGCACTCATCAAGCGCCGAGAGGCGCTTGAGGGAAGGGAAAAGCGGCTCGAGGATGAGGAGCAAAAACTCCTGGAGCTACGGGATGACGTCTTGCGACGTGAAGAAGAGCTCGCCGAGAAGACAGCTCTGGCGGACAAGGGCCTCGAGGAGCGCGCTAAAAAATTGGAAGAGCGCTGCCTCGAAGAGGAGGAGAAGACCTGGGTGCGAGGGCAGGAACTCTACGAGTATGAGTGTGCCCTCATCGCCCGGGAGAAGAAAATAGAGGCTAGGGAGAAAGACCTGGTCGACCGTCGGAACAAGATCCACCTCCGGGAGGAGGAGCTCGGGAGACTCGAAAAGCGGGTTGCTGCGAAAATTCAGCAAAACGCCAAAGAAGTTGAGCGCCTCTCCCGCGAGAACTCAGAACTGGCGGCGACCCGGAGGTCCCTGGAAGAAATGAAGGGCCTGAGGAAGACGGACTCCCTGCAAATTTGGGAGTTCCTGAGCAAGGCCGACGATGCGCTGGCGCCTATGGGTTTCAGCCCCGTGCTTCCGGATGATCCGGAGCCGGAGCCGGACCTTGCATTGCAGGCGTTGAGCGCTGCGGGTGGCAAGCTCTCCAAGGTGGGCGACGTCATCGCGGACCAGCTTGAGGTCGAGGGGCAATCCCTGGCTAGAAACGTCACAGAGTATGTATTGACGTGTTACACTAGCCGGAACCCTCGATTCTCTCTGGACCCGGTGCTTGAAGGTCCCGTCGAAGGAGAGGGCGAAGCTACCCGAGGCAGCGTGTCGGAGGTCGCCCAGAAGGTCGCCGAGTTCTTCCATAGGGTCTAGGACTATCTTTCTTAGCCTTTATTTGTATCTTCTCTTCTTCCTCAATTTTGTAATCCTTTGTCCCCAGATGTAATCTCTGGTCTTCAAATGAAATGAAATCCCCAATTTTTCGTGAATTTCATTTTTTGTCTTCAACATCTTTGTCTTCACTTGGCCCCCTGGTAGATGTGCACAATGTGATTGTGGACATGTACCAAAAGGATGTTGAGTTTTGTTGAAGACAAATTTGCTTCGAACTCGTGTAGTTTAGGTCCGAAGTCTTCGATAGTGAAGGTCCCTTGAAGTCGTCGGAGCTTAGAAGCTCCGGCATTGCCCATCGTCGGAGCTTAGTAGCTCCGGCAATAGCCTCTACCAACACGTTGAGTGTCGATAGTTAATACTTCAAGGTGTCGGAGCTTAGAAGCTCCGGCAATGACCCTTGCCACGCCTGGCTTGCTGGCAACAGACTCTAGTGATAGAGTCTTCTCACCATCTTCAAGTTAACGCCGGTGGGAGTCGGAGCTTGGTTAACTCCGATTTTTCTCCATCAATGTTGGGTTTATTCTTCCTGCACACTTAGGCCAAGAAAAACAGTAAAATTCGTTCCTTATCTATAACTTCGTTGCGGCTTACGGTTCTCAAGAGAATTTCAAGTTGAACACGATTTTTAGTATGATTGGATGAATTGTCTTTTCTTTTAGATCTAATTGTCCATGGACCCACCTTACTTTGGCCTGCCGGGGTGTAGGTAGAGTGGCATACTTAGGGTGCTTGACCAGGCTAAGTCGATAGCGCACTCCAGCCCTAGAATGGCTTGGCGGCTTTCAGGCGAGTTGGCCACAGACGATATTTAAACCTAAAAAATCTGACAATTCAACCCAAATCGTACATAAACCGGTTAAACTAGAACTTCTTAAGAATTGCACATTTCTGTTATAGACAAGAAAGAGAAAAATAAAAATGTCGAGCCTTATGCAAAAATGAATGCACGTGGAGTCTATTTCACATGAAGATGTCTTTCATTATAGGTCCGGGGTACAGGGGAAACAAGTACACTCTTAGGGTACGCAACCAGGCTAAGTGTGTTTGGTTTCTCGTTTAACCCAGGGTAATTAGCTACACTTCTAGTCCGGAGACTGTATCAAGTGTTGCATGAGCTTTTCAAACCTTTCGGGAAAGGTCCGGCTGCTCTCCCGGAGGAACTACCCGACTCTGTACAATGAATCTATAACATACACTTCAAGTTACTTAAGACTCACCTCCGTGGAATTAAGTGTAGAACTTACGGAGGTGCTCGATGTTCCAAGGATTTGGGAGAGGTGTCCCATCCTCGGTAGCCAAGCGAACGCTTCCGGGACGGGATACTTTGATCACTCGGAAGGGTCCTTCCCAGCCGGGGGAGAGTTTGTTTTGCCCTTCTCTGGATAGTATTCTCCGTAGCACCAGATCGCCTTCCTCGAGCAGTCGGTTGTGTACATGCCGCTGATGATAGCGCCGTAGAGCTTGGCGGTATCGGGCATTCCGAACAGCTGCTTGGCACCTTCCCTCCTCGAGGAGGTCTAGGTCTTCACGCCGGAGCTGGTCCTGCGCGGCTTCGTCGAAGGTCCGGACTCGGAGGGAACCCAAGGTGATTTCCGGAGGAAGGATCGCTTCTGCTCCATACACCAGGAAAAAGGGTGTTTCTCCGGTTGCCCGACTTGGAGAAGTCCTGTTAGCCCATAGAGTGGGCGGAAGCTCTTCGATCCAATTAGCTCCGTGCTTTTTCAAACGCTCATAAGTGCGCGTTTTGAGTCCTTTAAGGATCTCTGCGTTTGCTCTTTCGGCTTGCCCATTGCTGGCAGGATGAGCTACGGAAGCGTAGCAAACTTGTATGCCGAGGTCTTCGCAATATCCTTGAAATGAGGAGCTTGTGAACTGAGTCCCATTATCAGTGATGATCTTGTTTGGGACTCCGAATCTGCTCACGATAGATTGTAGAAAATTGATTGCAGATTGTTTGTTGATCGTCACAACAGGAGTAGCTTCCGGCCACTTGGTGAACTTGTCGATGGCGACATACAGGAACTTGTAACCTCCGACGGCTCTTGGGAAGGGTCCCAAGATGTCTATCCCCCACACGGCGAAAGGCCACGTAGGAGGTATCATTTGTAAGGGCTGAGCAGGTGTATGAATTTGCTTTGCATGAAATTGGCATGCTTTGCATTTCTTCACTAGCTCAGTAGCATCCTGGAGCGCTGTTGGCCAGTAGAAGCCGTGCCGAAAGGCTTTTCCGACCAGCGTGCGGGAAGACGCGTGGTTCCCACACTCGCCTCCATGGATTTCTGCGAGGAGCTCGCAGCCTTCTTCCCTTGTGATGCACCGCATTAGGATGCCGTTGGCACCGCGCCGGTAGAGATCCCCTTCTACCAACGTGTATCTTTTAGCCAATCTGACTACCCGGTCAGCGGATACATCATCGTCAGGAAGGATGTTGTCTTTCAAGTAGTTCCGGATCTCCGAGATCCATGCATCGGAACTGACTTGAGCATTTGAGTCTTGCGTGCTGGGTTGCTCGGAGCTTCCGGCAGCACCTACGACCCTTGATGGCTGCCATGGTAACAGGGCCATCGGGACCGTCAGCTTCGGGATGCTGATCTCGCCCCCTTCGTTCAGCTCGGCAGGCTGAACTGTGGGTTTTGACATCCTCCGGACAAAGGTTCCGTCTGGAGCCGGAGCTCCGGTTGACGCCTTGGTCGAGAGTTCGTCAGCTTCAACGTTGTGAGCACGCTGAACATGGTGAAGGTCTAGGACTTCGAAGTCCTTCTGAAGCCTCTGGACTTCAAGGAGATAAGCAGTCAGCTGGAGATTATTGCAGGAGCATTCACCCTTCACCTGTTTGATAACAAGTTGTGAATCTCCTTTGACTAGCAACTGCTTGACACCAAAGGATAGTGCCACCTTTAATCCATATATGAGTGCTTCGTACTCCGCCATGTTGTTGGTTGCCTTGAAATCAAGGTGCACCATGTATCTTACCTTCTCCCCGGTTGGTGTGAGGAGAAGGACTCCAGCTCCGGCTCCCTGCTTCTGCATGGAGCCGTCGAAGTAAAGGGTCCAGTGAGGCTTAGTGAAGGCCGGAACTTGCGGTTCCTTCTTCTGCTCGCTGGGGCCCCCAGGGTTTAATGGAGAGGGAGTCCATTCTGCCACGAAATCTGCCAACGCTTGACTCTTGATTGCTTGTCTTGGAATGAATTCGAGGTCGAATTCAGCCAGTTCCGCTGCCCACTTCGCTATATTCCCAGTTGAATTGGGATTATGCAGAATCGCTCGAAGTGGATATGAGGTTACCACCGAGACTTTGTGAGCTTGGAAATAGTGTCGAAGCTTTCTTGAGGCAATAAGAACTGCGTAGAGCATCTTATGTACCTCTAGGTATCGAGTCTTGGCATCATGTAACACTTCACTGATGAAGTATACTGGGCGTTGAACGGTCCGGACCCTCCCGGAGGGGTCCGGAGCTTCCTCTCCATTGATCCGGACCCTGTCGGAGGGGTCCAAACTATATTCGAGGACCTCCGGGTTCTGGGTGGAGGAACCCGGAGCTTCTTCAGGAATGACCTGGATCCTATCAGAAGGATCCGGGTCCTCTGAAGTGGCTTCTTGAGGATTCAAGTCTGGGAGCTGGGACCCAGACCTGCTTTCGGGAACCTCCGGATCCTCCCGAAGGGATCTGGATTCCTGAGTATTGGGTAGTTCCGGTCTCTCCGCAACCAGAACCATACTGACGACTTCGTCAGCTGCTGAAATATAAAGCAATAAAGGCTCACCAGGGTTCGGAGCTACCAAGACTGGTAGAGTGGTGAGGAAATGTTTCAGCTCCTGGAATGCCTTCTCTGCCTCTTCAGACCATTGGAATGGTCCGGACTTCCTCAGTAACTTGAAGAAGGGAAGTGCCCTTTCCGCCAGTCTTGAAATGAATCGACTGAGGGCTGCTAGACATCCAGTTAATTTTTGGACGTCTTTGATGCGGGTTGGTGGCCGCATGTCTTCGATGGCTTTTATCTTCGCCGGATTAACCTCTATACCCCGGTGACTTACCAGGAAACCAAGAAGCTTTCCGGAACTAACCCCGAAGACGCACTTGTCTGGGTTTAGCTTCGTGCGGGTGGCCCGCAGCTTGTCGAAGACAGCCTGCAAGGTATCCAAGAGGGACTCCTTGTTTTTGACTTTGACCACAATGTCATCAACGTACACCTCCACTATGTCTCTGATGAGTTCTTCGAAAGTTTTGTACATTGCTCGTACAAAAGTTGAAGCTGCATTCTTGAGACCAAAAGGCATGGCTGTGTAACAATACAATCCATCCACTGTGATGAATGAAGTATGTTCTTCATCTTCCCTAGACATCCGGATTTGATGATATCCTGAATATGCGTCTAGAAAACACAGCAACTCACACCCAGAGGTGGAATCCACTATCTGGTCTATTCTAGGTAGTGGGAATGGATCTTTTGGACATGCCTTATTCAGTGTGGTGTAGTCGATGCACATCCGAAGTTTCCCGCCGGCCTTAGGCACAACGACTGGGTTTGCCAGCCATTTTGGATGGTAGACTTCTCGGATGAATCCGGCTTCGAGCAACTTCTTCACTTCTTGTCGGATGAAGTTCTGTCGCTCTACAGATTGCTTCCGAGGTTTCTGGTGCACAGGTCGAGCGTTGGGGTAAATCTTCAGATTGTGCTCAATCACTTCCCTGGGGATCCCAGGCATTTGTGACGGTTGCCAGGCAAACACGTCAACATTAGCCCGGAGGAAAGTGATGAGCGCGAGTTCCTATTTGTCGTTCAAGCCACCCGATATGCGGGTAGTTTGAGTGACATCGGAACCAATTTGGACGACTTTGACGGGAATGTCGGTGTCGCCGCTTGGCTGCACACGGGGTGCAGAGGTCGAGCCTCGTTGACGAATGCTCGGAGGTTGTGGAGCTTGCTTCTGTCTGGAATCCTCCTCTTGCGCTGTGGTGAGTGCATGGAGTTCTTCCAGAGCAGTTACTCCGGCAGTGCGATCTCCACGGATCCGGAGAACGCCTACTGGTGTCGGCATCTTCAACACCAGGTATCCATAATGAGCAGCTGCCATGAATTTGTACAGGGCAGGTCTTCCCAAAATGGCGTTGAATGGTAAGTTGATCTGAGCGACGTCGAAGACCAACTTTTCGGTGCGATACTTCTCCCGGGTCCCGAAGGTAACAGGGAGAGTGATAGCTCCGAGTGGGGTTATGGCCCCCGGACCTACTCCGGAGAAAGGTCGAGAGGGCTGGAGGTCTGAAGGTCGAAGCTGAAGCTTAGTGAAAGCTTCGAAGCTGATGAGATTAAGCCCCGAACCTCCATCTACCAGGACATGATGGAGCTGGATGTTGTTGATGGTGGGGGATACCATCAAGGGCAGCTGGCCAGCTCCGACCATGCTTTGAGGACAATCCGAAGCATCGAAAGTGATGGGTGTGTCCATCCACTTTCGATGTGGCTCCGGTCTAGCTGTAGGAGCTACAGCAGCCATATCCCGTCGCATGGTCTTAATGACGCGACGAGAGGTGATGTCCCATGATCCACCAAAGATGGTATTCATGGTTTTTCGACGTTCGTTGTCGGAGACGTCGGAATCATCGTCGACGGAGGTGTAGACGGCTTTCAAGACCTTTTTGGGGTCTTGAAACCCTAACTCCTCTTCAGCCGGAGCTTCATCGACCTTTTGTTTTCCCTCCCTCTAGCGGAAGGGAGACCCTTCCCGGCGCTTGTGGTAGCGCTCGGCAAGGTTTTGGACCTCCCGGCAATCCTCCAGCCTGTGGCTGCCCGTTTTGTGAATGGGGCACCACATCTTGGATTTGCCACCGTCTTCGGAAGACGGTCGAGGTCGCTTCTCGGGGCGTGGCCCCCGGCCACCAGGAGTTGCAGTGGCTGCAACGTTGGATGTGCCGGCCGACGGCTTCTTCTTGCCGTTGGTCTTCTTTTTCTTCTTGCCACTCCCGGAGGTAGCGACTTCTTCTTTGGAGGATTTTTTATGATCCTCCAAGGCTGGTTTGGAGTGCATTTCACGGCCCTCCGCAGCTCTGGCACATTTGTCAGCCAGGCTGAAGAGCTCCGTGACACTGGTGATCTCTTTGATCGCCAGTTTCTCCAACATCTTCTTGTCTCGTACACCCTGTCTGAATGCTACAATGACAGAAGCGCTTGAGATAGAAGGGATTGTGTTACGTACCTGAGAGAATCTCTGGATGAATGACCGCAAAGATTCCCCTCCTTTTTGCACGACCGCAAAAAGGTCCAGTTCGGTGCCCGGACGGGTGTATGAACTCCCGAAATTGGCGGTTAACTGGCGGCATAGCTCCTCCCAACTGTCGATAGAGTTGGGCGGAAGGCTCATAAACCAGGACCTAGCAGTCCCAGTTAAGGCCACTGGAAAGTAATTGGCCATTACAGCCTCATTTCCTCCAGCTGCTAGGATCGCAGTGGAGTATATCTGTAGAAATTCTACGGGATTGACAGTCCCGTCGAATTTTTCCGGCAAGTGTGGCCGGAACTTCTGTGGCCATCTAACCATACGCAGGTGCATGGCTAGGGCGGAACAGCCTCCTCCTACTCCTTCCAGAGTAGAAAGATCTTGAGCATCTCGTCTTTCTCGAGCTCGCTCGATGTGGACACGGCCATCCTGTTGGCGGTATCGGCGATCAAGCTCCGCTCGGAGGTCGTGTGTCGAAAGCCGAGATGCAGTATGGGCACGTCGTGCCCCAGAGGGCAACGACGTCACTTGCTGTGACGCAGCTCTTCTCCGGTTGTTGGAGACATGTGGACCAAGTCTTCCAGACAACGTTCGTCGCTGCGACGGGGCCCGCCCTGGAGGAGGTGGACCCTGATTGTTGAGGCGTTCGGCCGCTGCTGCGACCAAATGCTCAATATCAGCTCTCCATTGCTCCATGGCACCTTGAGATGCATCCGGAGGTGGTGGTCGCTGAAGGAGAGCACGCGCTGCATGGAGCGCGTGTTCTGGGTTGTCACGACTTGCCGGCGCTGAATGTGACGCCGGTGCACCATCATGTCGTTCGGCATGTCTTGCCGGAGAAGATGGTGGTGGTGGGAGTGTGACTCCCGCTGGAACTGAGGCTCCTGCCGGTGGTTGCATGTTGGAGGGATTGCCTCCGACAGTCTGAGCAGCAGGTTGCCCGTTGGATGATCCAGCTGCAGAATTCACCATTCTTGAAGATCTCAGGCGCCCCCTTCCTGGCGCGCCAACTGTCGACTGTTGGAGTCGGCAGATCCCCTAACACTATGAAAAAGTGTTTGAAGGAGTTTGTGGTTCGGTCTGGGCGCGCGGAGATCTAAGAAAGTGAAATGCGATTTGGACACGAGTGACACGGTGGTTTACGTGGTTCGGGTCGCCTGAGCGTAATACCCTACTCCACGGGTGTGTGTTTGTTGTATTAACTGGTGAGCTTCAGAGTGTTCCCCCCTTTGTGTATCGTCGGTTTGTCCTTTTATAGTACAAGGACCAACCGTTACAAGTCAGCCTGGCCCGACATGTGGCCCTGGCGGTTATTAGTATTGATACACGAGATTAATTGTTGTTAATAACCCTGTAACGGCTCCGACAGTGCTGTTACAGGTGTTAAGGCTGTCCGATTAATTATCATTAACGTGGAATTAATGGTAATTAATCGGATCTTGAAGTCTGCGGCTGTCCTTTGGAGATCCGGAGCCGTTACAACGTCTCCCGGGGGCTTTAAGCATCTAGCTCCGTCGTGTGGACACGTGGCAGCTCCGGAGCTTGCTTGGGAGAAGCGGGAAGCTCCGGGGTGACCTGGCACGTGTCATGTCCGGAGCTTCTCTCGGTCGGGGGCTACCTCCGGAGGTGCCGTTTCAGTACTTGGCCCGGAGCTTCACCCTTGCGGGTAATAGCTCTGGGCTGACAGTACACGTGGCAACCTAGAGGTTAACCATGTTGGAGAAGCGGGTCCGGTCACGTCTGGCGAGTGGGCCCCCGAGGGTCTTCAATTTGAGTTGATGTCCTTCCCTTGAGATCTTTGTAACCTCAGGGGGTGTATGGTTTTTAGGGTACCGACAGTATCCTTTTCGTGTGTGCTGTTAGGTGCCGCATCGCACGGCACCACCCAATGAGATCCTCGGATGTGTGGACTCCGGTCCCCACAGGCATGGTATCAGAGCTTCATTGGGAATAGCACGCTCGAAAGCCTATTTTCGAAAACTCCGAAGTAGTCGAGTGAGGATTAGCTATATGCCCATTGAGGACTATTATTAGTATAAGTTATAAAGGTGGTAAACTAACTTATATGTTATTAATTTTGTAATGACGCTCCGACGTCAGGTAAGAGGTAAGGTACGCCACCGTAAGCGGATCAATTGCGGTAAGCTCATCATGCGAGAGGTAGCATGGAAGTTTTCCGTGGCTTGGCACGGGATTGTTAATAGGAGTCTCTGAAGCTTTCTATGTTTCTGAGAACCTATGACACGCGGTACCCCAGCGTGCTTCAAAGTTAGTGGGAGCCCCCGTCGGATGGTGAATAACCCAATAGTATGCCTATCTAGAATCATTCATATTCTACGGGAGCATGCGAAACACATATGCCCAAGCGTGTATAAGCCGGTTCGTACAGGAGTCTTTGCTGTACAGACGTATTTACAGCCATGTACCTCGAGACATGACCTCGCTCGAGGGCGACTCACACCAGAGTCGTATGCATTTACTTTTGTATATATTATTGTGACTGCCTGTCGTGTTTCCCCGTGCCGCCCTTGAGAAGTGAAGGTGTGAAAGGGGATTGTTTGTCTTTTGCAGCATTGACTACGGTAGCAACCCGTGTAGCACACGTTTGTGAGTGAACGATACTAGGACCACCTATAAACGTATCCGGATATACCGGTTAGAATTTCCTTTGGTGAGACACATAGTACCGTCAGTATCGACTTTGATACTTGACCATCCCCAACATCAGAATGGTTGCATTAAATTTTTGGAAAGTCCGACTACCAGTTGCTGGTAAGTTTTGGACATTGCAAGGTGAATATCACTCATAACTCGTGAAGAATCAAGGTTCTTTATTTCTGGCAGAAGTTTGCTCAACTTCACCAGGTCGTAATCTTGGTTAGTTGAAAAATAAAATAAGGATATGCTATATGTATAGAAATATCATCAAGTCCACTACAAAGTTTATTTTGGTCTTTAGGACTAAAAATGATCCTACCTTGGTGTAAACTGAACTCCACAAAAACTACTACAAATGTCTTACCCAAACACACAGTTTCTGTATTTTCACCATAACTTCTTGCAGAAAAATCTTCTGCCCTAGTGTGATACATATATGGAGAGGGCAGAAGCATCTCTACAACTTTGTAAATTGAAGTATTTTCAAATTCGACGCTGAACCAATCCAAATCCCAGGTTGAAACTGTCACACTGCAGATCTGCTGGCAGAACACCAGTCAACTCATCTGTCAACTTTAGACAGTCATATCTCCTAATATTAAATCTTTACATAGTCAGATATATACATTTATGGAAAGCTTAGGAAGTCCTCTGTCAACTTCCTATTAAACTCCTGGTCTGAATCTTTCATTATCAGAGCCCAATTCCAATTGTCGCAAACGCTGTTCTGGCAGTCCAGGACCCGAAATCATTTGTGCATAGTTGGAATTTGCGAGCTTTGACCTGTATAACGACTTTATAAGCCTGAACCAAATCTATTTCTGGAATATTAACATGATTTGGTACCATGTTTATTTTGTCATTACCTCAAGATATTGTTTTGATATACCTGTATAAACTGTGGACAAAAACCCACATATACAGGGGAGGTTCGGTCAAAATTTCCAGAAAATATTAGTCAACTCCAGACCTTTATAACTTTTAATACAGAGATCACCTGGAGGTGTTCAAGTACAATCTGGAAAGGTTATGAAGTGCTACAAAACTTTTGTATTCAACTCGAATCCTATTCCTGCCATTTACTGGGAGCAAATTTCAAATTTATACAGGATGGTCTGCTGGAACAGAACTGAAGTTCATATTCCAGATTTGAATTGTCTTGTAACCATTAATTAAGTTTCTATATCTTCCATTCCAGAATTTCTATGGGGACAAAGTAATACATTATGGAAAGGTTTTTGAGTTTACTATAACTTTGTAGTTGTACTCCAGACCAAAGTTTGCGTTTAACTGTGAGAAATTATTACATTTCTACAGATTGGTCTGATGGACCAGAAACTTGACGGCATACCAGTATGCCATATTATCAACTCAAATCGTTTTAGTTTCACCTACTTATGTCACTCATCAGGTCTAGGGGTGATTACTACACATGATTGATTAACATAAAGTTGAAACACCATGTTAAGTTATTGGTGGGCAGTATCACTTATTTGGGTCTAGTTCAATGTTCTTATCTTTATTTACACCTTGCCTACTGCATTGTAAAATGATGCATATTACGGTCTTTATCATGATTCCAGTTGGTACTACAACTTTGGATCTTAACCGTAATGCTCACTCTTGCAGCATGGATCACACTCATTTTGAGGGTGAACCGGGTAATTCTGCTCAGGGTAGAGATGACTCAACTCTACCACCAGTGCTATCATCAACCGGATTGGCAGAAGTCTTAGCAAGGATGACCGAGTCTATGCAGACATTGGTACAATGGAGTGTACAACCTGAGGCTCGACCACTTGATCAACCTCAAGTCACATATCTGGATTTCTTGGCAACTCAACCACCAGTTTTCACAGAAGCCTGGGAACCATTGGAGTCAGAACATTGGCTCCGGGTGATTGAAGCCAAGTTTGAGTTACTCCAGTGTGATGAGTATCAGAAGGCTTTATTTGCTGCTCAACAACTTCACGGATCCGCAGGAGCTTGGTGGTCTGAATATCTCACCACTCTCCCTGACGGTCATCGTGTGACCTGGCCGGAGTTCCGTGATGCTTTTCGTTCACGCAACATTTCTACAGGGATGATTAAAACCAAGTTGGAGGAGTTTGTGGAGTTGAAGCAAGGAGAAATGAGTGCTTATGAATACTCCAAGGCGTTCAATCGTTTGGCTCAATATGCGCCTGAGTATGTGAATACCAAGGCGTTGAAGTGTGATTGTTTCTTTCGAGGACTGAACGTCGAGCTTCGAGCTCGACTGGTGTTGTTCAATAATGGCAACTACAATGACTTGGTTGGTGCCGCTATTGTTCAGGAGGATGCAACTCTTCGCTATCAGGCAGAGAAGAGGAAGAGGGAAACAACACTGAAGATTATCAGTGATGTTCCTCAGGAGGATCGAGTGGTATATTGCTTACCGTCCGGTCGACAACTTTGGTCGAGTGAGCAACCACAACAGGTTCGGTATCACTCCTATCCAGTGGAGACCTTACTTGCACCTCAGCAAAGTGTGCAAGTGTGTCCTGGTTCTCCACCGCAACAGTATGATCTCACTCTTGCAGCCCAATCTCTGCAAGATGTGCAGTTGTCAGTCCACCCCAATTCAGTGGAAAGCACATAATGCATTTAACACGGGAACGTCGCAAGACGGAACGTGACCGTGTCCAATTATCCTTTTCCAAGAATTCTGATCAGCATCATAAACTTAAAAAGAAGACCTCGTTGAAGTCTGCCAGTGTTAATTATGCTGCGATTGAGGACATTCCAGAAGGAGAGCCTGTTTTAGCAGGCATGTTTACTTTACATGATCAACCGGTAGTCATTCTGTTTGACTCTGGAGCTACTCATAACTTTGTGAGCAAGTATTTTGTGTTGAAACATCAAGTGCCAATTGTGACTGTCTCACATCATTTTTTGTTAGTTCACTGGAGGCAATATTTCAGCTAATGAGGTTGTTTCTCGAGCACCTTTGTGCATGGGTGGAAGTATCTATCCGGTGAACTTCATCATTTTGGAAGGTCAGCAAATTGACCTCATCTTGGGGATGTCATGGTTGACACATCATGGAGCTATCTTTGATATCAGCTCGCAGACTGTCCAACTGAATTCTCAATTCCATGGTAGCAACACTTTAAATCTTTTGGATACCGCACCAAGAGTCTCAGGGATGCATCACACCAGTGCCAAGAAGCTTGAGGATATCCTCGTAATGTATGAATATCCAAACGTGTTTCCTGACGATCTTCCGGGCATGCCACCAGAACGTGATGTCGAGTTCAAGATTGAACTTACGCTAGGAACCATGCCAATCTCAAGGAAGCCGTATAGGATGGCACCGAAGGAACTTGCAGAATTGAAGGAGCAGCTAAATGAATTATTGAGCAAGGGTTTTATTCGCCCAAGTTCATCACCTTGAGGTTGTTCCGCATTGTTTGTGAATAAGAAGGATGAGACGTTGAGGTTGTGTGTGGACTATCGTCCACTGAATGCGGTCACCATCAAGAACAAGTATCCACTACCACGCATTGATATCTTATTCGATCAACAAGTGGGTGCTAAGGTATTCTCAAAGATGGACCTTCATTCAGGTTATCATCAGATTAAGATTCGACCTGAGGACATTCCAAAAATCACATTCTCTACGAGGTATGGGTTGTATGAGTACCTTGTCATGTCCTTTGGGTTGACCAATGCACCAGCTCACTTCATGTATTTCATTAATTTGGTGTTTTTGCTGGAGTTGGACAAGTTTGTCATGGTATTCATTGACGACATCTTGGTGTATTCCAAATCTGAAGAAGAACACGCTAAACACTTGCATATTATGCTACAACGTTTAAGGGATCACAAACTATATGCAAAGTTCAGCAAGTGTGAGTTTTGGATCCGCCAAGTGCCATTTCTAGGGCACATCATCTCGGCTGAGGGTATTGCCGTTGATCCAAGTAAAATTGTACAAGTCCTGAAGTGGAAATCTCCCAAGTCCATACATGAAGTTCGTAGTTTTCTTGGCTTGGCCGACTATTATCGGAGGTTCATTCCGAGTTTCTCAAAGATAGCTAAACCAATGATGGAACTACTGAAGAAGGGAGCGAGATATGTATGGACTAAAGAATGTGAAGAAGCATTTCAAGCTTTGGTGAAGCGCCTCACAACAGCACCGGTGTTGGCTCAGTCGGACACAACCAAACCATTTGATGTCTATTGCGATGCATCTGGCATTGGTCTTGGTTGTGTACTGATGCAAGATAGAAGAGTGATCGCGTATGGATCTCGGCAGCTTCGAAATCATGAACAACATTATCCGACTCATGATCTTGAGCTCGCTGCCGTGGTGCTCGCATTGAAGATGTGGAGGCACTATCTATTAGGCAATCTAGTGCATCTCTACACTGATCACAAGAGTTTGAAGTACATTTTCACCCAGAAAGACTTGAATATGCAACAGCGAAGATGGCTGGAATTGATCAAAGACTATGAGATTGAGATCCACTACCATCCTGGCAAAGCAAATGTGGTTGCAGATGCGCTGAGCCGCAAGTCTCATGTCAATCCTCTGTCGATCATTTCAATGGAAGAGGATGAGCCGAGTTTATACTTGGTTCCATATGAAGCGCTCTACAATCTAGCTCTCATACCTACCATCAGGGAAGATATCTTAGAGGCTCAAAAGGAAGACAAGGGAATGTCGCACATTCGACGGAGAATGAAGAAGGGGGAGATGAAATGCTTTCGATGTGATGATCACGGTACTATTTGGTTTAAAGACCGTATAGTCGTACCCCATGACATGGAGCTCCGAAAGAAGGTCTTCGATGAAGTACACTTATCCAAGTAATCTACTAATCCGGGTAGCAACAAGATGTACCAGAATCTGATGAAGAATTTTGGTGGTCCCGGATGAAGCGAGAGATAGCAAAGTATGTATCTGAATGTGATACATGTCAGCGAGTGAAAGCCGACCATTTGAGGCAGGCCGGATAGTTACAACCCTTGAACATACCGACATGGAAGTGGGAAGACATCAACATGGATTTCATCATTGGGTTACCTCTCACTTTCCATAAGCATGATTCGATTTGGGTGATAGTTGATCGGTTGACCAAGTCAACTCATTTTATCCCTGTCAACACCAACTATCGAGGTCCCAAGTATGCAGAGTTGTATATCACAAGGATCATGTGCCTACATGGAGTACCCCGCACTATAATTTCAGATCGTGGAGCCCTATTTGTTGCTCGATTTTGGGAGCAGCTCCACGAATCATTGGGTACCAAGTTGATTCAAAGTTCTGCTTATCATCCGCAGACTGATGGTCAAACGTAGCGAGTAAATCAAGTCCTTGAGGACATGTTACGAGCTTGTGCCATCCACCATGGTAAAAATTGGGATGATCATCTACCATTGGCGGAGTTTTCATATAACAATGGCTATCAAGCTAGTATCCAGATGGCGCAATATGAAGCCCTCTATGGCAGGAAGTGTTGCACACCATTGAATTGGTGTGAGTCTGGTGAAAGAGTAACATATGGCATTGATCTGGTCAATGAAGCAGAAGAACAAGTGCGAGTAATCCAAGCCAATCTCAAGGCCGCTCAATCTCGACAGAAGAGTTATGCAGATAAACGGCGTCGACCTCTTCATTTCGACATTGGGGACCACGTTTACCTTCGTGTATCTCCAATGAAGGGGATTCATCGTTTTGGGGTGAAGGGAAAGCTGGCTCCACGATTCATCGGGCCGTTCGCTATCACAGAGAAATGCGGACCTGTGGCCTATCGTCTGGAGTTACCGGCATCTCTCTCTGGAATTCATAACGTATTCCACATCTCTCAGTTGCGGAAGTGTCTTAAATCCCCAGCTGAAGTCCGCGCGGAAGATCTTGAAGCTCTACAACCTGATCTCACTTATTCTGAATATCCGGTCAAGATCATCGATGAGAAGACTCGCACCACAAGAAGCCAAACTTTGCACTTTTACAAAGTCTTGTGGAACAACCATACTGCTGAAGAAGCAACTTGGGAAAGCGAGGATTTTCTTAAATCAAACTATCCGGACTTGTTAGCGGCATATGTTCCATAGATCTTTTTCTTTTATCCTTCCTATTATAATCTCGGGATGAGATTCTTTTAAGGGGGGAGGAATGTAAAATCCCACTTAATTCTAAATATGAAGATTAGTTGTTAGTTAAATTCAAATTTAATTGGGTTCAAGATATGGTCATGTACATAAACTTGAACCTATTCAATTCCTTTTTCTTCTCATGTTTAAAATTTTATGAACATGAGGAACATACTTCACCAATGATCTTAGAGAAATTCAAATATCATCTCTGCAAAAGTTTGGAATATTTGAATGGGGTTTGATTGGGCAAATCAATTTATAGTACCTCATATACTCAAATAGTCAAAATAGAATATAGCTACTGTATACACATGTCCTGTCAAAAATATTCAAATCTAAGTATATAAAATTTTCTATAGTCTTCTAATGTTTCAAATAAGCTCCTTGAAAAGTTTCATGAATTTTGGAGTCCATTTGTTATTTTATTTGAGACGCTCAGCGAATTTGAGTCAAGTTTAATTTCAAATTCAAAATCTGGTCAAGATATACTTGAACATTAAGATCTAAACACACCATTGTGGTCAGCACATTTTTCTTGACTTATCCATGAAGTTTAAGGATTTTTGGAGTTTATTTACTATTTTAAAATGAATTACTAAGTGAGCAGTGGCTGTGAGGCTGACTGGTGGGGCCGACCAGTCAGCAGCCCACATGCAGCCGCAATCCAGCGCGCGCTGCGCGCGCCATCATGACAGCGTGCATGGACAGCGCGATAGCAGCAAGCTGCTTCCGTTTGAGCCCTACAAATATCGCCCCTGGCTCCTTCTTATTGCTTCTACGGTTGATCTTTTCGTCCTTCCTCACACCGAGCGACGCTCTGCTCCATTTCGTTCCCGCGTGAAGTTTTCCGACCGCCGGCACCGCGTGTCCATTGCCGGCCAACCGGAAGCCTCTTGCGCCAAGCTCTCAACTGCGAAGTTGTTCCCCACTCCCTCGTCTAGCCTCTGGTTCAATCCCTTCGTTCCTTCATTGATGTTTGGGCCGGTATTTTGAAGCTAAACCGGAGCTCGCCGTCGAGGTCACCGTGTGCCGTCTCTATTCCCTGGTGCCAGGCTTCTTTAAGCAGTTTCGTTCTTCGACTCCAACAGCAAAGTGGTGCGCCTGGACACGCTCTGCATGACGGTGAAAGCCGTTCCTTGTTAACGTGAGTATCGAGCAAATTATCCAAGTTTTACTCTCGGCCAAAGCTTATGAACTAGCTAGGTTTTTCATTCAATTCGGTTTCCACACTTAATCACTCTTCACAATTGCTAGCAAATAGTTTCTACACTTCCTTGCACACCATCTCAAACTGGAATTACCAAAAATGATAGACCGTAGCTCGAGAATCACGAGTTCTTCCCTCTACCATTGAAAAGTTACCTCTGTCGCTGTTGATAGTTGTTTTTTCAGTCGTTGCACGATGATTTCACCTTCCTATCCTTTCCCTCATGGTTCCAGAAGACTTCCCCAACATTTTCCAACAGTTTTAAGCTACGGGGTGACGGTTCTGACATGGCCGGAACCCTAGCTGCCGCCGCCGCCAATGCGCCGCCGTTTCCGACCATCGGCAAGCTTCACCGACCCCACCATCGTGCTCAGCACATGATTTTAGGGTTGGGCGTCCAAGACTAGGCGCTGCGGTGGCCGGGAACTTGGTGCCGGCGAGGCTCGCCGGAGCGCGACGCCGCTGTAACCTCGGGCGCCGCCAGCGTCAGGAGGTTGACGATGACACTGCGGGGCCCGCGTGTCAGCGTCTGTTAACCCCCATCGGATCAGGTGTGGCCACAGGATTTGTTGTGGCTACGCGGTGTATCTCTGTAGTCCCCGTGTGGTTTGAATGCCACTGGTCCATTTTAAAACAGTGGGGCCCACTGTTTAATTCAAATTAGAATTTAATTCCAGATTTGGCTCTAACTTAGAAAATACATAACTCTCTGTAGACTGCTCCAAAAATCTTCAAACAAATTTTGTTTGAAAGACCTTGAGCTCTAGTTTCTGTTAGTACCAATTAGGCAAAGAGATCCAGTTGTTCTAGTTGAATTCATTGTTCCATTTGTTCCGGAAGGCAAAGAGATCCTTCAAGCCATGCCTCTCAATTGCCTCGACCACCTCATCAAAAGCCGAGCAACTCTTCTTCTCAAAGTGCGCCCAATCAATCCATTGGCTGCGCACAACTGGGGTTTTCATAGTGAGGTAGACGGAACTGTATAAATCTGCATGAAAGTTGCTCCAAAACCTAGGATCGGCAACTTTCTTGGATCTGCTGTAGCAATCAATGAATCTGAGCTTGGAAGCAGTGTCGCTTCCCTTGTCATTGAACTTCTCCTCGGAGGGGTCTCTGTTTCCCTGCCTCAGAGCATGCAACTTAAGTGGGCCGATCGGGCCCGTGGCAATCCCTTTACCCTTGCCCTTCACTTGGCGAGCAGTTGCTGAGCTGGAGCCGGCTGTGTCCTTAGCCTTGGACATAGGCTTCTTAGCATGGACCTTGCGTTGAGTATGAGGTGGTGAAGGCGCCGACTCGGATGGACGCTCTTGGCGCTTCTTGCCTTGGCCCGTCGAGGACTGCAGCAAGGCTTTTTGGTCTACCTCGGCCTCGAAGTCAGAGATTTCGTCGTTGGTGCTCAACATTGTCCTGAGAATGTGTTACACAAGGTATGAATGAGAATGGATGGCAAGGAAATTGCATTTAGGAATGAGTAATTAGGGTTGAGTTCAGAAAAAATTGGACTAGTCCGGTGTACAGGTATGGACTAGTCCGGGTGACCGGACTTGTCCGCACATGGACCGGACTAGTCCGGTGTTCATCACCCTAAACCCTAACTAGACTGCCAATGGTGTTGCTCAATGCAAGAATAGCTCAATATCAATGTAATACATCAAGGAAGCATGTATTTGGTGAAAGGAACTAAGCTATTTGGCCAACAACAAAGGAAATAGCGATTTCTAGGGTTTGGGAGGAAAATTTATCAAAATTACTCGATTGTTGAGAATGAAGGGGTTGAAGGTGCAGACAAGTCTGTGGTCTTAAATCCCTATGCCAAGGAGGTCGTTTTCCACCCAAACTTGGAGAGTTTTGATGAAGGAATCACCAAATCGCCGTGGGGAGCTCGAGCGAGGGGAGAGAGAGAGAGAGAGCTTGAGGCAAGTGTGAGGGTGAAGAAGATTAGGGTTTGGCGGCGGCTAGGGTTATGGAGTTGAAAAATCGGACTTGTCCAAAAATAATCGGACTAGTTTGAACTTTTCCAGAGCCTACATCGGACTAGTCTGTGGTCGGCCGGACTAGTCCGGACTAACAGTCACTCTACGGACTAGTCTGCAGGGGCGAACTAGTCTGGGTAACCATGGACTAGTCCGTGGTCACCATGGAAGAAATGCTTAGCCCATTCGTATATATTCGAAGGTACTTATTAAGAAAATAGAGAGGCAAAGCAAATCAAATAATCTTGATGAATATGATCAGTAAGCATACAAAAATCAAGCAATGGCCATAATTCATCAAGATCAAGTAGTTGAAATAGTTTTTGAGAAAATTGAGAAAGATGATTTTCACAATCCAACCAATATGTTTTTAAGAGTTCATACAGGTATGCAAGTTTTTAAGCCACATTCTGAGAATCAAGGATATTGAGTTCATTTTGGAGCTCGCAAAAACATTTTTCATCTAGTGGCTTGGTAAATATATCAGCTAGTTGCTTTTCGGTGTTGACATGGGAAATGACTATGTCACCTTTCATTGAATGGTCTGTCAAAAAGTGATGCCGGATGTCTATGTGTTTGGTTCTAGAGTCTTCAACTAGATTATGAGCAATTTTGATGGCACTCTCATTATCACAAAGGAGTGGAATACCGCGCATATGGTAATTGTAATCCCTTAGAGTTTGTCACATCCAAAGAAGTTGTGCGCAACAAATCTCGGCGGCAACATACTCCGCTTCGTCCGTGGATAAGGCAAGGGAATTTTGTTTCTTGGAGGACCAAGAAACTAGGGATCTACCTAGAAATTGGCAGGTGTCGGAGGTACTTTTTCTATATACTTTGCATTCGACATAATCTGCATCGGAGTATCCAATGAGATTGAACTTGGAACCTTTGGGGTACCAAAGTTCTAGGTTGGGTGTATGAACCAAATATTTCAAGATCCTTTTAACGGCTGTCAAGTGACACTCCTTAGGATTGGCTTGAAACTCAGACAGAAACATACACTCATCATAATATCAGGCCTAGATGCACATAGGTAGAGTAAGGATCCAATCATGGAGCGATATACCTTTTGATCCACGCTTGGTCCATCTGCATTGAGATCCAAGTGTCCATTAGTAGCCATGAGAGTCTTGATAGGCTTTGCCTTGTCCATCCCAAACTTCTTGAGTAGGTCTTGAGTGTACTTGGTTTGACTTATGAACGTTCCTTCCTTTTGTTGTCTCACTTGGAATCCCAAGAAGTACTTCAGCTCTCCCATCATATACATCTCAAACCTATATTTCATAATCTTACTAAATTCTTCACAAAAGGATTTGTTAGTTAAATCAAAGATGATGTCATCAACATAGATTTGACATATAGAAAGATCATTGTCGAAGTGTTTCGTAAATAGTGTATAATCTGAATTTCCAATCTTGAAACCATTTTCAATTAAGAAATCTCTTAGACACTCATACCAAGTTCTAGGATCTTGTTTGAGGCCGTAGAGAGCCTTACGCAATTTAAAGACATGGTCGGGGAACTCTTTGTCTTCAAATCCGGGAGGTTGCTCCACGTACACTTCCTCCTTGATTGGACCATTGAGGAAGGCACTTTTCACATCCATTTGATAGAGCTTGAAATCATGGTTAGTAGCATATGCAAGTAATATTCTAATAGATTCAAGCCTAGCTACGGGGGCAAAGGTTTCATCGAAATCCAAACCTTCGACTTGTGAATACCCTTTGGACACAAGTCCGCCTTGTTCCTTGTCACCACCCCGTGTTCGTCTTGTTTGTTGCGGAAGACCCATTTGATGCCGACAACGTTCGCGTTGGGTCTTTCGACGAGTTCCCACACTTTGTTCTGTTTGAAGTTGTTGAGTTCTTCTTGCATCACCACCACCCAATCCAGATCCTTCAATGCATCCTCAATCCTGCGCAGTTCCATAAACGACACAAAGGAGTAATGTTCACAAAAATTTGCTTTGTGAGATCTAGTTGTTACTCCCTTTTGAATGTCACTGATGATGTTGTCGATTGGGTGATTGCTTTGGACGCATTGGTGTACTCTCGGGTGTGGCACTTTCGGTCTTGTATCTTCATGATCTTCTTCTCCTCCCCCTAGATGGTTGCCCTCGTTGACTTGTTGATCATCTTCATTTTCTTGAGGTTGATCTTGTATGGAAGCTCCCCCTTGATCATTGGCCTCCACTTGAGGTTCATCTTCCTCATGCACATGTAGAGGTGGTTCTTGAGGTCGAACTTTGCCCAATGCCATTCTTCTCAGTGCTTGGCAAGGAGCTTCTTCTCTTTCTAGCACACATGGATCAACTTGCTCCTTTTGGGAGCCATTAGTTTCATCGAACACTACGTCACATGCTACTTCAAAAAGTCCAAAGTCTTTGTTGAAGACACGATAGGCGTAAGTGTTTGAATCATAGCCAAGCAAGAAACCTTCATCGGACTTTGAAGCGAACTTTGAAGTCCTAGGATTCTTGTTTAAAATATAGCATTTAGAACCGAAAACTCGAAAATAAGAAATATTTGGCTTGTTACCGGTGAGTAGCTCATAGGATGTCTTCTTGAGTAGTCAATGAAGATAGAGTCGATTTCTGGCGTGGCAAGCGGTGTTAACCGGTTCCGCCCAAAATCGATCTGAGGTCTTGTACTCGTCGAGCATTGTTCTCGCCATCTCTATGAGTGTTCGGTTCTTCCTTTCGGCAACTCCGTTTTGTTGAGGAGAGTAAGGTGCTGAAACCTCATGCTTTATGCCTTCTTCGTCTAGGTACTACTCAACTTGGGTGTTCTTGAACTCCATTCCGTTGTCACTTCGAATGTTCTTGATCATCAATGAAAACTCATTTTGAGCACGCTTGAAAAATTTCTTCAAGGTTCCTTGAGTTTTTGTCTTATCATGCAAAAAGAAAACCCAAGTGAAGCGCGAAAAGTCATCAACAATCACTAAACCATATTTGTTACCGCCGATGCTTATGTAAGTGTTGACGGCTATTATATACCAATTTCAGCCGTCATTATAACTCAATTATGTGAAGGATTGATCATTTCTTGCACACATCACCTTTCTAGTTGACCTAGTTCCACTTGTACTTGGAGAAATGTGTGTATGCAGATATTTATACAGGAATTGAGGAAAAGTATGGGGAGCAATCCTATAAAATATAATCCCAGCCAATCAGGCAACGACACGTGGCACCACATGGATCAAATGGCCCACAAACAGAAGTATCCGAGGCCATCCAACGGTGTAGCACCAATATCAGTCAATGGGACCCACCTGGCAGCCACCTGGAGGAAGTAAGGGCCGCTTGGAGCCCTGACCAGGTCGGCCGAACCAGGGGGTCAACCGACCTGGTCCTGGCGCCAAACGCGGTCAACTTCCACGTGTTGGCTCCTCCCGGCTCCCTGGAGTCAATGACGACTGATTCGCGCGCTTTTGGTGGCGGGAACCGACCTCAACAATAGTATAAATAGGACCCCATACCCCTCACTTCAACACACACCAATTGGGCACCATTCTATTGTATACACTATCTTCCATAGTCCTTAGAGGAGTTAGGATGTAGAGAGGAGAGCCTCTAGTCCCAAGTCCAAATTGGGAAAGGAGTAGAAGGAGTCTCTCTTCCCAATTCCACATTGGGAAAGGTATGTCTCATGTATTCCTTCTTGCATTTGTGACTTTGTGCTCAATAAAGATATTATCTTTAGTCTTCTTTTATACGTATACTTAGACAAAGAGTTTCTTGTTTGATTGTGGAGTCCATGTAAGTGGAAGGTATAGTCTTTATGATTGTACTCTCATGATCACATCTTATGGTCATAAACACTATAGACCCCCACTATAGTCTATGTAGTTATGATATGATTATGTTAATATGAATAACTATGCTATGGAATCAACATTGGTTCAACGACGATTTAGTTCATTACCTTAGGATGGCTTGTGCTGCAGCTCTTCAGGTATTTGCTTAGTATGCTAGCATGGTGCTAGGGTGTTTAAGTAGCGTTGGATGTCTTTTAGACCCACGGATTGAAGAGGTAGGCAGTAGGTGGTGATAGCCCTATCTGTCCTTTGTAATCCTCCACGTTCGGCTATGCCACAGGCTCTTGGCAGGAGTCGCCCTAGTATTGCTAGGGGTAAGCCCGTGCCCGATGTGTTGAATAGCATTGCATAGGAATTCATCATTGACATGACCATTAGTATCTACCTTAGGCTATGTATATGTATTAGGAGCATTGTAGGAGCAACTCTCTAACTCTTAATCCAATCTCCCTCTAGGACTCATTTACCCTTTAGAATAGATTGCCTAGGTGTGTGTCACACTACCCCTATTATCAACTTACCCCCTTTCCGGATAATTGATTAGTATCCCATAGCTTGACCATAAGAGTAGTATATACTTTACTCCATTGCCTTCCTTTGGGATAAATACTATACCCTTGGGAATACTCATGGGTGAAATGATACAACGGTATCTTCCGTGCGCTTGCGGATCTCATCTCTTTACCAGAGATGATCCGTGATGTTAAGAAATACCAACAAGCATTTCTAGCGCCATTGCCGGGGATGATTTTTTATTATATCTTAGGAGCCATCAACAAGCATTTCTGGCGCCGTTGCCGGGGAAGGCAAAGGAAATGAAGGATAGCTATCACTTGTGATTAAGCTATAGGTACTAATAGTTATTAGACAGGATTACCCTTGTTTGTTTTCTCCTTTGTGTGAAAACAGGGTAGTGCTGGCCAACCCATTGTATGGGATGGCCAACGAGGATGCAAGTGCTAAACTGCAAGATGATTCAAGGCGTACCTCAACAAATGTCCGCTAGGCAACACTATTGCCTTTTGCGGGAGAATTTCAGCTTTTAGTAGGAGCCAAAGTCATCCATACCCAAGTTTGGGGAAGGCTCCAAGAAGGTCTTCTTGGTTTGCCTCCACCATGGGGTGGATAGTTGGCTCTTCATCCAACACTCGTGTCATGGGTTGGCTCCACCAATCCATGACCACATTCATGCTGGAGCTGAAGGAGTCCTATTCTCATTCATCATGGATGAGAAGAAGGTCTCCACTCAAGGGGTGGATTGAAGAATGCTCGAGTTCCCATAGCTTGTCATGCACACCACTTCACAAGGTGGATATGCTAGTTATGGAACTACACCTCCCATTGAAGTATCATGAATAGCCAAGTCGTTGGAGATTTGTTTGGATAATCCAAGTCGTGGATATTTTCACATGATTTGTGAAAATCCATGTCATCATGGGATACGTGGGAATTATTTCCCTAAGACCCATGAGGACCTCTTTCAAACAACAACTCCAATGGCTACCATTCACAAGGAGGTTAAGGGTGGAATTAACATCACCCTTGTATTCAAGAACGCTATGGCTTTCAAAGGGATTTAAGTTCAACTAGCCAACCTTGAAGTATCTTGGCCAGGCGGAAATCAAGATAACATTCACATGAAGATCTTGGCCAAGGACAAGAACTTAAGGAGCATTCAAAGTCCAAGATATCCCACATCACTTCTTGGGATTCCCGCACTTCGACCAAACCCATTCAACCTAGGGCAAGTGACATTGTGGATGAAGAATTTCTTGTTTGATTGTGGAGTGCACATGTCATCATGCCCAAGGAAGCCTTTGATCCATGATCAAGGTATGGGTTGATTCAATGGAATATCAATATGGTCAGAGTGGCACCCCTAAGAAGGACAAAGCCTCACCATGCTCATGAAGGAATACATTCAAGAGGGAGAACCCGTCGCTACAACAACATGTCTATAAAAATACAACGGGGAGAGGATAAGGCCACCATGTGGCCCACATGTCCAAATGACAGCTAAATGAGTTTGGCATGTCAAAACAGAAGAAATCGTCCACATCTTCAACCCCGGGATTGGACAACAAATCATCACGCTAAACAGAACGGAGGTAAGTCCTACTCATCGGACTTCAAAAATTCGGTGAGTCCTTGCCAATAGGTTAATTGGTAGTTATCTCATATTTGTTTTCCAAATTGCATCAACCCTTGCATTTGCATGTTTGAAATTCCACACTTGCATGTTGGAAAGTAAAATTTCCAACCATCATAAAACAAAAAATTTGAATTAGGGGAGAAATTTAATTGGATATGAACTACGTGCATGACCACTTGAATTTATCTTCCTAGTTCAAACCAAAAAGATTTGCTTTGACCCTCATTGCATTTACAAGTTATTTCAAGCTGAGAAAGACAATTTGAAAATTGGGTTCAATTTGTTTTTGGCTAACATAACCCGTTTTCGAGTTGTTTTGTGTGTTCTTGATTAAAGTGCAGCTAGGTCAAAATTGTGAAGAGGTGGTATGGGAAGAAAGTGGAAGGTTGCATCAAGCTCAAGTCACCATTGGGAGGATTTGAGAACACTTCTATCCTTCAAACTCATTTTGAGTTTGAGGAAGAGAAATGTTCAAAATGATGACTCAATGGAGGAGCCAGAACAAAATCCATTGCCAAATCCAATCTCAACTTGGCATTTGACATCAACCATCAAGCCTACACCGAAAATCAAGGTTGTGAGTTTCTCACAGAAAGACCTTCATCACCAACTGCTCTTCAAATGAGGTATGTGTTTAGAATTTTTCATTGTTTGGTTTGCCATAGAATTGAATGTATTTGCTTGCATTTGCGAGGAAGGTTGACACTTCCTCATCATTTAATTCTCATGCATCCTCACAAGAGTAAGTGTGAGTATTGACTTTTGGATCTCCAAAAGGAAATCCCACCTTACTTGGAAAAATCTAAAACAAGTACCTAGAATCCTATAAGCATTGTTTTGTAGACTTAGTCATTTTTGTCTAGGTTTAGAAAACAAAACTTTTGGGCATGACTTAATTGGTGAATTGGCATATAGAAACTTGGGCATAGTGACAACCATAATTTTTAATTGAGCTTCATGCATAGATGGTGTCACTAGATTTCAAACTCCTAGGAATAAGTGATATCCTTGCTCTTAAATTGAATTGCATTTTTGGAGGAGTCACTAAATTTCAAATTGCTAGTGAAGTTCAGGAGGTTAAAATTGAGAATCTTGTTTGTCATAGTCTAAATGATAAAATTTGCCCTTGAAAGCTCAGATGGTTAGAAACTTTAAAAGATGTAGGGATCCATATAGTATATTTCTATCACATGCAATGCTATGAGTAGGAGCTTTAGAAAATATGCAACATGAATTATCCATAAAGCTCCACTCTTATCAATGAATAACACATTGATCATGGATACACTTGACATTGGAACCAATGCATCTTTGATTTTTTTTCTTCCCCGTATGTACAAATGAAAGTTCGGTTACCTAACCCGAACGTTCATTTGTACAAGTATCGGGAGCTAACCATCCCTCTCTATTCAAGAGAGGAAGTTTGCAGGAGTAATATTACTATGCAGGCACTCAAGAAGCTAATTGTTGGGATCCCTAGAGGATCCCATTTCAACATCTCTTGGCCAAGGAGTAAATGAGGATGGTTGCTACCTATCGGAAATTATGCCCGAAGGTCAATCATAACTATACAAGGCTAGAGATTTGAAATGGGAACCCTCCATGAGCAACCAATGGGCTGCCATGAATGGGTGAGAGCATTATGCTCTCAACTATTCTAAGCACTCATTCAAGCTCAAGGGATTTGCCACCATCATTGGGTGCAAGTTGTTCCTATGTGGCTAGAAGCCAAGGAATGAGAAATCACACCCAACACATGGAGACCCTGATGTGCGGACGATCAACATCGAAAACACTCTATTCAACCACACTCATGGTGTCCATGGGAGGCAACACAACAATCAACACTCAACCCTCCATTGTCAAAGACAAGCTGCAACAAGGATAGGCCAACTCATGGCCTACCTCCGTCATTAGGGTTTCAACCCCGATCACGGACCTTGATCAAGAATAAGCTTGGGGGAGGACCCCCACTTGAGGTAACTTGTATCACACCCACTGCATTTTTATTTCATCCATTGCATATTTAATTTCCATTCATCCACCATCCACCATGCATCTAAAAAAACATAAAAATAGGAACTTAGATTTGCTTTGCTTATCAAATAAAGATGTGCGGTAAGAATGATTTAGAATTCACATAGATGAAATAATGAATAATTGCTCTGTTTTATTTTTCCTAAGTCCCTAGTTTACAACTTTCTACTCTCTGAATATTGCTTAAATTGGCTAAAAGTAACTTTGCCTTGATTTAGAAATTGTGGGTAGCAAAAGCTTAATCTACTTCTAGGTTGTTGGGAGATTTGAATTAGTAATAGGGCTGCTATTCCTATTTTGAAAGTGAAACTTGGATTTAGGGAGAAATTCTATCAAGATTTAAGTTTCCCTCATTTGATTGAAAATACCTACCAAAGCCATATGATATTCATACATAGACAACACGTTATGCATATGCTATTTGCTTTCACATTGAGCCTAGTCAAACTAGTATAGACTTATGTGAGAAATAATTCAATTCTTTTTGAATTCAAGACTTCACTTGCACATGCTATACTTCTACACTAGAAGGAAGAAAAATTCCATCATATCCACCATTCCACAATAAAAAGAGAAACTCCATGCTATTCATAGTTAGCACTCTCTTCAAGTTATTGCATAAAAAGGAGTAGAAGACATGGCTACAAGAAAAAGAAAAAGAAAGTTTATGCTTATATCATAAGCATGAGAAAAAAGGAAGAAAAAATATGCTTACTCCATAGGCATAAAAAAAGGGTAGCCATGTTTCATCCTTGCAATAAAGAGAGTCCACATCAAAAGGAGTCATCTCAATGTTTCCACATCCACCTCCATTCCATCACACATGCACAAGTCTTGATTCAAAAGTTTGAATTGATTTCTCCTAAGTCTTGCCCTTTTGACTTAGCAATAAATGTGTTGCAAATATGCCTACTTACTTTCCCTACCAAGCTCCACATACAAGCCATATTCAAAGAGTAGGAATAGTATAGGCATAATGCCTTGGTGAGGACATATTAACACTATACACAAAGGAGCGATTGAGAGAATCAATTGAGGTACTTATAATCTAATTTGAATCTCTCCGGAATTTAAGTGGAACTTGATATCTAGGCTATGCTTGCTCCATTTGCTGTTCTATCTTTCAATTACCCATGAATAGGAGAAGGCATAACTCCCATAATAACTTAAGAAGGGTGAAGTACCATAGCCACTTTTTGCACTACTAGGTAGAGTATTTTGTAGTGCACTTGGTACTTTCAAAAGGTAGAACATTGTATCAACTCCTGATCATCAACGTAAAGTCTTGACTTTGCTCGGGATGAGCAACGGATAAGCTTGGGGGAGTTTGTTGATGGCTTTTATATACCAATTTCAGCGGTCAATATAACTCAATTATTTGAAGGATTGATCATTTCTTGCACACATCACCTTTCTACTTGACCTATTTCCACTTGTACTTGGAGAAATGTGTGTATGCAGATATTTATATAGGAATTGAGTAAAAGTATGGGGAGCAATTCGATAAAATATCATCCCAGCCAATCAGGTGACGACACGTGGCACCACATGGATCAAATGGCCCACAAACAGAAGTATCCGAGGCCATCCAACAGTGTAGCACCAATATTAGTCAATGGGACCCACCTGACAGCCACCTAGAGGAAGTACGGGCCGTTTGGAGCTCTGACCAGGTCGGCCGAACCAGGGGGTAGCCGACCTGGTCCTGGTGCCAAATGCGGTCAATGTCCACGTGTTGGATCCTCCCGGCTCCCTGGAGTCAATGACAACTGATTTGCGTGCTTTTGGTGGCGGGAACCGACCTCAACACTAGTATAAATAGGACCCCATACCCCTCACTTCAACACACACCACTTGGGCATCATTCTATTGTATACACTATCTTCCATAGTCCTTAGAGGATTTAGGATGTAGAGAGGAGAGCCTCTAGTCCCAAGTCCAAATTGGGAAAGGAGTAGAAGGAGTCTCTCTTCCCAATTCCACATTGGGAAAGGTATGTCTCATGTACTTCTTCTTGTATTTGTGACTTTGTGCTCAATAAAGATATTATCTTTAGTTTTCTTTTATATGTATACTTGGACAAAGCGTTTCTTGTTTGATTGTGGAGTCCATGTAAGTGGAAGGTATAGTCTTTATGATTGTACTCTCATGATCACATCTTATGGTCATAAACACTATAGACCACCACTATAGTCTATGTAGTTATGATATGATTATGTTAATATGAATAACTATGCTATGCAATCAACATTGGCTCAACGATGATTTAGTTCATTGCCTTAGGATTGCTTGTGCTGCAGCTCTCAAGGTATTTGCTTAGTATGCTAGCATGGTTCTAGGGTATTTAAGTAGCGTTGGATATCTCGTAGACCCACGGATTGAAGAGGTAGGCAGTAGGCGGTGACAGCCCTATCTGTCCTTTGTAATCCTCCACGTTCAGCTATGCCACAGGCTCTTGGCGGGAGTCGCCCTAGTATTGCTAGGGGTAAGTGTAAGGACCGAATGCCCAAGAGGGGGGGTGAATTGGGCTTTCTTAGAAAAATTCTAAGCAATGAAACTTAATTTCTAAAGCCCAATTCCCTACGCACACTATCTATGCATTCTAGTAGATAGAAACTTCACGGAATATAAAATGCATAAAAGTAAGGGAAAGGAGAAGGATGCAAACTCCCGAGGAGACAAGGATTTATCCCGTGGTTCGGCAAGATCGTCAAGATCTTCCTACATCCACGTTGTGGCACCCACCAAAGGGTTTTGTTACACCCAAGTCACTGAGACGAGGGGTCTTCACTATTCCTCTCCGTTTGCCTCCTTTGGCAAGGTGGAGCTCAAGCCTTGTACAACTTCAACCTTCCGGGCTTCGACACACGCCTTGGCAAGCTCCAGAAGTCTTCTCACAGTTACAAACACCAAGGGCACTCCCTTTAGGCTCTCACACTATCCTAGAGAGTCCACTCACCTAGAATGGAGGCACACAAGCTCTCTCTCTAGCTAGTTCTAGCCTAACTCTTGGTGTAAAGATGATCGAAATGGTGTGGAAGTGATTGCTCTTGGTCTTGAACGCTTGTGGATGTGTTGATGGTGTCTGGTGATCAAGACTTGACGAAATGACAGGATTAGGGTGTATTTATAGCCAGCCTCCCCAAAATAGCCGTTGGAAAAGTAGGCTGACAGAACTTTACTGTGAACACCGGATGATCCGATGTCTCCACTTTAGTTATCATCAGTCAAGTTACTTTAGCTGACGTCATTGTGTCAGATATGACCGTTGTTAGACCGATGTTGATCCTGTCTTCTCATCGGATGATCCGGTGGGTCTTCCTCCAGAATTTACTCAAACTTGATCCTTACTGGAGTAATCGACCGATGTGTGCTTCTGTGTACATTGGATGATCCGGTGAGTTGATTTTGAGAATTGGTCCAGAAATAATTGCTTCTGTTGAATTAGACCGATGTGCACTTTGCTTCATCATCGGATGATCCGGTGTGTACTTCTCCAGAATAGTTGAGAAATTTATCCTTCTGTTGAATTGGACCGATGAACCACTTCCTACACATCGGATGATCCGGTGTGTACTTCAGTTTTGAGGTCTTCTTCTTCTGTTGACACAACTCGACCGATGTAGTCATTTCACAAAACATCGGATGATCCGGTGTGTTGATCTTGTTTGCTTCGAGTTGTTTTAAGTTGATCTTTTGGAATTTGCTTGAGTGACCTCTTTGACATTTGTTGGGAATGTTCTTCTGATGAATATTGAGTTCCTTGTGTTGTCAATTTTGATGGAATTGCGTTGACGTATGAGTTCTTCTTTTAGTCTTCATGAAAATCGATTAACCCCTTAGAATAGTTCGTTGAGGGGTCTCCATTTGTATCCAACGAGCAGTAGATGATGTGAATAGATAGTTCATTACGTTTGATGTGTTATACGTGAGACCTCGCATCCACAAACTCATTAGTAATATCTAACGGTTGTCATTAATCACCGAAACCATACCTCATGGGGGCCTAGATGCTTTCAATCTCCCCCTTTTTGGTGATTGATGACAACACAACAAGTAGAGCATAGAGGTAATGAAATTAAGAACGCAATGCTCATAAAAGAATGTAACAAGTACAAAATTCAACACAAGAAGCTTGAAGGCTCAAACAAAGATCAATAAATCATAAGAGCATAAAGTAGCACACACGGATATACAATAATAGCAAAAGATAGTAAATACAACAATAAGACCAAAAAAGATAG
The DNA here is from genome assembly GCA_036927565.1 of Tuctoria greenei. Lineage (NCBI taxonomy): Eukaryota > Viridiplantae > Streptophyta > Magnoliopsida > Poales > Poaceae > Tuctoria > Tuctoria greenei. Next base: position 143,885,393 of record JAYESD010000011.1, read on the forward strand.
AATTCCCCCTGCAACTAAGACTCCCCCTACGACTGAGCTAACCTCCCCCCTGACTCTAACTCTTCTCCCCCTTTGGCATCAAGACACCAAAAAAGGGAGGTCGAGTGCCTAGGACTCCAGAGTGCTCGGGGCGATGGTGAAGCGGTCGCCGTCGGGGGTGCTGTCGTCGGAGCTAGAGTCGGCGGTCACTGCTGCTGGAGTGGAGGAAGCTGGGGGATCCGCTTACGGTGCTGGGGGCGCCGGTGGAGCTGGAGCAGCTGGAAGAGGTGTACTGGCCACCGAAGTCGGAGTCTGCAGGAAGGTAGTCGGTGCCAGCACTGGAGAGTGAATCGGTGCGCTCTGAGCAAGCAGTGGGGACATGCTGATACTCGGTATCGGCAAAGTCGGCACTGGAGCTGTGACGGGTGCCAGAGAAGATGCACCTGGAGCCTGACCAAGTCCCGTCTGCTGAGGGGGAAGGGCGATCCCAGTCTGAGTGTAGAGGTTGGTGATCAACCCCAGGATGCCCATCATCGCCTACTGAGTCTGCTGCTGCTGGTCGAGAGTGCGCTGGTGCATCTGATCAACTAGGTTGGTGAGCCTGTCAGTGTCCTCTCGCCTCTGATGGGCTATCTCTAGCTGCAAATCCTGCTGCTGCCGCCGCTGGCTCTACAAGTCGTGCATCCTGCTCTGCTCTAGCCTGCTCAGCTGCAAGCCTGTCCTGGCGCTGCTGCTCAATCATCCGCTGAAGTAACGAAGTGAGCTCAGACGGCTGAGATACCTGCGCCTCGGACACGGGCGGTGGTGTAGGTGGTGGAGCAGCTAAACCTCCCGCCTCCGCATCGTGCTGCCTCGGTGAGGGAGGAGGAGGTGGGAATTACTCCTCGACGCTGTCACTCGTGTCGCTGTCCGACCAGACGTGCTGAAGGTCTCCTCCCTGAGCCTCTGCCTGTGCAAGTGCCTCGTCCTCCTGAGCCAACTCTGTCCAGTCCTCCTCGGAAAGTCGTGCTCGGACCTGACGCTCAACTGGATGACCAAGGTGGCGGTCTCCAGGAGTGGGAACTCGGTAGTGGCTGAACCGAGTAACGTGCATCTCAGTCAGGGGAGCAGTAGCTGGAGAATCCTCTGGAGCTAGCAGGTAGAGCAGACGGCTGATCCAGTGTCCAAACACTAACTGCCTCAGCATCCCGACTCCGTCAGTGATCACATCCTCCATCTCACAGATAAGGATATCCACAATATCGAACTCCATCCCGTTCATGACGTAGAACAGGAGAGTCTGCTGCAGGCTAGTGAATTCCTCCAAGTATCCTGATCTGGGCAGAAGGGTACGCCGAAGGATGTGGTGAACGGTGCGAGCAGCTGGAGTGAGCAAGGTAGGGACCCTCGGATGGTCAGGTGTGAACAGTGGAGCGAACAGTCCCCTGATCTCCTCAAAAGGCGGTGCCACTCCTCCAGTCAGTGGCCTCCTCGGTGGGTCAGACCCTCCGTAGACAACCTCGTGCAGACAGGTGGTGTGAAGGTCCACACCTAGCAGCTGAGCCAGTCTTGCTCGCGTCAAGTCGTGACGCTGCCCCAAAAACATGAAGTGGATCGACCTGCGGCCCTCTGAGACGTAGAGTGTGGCGTAGAACACTCTGACCCACTCCTCCATGTAAGCACTTCTCTGGTGAGACAACAGCTCCACGAGTCCTCTGTATCTTTCAAAGTAAGGTCTGATCCCATGGCCGACTGGTGCTGCTAACTGATTCTAGTCGATGTAAGTGTGATGAAATAGCTTATGGCCCCGACGTCTGTAAGTCTCGTACAATGACGCCTGTTTCAGGGTCCAAAAGCGAGGGTCCACTCGAGTTTCCCTGGGCTGCAGGAACCACTGCTCAGGCAAGACTGTCCATCTGAGCTTCCGAAGCTGCTTTGCCTTCAGTTTTCTGTAATATGTCAATCGGACGTCCTCGGCAACTCGGACTGCCGTGTCCATCTCGTACACGGCTGTCTCGGCCGCTCTGTCCTCCTCGCGGTCAGCTGCAGTGGGGCGCTGACTCGCGGCTGGGGTCTGACCTCCTCCACGGGTCCTGACGGTGCGCCGGCGAACGAGTGGCGGCACCTCAGGCTCCTCCTCGTCTGAGTCCTCGAGCGGCACAGGCTGAACCTGTGGCTGCTGCTGCCTCTGCTGAGACTCGCGAATAAGAAGGGATCCGCGATGGCCGCGCTCACGCTCCTCAGCGGCGCGAGCGGCCAACTCTGCACGTCGAGTCTCCTTCGACAATTTCTGCTTCTTTGCGGCGGGCTCCTCAATGGCCTTGCCTTTGCCCTTCCTGTCGCGGCCCATCGCGATGAGATTGCCAGCTAGGGTTGACAATGACAACGAATCCGCAAGGGCGATGAAACCCTAACATCAACGGTGGTGATCAACGCGAGAAGAGGTGATGCAGTGGAGAGATAGAGTGGTGCGGCGATGGTGAGATGGCGGCACGGCGAGGGAGGTGGCGGCGGTGACTGCAGTGGAGAGGAGAGGCGGCGGCGCGGCGAGGGAGAGGGCGGCGCGGTGAGGGAGGCGGCGGCGGTGACTGCGGTGGTGAGGAGAGGTGGCGGCGCGGCGAGGGAGAGGGCGGCGCGGCGAGGGAGGCGGCGGCTGCGACTGCGGTGGAGAGGAGAGACGGCGGCGCGACGAGGGAGAGGGCAACGCGGCCTTGGGATGGCGGCGACGGCCGAGCGACGGCGGTGGCGGCCGAAGGACGGCAGCGGCGGGCCGGAAGACGGTGGCAGCGACCGGCGGTGGTGGGTGGAAGGCTCGGAGCAGTGGCGGCGGAGAAGAGGTGAGGGCGTCGGGGAGAGAGAAAACTGGGAGGCGGCTAATTTTTTTTAAATAGGTACGGGCAAACCCTAGCCGTGACAAGAACATCGGATGCTCCGATGCACACCTGGGCAGAGCATCGGTCGAGTTCAACAGAGAGGTTGTTCCAAAAACCTCTTAAGCACCGGATGATCCGACATTGAAGGGTCGATCATCGGTCGAATTCTGCAGGACTTCAGAAAATTGAACACCGGATGCTCCGATGTTTCTCAGAATGAACTCATTGGTTGATTTCTGATTCTGACTGATCTGGCCCTTGGAGATTGAACACCAATTGATCCGATGTGGGATTGACCTAGGCATCGGATAATCCAATGAGAACAGAACGAAAATATCCCATATATGTCCTTTGACCAAACGAACAAGCAAAGAGAAACACATGTCTTAGGACTTTTTGGGCAACCCCTTACCCCTCAAAAATGCTAATATGCCAATAGCTTGGCTAGGACTTAAAGCAAATGGAACACCGAGAAAAATAGGAGGAAATTATCCAAATAAAATGTAAGGCCCATGCTTTGTGAGGTAGAGTATGAAGACTTCTATCTCTTTAAAGCATGTTCCTCTAGGCATTAATGCACCTAACATTTTGTTCTTTCCACCACATATGAGTTGAGATATTGCATTTCAAACAAGTCTCTTTCTCATGAGGTGGGTTGTGACAATGTACCGTATGCAATGCCAAACAAATTATAGTGCAAGAAATTTAAATATGAGTGCAAGTCTATATGGCAGGCATTATGCAAGACATAAAGTAAATCTATCTTGCCAAGTTTGAACCTTTCAAAGGCTTCTTCAGGGAGAGCTACTCTCCAAGCCTTGGGAAAACCCAAAAGAACCTCCATCCCAAGCTAACCCTTGCTCACCCCTATCCTTTGAGAGTTAGGCAAGACCTATATGATATGCATTCTTACATGATCATGACAACTTACATGACGTTTGATGCATCTAGCACATTTAATTCACTTCTTAGCCTAGAAAAAGTTTTCTCATCAAGTGGTTTAGTGAAGATATCCGCCAATTGTTCTTCAGACCTAACACCTCGCAATGAGATGTCTCCCTTAGCTTCATGGTCCCTTAAGAAATGATGGTGAATATCAATGTGCTTAGTGCGGGAGTGTTGAACGGGGTTTTTATCTATCTTAACCACACTTTCATTGTCACAAAGGAGAGGCACACAACCAAGTTTAATATCAAAGTCCAAAAGGGTTTGCTTCATATAAAGAATTTGAGCACAACATGCACCGACCGCAATATATTCCGCTTCCGCCGTGGACAAGGCGACGGAATTTTGCTTCTTGCTTGACCAAGATACTAGGGAACACCCAAGCAAGTGGCGCCCACCGGAGGTACTCTTGCGATCCACGCGACATCCGAAAAAGTCTGAATCCGAGTATCCCACAAGATGGAATTTTGCACCTTTAGGGTACCACAAGCCCACACTAGGGGTATGCTTAAGATACCTAAGTATCCTAAAGACCGCCTTCCTATGCGATTCTTTAGGTGCCGCTTGAAAGCGAGCACACAAGCATACACTAAACATGATATCGGGCCTAGATGCGGTAAGGTAAAGCAATGAACCAATCATAGAATGGTAGTTAGATTGATCAATAGGTTTACCGTCCTTATCCGCGTCGAGATGACAATTGGTTGCCATTGGAGTGCTTCTTGAGCTACAATCTTCCATCTCAAATTTCTTCAAGAGGTCCTTGGTGTACTTCTCTTGATAGGCGAAGGTCCCCTCTTGAAGTTGCTTGATTTGAAATCCAAGGAAGAAGTTGAGCTCTCCAATCATTGACATCTCGAATTCCCTAGACATAATTTTGCCAAACTCATGGCTAAGAGCTTCGTTAGTTGAACCCAAAATAATATCATCAACATAAATTTGACAAATGAACAAATCTCCGTTGATGTCCTTGGTGAAGAGTGTAGTGTCCACCCTCCCGATCTTGAATCCTTGCATGATTAGGAAATCCCGTAGTCATTCGTACCACGCCCTAGGTGCTTGCTTGAGCCTGTAGAGCGCCTTGTGCAACCTATACACATGATTAGGATTCCTCGGATCTTCAAACCCGGGAGGTTGTTCAACATAAACAAGCTCGTTAATGTAACCATTATGAAAGGCACTTTTCACATCCATTTGATAAAGTCTAATACTATGATGTGATGCAAAGGCAAGAAGTATACGGATGGCTTCTAGCCGGGCGACCGGGGCAAATGTCTCCCCAAAATCTAGTCCTTCAACTTGCGAGAGCCCTTTGGCCACAAGTCTTGCCTTGTTGCGGACCACAACGCCATTCTTGTCTTGTTTGTTGCGGTACACCCACTTTGTTCCGATGACGTTCTTGTCCTTGGGTCGCTCCCCCAACACCCAAACTTCATTGCGGATGAAGTTTTGAGTTCTTCTTGCATGGCCATCACCCAATTTGGGTCTTGGACTGCTTCCTCAATATGAGTGGGTTCTACACATGAAACAAACGAGTAGTGCTCACAAAATGAAGCGAAATGACGAGAACGTGTACTTACACCCCTTGACGGACTTCCAATGATTTGGTCCATTGGATGCGCCTTGGAGATGCGTCCATGCCTCATAAGTGGTTGTGAAGCACTTGGCAATGGTGATGTGTGTTGCTCCTCTTGTGGTTGGACTTGATCATGGACTTCTTCTTCTTCTTGATGTTGTTGTGCTTGTGAGTCTTGAGTCGGCAATGGATCATCCTTCTCTTCTTCGTCAACTTGAGGCGCCATAGAGGTGTTGTTGTTGGAACTTGAAGCTCCCCCTTGATCATGGCTCTCCTCAACTTCGGGCTTGATGTCTCCAATGGTCATGTTCTTCATGGCTTCTCGTAGAGGCTCATCATCTATTTCATCATGACCAAAACTCTCCTCTTGGGAGCCATTAGTCTCATCAAACTCAACATCACAACTTTCCTCAACTAAACCGGAGGTTTGGTTGAATACTCGATATGCTTTTGAGTTTGATGCATAGCCAAGAAATATACCAACATCACATCTTCTTTCAAACTTACCGAGCCTTTTCTTGCGGTAGATGTAGCACTTGCATCCAAAGACTCGAAAGTAGGAGATGTTGGGATTTCTCCCAATAAGAAGCTCGTACGGGGTCTTTTGAAGTAGTCGATGGAGATAGACCCTATTTGCGGCATGGCACGCCGTGTTGATTGCTTCGGCCCAAAACGTCTCTGACGTGCCGTAGTCATCAAGCATTGCTCTTGCAAGAGTGATGAGTGTCTTGTTCTTCCTTTCAACGACACCGTTTTGTTGAGGGGTGTATGTGGCCGAAAACTCATGTTTTACTCCTTCACGGTCACACCACTCCCCAATGTTGTAGTTCTTGAATTCGGTGCCGTTGTCACTCCGGACCTTGATGATGGGAAGTTGAAATTCCCTTTTGAGCGCGGTTGGCGAAGGTCTTGAACACTTCCGGAGTTTCACTCTTGTCACCTAGAAATAGAGTCCAAGCATAGCGAGAATAGTCATCAACAATAACGAGACAATAGAGGTTACCGCCAAGGCTTTGATATGTGGACGGTCCGAAGAGGTCCATGTGGAGTAGTTCAAGTGGCTTGGAGGTTGACACCATTGTCTTCATTGGGTGGTGTGAAGCAACTTGCTTCCCGGCTTGACAAGCGCTACAAAGCTTGTTCTTCTCAAATGTGACGTCCTTCACGCCGGTCACCATCCCAAGCTTGAATGACTTCTTGAGTTTGCTCATCCCTATGTGCACTATGCGTCGGTGCCATAGCCAACCCAAGCTTGTCTTAGTGAAAAGACAAGTGGTCAAGCTAGCATTCTTGTTGGAGAAGTCCACTAGGTAGAGGTGTCCATGCCGAAATCCTTTGAAGACTATGTCTTGACTTGTTTCACTACTCACAACAACATATTTTTTGCTAAATGTGCATCTTAGTCCAAGATCACATAATTGTGCAATAGAAAGTAAATTAAAGCTAAGTGACTTAACATACAAAACATTAGAAATAGATAAGTCATTTGAAATAGCAATTTTACCTAACCCAATTACCTTTCCCTTAGAGTTATCACCAAAGGTGACTTGTTCATGATTGTCGGGGTTTTCTATGGTGGTGAACATACCATCATTGCTGGTCATATGTTGAGTGCACCCGCTATCGAGTACCCAATGCTTTCCTCCGGCTTTGTAGTTCACCTACACACATGAATTCAATTTTTGACTTTAGGCACCCAAGCCAACTTAGGTCCTTGTATGTGAGATACAAGTGTTTTTGGGACCCAATGTTGCTTGGGGAGCTTCCCTTTCATGCCCTTCATGTCTTTGCCAATGAACCTTGCCTTCACCTTGCCATGTACTTTACTCAAGAGATAATAATGATCATTGAAAGTAGATTTATAGTTAGTAGGCAATTTAGGAGAAGGTCGGTTAGGAAGAGGACACTCCCTTGTGTGGTGACTAGTGACCTCACAATGTTGGCAATAAGAACCAACTTCCTTGATGAAGCTTGTTCTTAGCTCCGGTGAGGGCACCTTTCCTTTGTTAGGCACCGGGAAGGATCCAAGTCCTCTCTTGTTGAAGGCCTTTGCTTGTTGGAAGAGAATTTCCTTGTGCTTGACTTCTCCTTTTGAAAGTCTAGCCACACTAGTGCGGAGACTCTCAATTTCTTCCAACAAGTCCTTCTCCCTAGCATTAGCTTTCAAAGGCAAAGACTTGTGCAAATCATTAGTGGCATGAGAAGTAATGGACATGTTATCATTAAGAGTTTGCTTCTTCATATTTTTCAACTCTTGATCAAGCATGTCATGAGCAAGATTAAGTGTTTGATGTTCTTGTGTCAACTTGTTGTGCTCTTCCAAGAGTGTTTGGTGTGCTAAGTTAAGTTCATGATTATCTATCTTGATTTTAGTCTTTTCTTCCTCAATTTGCTTGACATGGGATTTGAGCGTGTCATGCTATTTGAGTATGCTTTCATACTTGTCAAGCAAATCAAGGTTAGCACTCTCAAGTTTAGCACGAGTTTCTTCAAGCACTTTAACCTTACTCTTTTCCCTCTTAATGATAGCATGATATTCATTTATCAAAGAAGTTAAATCATTGGGGGAAAGCTCATCATCGCTAGAGTCATCACATACCTTGGTGTTACCTTTTGCCATGAGGCACATGGGCAGTGGATGAAGAGGTGCATCATCATTGTTGGCGATGGCGAGGCCGGCCAAGCTTTCTTCTTCCTCTTCACTCTCTTCATCACTTGTTTCTTCGTCGGTGACCCATTCATTTGCCTCACACATGAACACCTTTTGTGGGCCATTTCTCTTCTTTGGGAAGAGCTTTGCCTTCTTGCCCTTTTCAAGTTTCTTCTTCCCAAAGGCTCTTGGTTTGGGTTTGGCCTCTTCTTCATCATCATCACTCTCTTCAAGCTTACGATGCTTGCTTTTTTAGTTCTCTCTTCTTTTGTCCGGTTTTGGACAATCATAGGAGATGTGGCCTTGATCACCACAATTGTAGCAAGTCTTGCGATCATCTCTCCTTGGTAGAAACGCTTTCTTCTTGGGGTCAAAGGTGTACCCCTTCTTGGTAATCTTGGAGTTCAAGCGTGAGAACTTTCTCATCATCAATGCAAGCTCATCATCATCATCTTCACTTGATGCTTGTTCTTCTTCACTTGAGCTAGGCTCAACCACCTTCTTCTTCTTGAGACTTGTTTTCTTGGTGGAGGCCTTTAGAGCAATTGTCTTTGAAGATGATTGCTCCATCATCCCAAGTACACTCATCTCATGAGCGTGTATTTCTCCAATGAGCTCCGAAACTTCAATGTGGTCAAGTGACTCTTTTTGGAGCATGGAGTTGATGATGTTGTACTTTGGCTTGGGAAGGAGCATGAGGATCTTGCGGTTGATAAGTCCCTTGCCAAGAGAAGCAATGTCAAGAGCATTGATTTCTTCAATAAGCACATTCAAGCGAGAGAACATTTCATTGACATTTTCATGAGGAAGCATTTTAAATTCATCATATTTGGCTTTAAGCATGTGATATTTTAATTCCTTGACACGGGAAGAGCCCTCATGAATTTCTATTAAGCAAGCCCAAATTTCACAAGCTTTTTCTTTACTAGCAATTCTAGCAAATACATCTTGACTAATACATTCATAGATTGCATTCCTAGCTTTAGCATCCCATTTAATTTGATCACCAACATAATTGTGTTCTCCAAACCCCGCGTGGGTCGCTTCCCAAACTTCGGGCGCAATAGCCTCTAGATAAGCGCGCATGTGTGCTTTCCAATAGGCAAAGTTATTGCCCTCGAAGATAGGAACCGAACCCCCAACCTTGGCCATTTTAGCTCTCTAGCGGTGAAGCTAGAATGATCCTATGAGCAACCTTGCTCTGATACCAATTGTAAGGATCGAATGCCCAAGAGGGGGGGGGGGTGAATTGGGCTTTCTTCAAAAAATTCTAAGCAATGAAACTTAATTTCTAAAGCCCAATTCCCTACGCACACTATCTATGCATTCTAGTAGATAGAAACTTCGCGGAATATAAAATGCATAAAAGTAAGGGAAAGTAGAAGGATGCAAACTCCCGAGGAGACAAGGATTTATCCCGCGGTTTGGCAAGATCGTCAAGATCTTCCTACATCCACGTTGTGGCACCCACCAAAGGGTTTTGCCACACCCAAGTCACCGAGATGAGGGGTCTTCACTATTCCTATCCATTTGCCTCCTTTGGCAAGGTGGAGCTCAAGACTTGTACAACTTCGACCTTCCGGGCTTCCACACACGCCTTGGCAAGGTCCGGAAGTCTTCTCACAGTTACAAACACCAAGGGCACTCCCTTGAGGCTCTCACACTATCATAGAGAGTCCACTCACCCAGAATGGAGGCACACAAGCTCTCTCTCTAGCTAGTTCTAGCCTAACTCTTGGTGTAAAGATGATCGAAATGGTGTGGAAGTGATTGCTCTTGGTCTTGAACGCTTGTGGATGTGTTGATGGTGTCTGGTGATCAAGACTTGACGAAATGACAGGATTAGGGGCTATTTATAGCCAGCCTCCCCGAAATAGCCGTTGGAAAAGTAGGCTGACAGAACTTTACTATGAACACAGGATGATCCGATGTCTCCCCTTTAGTTATCATCGGTCAAGTTACTTTAGCTGACGTCATTGTGTCAGATATGACCGTTGTTAGACCGATGTTGATCCTGTCTTCTCATCGGATGATCCGGTGGGTCTTCCTCCAGAATTTACTCAAACTTGATCCTTACTGGAGTAATCGACCGATGTGTGCTTCTGTGTACATCGAATGATCCGGTGAGTTGATTTTGAGAATTTGTTCAGAAATAATTGCTTCTGTTGAATTAGACCGATGTGCACTTTGCTTCATCATCGGATGATCCGGTGTGTACTTCTCCAGAATAGTTGAGAAATTTATCCTTCTGTTGAATTGGACCGATGAACCACTTCCTACACATCGGATGATCCGGTGTGTACTTTAGTTTTGAGGTCTTCTTCTTCTGTTGACACAACTCGACCGATGTAGTCATTTCACAAAACATCGGATGATTCGGTGTGTTGATCTTGTTTGCTTCGAGTTGTTTTAAGTTGATCTTTTGGAATTTGCTTGAGTGACCTCTTTGACATTTGTTTGGAATGTTCTTATGATGAATATTGAGTTCCTTGTGTTGTCAATTTTGATGGAATTGCGTTGACGTATGAGTTCTTCTTTTAGTCTTCATGAAAATCGATTAACCCCTTAGAATAGTTTGTTGAGGGGTCTCCATTTGTATCCAACGAGCAGTAGATGATGTGAATAGATAGTTCATTACGTTTGATGTGTTATACGTGAGACCTCGCATCCACAAACTCATTAGTAATATCTAACGGTTGTCATTAATCACCGAAACCATACCTCATGGGGGCCTAGATGCTTTCAGTAAGCCCGTGCCCGATGTGTTGAATAATATTGCATAGGAATTCATCATTGACATGACCATTAGTATCTACCTTAGGCTATGTATATGTATTAGGAGCATTGTAGGGGCAACTTTCTAACTCTTAATCCAATCTCCCTCTAGGACCCATTTACCCTTTAGAATAGATTGCCTAGGTGTGTGTCACACTACCCCTATTATCAACTTACCCTCTGTCCGGATAATTGATTAGTATCCCATAGCTTGACTATAAGAGTAGTATATACTTTACTCCATTGCCTTCCTTTGGGATAAATACGATACCCTTGGGAATACTCATGGGTGAAATGCTACAACGGTATCTTTTGTGCGCTTGTGGATCTCATCGCTTTACCGGAGATGATATGTGGTGTTAAGAAATACCAACAAGCATTTTTGGTGCCGTTGCCCGGGATGATTTGTTAGTATATCTTAGGAGCAGTCAACAATAAGAAATTGGACCAAAAAGGTCCATGTGAAGTAGCTCGAGCGGTCTTGTTGTAGTCATGATGTTTTTTGCGGGGTGAGATGCTCCAACTTGCTTCCTGGCTTGGCACGCGCTACAAGGTCTGTCTTCCTCTTACACAACATCCTTCAAACCTCGGATGTGATCGCCCATGAGGAGTTTTTGAAGATTCCTCTCAACCCATGTTGGTCTTTGCAATCAAGCATGTGTAAAGTTTGGCTTTATCTTTGTTGAAGTCAACAAGGTAAAGCTTTCCTTTTAACATACCCTTGAATGCAATGGAACCATCACCCCTTCTAGAGACGGTCACACCCTCATTAATGAACAAGCAAGTATAACCTTTGTCACATAATTGAGATATGGACAGTAGATTATAATCTAAGGAATCAACATGTAACACATGAGAGAGAGAGTATGTTGAGATGATATGACAATTTTACCTGTACTGAGCACCTTTCCTTGACTATTGTCTCCAAAATAGATGCCCCCGCTTTGATCCTCATTTTCTTCATACTCAACGAACATCCTTCTTTCTCCGGTCATATGGTTGGTGCAACCACTATCTAGCACCCATTTAGATCCACCGGAGGAATATGCCTACAAAAACAAATCAAGCCTTGGTTTTAGGTACCCAAGCTTGCTTGGGTCCTTGGAGGTTAGTTACAAGAGATTTGGGCACCCACACATGAGATTTGGTGTTCCCATGGCATGGCCCAACATAATAAGCATAAATTTTACCAAAATTACTTCTCATCAGAACGTAGGATGCATCGAAAGTCTTGAATAATAGTTGTTGTTGTAGATGAACATAACTAGTGTGGGAAACCGGACTTGTCCAGAGGATCAGACTTGTCCGAGTAAGGACCGGACTAGTCCGGTGATCATATGTGTTGACTTTGGACTTATTAGCATAATTGGTCTTTCTAGCTTGAGAGAAGTTCCCCTTCACAAAGGACATGCTATCCTTGTTATTTTTATGGCTTCTAGCATATTGCTTTTCACCATAAGAATAACCAATGCAATATTTGACATTAGGAGGTCTTGTGACCAAGTATGCACGACGTGCATATTTGATCTTCTCCTTGTCAAATATTCCACTTTGGGAAGGATGCTTGTCCTTGGTAGAAGTTGACTTTTCCTTCAAGCTAGTGTCAGTTTTAGCACATGAACAAATAATGGCAGCTTCAGTTTTAAGTGGTTGAGAAGGTGAGCTTGAAGAGGATGAGGGGTCACATTGTTTGAGTGACTCAACTTGTACCTCAAGGATTTTGTTAACCTTGGATAGGTTAGCAAGTTCATCCTTGATGGTGGTGTTTGAGTCGCTTAACTTCAAGCAAGCGTCCTTGCTTGAGGCTAACTCAAGTTCCAGTGACTTGCCCCTCTCCTTTTCAAGTTTGAGAAGCTTGTCAAGTTCAAGATATTCCTCCTTTTGGGAGATAATCATATCTTCTTGACGGTTGATCAGCTTCTCCTTCTCAACAAGTTGATCAAGTAAAATTTCATTTTTGCTGCTATTTTCTTATCTAAGCCAATGAGCATGTCTTCATTATCACTAGCAGCTTCACTATCACTAGAATAGGAATGCAAAGAAGAGGTTTGGTCGTTACCTTTCGTTTACCTTCCTTTGCCATGAGGCAAGTGTTGTTTCCCTTCCATGCGCCTAAAGTTGGGAAGAGGGTGGAATTCTATGGCTATGCTAGCCATCTCCTCTTCCGCTTCGGATGAGGACTCTTCATTTGAGTCCCACTCCTTTCCTAGATGCGCTTGTCCAGCTTGCTTCTTTTTCTTGAAGAATTTCTTGGGTTAAGGTCTTGTTTCTTTTGTTTTCTTCCTTTTTTTTGTCGTATGGGCAATCAACTACAAAGTGGTCATATTCACCACAGTTATAGCATGCCCGCCTCAACTTTGGTCTTGACTTCTCTTTATACTTTCCTTCACTTAATTTTCACTCTTGTCTTTTCTTCATCATTTTCTTGAATCTCTTCATAAAGAGGATCATGTACTCTTTGTCGATGTCGCTGCTCTCGTCATCATTGTTCTCTTCTTGTTGAGCTTCTCGAGCTTCTTCAACAAGAGCTTGCAAGTGGAGTTCAGAGCGACCCCTTTCTTCTTTGCTGAGGTGAGGTCGCCAATCTCCTTGACATGCTTTGCCTGTTTTTCCATGATCTTTAAATTGATGATTTTCCCAAGTAGCTCATCCGGGGTCATTTTCTTGTACCCGGGGCTTTCTCAAATCATCGAGCACAAGGTGAGGTTGCAAGGCATGAAAGCTCTAAGGATGAGCTTCACCACCTCGTGATAGTTCCACTTCTTGCTTCCATATGCTCGAGCCTTGTTGATGAGTGTCTTTAAGTGGTTGTACATGTCTTGCAGTGACTCATCTTCTTCAATGGTGAATCTTCCCAATTCGCCTTCGATCATTTCAATCTTCGCTTCTCGCACATGACGATCGCCTTCATGTGCGGTTTGCAATGTATCCCATATTTCTTTTGCAATCTCGAGCCCATCCACCTTGGTGAACTCGTCCTGACTAAGTGATGAGGTGATGACTGCTGCAGCTTGGGCATTTCGATGAATTGCTTGCTTCTGGCTAGGTGTGAGCTCCTCATGAACGTCAGGGATATCTATTCCTGTAACCACAATATGCCACAAGCTTGGATTGAGTGAGATCAAGTGCATTTTCATGTTTTGCCTCCACATTGAGTAGTCATTGCCATCAAAATGTGGGGCTTTTCCAAGGGGAATAGATAGGTAGTGATTGTTGTTAGAATTTAAGCGATCATAATTAAAAGTATATCGGGCGTAGTCGGTGTGACTAATCCCCTTCTTCTTCTTCTCGTCCTTGACCTTCACTTTCCATTTTGAGAGGGCTTTCTTCCTTAGGAGCGCCTTGAGTTCAAGCCTCTCCTCATCATTGTCCTCGAAGTTCTGGATAGCATCGAGGAGCTTCTCCAGCTTTTGAGCTTTTTCGTCTTCAACCTTCTCTTGGTTAAGACTCTTGTGTACATCCTTCATGTCTGACATGTTTTCTTCGAGCAATTAGTCTCTTGCGAAGAAACCTGCTCTGATATCAATTGAATGTGTGTTGGAGGGGGGGGGTGAATAGGCCTTTTTTGAAATTTTGTCGGAACCTACAACACTTAACAACCAAATCAAATCCCTAGATATCGGACTAGTCTGGTAGAGTGCGGACTAATCCGGTGCGTGCGGACTAGATTGATCAAGTTTGATCAATGATTTCAATTCAAGCACAGTATGCAACAGAAAATAGTATGTAACTTGCAAGTATTGATTCAATGACGTTAAGTGCAGTGCAAATTAGCTTTGATATGAATGTTCTAACGTAAGATGGACAAAATCAATCAAACCCTAGAATATGATATGAGAAACTTTAAGAGCAAGTTTGACACACGATTTTATCTCGTGGTTCGGTTCCCACAGAGGCAACCTACATCCACGTTGAGGAGCCCCGAAAGGACCGGGTCTTCGCTGACCCTAACCTCGTCGAATCGCCATGAAGGCCAATTCTTCTTCCACAACCACAAAGGGGAAAATCACCAAGTTCAAGGGGCCTTCTCACAAGTTGAGGGCTCCCCAAGATTACAATTCAAACACCACTAAGAAAGCACTCGTAAGATCGATAATAAAACAACAGGAGTGTGTTAGAGATCAAACCCAAGAGCTCAAATGTGTGGAATCGTGTCTCTCATTTGATCCAAAGTGAATCCTCAAGGGATTGATCTTTCTTGCGTTGGATTACATGGAGAGATGTGTTTTCTAGGCTCTTGGAAGGTGTGACGGCACAGGGGGTCAAGAGTTTTGATAGTTGGGCCGTGCAAATCTATTTATATTAGGGTTTTCAAAAGTTACCGTTATGGTTTCGAGGGTCTGGACTAGTCCATGGTGGAGTCCGGACTAGTCTGTTGTGCGGCGTGCAGGAAACCCTAAGTGTCTAGAAATATCGGACTTGTCTGGCTAGGAGCAGACTTGTCCGATTTTAGTCAGAACGGTTTTCGGACTTGTTCGTGCTGGTATCGGACTTGTCCGGTGTGGTGATGCCCTTAGTGAATATAGGACAAGTACGCACTTGGAGGACTTGTCCAATTTTAGTCAGAGGCATTATCGGACTAGTCCGAACATTATTAGACTAGTCCGGTGTGGACAAGTCCGCATTGGCTGGAATTGTCCGAACCTGTCCAGAGAGAATATCAACTAGTCCGGTGTATATCGGACTAGTCCATTTTTCCTGTGAAATGTGAAGTGAGTGAGGATTTTTATGTTAGACCAACACACTCCCTACACAATGATGTGTTCTATTTAGTTCTTGAGCTCTTTTCCGAATGTATCCTCATTCTCCTTTCTTTTTGGAGCTTTCTTCATTCTTTCATTAAAACAGCGCTTTCTTCATTCTTTCCTTAAAACCTGCGCTCATCTCAATAATGTGGTTAGGATCTCATTTGTTTGTCATAAGTCAACCAAAACCCACAGGGGATGCCTAGATGCACTTTCAATCTCCCCCTTTTTGGTGATTGATGACAACCAATTGAGATTTCACAAAACATGATAAAAATGCAGAATTTTCATAAAGTGTGCACATATGAGCTTGAAACTTATTTAGCAATGACAACATAAGACATATGTGCACTCTTTATGGTGGGGTGCAAAACTAAATGAGTTAAGCAGCAATCATGATGACAGTGAAATAATTGACATCAATATATCAATCAACAAGTATATATGTCAATTATAAAGCAAAATCACAGATTTCATGAATATGAGCATAAATCATTCATAGCATTTCATCACAGGATTAAAAGTACCAAAAGAGCACAATATTAATTCTTACAACCCAAAGGACATAAAAGGATGCATAAGAGAGGCTCTCATCTCTCAACCTACAGCTAAGACCTAATGACTCCCCCTCAATCTCTCCCCATTTGGCATCAAGACACCAAAAAGAAGGAGAGGTGGGATCTAAGAACTTTAGTCTTTGCTGTCGGTCTTCTCATCATCTTCTTCTTCATTCTCGGGCTGAGGAGGAGGAGGAGGAGCGGACCCACTCGAGCACCCAATGCCAAAATAAGCAAGCTCCGAGGGAGTCAAGGGCCCGAGCTCCGTGAAATCTGAGGCTGAGTCATCAGAAATGACTGGAGACCCAATGGGCTCGATCTCCACCTTTTGGCATATGTGTTTGACATTCTCTTTGACATACCGCATGTCCACCTTTCTTTCCTTGTTCAGCTTGTGCATGTTCACTTCGGCCTTCTTGCAAGAGGCAAATATTGCTGACAAGTACTTTAGGATTCCACTAGGGGACCCTTTTTGGGGAGGGGCCCTAGTGATGGGATCAGCCCTTGCATCACCTCTAGCTCTCCTTGGTGCCTCTTCACTAGACACCAGAGAAGGAGCAGCTTGGATTGTTGCTTGATTAGGATTCTGGGCCTCAAGGGAGTGTGCTCCACGTCCTTCACAAATTCTATCCCTGTGACCTTCTCAATCATGAACGTCAAGTAAGGTGCGTAGCCACAGGACCTGTTGGGAGTGCAGGAGATGTTCACCATGTCATTCCATATGTAACAAAGACATCGAACTTCCTATCTTTGCTAATCACTTTCATCAGTGTCCTTAGACAGCCTTGGACACTTCTTGCATCCCCATCCTTTGGGACTATAGTCTTCCTCAGAACCCTGTTGAGGACCACAAAGAATGGCTTCATGTTCTTGGTGGAAGGAGGGTTGACAGTTCAACAGGTGTCATCAAGAAACTTCATCTTGTCCTTCTAAAGGACACCAATGTTGTGAATGACCAAGTTGTCGTTGCTTGAGCTATCAAGATGTAGCAACCTTGCAAACTCGTCATAGGTGATGGTGTACTTGGATCAATGAGTCATCCAAGTCACCCTTTCTTCCTAATCACTGGCAAAGAAGCAAGTAGCATAAAATTGGGCAATGACTTCATTGTTCCAGTTGTTCCGGAAGGCAAAGAGATCCTTCAAGCCATGCCTCTCAATTGCCTCGACCACCTCATCAAAAGTCGAGCAACTCTTCTTCTCAAAGTGCGCCCAATAAATCCATTGGTTGTGCACAATTGGGGTCTTCATAGTGAGGTAGACGGAACTGTATAAATCTGCATGAAAGTTGCTCGAAAACCTAGGATTGGCATCTTTCTTGGATCTGCTGTAGCAATCAATGAATCTGAGCTTGGAAGCAGTGTCGCTTCCCTTGCCTTTGAATTCCTCAGAGGGGTCTCTGTTTCCCTGCCTCAGAGCAAGCAACTTAAGTGGGCCGATCGGGCCCGTGGCAATCCCTTTGCCCTTGCCCTTCACTTGGCGAGCAATTGCTGAGAGGGAGCCGGCTGCATCCTTAGCCTTGGACATAGGCTTCTTAGCAAGAACCTTGTGTTGAGCCTGAGGTGGTGAAGGCACCGGCTCAGATGGACACTCTTAGCGCTTCTTGCCTTGGCCCGTCGAGGAACAAAGCAAGGCTTCTTGGTCCATCTCGGCCTCGAAGTCAGAGATTTCATTGTTGGTGCTTGACATTGTCCTGAGAATGTGTTACACAAGGTATGAATGAGAATGGATGGCAAGGAAATTGCATTGAGGAATAAGTAATTAGGGTTGAGTTTAGAAAAAATCGGACAGGCGTCTCACAGGTGCTACATCTTGTCTTCCCAGCCAAACAGGCATCTCACAGGCGCTACGTCAACAATGCGAGAAGGAGGCAAGGCTGAATCCATTGGGGCAGGAGTCGAGAACACGAAGGTGGGGAGAGAGTGAGTGCACAAGGTGGAAGACAAAGGCTCGAACGTTGGGGAGTGCGTAAGGAAGAAACACCTTTGCTCCTAAAGGTTTCCTTTTAAACTCCCCGTTAGGCGTTCGAGTGCACCGAACAGATTGCTTGGGGTCAAAACCGCTGCTCAACCCATTGCATCCCTGACGGCGTGGCCTGAGCCCCCTGTTAGAGAGATCGACCTGAAGGGTCATCAACCAAAGAAGGCAACCTGGTGGTTCCCATAAAGGCGGGAGTGAAGGAGCAAAAGTGTAGCAGCTGTATAAGGGAACAGTCACAGTAATGAAACTGCATCAAGCAAATATCCCATCACAATGAGCCCTCAACCAGAGAGGGACACGTGGCCACAACGGCAGAGGCGCACACCGCTTCGGCTGATCAAGACCAAATTAAAAGGCCGCGTGGGAAAGAAGGATAGGGCTCGACCCTCAAGCTCGTCGCCTCCCCCCCAATGTGGACCTAGGGGCCACTTTTGGTACCCGGCATACTGGATACCCTCACGCACAAGCTAGAGCCGCCTAGGTACCCCGCCTTCCGCAAAGGTAGGGTCTGAGGGCGCCAAGTGTTAGAAGACCCGGACCTATCAAACTTAGATACGGGGTCCAGGGTACCTGCAAGAGACCCCAAAGAAGAGTTCAGCTCCCCCTCGAAGACAGGCTCCCAAGCAGCTATGTGTCCACCCGGGAAGGATCCCTCTCCCACGTGAGACAGGGTTCCAGAGCTGCCACGTGGTCCGAGACATCAGACGGGCCACCTCGCGTATAGGTAGGCTCCGTCGCTGCCACGTGACCCGCAAGACGAAACCCAACCTCCTCCGCGGAGGTGTGCTCCCGAGCTGCCATGTGGTCCGCAAGACAGGACCCGACTTCCTTCGCGGAGGTGAGCTCTGAGCTGGCATGTGGCCCACAAGACGGGACCTGACCTCCTCCACAGAGATGAGCTCCCGAGCTGTCACATAGTCCAGCCACTTTCCCTGGACGGAGGGTTGCGGGAGTTAAGCGGGCGGTGTGTCTTGTCCCTATTAAGGATTGAAGATGTGCGGCTTCCCCAGACGCATGGCGCGGTGCACACCTAATATCAGGTACTGCTACGACCAATCACATCGCAGTGGAGACACCACAGGCCTATCCCACTCCGCCAAGTGAGTATCTTACGGCGACAGTTGGACGGGACATCCCCTGCCATTGTCAGCAATGGTGCATGGGCTACTGACAACTCAGGCGGCAAGACGATGAGTCTTCAAGGCCACGGTCAGAGCAAGCTTATGCGAGAATCCTTAGATCTTTAGGATAAGATCGCCCTGGGACCACCTGTCAGGCCCCAGGCCCCACTTGTAAGGCGTCCGACCTTGTCCATAGAAGGACCAGACCGCCACCGTTACAAAGGACCAAACATCGAATCCCCGATACACACACACACACATACAATACAATCCACCGTGGAGTAGGTTTTTATGCTCCTTGTGGCCCGAACCACGTAGAAACCACTGTCTCATACTCTCTCACGCGCTCGTACACTTGATTGAAGCCTAAGCCCCGCCGAACAAGAACCTCCGCGGGTTGCTCCTTAGCAGATCCAGGGGAAGTGTCGCATTAACACTTCGACAACTTCCTTTCTCATCATTAACCCAAATTTAAGAGTATTCCATAAATCTAATATGGTATCTTGTTTTCACAACTCAAAGCACGTGTTCAGTACCTATCTGCTTCATCAAAATAAGGCAACTTAGATTGCACTTGATGTATAATTATCAATCAATAAATATGTCCTGTTGTTACCAGGGTGGTTCATTATATTATTAGTACTTTTACAGAGAAAATGGAACAGGTTGAAAATCAATCCACAAACTAGGCCCCGGAAATAAGCTTCTGTTCTTGTTAGGGCAACTACAACGAACAGTAATGAAAACACATGTAAGGTGTCATAATTGCCATTTCGAAGCCAATCTAAGTCGGCAACAGATAACGCCCTCCTCACATCTTGTGTGCAACTGCACATTTAATCCTTGCAACTACCAGAAATCTCTACAATTAGAAAATTGGGGGTTTAATCAAGCATGAGGTTGACTCCAATGGTCATATGCATTTCGGATACCCATTTTCTGGTTTTAGGTACCACTAGGAACAAATAAAAGACTCAAAACCCTTCATCTTCAGCACTTTACTTGAAGTGGGTACTGCTCGATTCTCTATTTGGATGAGAGAGAGAGAACACCCCGATAATTTGGTAGTCTTTTACAGAAAACATCAAACGAGTTTCATGTTTAGGTAGCCTGTTGAAGATGTTATTTAGCATTCATAACCTATTTTGGATTTGGATCTTCATATGGGTAGCCCAATAGAGTCAGCCAGACCTGCTCCACAAGCATTTCCATATTTAATCCTTGCAACTATTAGAAACCTCTACAATCAGAATATGAGGGTTTAACCAAGCATGAGCAGTCAGATCTGATCCACAAGCATTTCCATATAATATGCTATCTCATTTCATAAAATAGTGCAGGGTTAACATTTCATCCATTCTTATTTTAGATGAAAAGTTGAACATTTAACCGCTTTCTAATTCCAATCATACTGTTTATGCATCTAGAAGGACCTCAAATACACCTGAAATTAGCAAATTCTCATTAAATCAAAACTAACCAAAAAATGCAGCAACAATCACAACTCTGATCTGTATCCAACTCTTTGGCACACCGACCCCAAGAGAGATCCACAATCGTCCACAAAAGATGTCGGAGCACAACAAAACAGTTGGTGGCACCGCTAGAACCAGAACCCAAATGGATCCCAAACTCACCAATCATCACATAATCAAGCGGTATAAATGGGTTTGGGTGAAGTCTCGTACCAAGAGATGGTGGGTGGCATCGGACTGATGCGGACAAGACAAATGGTGGTGGATCGACTTCTTGTGGAGGAGGATCGATGAGGTGTTGGCCGATCAATCGACTGGTGGTCAAAATCATTGGATAAGGCTAGGTGATGAGTTTATGGCTCGGGATTGGGGATTCATAGTCGGGGCGAGGTTGCTTGGATG
Organism: Tuctoria greenei; assembly: GCA_036927565.1. NCBI lineage: Eukaryota > Viridiplantae > Streptophyta > Magnoliopsida > Poales > Poaceae > Tuctoria > Tuctoria greenei. The sequence continues at coordinate 143,906,449 of JAYESD010000011.1, forward strand.
CACGGTGACTGATACGGTGTGCTGATGGGCTGCATTATACCCCATGGGCTATTTCAAAACTTGCCGCTAGGCTATTTGGACACCCGCACCCACGCGGACGTCGGGTTGGAGCTGGGTCAGGTCACAGCTGGAAAATCCCACCCGTGTCTGCTCCTTTTGGTTTATAGCTGCTGTTATCTATGATGTTATTTGAATTTTTGATAATCCATTCTTTCCTGATGACGTTGGCCGGATCATGTTACTATTATTGTGTGAAAAGGCATTTAAAAAGAAGGTATCCATTGAGATTTCCAGTTTAGCACTGCAACGTGCTGCGCTCACGGTTGCCCGTGTTAGTTCTTAATCAGAGTTTGGTCGCCCAGACTTTCTACTCGATCAGGCAAAGAAAGCTGTCAGCTTGACTATTATATGTACATGGAATTGAATCATAAAATATAGATTAACTTCCTTCTTTATTACAATTGGGCCCATCATGAGGTTTACAACATAATATGACTTTTTTCAGATAATGGGTGAGTCCTGACCTCCCGCTCCAACGAGGTGGTGGCGAGCTCATTACAACCGAATACAAACGCAAACACTCACAATTTTGTTATCTTTAACAAGATGATAATATCTAGATGGCAAAATCCGTTCCCACAATAAATCAAACTCAATATCCGAGAAGTGCTACTTAGAATACTTAACCACTAAGCTAAAACCTCTTCCACACAACATAATATATATTGAATCGTAACAACAGAGGAATCGGAACATAGTATGGTTTATCAAATCGTGCGGCCACATACAATTGTATCTGTTATCTTTCGCATCTCGCCACTGCTTGTTGATATCTTTCACATCTCGTTGTGCCAGCGTGGTGACTCAGGTCACCATAGACTCAATGCAGTGGCAGACTTAGACTTTTGGTCATGGGGTATGCCACACAAAAAATATATGTTAACAATTTATCAATTTCATAAATAATTATAACATCTGTAACAAAATTTCATATATATCGATAGTAAATAATATGATAAGTGTTGAATTAAACAAATTACAGCTTTTATAAGGAAATAAGATGAAACTGGCTCCATTGTCAAGCAAATTGGCGTCTTTGTTCCTCTGTAACTAAGTTGCAACTACAACCCTTAGGCTGACTCCAACGCCGGCATGCAAGTATGGCCACCCATATCGATGTTCTTGAAAGTGCATCTAGGAATCCCTTGTTGGTTTCGGATGATTTATGACAAGCAAATGAGATCCTAACCACTTTGTTGAGATGAGCACAGATTCTAATGAGAAAATGAGCAAGGTGCCAAAAAGAAAGGAGAATGAGGAACAATACGGAAAAGAGCTCAAGAAACAAGTGTAGTAGATCATTGTGTATGGAGTGTGTTAAGGAAACACACCCCAAGAGATCAAGCACAAATAATCTCACACTTTGCACAAAACTATACAGGACCGGACTAGTCCGACTGACTCCGGACTAGTCTGATATCTTTCTGCACAAGATCGGACAAGTCCGATATCACCACGAACTAGTACGATATCTCTGTGACTAGAATCGGACTAGTCCTCCCCAGTGCGGACTAGTCCCCCAAACACTTCACAAGTTGCACAAAATCGGACAAGTCCGATCACACACCAGACTAGTCCGATATCTTTCTGATGTCAATCGGACAAGTCCGATATTAGCACGGACTAGTCCGAAAAACCCTCTGACCTAAATCGGAAAAGTCCTCCAAGTGCAGACTTGTCCCCAAATTCACTTAGGATTTCACTTATCCGAACAAGTCCAAGATCCATCGGACTAGTCCGAAGATTTGCAGAACCAAAATCAGACAAGTCCGCTCTCAGTCGGACAAGTCTGATATTTCAGGACACCTAGGGTTCGCTACACGCAGCACACCGGACTAGTCCGGTGTCCACCACGGACTAGTCCGATCTTTCTAAACCCTAACGGTAACTTTTGGAAACCCCATATAAATAGGTTTACACGGCCCATCTTTCATATCTCTCGACCCCCTGCGCCGTCACACCTCCCAAGAGCCTCAAAAACACATCTCTCCATGAAATCAAACGTAAGAAAGATCAATCCCTTGAGGATACACTTTGGATCATTGGAGAGACATGATTCATCACTCATTGAGCTCTTGGTTTGATTCCCTAACACACTCCTGTGCTTTTCATTGTGATCTTAAGAGTGTGTTCTTGGTGGTGTTCATATTGTAATCTTGGGGAGCCCTCAACGTGTGAGAAGGCCCCTTGAATTTGGTTATTTTCCCTTTGTGATTAGTGAAGAGGATTGGCCTCCATGGTGATCCGACGAGGGTAGGGTTGGAGAAGATCCGGTCCTTTTGTGGACTCCTCAACGTGGACGTAGGTTGCCTCTGTGGGAACCGAACCACAGGATAAAGTCATTCTGTTCTCTCTTTGTGCACATCGTTCTTACTCTTCATATCAATCTAGGGTTTCAATCAATCTTGTTCACTTTACGTTGAAACATTGAATATAATATTAACTTGTGGTACATCCTAGTTCATAGTTGTGTAACACTTTAATTACAAGTATATTTTTGCTGCATACATCCTAGGATCAAGATAATCGATCAAATTTGATAAACCTAGTCGGTACACACCGGACTAGTCCGCACTCGACCGGATTAGTCCGATATCTCGAGATTTGATCTGGTTGCTAAGTGTTGCAGGTTCCGATAGAAAATAAAAAAGGCCTATTCACCCACCCTCTAGACCATATTCAATTGGTATCAGAGCAGGTTCTTCAGAAAGGAGACTAATCGCTCGAAGAGATCATGTCAGACATGAAGGACGTACACAAGAGCAACAACCAAGAGAAGGCTGAAGAAGACAAGAACCAAAAGTTGGAGAGGCTCCTCGAGGCCATTCAGGACTTCGAGGATGACGATGAGGAGACGCTGGAACTAAAGGCGCTCCTAAGGAAGAAAACTCTTTCCTAAGGGAAGTAAAGATTGAAGATGAGAAGAAAAAGAAGGGGAGTAGTCACACCTACTAATCCCGATATCCTTTCAACTACGATCGTCTTAACTCTAGCAATAATCACTACTTATCTATTCCACTTGGAAAAGCCCCACATTTTGATGGCAATGACTACTCGATGTGGAGGGAGAACATTAAAATGCACCTGATTTATCTCAATCCAAGTTTGTGGCATATTGTATGTACAAGAATAGATATCCCCGACGATGATGAGGAGCTCACACCTAGCCAAGAGCAAGCCATCCACTGAAATGCCCAAGCTGCTGCAGTCATCACCTCATCACTCAGTCGGGATGAGTTCACAAAGGTGGATGGACTCGATATCGCTAAAGAGATATGGGATACGTTGCAAACTGCACATGAAGGCGATCGTCATGTGCGAGAAGCGAAGATAGAGATGATTGAAGGCGAGTTGGGAAGATTCGCCATCGAAGAAGACGATTCGCCACAATATATGTACAACCGACTAAAGACGCTCATCAACAAGGTGTGAGCGTACGGAAGCAAGAAGTGGAACGACCACGAGGTGGTGAAGCTCATTCTTAGAGTGTTCATGCCTCGCAATGTCACCTTGTGCTCGATAATACGAGAAAGCCCCGGATACAAGAAGAATACCCCGGATGAGTTACTTGGGAAAATTATCAACTTTGAGATGATGGAAAAGCAAGCCAAGCACGTTAAGGAGATTTTCGATCTCACCCCGGCAAAGAAGAAAGGGGTCACCTTGAAGTCCACTCTTAAGCCCGTATCTAAAGAAGCTTGAGAAGCTAAATTAGAAGAAGACGGTGACGATGAGAGCAATGACTTGGATGAAGATGACATGATACTATTCATGAAGAAATTCAAAAGAATGATGAAGAAAAGACAAGGGGCTAAATCAAGTGAAGTAAGTACAAGGAAAGATCAAACCCAAAGTTGAGGCGGGCATGCTATAAATGTGGTGAGTATAGCCACTTTATTGTTGATTGCCCATATGAAGAAAACAAGAAGAAGACCAAGGAAACGAAGCCTCAACCCAAGAAATTCTTCAAGAAGAAGAAACAAGCTTAACAAGCGCATCTAGGGAAAGAGTGGGACTCAAATGATGAGTCCTCGTCCGAAGAAGAAGAAGAAATGGCTAGCATAGCCATCAAGAAGACATCCAAAAAGTCCACTCTCTTTCCTACTCTCGGCGGATGGAAGGGGAACTGCACTTGCCTCATGGCAAAGGAAGGTAAACGCAAGGTACCGACCAAACTCTCTTCCTTGCATTCCTATTCTAGTGATAGTGAAATTGCTAGCAATAACGAAGATATGCTCATTGGATTAGATAAGAAAACAGCCGCAAAAATGAAATTTTTACTTGATCAGTTTGTTGAGAAGGAGAAGTTGATACATCGTCAAGAATACATGATTATCTCCCAAAAGAAGGAATATGTTGAACTTAACAAGCTTCTAGAACTTGAAGAGGAGTGAAGCTAGAGCTTGAGTTAGCTTCAAGCAAGGAAGCTTGCTTGGAGTTAAGCGACTCAAATACTACAATCAAGGACAAAATTGCTAACCTGATCAAAGTTAACAAGATCCTTGAAGTGCAAGTTGAGTCACTCAAGCAAAGTGACCCTTCATCCTCTTCAAGCTCACCTTCTCAACCCCTCAAAACTGAAACTGCTTCTAATTGTGCATGTGGTAAAGTTGACACCAGCTTGAAAGACAAGTCAACCTCTACCAAGTATAAGCATCCTGCCCAAAGTGGCATATTTGATAAGGAGAAGGTCAAATATGCACGTAGTGCATACTTGGCCACAAGACCTCCTAATGTCAAATATGGCATTGGGTATTCCTATGGTGGAAAGCAAAATGCTAGAAGCCATAAGAATAACAATGAGAGCATTATCTTTGTAATGGGAAGACCCTTTCAAACTAGAAGATCCAAAGTTAACACATCCAACACGCATGATCACCGGACTAGTCCGGTCGGGGTCCGGACAAGTTCGGTCCTCCGAACAAATCCGATCTCCCGGACTAGTCCTGTATATAAACAACAAAAGTTGCTTTTTAGAACCTTTGATGCATCTTATATTTTAAGGAGAAGTAATTTTGGAAAATTTTATGCTCATTATGTTGGGCCACGCCATGAGAATACCAAGTCTCATGTGTGGGTGCCCAAATCTCTTGTAACTAACCTCCAAGGACTTAAGCAAGCTTGGGTACCTAAGACCAAGGCATAATTTTTTTTGTAGGCCTATTCCTCCAATGGATCTAAATGGGTGCTAGATAGTTGTTGCACCAACCATATGACCGGAGAAAGAAGGATGTTCGTGGAGTATGAAGAAAATGAGGATCTAAGCGAGGGCATCTATTTTGGAGACAATAGTCAAGGAAAGGTGTTCGGTACCGGTAAAATTTCCATATCATCTAAACACACTCTTTCTCATGTAGTACATGTTGATTCCTGAGATTATAACTGCTGTCCATATCTCAATTATGTGACAAAGGTTATAATTGCTTGTTCACTAATGAGGGTGTGACCGTCTCTAGGAGGAGTGATGGTTCCATTGCATTCAAGGGTACGTTAAAGGGAAAGCTTTACCTTGTTGACTTCAACAAAGATAAAGCTGAACTTGACACATGCTTGATTGCAAAGACCAACATGGGTTGGATGTGGCATAGACGGCTAGCGCATGTTGGTATGAGGAATCTTCAAAAACTCCTCAAGGGCGATCACATCCGAGGTTTGAAGGATGTTGTTTTTGAGAAAGACAGGCCTTGTAGCGCGTGCCAAGCCGGGAAGCAAGTTGGAGCACCTCATCCTGCTAAGAACATCATGACTACAACAAGAACGCTCGAGCTACTCCACATGGACCTATTCAGTCCAATTGCTTACATAAGCATCAGCGGTAACAAATATGGTTTAGTAATTGTCGATGATTTTTCTTGCTTCACTTAGGTTTTTTTTACATGATAAGGCAGAAATACAAGGAACCTTGAAGAAAATTTTCAAGCGTGCTCAAAATGAGTTTTCATTGACAATCAAGAACATTCAAAGCGACAACGGCATGGAGTTCAAGAATACACAAGTTGAGGAGTACCTAGATGAAGAAGACATAAATCATGAGTTTTTAGCACCTTACTCCCCTCAACAAAACGGAGTTGCCGAAAGGAAGAATTGAACCCTCATAGAGATGGTGAGAACAATGCTCGATGAGTACAAGACCTCGGATCCATTTTGGGCGGAAGTGGTTAACACCGCTTGTCACGCCATAAATCGACTTTATCTTCATTGACTACTCAAGAAGACATCCTATGAGCTACTCACCGGTAACAAGCCTAATATTTCATATTTTCGAGTCTTCAGTTCTAAATTCTATATTTTGAACAAGAAGCTTAGGACTTCAAAGTTCGCTTCGAAGTCCGATGAAGGTTTTTTGCTTGGTTATGATTCGAACTCTTACGCCTATCGTGTCTTCAACAAGACCTCCGGAATTGTTGAAGTAGCATGCGAAGTAGTGTTCGATGAGACTAACGGCTCCCAAAAGGAGCAAGTTGATTCATGCGTGCTAGATAAAGAAGAAACTCCTTGCCAAGCATTGAGAAGAATGGCATTGGGTGAGGTTCGACCACAAGAACCACCTCTACACATGCATGAGGAAAATGAACTGCAAGAGGAGGCCAACGATCAAGGGGGAGCTTCCATACAAGATCAACCTTAAGAAGACGAAAATGATCAACACTTTAATGAGGGCAACCATCTAGGGGGAGAAGAAGATGACCATGAAGATTCAAGATAGCAAGTGCCACACCCAAGAGTACACCAATGCATCCAAAGGGATCACCCAATCGATAACATCATCAGTGACATCCAAAAGGGAGTAACTACTAGATCTCGCATAGCTAATTTTTGTGAGAATTATTCATTTGTATCCTTTTTGGAACCACACAGGGTTGAGGATGCATTGAAGGATCCGGATTGGGTAGTGTCCATGCAAGAAGAACTCAACAATTTCAAGCAGAACAAGGTGTGGGAACTAGTCCAAAGATCCAAATTCAATGTCGCCAGCACCAAATGGGTCTTCCGCAACAAACAAGACGAACACAGGGTGGTGACAAGGAACAAGGCACGACTTGTGGCCAAAGGGTATTCACAAGTCGAAGGTTTGGATTTCGATGAGACCTTTGCTCTCGTAGCTAGACTTGAATCCATTAGAATATTACTTGCATATGCTACTCACCATGATTTCAAGCTCTATCAAATGGATGTGAAAAGCACCTTCCTCAATGGATCAATCAAGGAGGAGGTGTATGTGGAGAAACCCCCGGGGTTTGAAGATGAAGAGTTCCCCGACCACGTATTTAAACTGCGCAAGGCTCTCTATGGCCTCAAACAAGTTCCTAGAGCTTGGTATGAGTGCCTTAGAGATTTCTTAATTGAAAATGGTTTTAAAATTGGTAAAGTAGATTATACATTGTTTACCAAGAACTTAGACAATGAACTTTTTATTTGTGAAATTTATGTTGATGATATAATCTTTGGTTCAACTAATAAGTCCTTTTGTGGAGAATTTAGTAAAATTATGACAGATAGGTTTGAGATGTCCATGATGGGAGAGCTAAAGTACTTCTTGGGATTCCATGTGAGGCAACAAAAGGAAGGGACATTCATAAGCCAAACTAAGTACACTCAAGACATACTCAAGAAGTTTGGAATGGACAAGACAAAGCCTATAAAGACACCCATGGCAACGAATGGCCACTTGGATCTCAATGAATATGGACCAAACATCGATCAAAAGGTATATCGCTCTGTGATTGGATCTCTACTCTACTTATGTGCATCTAGGCCTGCCATTATGTTGAGTGTATGTTTGTGTGCAAGGTTTCAAGCCAACCCAAAAGAGTGTCATTTGACAGCCGTTAAGAGAATCTTGCGGTATTTAGTTCATACACCCAACCTAGGCCTTTGGTACCCAAAGGTTCCAAATTAATTATCATTGGTTACTCCGATGCAGATTATGCCGGATGCAAAGTAGATAGAAAAAGTACCTCCGGTATATGCCAATTCCTAGGGAGATCCCTAGTTTCTTGGTCTTCCAAGAAACAAAACTCCATTGCCTTATCCACGGCTGAAGCGGAGTATGTTGCAGCTGGGAGTTGTTGTGCACAACTCCTTTGGATGCGACAAACTCTAAGGGATTACAATTACAATATGAACCGTATTCCACTCCTTTGTGATAAAGAGAGTGCCATTAAAATTGCTCATAATCCCGTTGAGAACTCTAGGACCAAACACATAGACATCCGACATCACTTTTTGAGAAACCATTCAATGAAGGGAGATATAGCCATTTCACATGTCAATACCGAAAAGCAACTAGCTGATATATTCACCAAGCCACTTGATGAAAAACGCTTTTGGGAGCTCTGAAATGAACTTAATATCCTTGATGCTCGAAATGTGGCTTGAAATGTTGTATACCTGAACGCTGTCTTCAAAATTCATTGATTGTGTTGCAAAAATCATCTCTCTCAAATTTTTCCGAAAAAAACTATGTCAATTACTAGATCTTGGTGAATTATGATCATTGCTTGATTGTTGGATGCTTACTGATCATATTCATCAAGATTAATTGATTTGATTTGCCTCCCTATTTTCGTAATAAGTACCTTAGAATATATGCGAATGGGCTAAGCATTTCTTCCCTGGTAACCACAGACTAGTCCGTGGTTGCCCGGACTAGTCCGCCCGTGCAGACTAGTCCGCAGAGAGACGGTTAGTCCGGACTAGTTCGCCAGACCATGGACTAGTCCGATATAGGCTCTGGAAAAGTTCGGAGTAGTCCGATCATTTTTGGACTTGTCCAATTTTTTGTGTCCATAACCCTAGCCGCCGCCAAACCCTAATCTTCCTCACCCCACACTTGCCTCAAGCTTTCTCTCTCCACGCTCGAGCTCCCCAAGGCGATTCCTTGATTCCTCCATCAAAACTTCGCAAGCTTGGGTGGAAATTGACCTTCTCCGCGTAGGGATTGAAGACCATGGACTTGTCCGCTCCTTTAGCCCCCACATCTTTTAGAATCAAGCAATTTCAGTAAAATTTTCTCCCAAACCCTAGAAATTGCTATTTCCTCAATGTTGATCAACTAGCTTGGTTCCTATCACCATATACATGCTTTCTTGATGTATTAAATTGATGCTAAGCTAGTTGTGCATTACGAATCACCATTTGTCTCATAGTTAGGGTTCTAGAGGTTGAACACCGGACTAGTCCGGCCCATGCACGGACAAGTCCGGTCAACCGTACTAGTCCGTGCCTGTACACCGGACTAGTCTGATTTTTCTGAACTCAACCCTAACTTCTTAATTCTTCAATGCAATTCCTTGTCATCTATTCTCATCAATACCTTGTGAAATCCATTCCCAGGACAATATCAAGCACCAATGACGAAATCTCTGACTTCGAGGCCGAGATGGACCATGAAGTCGTACTTCGGTCCTCAACGAGCCTAAGTAAGAAGCGCCAAGAGCACCCATCTGAGTTGGCTCCCTCTCCTCCCCAGGCTTGAAGGAAGGTGCTCGTGAAGAAGCCAGCCTCCAAGGCTTCAGCTGGAGGTGGCCCTCGCCAACCAAAGGGCAAGGGCAAAGGTATTGCAACGGGACCGATTGGCCCCCTAATGTTGTCAGCTCCAAGGGAAGGGGCTCGAGATCCCGCAGAGGAAAGATTTAATGGCAAGGGCAGCGACACGGCTGTAAAGTTCAGGAATGTGGATTGCTACTGCCGTCCAAAGCAAGCTGCTAATGGGAGGTTTTGGAGGAACTTCCATGCAGACTTTTACAAGTCTGTATATCTTCAGATGAAGACACTCGTGGTGCGCAGCCAATGGATCGATTGGGCGCATTTTGAGAAGAAGGGTTGCGCACCATTTGTGGAGGTGGTCGAGGCAGTTGCAAGACATGGCTTGAAGGATCTCTTCGCCTTCAGAAACAATTGGAATGATGAGGTGATTGCCCAGTTTTATGCTTCTTGCCACTTCTTAAGTGACGAGGAAGAAAGTGTGACTTGGATGACTCATGGATCCAAGTACACCATAACTTATGAAGAATTTGCAAGACTTCTACATCTTGACACCTCAAGCAATGACAACTTGATCATCCACAACATTGGTGTTATCGAGAAGGACAGGATGAAGTTCCTCTATGAACCCAACTCCAAGTTCAACCCCCTTTCTACCAAGAATATGAAGCCTTTCTTTGTGGTGTTGAACAAGGTTCTGAGGAAGACAATTGCCCCCAAGGATGGGGATGCAAGAAGTGTGCAGGGATACCTCAAGACCTTGATGAAGGTCATTAGCAAAGACAGAAAATTTTATATCTTTGACTATATTTTGAACGACATGGTCAACATCCCCTGCACGCTGAACAGGTCCTGTGGCTACAGACCTTACCTCATGTTCATGATTGAGAAGGTCACATGCATAGAGTTTGTCAAGGATGTGGAGCACCTACCCTTGAGGCCCCAGAAGCCTCAACAACCATTCAAGCAACTCCCTCTCCAGTGAGAGCCAGTGGAGATGCTAGGGCTGCTCCCGCTCCTAGGGCCCCTCTTCAAAAGGGGTCCCCAAGTGGTATCCTAAAGTATCTGTTAGCCATCTTTGCCTCCTGCAAAAAGGCCGAAGTGAAGGCCCACAAGCTAAACAAGAGGAGAAAGGCCGACATGAGATATGTCAAAGAGAATGTGAAGCATATTTGCCAAAGGCTGGAGATCGAGCCCATTGGGTCTCCAGTCATTTCTGATGACTCAGATTCTGACTTCACCGAGCTTGGGCCCTTGACACCCTCTGAGCTTGCCTTTTTTGGCATTGGGGACTCGAGTGGCTCCGTTCCTCCTCCTCCTCCTCCTCCTCCTCCTCCTCCTCCCCCTCCTCATCAGCCAGAGAATGAAGATGAAGACGATGAGAGGAGCGACAACGAGGCTTGAAGACCTTAGATCCCTCCTCTCCTTCTTTTTGGTGTCTTGATGCCAAAGAGAGAGAGATTCAGGGGGAGTCTTAGAGTCTTAGGCTTTAGCTGTAGGATGCGAGGAGAGCTCTCTTTTTGTGTCTTTTGTCCTTTTGTGGGTTGTAAAATTTTTAATATGCTCTTTTAATACTATTGGTCACGTGATGCAATGCTTTGAACTGTTTGTGAAGATATTGATGAAATTTATGATTTTGCTCTAAGAATGGCATATATGCTTGTTGTTAACATGTTGATGTCAATTATGCCATTCTCATCATGATTATTGTTCCTATACATTTAGTTCTGCATCCCACCATAAAGAGTGCACATATGCATCATATTTTCAGTGCCTAATGTGTTTTAAAATCATATGTGCACACTTTACGAAAATCTCAACTTTTTATCATATTTTGTGAAATCTCAATTGGTTGTCATCAATCACCAAAAAGGGGGAGATTGAAAGTGCATCTAGGAATCCCTTGTGGGTTTTGGATGATTTATGATAAGCAAATGAGATCCTAACCACTTTGTTTAGATGAGCACAGGTTCTAATGAGAAAATGAGCAAGGTGCCAAAAAGAAAGGAGAATGAGGAACAATGCGGAAAAGAGCTCAAGAAACAAGTGTAGTAGATCATTGTGTATGGAGTGTGTTAAGGAAACACGCCCCAAGAGCTCAAGCACAAATAATCTCACATTTTGCACAAAACTATACAGGACCGGACTAGTCCGACTGACTCCGGACTAGTCCGATATCTTTCTGCACAAGATCAGACAAGTCCGATATCACCACGGACTAGTCCGATATCTCTCCGACTAGAATCGGACTAGTCCTCTCCAGTACGGACTAGTCCCCCAAACACTTCACAAGTTGCACAAAATTGGACAAGTCCGATCACACACCGGACTAATCTGATATCTTTTTGATGTCAATCGGACAAGTCCGGATAGGCAGATGGAGGAGACGCTGCAGTGATGGGATTGGGCAAGATTGAGTTTTGGAGTAGGGGAGATTGCCGGATTTGGGATTCTCGCCGCCGTCAGCCCTGTTCCGCCCCTGTTCTACTCACGGTTATCACCGATTCCCGTTCGCGCCATTGTTCATGGTTAGCGGGCTATTTCACGTGTCGTCAGTCATGGTTCGGCGATATTTATTTGGGTAGCTGCGGAGGCAACACGAAAAATTGGTGATTGTATACGTTGCGCAGTAGGAGACTGTTTTTTTTACAGATTCACTACCTATTCTTGATATGGTGCCCGTACAGGCCGTGCGTTGGAGTCAGTCTTATAAAGAAACAAGATGATACTAGATCAGTGCAAAAGAAATGAGAAGGCACAACCCATCAGTGTATCAAGCATGAAACATCCCCTCCCCTCCCTTGGACACAAGTATAGACTTGTTAAGTGCTGCTGCTGACACCACGATCAGTGGTATCTTTAGTCCCGGCTTTCATCCGTATAACGTCACTCTTAATGAACCAAGAGCTCATAAAAAGCCCAAAAGATATGCACAGAAGCGCCGCTCTTGGTAGATGCATGCTGCGCGAAGTAGCAAAGACTCCAGGACCCACAGGAGCATATGCCTTCTCCCCTCCATTCACAACCCGTGGCTGTACTGTTCCAATGACGAATTGGTGAAAGCAAAGTATCACAAAGTGGACAAGCCGAGCAACAGAGCATGAGCAGCAGGTACGAAGAGGCTGAGGAGAAAGAGCATTTCTTGCCGTCGCCGCTGGTGGCAGAGTCAACTTTGGCACGTGAGAACATGCAGCCATGGATCAGCATCCTATCATTGCCGCGTGCCTATCCTCATCAGACGTTGCCATCTTCCCCCCTTTCCCTTCCGCTTCCCGGAGTAACCATGGCATAGGCTTGTCTGAGCCTCGACCCAGCCTGGACCCATCATGGACCCTATACTCTGTAGGTCCGCTCATGACTCAACGTTTCTGTCGTCTCCTCTCGCACCGTCTAATTCATCTGAGGTGCCTGAAACTCCTGCGCCAGGCAATCACTAAGTAATTAGATCAATCTTTTACAAACCGAGATACACCTCAATCTTTTAACGAATTATATTAAACACTAGTGGAAATGTGTTCATCCATAAAGTTACTAGACTTCATCATGGAACAAGACATGTCGGACAAAGTATGAGCCTGTTTGGATTGAAGCCCTCGCTCGCCATGCTGCTGCTGCAGCGGTAGATTCGGACACCACACCCGCAGCACGCCGTGGTGGGAAAAAAACTTGCTGGCGAGCGAGGCGAGCCGCACAGCCTAAATTTCGGCCGGAATCCAAACGAACAATCAAGGGCGGCGAAGTGCGGCGGTGATCTAAACAGGCCTATAGTGGAACATCCATCTATTCATCATGCATCGACAATGACGGAGCTGTGACACTACACTTTATGATAAATCCAAAAAGTGTCACAAAACAAAACACATTTTCGTCATAGATTGAATGTGACCTATACATTACTGTTTTGTGACGATCAGTTAATACTTATGATCCATCACCAAACCATTAGCCGTCGGTGATGAACTAAGTTTTCATCGTAAGACCCATTCCACGGATTGACCTACATGCCAGCCCCCACAACATCTTCATCAGACAAAAAGATTCACTAAATGATAGAAGAAAGCTTTGTGTTCATAAAAATAATTAAAAAATTTATATGTTATATTTTTTTTGCACCAACACAACTTCTCAAACATTATCTAAAAAAGCAGAACTTCTCAAAGGAATAAAAAGACAATAGCAAAAAAAAATCTGGAAATAGAGTTCCCAATTTTGTACATGTTAATTTACATGAGGATCCAAAACAAGTTAACGATAAGAATGATACTTCACGTGCCTTCGGTTCAATTAGAAAGCTTAACCATTACTGTCAAAATTCCTGCCAAATAAGAAGTGCCATTTTTATTTCCTTCTGCATAAACAGCAAATTAAGGCACTTTCTGATGGGGTTCTGAACCCCGGATACCAAAGATACGGGACCCGACGATGGTACGCAACTACTATACGGCAACAAACCATAACTTTGTTGGTGAGGAGTCGACTTCGGTGATCCCATATCCATAGCACTCCCTTCTCAATTAGCACTTTACATCCGCTTTGATCCAGCTGACCAAGCGAGATGATGCTATTCTTGAGATAGGGGATGAGAAGGACTCCACCAAGTTTGATCTTCTACCCTGTTTTGCTGGTGAAGGTGATGACTCCGCGCCCACGAATTTGAACAAGTGAGCTGTCCCCGAAGCGCATGGTCCCTTGCACCCCACGGTCAAGCTCAGAGAAGGCCTATGTTTTTCCGTTCATGTGGCTCGTGACGCCAGTGTCGAGATATCAGCCTTCAAGGTGACCGCCGCCGCCGTCGTACATAAACAAGGCATGAGAATCAGGATCATGTAGGTGAAGACCACCCTGCGTTGGTTGCGGCACAGAATTGACAGTGATTTCTGAAATCCGCGCCATCAATAGGGTATCTTATTCCTCCTTGCGGGCGAGATTTGCGCACAGCCACAACAATCTCTGGCCCAGTGCCTTTTCTTTCCGCAACTGTGGCAGGTGTCACTGCCGTTCTTCTTCTTCTTCTGTCCGTGCAATCGGTTCTTCGATCTGCCATTCGTGGATCCTGATTTGGAGCTGTTGGTGATGTGCCCAAGAGGCAATCATAACAATTCGGGTTAAGGCCTATTGGATATTTGATCCGTAAGCAATTAGGGTATTAATGGTCCTGCGACCTAAAAGCCCATTAGTACGCATTTAAATATGAGGGGTAGGGTTAGGGGCTAATCACCCCACCACGTGACAGCCCTAGCCGCCACCCCTCGAAGGCCTCACGCCGGCGAGACCCTTGCCGCGCGCGCGGTTCTAGCACACCGGCACACGGCGTTCCTCTCCGTACATGTAGACTCCGTGGAGGCGCTGTTGCTACTGCTGTGCTGATCGGCTACGACGAACGTGTTCGTCTACTGCTGCTGAGAAGAGGGCAAGGAGGAGACGAACGGGATCGTCTACTTCCCCTACACCGACGCGGGTCTACGTTCCGTTGCGCTGTGTGTCTAGTGGTAACGATCCATGACCTCTGTACTCGCATGTTTCCTAGGTGATGCGGTAGAGTTGCTAGAGTAGCGTACCGCCGATTTCCCAACAGGAGCTCCCATTACCTTGCTTCTCCTTCAGCCACATCTGCCATTGCTCCTATATGAGAAACAGCTTGCCCCCAGTCGCGGAGTCCTCCTTATCACCGTGACCCTCGATTGCTCGCAGGCGACCGGTTATTTCTTCATTTGACATCACCAAAATATCGAGGAGCGACTCAATTGCGACGGTGACAGGCGCAGATTTCTTTGGCACCACCCGACGATCTTCAATTTGTGCACCATCTTACCGAGGTGCAGTGAAAAGTCATCGAAAGTGACTCGCCATTGAGGAAGGCACGTTCTCATACTGCTTCCGGACGTGCTGCACCGCCGCTATCCTTGTGCGATCCGAGCCAAGACGGGGAGGTCTCCATATGATCCCAGACGGCCTTGGCGGAAGGCTTCGACCCCGGCGTGGAGGACATCTCTAGCGGGCGCCGCAGAGCAGCTCCTCTATCGCGATTTGATCCTCCATCTCATCGGCGGTGCCAATGCTGATGGCCGCCCACAATCCACGTGCCGCAGCATCACACCTGCATCATTGATGACCAATCGGAGTAATTGGTCTTTCTGAGGAGCGGAATTGGCCGCTCACCTGCCGCACAATTCTTGCCGGCGCTGGGTCCTCTGGGTCGCGGCTATACCCACGATGACGAATGGGGGATGGCGACTGCGGGCGTCTCCTACTGGGGGATTGAGAGTTGTGCACGTGCTGCGATATGGTCACGGATCAGGACCTGGACTCTGAGTCAAATTGTCAGCAACACAGGTCACTCAGTTCTCTCTGATCTTTATGGCTAGAAGATCAGAAAACAGGAGAATGAGTGTTGCTCGAAGTGCTGGATCACTTCAGAGCTATCCTCTTTATTTATACTGCAGCCTGACGGCTGTTACTTGGTCTAAGACCTCTAGATTACAGGATCAGGATTAACAGTCCTGGAAACTAGGACCTTTAACCAGTTAAGACTGGTTCCCCTTGACTAACTCGCTTGATCCACGGCAAACACCAAATCAAACAGCTCAAACTGACTCAGACTATCAACACTGACAGACACCTTATTCAGAGAATGAAAGACTGGAGCACTATGCACTAGACTTACTAACAGATCTGTGCTTTTTCGCTTTGTATGGGATGGATTCAGTGGTATTGATTGATACCCACAACATTACCTACCAAGTGACAGTAGTATATTTTTTGCAGAAAAAAGGCAATCATATACGACACTTTGTAGCACTTTCTCCATAGTACTAACTTTATCTTTCGCTCATGAACAGGCAAAACACGGATATAGTTTAAGCATTATTACAGATTTATCTGTTCATAGAGTAGTTTATATTTGACCTGGAGAAGTACCAAACTGAGGGAAATATCCAAAGCGAGTTGATACATAATCCATTAATACTGTGACCTACAAAATAAAATACGATTTAACAGCAAACGATTCAAACTGTTGTCCAACAAGAACAGTTTTATTAACTATGAATGGCCAATCTGGTGGTGCATCAGTTTTTTTTTCGAACACTCGGTGGCACAGCAGCTTGATCAGCATTACGCCATGAACGGATCGGCAAGCTTATAATTGGAAGCCGACATATCAAACTTTATTGTGCACTTGCTGTTGGTTTATTTGGGCTCTGGCCCACTTAATTCCTAGTGAATTCCAAAAGGTGTAAAGAAAGCATTAATCCCACATGGAAAATTTAAGAGGAGTAACACCCATTTAAATGGGGAGACTTTTTCTATTTGAGGAATATGTGAGAGAAGAATGAGCTACAGTCAAACACAAATATCACACGCACCCACGCGCGCGTATTCGCGTATTTTCACGTGATTTGCCGCGTGACTTGTGACTTGTGACGTGGCGACTGGCGCACAATTCTACTGTCTTATTCTTTTAATGAGTCTGACACTAATACGGCTTGATTACTCGTGAATTACTACATTTTATTTTGTGAGTAAGTCTCTGAAGACTCATTATGTCTCACTATTGCAATGCTAATTACTTTGTAAACAGAAATTTTACTGTCTTCAGTTTCAAGAGAGCAATTGGCTTGCTTTAGTGACACTAATTTGTCTTCAGTTACTAGTATTTTTGCTTATAAAATGGAGAGGAATTCTGCACATACTGTGTGAGATAGAAGATCCACTCTATTGAGAGAGCAAATACATTCGTCTACGTGTTGTCCATTCATCTCGGATCTTTCCATCCCTCTCGTCAGCGTGTCACCGACGTGTGGGAGAGCATTGTCTCCGAAACCACATCCTAATGTAGAACCTGCACGGGTTGGGGCGAATCAGGTTTTCGGGAAGCATACACGCGACTGCTCGCTAGACGTTCTGCTTCCTTCTAATATCTTCTTCACTATTTCAAGCTGGAGACATCCTCGCTGTAAGTGAAGATGAATATCTTACGCATGAATATGATTGACATAATTTGTTTTACATGCATGTTGCTGCATATGTCTTGTGAATTATCCATCATGCGTATGGTTATGTTTTTTGGAATTTATTTCGTCTTTAAAGTGCACTGTTTGCTAACAATCCAAAAACCCGATAAGAACTTTAAGATGGGTAATAGCTTTGCTGTGCGATGAAACCTGAGAAGTTCGCTGGTTCGAACTTTAAGAGATGGGCTACAAAACTTGACTTGTGGCTCACTTCTATGGACATATCTTATGTTCTAAAACCTGTATATCGACCCATGACTGTTGAAAAACAGGCTGTGTTTGATAAGGCTAATGTGATGGCAGTGGGTTGCATTTTGAGTGTGCTGTCCGACAAACTGTGTGATGGTAGTGGGTTGTCTTTAAAGTGCATTGTTTGCATTTTGCACTTGCTGTTGTCGCCGAACATAACCTCAGCGCTGCTAGAGCCCCTTCTCTCTAGGGGTAGAAGCTCGTCAGTCATCCTCTTGCTATAGATGACCATGGACTTGAGTGACTTGGCTGCCCTGAGGAGGAAGTTGATGAACGCCAGCTTCTGACGAACTAGGTTGTTCACCCTGAGGACGATTGTCTTGACATTGTTCTCAAGGCACGGGATGGGGCTTTCGACCAGTTCCTCAAAGCTGACTGGCTTACTCTTGCTATTGTCACTTCTGGATCTGTCCATCATCTGAGAAGGGAAATTGTTTCATTTGATGTTGATAGAATTTACATGCCAAGAACTCAGAGAAAAGCAGAATCAATTTGTATGCCAACAGGAGTTAATTAGCTAGGAGGCGAGAGGATCAACTAACCTTCAAGTGAAGTGTTTCTAGTTGAGGCAAATGAACACTACTACAAAAATCATTTTCACACGTGCCTCAATTTTTCAAACACAAGCGGTCCGTAAAAAAATGCGACTGTGATGATGAATGATATAATAACTGCCTGTGATGAAGGAACATCACAGGCAAATTTTAAAAAACACTAGCCTGTGTAAATACATGATTTTCTCAGGCGGCTATTAATTAAGAACCGCCTGTACTCTAGCAAACTTCACAGGCGGTTCTTAATTAACCACCACCTGGGTAAATACATGATTTTCACGGGCGGTCATTGTTTAAGAACAGTATGTACTGGTTCAATCATCATGAGCGGTTTTTGTTGAAGAACCGCCTGGGAAAAGTCATTGTTTTTACAGGCTGCTTGTTAGTTAAGAACCGCCTGTGATGCTGATAAGCTCCTGTCAAGCTAATCCCTGCACAACAAGCTCTTGTAGATGCAAGTAACACCCATGGCTCATCATTTGGATTGTTGAAAGCCTTAATTGAAGCCTGACAATCCTTGGAAGGATTTTCCCATCCATTTGAAGGATTTCTTTCCCTCCTGCCCATTTGAAAACTTAGGAAGATGCTCCTTTCTTAGTTTTAATGTCTAAATATATTGACTAAAAATCAGTACCTACTCTCTTAGTGCTTCACACAAGCGAGGAAGCGAACAACTTCAATCAGAAATCTTGTTTTTACACTTTCATAGGGATTTGACCTTAATCTTTCAAGCATAGATTTATCAATAAGTGAAGCTTCCTTATCACACATGCTAATGTCAGTTATAAGCGAAGGATGTGCTGAAGCTAATGAAATCTAAATTGGACCGAACATAAACAGGTCCTGCATATGAGTGGCAATGTCCAGGTTATAAAGCGTGAAGCTATGATGGCAACTTTCAACAACATGAAAAGTGATGTTAAGGTTATGCTTGCATCAACCAAGGCATGTTGTGAGGGTATAACACTTGTTGGGGCAAGCATAACCGTGATGCTCCAACAAGTGATATTCCCTCACAACATGCCTTGGTTGATGCAAGCATAATCTTGGCATCACTTTTCATTTTGTTGAAGGCTACCATCATAGCTTCATGTTGTCTAACCTGTACATTGTCACTCATATGCAACATCTCTTTGTCTTCAGTCCCGTTGAGATTTTGTTAGCTTCAACACACCTTTCACTTGTAACTACCATTAACATGTCTGATGAGGAAGCTTCACTTATTGATAAATCTATGCTTGAAAGATTAAGATCAAATTCCTATAAAAAGGGTAAAAACAAGATTTGTGATTGAAGTTGTTCGCTTCGTCGCTTGTGTGAAGCACTAAGAGAGATGGTACTGATTTGTAGTCAATATATTCAGCCATTAGAACTGATAAAGTAGCATCTTCGTAACTTTTTGAAATGGAGAAAAGAGAAATAAATCTTTTAGAGCTTGTTTGGGTGTACTCAATCTAATTGTATTGAAGTGGATTGGAGTGAAGAATGAACTAATTTTCTCCTCAATCCACTTATGTTAAAGTGGATCCACTCCTATCCAAACAAGCTCTCAAATGGATGGGAAGTATCGTCAGACTTCAATTGAAGCTTTTAACAATCCAAATGATGAGTCCCGGGTGTTACTTGCATCTACAAGAGCTTGCTCTGAAGGGATTAGCTTGATAGGAGCTTCAAGAGTTGTGCTCCTAGATGTTGTTTGGAACCAAGCTGTTGGAAGGCAAGCCTGATCATCATAGGTCAGAAGAAATTTATATACACATACAATTTGATAACTTATGGAACAGGTGAAGGTGATAAATATGATAGTCAACAAGCCAAAAAGGATCACTTGTCCAAATTAGTCTTCTTTACAGAAGCTGAATTTAATAATGTTCGTAACATGCTATCTAAAGCTGAAATAGAGCATTGTTCTAAGTTAATTTCAGAGGATACAAATATATACAATATATATCATACATTTTTTCCAGCACTGACATCTTTTCGCATATAGGGTTTCAAATCCTTTTTAATGCTTCTCTCTATGCGCTTGATGTTTTCTGGTTCGGTGATAAGGTACATCTCTTCATACTGATAATATTCCTCTTTATTATCTCCCACATTCTCAACCCTAACAATATTTTGCTTTCCAGAAACAACTACATGCATGTTCTCAGTTTCTGGATCTTGTACATAAAAAACTTGTGCAACACGATCGGCGAGAATCCACAGGTCATCATTATAACCCACTTTATTCAAGTCTATCAATGTCAGCCCGTAATTGTCCACTTTCACACCATCAGGATGTTTGACCTATTGGCACTTAAATACGGGCATTACCATTCTTTCACCATAATCGAGTTCCCATATTTCCTCTATGAACCTGAAGTATGTGGTCTTCTGCCCTTGTGAATCATAAGCCACGAACACCACTATTTTGTGCGACACTCTTTTCGTCTTTTTCTTTAATGTAAAATGTGTAACCATTTATGTCATATGCTTTCCATGATGTCACCAAAGCAGATGGGCCAAAAGCTAACTTCTTCGTTGTTGCCTCTTCTATAGAGTCTCCGTATGGTATATTTTTGTCCACTAACCATTCATTGAAACATCTTCTCTGCTCTTTCATGATCCAGTCCTCTGTGCAGTCTTGGTTTTTTCGCGAAGCTCAATTTGGTGTTCTCGATGTACGACTCAGCTATTGCGAGCTGTTGTAGTACACCAAAATGTGCATAGTGTACATTCTTGTAATCTTGAACGATAAAAGTTTTCTTACCCACTTTGCCTCTCCCACGTAGTCTACCCTCATGTACTGGTATAGGCACACCTATCGGTTGTCCATCTTTGCGCAACCCTCAATCACTTCTTCAGTGGTGTATCCTTCCATAATTGAACCCTCTGGGTGAGCACGGTTCTGCACATAACTTTTTAATACTCCTAAATATCTCTCCAATGAAAACATATGATGTAAATATAGTGGCCCTAATGCTTTTATCTGATCAACAAGATGTATGATTAGGTGTACATGCATATCAAAAAGGATGGTGGGAAACACATCTCAAGCTTGCACATAGTCTCGACGATTTATGTTTAAAGATAGTCTAAATCTTCACGTGCTATCACCTTTTGCGACACTGCATTGAAGAAGTAACACAAACGTGTGATGACAACTTTTATATGCTCAGGTTTGATGACTCTTATTGCAATGGCAAAGAACACTGACATGATCATATGACAGTCGTGAGAATTATAGCCAAATAAAGACAAGTCTTTCATCGAGACTAGTTTGCGTATATTGGATGAGAAACTCGTGGGCAATTTGATCCCACGCAAGAATTAGCAAATTGCTTTTTTCTTTTCTAGTGTCAAGTTGTAAATGGGTGGGGGAAGGTAATGCTTCCTGTTCGCCTTTTCTACTGGATGAAGCTCTGGTCTCATATCAAGATTTACTAGGTCCATACGTGAATTTAATCCGTCCTTTGTTTTCCTCGGCATGTCTAGCAAGGTCCCAATGATGCTGTCAAATACATTCTTTATAACGTGCATCAAATCAATATTATGGAAAAATTCTAGATTCTTCCAATACGGAAGATACTTGAAAAAAATTGATTGTTTTTTGAAATCCATGTCAGTTGTATCACCTGAAGATGTACTTTTCTTTCTCTTTGTTCCTTTACATTTTTTGCCCATACCGAAAGAAATATGAATGTTCTTGACCATTTCGAACACGAGTTTTCCGCTGTAAGGTTTGGTGCAGTATCTTTTTTTGATTTTCTTATCAAATTGTTCTTTCATCTTCCTATACTTGTGTGTATCTGTCAAGAACTGCCGGTGTGTCATGTACACCGTCTTTCTAGATGAAGTGAGGTATAGAAATCAAGTTCTATCCACGCACTTTACACAACCTTTCTTCCTTTTCATTTGCCCCAATAATGTAAACAACCCGGGATAATCATGCAGGGTAACGAATATCATTGTTCTTAGCGTGAAATACTCCCGCTTGTACTCATCCCATGTACGCACCCCTTCATTCCACATTTCTCCATATCTTCCATTAAAGGTTTCAAGAACACATCAATTTCGATGCCGGGTTGTTTCAGACCTTGGATAAGAACAGATAACAAGATATATTTCCTTTTGTGATACAACCACGTCGGTAGGTTGTACATCGTTAAGACCACGGGCCATGTGTTGTGTATGCTCCTTTTTTCACCAAATGGATTCATTCCGTCTGTACCTAAGGCAAACCTTACATTTCTGATTTCCTTTGCAAATTTTGGATATTGAGTATCAAAATTTTTCCACTGCGTTGCATCACCAGGGTTTCAAATATGTTTTCATTCTTCTTGCGCTGCTCGGAATGACAACACATAAGTTCAGCCTCCTTAGGGTTTGATAACAAATGCTGCAAGCGATCAATTACCGGAAGGTACCACATCAACAAGGCAAGAATTTTTATCTTATTCTTCCCGTCTGCATCGCCAGAAGTATCGTCATCATCACCTTCAATACCAATAATAAACTTCTTATTCTTCTGAGACTTTTTCATGTTGGTAACAAACTGGTGATTGTAGTCCTTCTTATATCTACTGACACCACAGATGGGGCATCTAGTTGCGAGCTCATGCTCTTTGCAATACAGAATACAATGGTTCACACAAGCGTGTATTTTTGTCACACCTAGTGCCATCGGGCAAAGAAGTTTCTTCACTTTATAAGTGCTTCTGGGCAGTTTATTTGGATTTGGAAATTTTTTTTCCATAAGATTCAAAAGATCAGAGAAACTACAATCAAACCATCCGTGTGTGGCTTTCAACTTTGGTAGTTCTAGGACTGCACGCAATGTAGTAAACTCTTTATTACAATCGTTTGATTCATTATATAAAAGCTTAGTCGCCGCATTCTGCAATGTCTCCATTTTACTTAAACCTTTACTTGCTCCCATAGAAGTCAATACATATGGTTCAATGTGATGCAACATCTCCTCACAATCGAACTCATCATCATCATCACCATCTTGATTGTCACTACCATCATCGATATGAACATTATCGTCATCTGAACCTCTCTCATCATCTTTATCCACTTTATGTGTATCTAACTCACCATGCTCTGTCCATATTGTGTAGGTTTTTTTTGAAACCTCTTTTCACCAAATGAGATTGGATTACTATAGTATCTATCCAAGCAATCTTATTTTTGCAGTCGGTACATGAACATAATATGTCATCTATCTTTTATAACTTCCCATGTCTCTTGGATGCTTCAATAAAATTTGCAACGTTATGAATGTACATAGGATCGGGTCTTGGCATGTTATACATCCACGCTCGATGGTCCATGCTTCAATAAAAGATTTTTTGTAAGATTTACAAAATTTGGCCACACATATTCCCTAAAGGTCTTCTAAAAATGAATTTACAGAGACATAACAACCCTGTATCATATGAGTGAATACTGGTATCATGTAGGTCTGTTCATAAGGGTTCCAAGAAAATTTGTTTCATAATTTTCTCAGCTTCCTAGATGCCATAATGGATTTTTGAATTTAGGCTTATTCATTGAAATATTTCATCGAACATGTGATGTGCTTGTATTTCATCTTCAAACTTTAATCCTTCAAATCTACTTCTTGTTCTGTAAAATTCATGGGTGAGCTCAAAAGGAAACTCAACTACATCCTACATCTTTCAACCTTTAATCCTTCAAATCTACTACAAATCTCAAGTGGTGGTGGTGGTGGTGGTGGGGGGGGGGGGGGGGGGGGGGCTGGAGCCATATGCAAACTCAACAAAACTAAATTGAAAACATGATAGTGAAGAAAAAGTCTCTTCTATCCTTTTCTCTGTTCAAAGCTTGATCAACTGATGAATGCAGTATCGGCCCGCGCACGGTGGAAAATTTTGGTAGCCTGACGGTGTCGATGGAAAATCTCCAGGGTTAGGTTTTCTATGGTGCCCGAGGGGTCTTTATACAGGTGTTGGTTTTCACAGGCGGTTTTTAACGAAACAAAGGCCTGTGATAAAAATTAATAAGTTCAGGCAGTTTTTCAGGCGATTTTTAACTGCTTCACAGGCAGTTGGTACTGAATAACCGCCTGAGAAGATTCTTATCTCAGGCGGGTATTACTTACCAACCGCCTGGGATAATTGTCCGAACCTATTCTTCAGGTTTCTTTTCCCTTGCTTCTTTTTTATTTAGATTTCAATATAAAAACTCAAATATGTATAGATTCTGCAAATTGAGTCCAAATTTGATGATTCTTTCTTCTATATTTTTCAAAAATTAACATCTACCATCTGGACCAAATATTTTAAAACTTGTATAGCTAACATTGTAATGTTTTGATAAATATCAAATTAATTTATACTCACATATTATTCACAATTGTGTACCTCCTAAAAAAGGGATCCTTCACTAAAATTGGTTTGTATGAACATACTATATTTTTCAAAAATTAACATCTACCACCTGGACCAAATATTTTAAAACTTGTATAGCTAACATTGTAATGTTTTGATAAATATCAAATTAATTTATACTCACATATTATTCACAATTGTGTACCTCCTAAAAAAGGGATCCTTCACTAAAATTGGTTTGTATGAACATATTTGTATTATTTATACATGTATGAACTTTGTTAATTTTTTTTAAAGAATTCCAAAATGTCAAATTTCAAATTATCCATCATTCTAACCAAATGCTCATATACATATGAGGCATTTATCAAATTTTGAACACACGTTGATTCAAATTTTTTAAAAAAAATCTAAAAAAACATAGAGGTTGGTATGATGACTAAAAGGTCCATTGAAAAACTAAATGAAAAAAATCATTATATTCATCAAGATAGAAAAATGACAAATAGCAATTGTTATTTGTTTTTATGTTTTGAAAAATTTCAAAGGCTTTATGAAGTGAAATTTAATGGTAACCTTTAATACTCAATCATATTACAAGAAAGTGGAATTTGGGCTTTTGAAACGCCCCACATTTAATCAAGAATATTAATTATGCTTACATAAAGATATTTTTAGGCGGTTGGTACTGAATAACCGCCTGAGAAGAATCTTATCTCAAGTGGTTATTACTTATCAACTGCCTGAGATAAATAAATCTTCTCAAGCGGGTGGTCATTACCACCCGCCTGAGATAATCATCTTCTCAGCCGGTTGGTACTTAATAACCGCATGACTCCTAAATTGATTTTTGATCAGCCTATTCAATCCGATTTTCGACAGAATCCATAGCCTTGCAAAAAAGAACTACTAATCCTTAAATTTTCGAGGAATCCTTCATCAGTGGTTGTGAATGACTGACTTTTTCAATCCTTTCGACCTTGGTTCCGTAGGAGCAAGTAAGAAAGGTTGAGAAATAGAACCATCTGCGAAGATAGGCGTCTATATATAGCCCTCGACTGCGTTGGAAAAACCTAACCCGGGAGAAATCACTTAGACGCTGTCAGACTACCAAATTTTCGTTTGCCGCAAGTCTTCGCCGCTCTTGCTGCCGAGCTTCGCCGTCGTCGCCTTGCTTCGCCGTTGTCGCCGTGATTCACCCTCGCCACTTCCTTCCTTCCAGGTACGCCGAGCTTTGCCCTCGCCATCGCCGTCGAGCTTCGACCTTGCTGCCAGGTATGCTGCCGCTTCCTTTCCTCCTCTGTCCCCGTGTCGCCTCCCTCCTCGCCCTCGCCGCCGGCCGAGTGATGTCCTCGTCGCTGCCGCACCCTAGATTTCCTTAATCCAAGTTTTTGAACCCCAGGTGCCTTGGTCAGTCGCCTCAAACCCTAGGTTCCTATGTAATTTTCATTAATTAAAGAATTATCAGTGGTTGTTCAGTGCCTTGGTCAGTGGCCTCAAACCCTAGCTCTATCTGATTCTTGTTCCAAATATTATCAGTGGTTAATTTTGTTATAGAAGCATTATCAGTGGTTTATGCTCTATCTGCTTATTGTTAAAAACATTGTCAGTGGTTGATTTCCTTATAGAAGCATTATCAGTCGTTTATGCTCCTAATATATAATTATATATGTAAGGCATCGAGTGTTAGAATCAATAATGAGATTGATCCTTACTTTAAAAGCTTCATGGGGGCTAGACAAGGTGATCCTTTGTCACCCCTTTTGTTTAAAGTTGTTGTTGATTGTCTTGCTAGGATGATATATAAGGCCCAGGAAAATAAATTGTTTTTAGGTTTAGCTGATGATCTAGTCCATTATGGTGTGGCAGTTTTACAGTATGCAGATGATACAATTGTATGTATCACAAATGATTTAATGGGGGCTAAAAATCTGAAACTACTTCTGGCTTTGTATGAAAAGCTATTAGGTCTTAAAATAAACTTTGAAAAAGTGAAGTTTACAACATTTGGGGTGACCAGAATTTAGCCAAAAATATTGTTGACAATTTTAATTGTAAAGTTGGTAGTTTGCCTATTAGTTACTTAGGTGTTCCAGTGTCTGCCGGTAGGCTCTATGTAAAAGACTGGAATAAATTAGAAGAAAAGGTGACTAAGAGATTGGCTGGTTGGAGACAGTCAAACTTGTCTATGGCAGAGAGGGTTGTCTTGATTAATGCCGATCTCTCTAGTATTCCAATTTATCATATGTGAATATTTCTTCTGCAAAAAAACTACTGTGGAAAAGTTGGATGTGTACACCCTAGCCACTACGAGCCTGGCGGTCGTTACTTGTGGCAGCTCTATAGGATCACAGACTATCCCCACAGACCAAAACTAGTCTTTTCTGCGCATTTGCTCCGGGCTAAGCACACTTAACCTCAGAGTTCTTTCCAGTTGGGCTTCCAGAAAAGAAGGTATATCTTTGTGGTGGTATGATTTATTCTATCAATCCTATTAAACCTTGAGTCAGGATGTCACAATCCATTCCCCTTATAAGATCGACGTCCTTGTCGGTCAACTTCCAAGTCAGGAACATCCCCTCTTGGCCACGTCCATATGTTTAGTACTGGCATACGTACCACACCGTGTCCCTCCTAGAGGACCCACGCCTCATGCATACGTACCCACGTTCCTGTCCCGTATGCACCCGTGAAACTGTGAGGGTTGGCTCTGTTACCATTTTGTAACACCCCAGCCACTACGGGCCTAGCGGTCGTTACTCGTGGTAGCTCTATAGGATCACAGACTAGCCCCACAAACCAACACTAGTATTTTCTACGCATTTTGTTCTCACTCGTGCGAACCCGGGAAAACTTCCCGGTCGGTCACCCATCCGTAAATTGCTCCGGCCCCAGCACGCTAAACTTCAGAGTTCTTTCCAGTTGGGCTTCCAGAAGCCCAACTAGCCCCACAGACCAACACTAGTCTTTTCTGTGCATTTTGCCCTCACTCGTGCGCACTGGTCGGTCACCCATCCGTAAATTACTCTGGTCTAAGCACACTTAACCTCAGAGTTCTTTCCAGTTGGGCTTCTAGAAAAGAAGGTATACCTTTGTGGTGGTATGAGTTATTCTATCAATCCTATTAAACCTTGAGCCAGGATGTCACAATCCATCCCCCATAGAAGACCAACGTCCTTGTCGTTCAACTCCCAAGCCAGGAACATCCCCTCTTAGCCACGTCCATACGTTCAGTATTGGCATACGTACCGCACCGTGTCCCTCCTAGAGGACCCTCGCGTCATGCGTACGTACCCATGTCCCTGACCTGTACGCACCTGTGAAACTGCGAGGGTTGGCTCTGATACCATTTTGTAACACCCAGCCACTATGGGTCTGGCAGTCGTTACTCGTGGCAGCTCTATAGGATCACACACTAGCCCCACAGACCAAAACTAGTCTTTTCTGCATATTTTGTCCTCACTCGCGTGCACCCAGGAAAACTTCCCGGTTGGTCACACATCCATAAATTGCTCCGGGCTAAGCACACTTAACCTTAGAGTTCTTTCCAGTTGGGCTTCCAGAAAAGAAGGTATACCTTTGTGGTGGTATGAGCTATTCTATCAATCCCATTAAACCTTGAGCCAGGATGTCACAGGATGTACTTAGAAGAAGGTTTTTATGGCAAGGAGGTCAGATGAAAAAGAAATACCATCTAGTAAAATGGGAACATATTTTTAGAAATAAGAGGAAAGGTGAGTTGAATATAAAGGTATGGAACTTGGTCAATCACCTTGGTCAGTCGCCTTAAACCCTAGAATGGAACTTGGTCAATCACCTTGGTCAGTCGCCTTAAACCCTAGAATGCCTTATCAAACCCAAGAATGCTTCCATCTTTTTCTTCATGCAACATTTCATGTAGAGTTAATATGCCATTCATTATATTTTTTTGTCTTATTAGTTCTAGCATGGAAAGCCCTAAGAAGACTGTTGATGGTAGTAACAATAAAGAAGGCAATATGGAGTTCAGTGACTCCAGCAGTTCAAACTCCTTTCACAGTCCATCAGATCCTTTTCTGAATATAAAAATTAAAAATACTTTAGAGGATCTCGACCCGGAATATGATCCTGCGGACGAGGTATGGATCACGAATCTTAACTTCAGCAGTTCAAGTTAATGTTGATTGTCAGGTATACGAAATCTTATAATTCTTTTCTATCTAGATTAGTCGCGAAGACGAGGTGACTTTGGCTTCTAAAACCACAAAAGGTTCTCCAATGGATGAATCCTCAAGTTCACTCAAGCGGAAACAAGGGCAACGAGGTCCCAATAAGGGTCCATTGGACCGCATCATGTACATAACAAGGGTTGGTCCAGGTGGGCTTCCCCCAGAACTACTGGATTCAGTTACCTAAGTACCGAAATGCATGCGATTTTCTTGTTAGAGAGCTCGTGCCGATCACAACCAAGAATTGGAGAAAATTACTTGAGGAGACCAAGAATGAGTTGTGGGAAAGGATAAAGAAACAATTCAAGTTCCCGAAAGACACAAAAGAAGCTGTAAAGAAATCAACATTGGTCTCTTGCGGCAAGAAGTTTCGTGACCGGAAGAGTGAAATGAATGCTTATGTTAAGGCCGATAAGGTCCCTAGCCCGAGAAAGATGGGAAAAATCCCACAAGCTCGTGGCAAGAATTTGTTCGTCAAAAGACCACACCCGATGCTAAAGCCCTAAGTGCAACTAGGTCAGAGCTTGCCAAAAAGAACAAATACCATCATCGCTTGGGGTCTGTCGGATATGCCCCCAAAGTCCAGAAATGGAATTAGATATTAGACGAAATTACCAGTAAGGGCAATCCTCACCCGTTAGAAGGCTGCGATGAGAGAACTGAGCGGTGGGTCTTTGCTCGGTCAGGTTTGACCAGCGAGGGCAAACTTGAAAAGCCCGACTCTGTGAATAAAGTAGAGGAAAAATGAAAGAAGTAATTGAAAAGCAACAGAAGGGTCTTTTCAAACCGAAGAGGGAGAATGACAACTTACCGCTATCCTAGGAAACCCTGAACACAGTGGACGGGTTCGAGCAATCTCTTCTCAAATGTCTTGGATAGATGGTTCCCCGAAAGATAAAGAGACATATAGAAGATGAGAAGTTCAAGAAAACACTTGATGAAACGATTGCTCAAAAGGTCAAGGAAAATGTGCAAGAAATAATAGAACAACTTAGACAATCGGGATAATTAGTGGCACTGAGCACAGCGATAGTTCCCGTGACAAAGGAGCAATTGGTGTCTAAAACTGCCTACCCTAGTAGCGTAGGTTCTGTGTCAGGCTCAGGGTCAACCCATAAGTTCGCTGTCAATGATCTTGTCCTCTTCTTGTCCCGATCAGCAGAGCAGGGAACAAAACCAAACAGGTTGCCACTGCAATGGCAAAGCCTCACGTGACTTCAACGGCAATCCACTTCCATTGTATTATGTTGTGGTGCAAGTTCTTCAGATCATTGATAATGATTATGAAGATTATGAAATAGACCACATCACACATGAGGGGATCGTGACTCTGGGGTAGGCTGTCAACCAATTAATCCTTTGGCACCGACGTGATATCATGTTGGACGATGAGCTGATTTCTAGCCCCGTCGCATCTCAAAATACTGCAACCACATTGTCGGTACCCCGGGTACCATATACCCCTTGGGATTGCAAAGATCTCAAGGGAAAGTCATCCACTTGATTTGAAGACCTTCGGAGGCCCACATGTTAGACATGTCCGGACCCGCTTCTCCAACATGGTTAGTCCCAGGGTCGCCACGTGTACTATCAAACCGGAGCTACCGCCCGCAAGGGGGGAAGCTCCGGGCTATGTACCAAAATGGCACCTCTGGACCTAACCCCAGACTGAGGGAAGCTCCTGTGCTGACACGTGTCGGGTAACACCAGAGCCATCTGTTCTCCACAGTGTGCTCCGAAGCTGCCACGTGTCCAACCATCGGATCTTCAGCCTCTAACCTCCGGAAGACTCCATAACGGCTCCGGATCTTCAAAGGGGAATCAAGGACTTCAAGACCTGATCAAGTGTCATTAATACTATATTAATGACACACGATCAGACGACCTTAATTACCAGTAATGGTGCTGTCAAAGCCCATAACTCGGTCATTAAGGGTAATTAAATGTGTTGAATGTATATCAATATCAGTAACCGCCGGGGCCACATGTCGGGCCAGGCTAACTTGTAACGGCCTGCCCTTGTACTATAAAATGACAGGCTGACGATACATAGGACACGTCTACACACGCACTCTACAGACTCTCTACGCTCTAGACATACATCCAATACAACATCAACACACCCCGTGGAGTAGGGTATTACGCTCAGGCGGCCCGAACCACGTAAATTCCTGTGTCTACTGTGTCATTTATAATTCACCTTCTTGAATCTCCGCGTGCCCACACCGAACCTCAAACTCCTTTAACACTTTAGTAGTGTCGGGAGATCTGCCGGATCGAAACCACCGACAGTTGGCGCGCCAGGTAGGGGCGCTTGAGATTTCAAGAATGGTGAACTCAGCTGCTGGATCATCCAACGGTCATCCCGCTGTTCAAGCTGGTGGGGGCAATCCCTCCAATATGCAGCCACCAGCAGGGGCCTCAGCGCCAACAGGAGTCACACTACCACCACCGCCGCCTCCACCAGCAAATCAAGCTGGACAACGCGATGGTGCACCGGCGTCCCTCACTGCATCGGCAAATCATGACAACTCGGAACACACGCTCCATGCAGCACGTGCTCTTCTCCAATGCCCACCACCTCCGGATGCATCCTGAGATGCACTGGAACAGTGGAGGGCCGATGTGGAACATTTGGTTGCAGCAGCAGCCGACCGCATCAGCAACCAGGGTCCTCCTCCTTCAGGACAGGCCCCGTCGCAGTGGCGGACCTTGTCTGGTAGACTTGGTCCACACGTTTCCAACAACAGGAGACGTGCTGCATCACAGCAAGTGACGTCATTTCCCTCCGGGGCACGACACACTCACACGGCATCCAGGCTTTCAACTCATGACCTCCGGGCGGAGCTTGATCACTGATACTGGCAACAGGACGGCCGAGTCCATATTGAGCGTGCTCGTGAAAGACGAGAAGCTCAAGATGTTCCTGCTCCTGAAGGAGTAGGAGGAGGCTGTTCAGCCCTGGCCATGCATCTGCGTATGGTCAGGTGGCCACAGAAATTCCGGCCTCACCTACTGGAGAAGTTCGACGGGACCGTCAATCCTGTCGAATTTCTTCAGATTTACTCCAATGCTATCTTGGCAGCTGGAGGAAATGAGGCCGTAATGGCCAATTATTTCCCCGTGGCTTTAACTGGGACCGACAGGTCCTGGTTTATGAGCCTTCCACCCAACTCCATCAGCAGTTGGGAGGAGTTGTGCCGGCAGTTCACCGCCAACTTCGGGAGTTCATACACCCGACTAGGCACTGAACTGGACCTTTTTGCAGTCGTGCAAAAAGGGGGAGAATCCCTGCGGTCATTCGTCCAGAGGTTCTCTCAGGTACGAAACACTATCCCTTCTATCTCTAGCGCCTCTGTCATTGTGGCATTCAGATAGGGTGTACAGGATAAGAAGATGTTGGAGAAACTGGCGATCAAGGAGATCACCAGTGTCACGGAACTCTTCAGTTTGGCCG
Organism: Tuctoria greenei; assembly: GCA_036927565.1. NCBI lineage: Eukaryota > Viridiplantae > Streptophyta > Magnoliopsida > Poales > Poaceae > Tuctoria > Tuctoria greenei. The sequence continues at coordinate 143,938,813 of JAYESD010000011.1, forward strand.
ACAAATGTGCCAGAGCTGCTGAGGGCCGTGAAATGCACTCCAAACCAACTCCGGAGGATCACAAGAAACCCTCCAAAGAAGAAGCCGCTACCTCCGGGAGTGGCAAGAAGAAGAAGAAGACCAACGGCAAGAAGAAGCCGTCGGCTAGTACATCCAATGTTGCAGCTACTGCAGCTCCGGGTGGCCGGGGGCCACGCCCCAAGAAGCGACCTCGACCGTCTTCTGAAGACAGAGGCAAACCCAAAGTGTGGTGTCCAATTCACAAAACGGGCAGCCACAGTTTGGAAGACTGCCGGGAGGTCCAAAACCTTGCCGAGCGCTACAACAAGCGCCGGGAAGAATCTCCTTTCCGATAGAGGGAAGGAAAACAAAAAGTCGACGAAGCTCCGGCTGAAGAGGAGTTAGGTTTTCAGGATCCCAAAAAGGTCCTAAAGGCCGTCTACACCTCTGTCGAAGACGATTCCGACTTCTCTGACAACGAGCGTCGGAAGACCATAAACACCATTTTTGGTGGATCATGGGACATCACCTCCCACCGCGTCATCAAGACTATGCGTCGGGATATGGCTGCTGTAGCTCCTACAGCCAGGCCGGAGCCTCATCGGAAGTGGATGTACACAACCATCACTTTTGATGCATCGAACTGCCCTCGAAGCATGGTTGGAGCAGGTCAGTTACCTTTGATGGTATCTCCTACCATAAATAACATCCAGCTCCACCATGTCATGGTAGACAGAGGCTCGGGGCTTAACCTCATAAGCTTCGAAGCTTTTACCAAGCTTCAGCCCCGACCTTCGGATCTCCACCCCTCCCGACCTTTCTCCGGAGTAGGTCCGGGAGCCATTACCCCACTCAGAGCTATTACTCTCCCCGTTACCTTCGGGACACGGGAGAAGTATCGCACCGAGAACTTGGTATTTAACGTTGCTTAGATCAACTTACCCTTCAATGCCATCTTGGGTAGGCCTGCCTTGTACAAATTCATGGCAGCTGCTCATTATGGTTACCTGGTGTTAAAGATGCCAACACCAGTAGGCGTTCTCCAGATCCGCGGAGATCGTACTGCTGGAGTAACTGCTCTGGAAGAACTCCATGCACTTACCACGGCGCAAGAGGAGGATTCCAGGCAGGAGCAAGCTCCAAAACCCCCAAGCATTCGTCAGCGAGGCTCGACTTCTGCACCTCGTGTGCAGCCAAGCGGCGACACCGACATTCCCATCAATGTTGTCCAAATTGGTTCCGATGCCGCTCAAACCACCTGTATATCGGGGGGATTGAACGACAAATAGGAACTCGCGCTCATCATTTTCCTCCGGGCTAATGTCGACGTGTTTGCCTGGCAACTGTCATAAATGTCTGGGATCCCCAGGGAAGTGATTGAGCACAATCTGAAGATCTACTCCGACGCCCGGCCTGTGCATCAGAAGCCTCGGAAGCAATTTGTAGAGCGACAGAACTTCATTCGACAATAAGTGAAGAAGTTGCTGAAAGCTGAATTCATCCGAGAAGTCTTCCATCCAAAATGGCTGGCAAACCCAGTCGTTGTGCCCAAGGTTGGCGGGAAGCTTCAGATGTGTATCGACTACACAACACTAAATAAGGCGTGTCCAAAAGATCCATTCCCACTACCTAGAATAGATAAGATAGTGGATTCCACCTCCGGGTGTGAATTACTGTGTTTCCTAGACGCATATTCTGGGTATCATCAAATCAGAATGTCTAGGGAAGATGAAGAGCGTACCTCTTTCATCACTTTAGATGGATTGTACTGTTATACAACCATGCCGTTTGGTCTCAAGAATGCAGCTTCAACCTTTGTACGAGCTATGTACAAAACCTTTGAAGACCTCATTAGAGACATAGTGGAAGTGTATGTTGATGACATCGTGGTCAAGGTCAAGAACAAGGAGTCACTTCTTGACACCTTACAGGCTGTCTTCGATAAGCTGCGGGTCAGCCGCACAAAGCTAAACCCAGACAAGTGTGTCTTCAGGGTTAGCTCCGGAAAACTTCTTGGTTTCCTAGTAAGTCACTGGGGCATAGAAGCTAATCCGGCGAAGATCAAGGCCATTGAAGACATGCGGCCACCAACCCGCATCAAAGATGTCCAAAAGCTAACTGGATGTCTAGCATCCCTCAGCCGGTTCATTTCTGGACTAGCGGAACGGGCACTCCCCTTCTTGAAGTTATTGAGGAAGTCCGTACCATTCCAATGGTCTGAAGAAGCAGAAAAGGCATTTCAGGAGCTGAAACAGTTACTCACCACCCTACCAATTCTGGTAGCTCCGAACCCTGGTGAGCCTTTGTTGCTTTACATTTCAGCAACTGACGAAGTCGTCAGTATGGTTCTGGTTGTGGAGAGACCAGAGCTACCCCATACTCAGGAATCCAGACCCCTTCAGGAGGGTCTGGAGGTCCCTGAAAGCGAGTCTGGGTCCCAGCTCCCAGACTCGAATCCACAAGAAGTTACTTCAGAAGACCCAGACCCCTCCGGGAGGGTCCAGGTCGCTTCTGAAGAAGCTCCGGGTTCCTCCAGCCAGGACCCGGAGGTCCCCGAAGAAAATTCGGATCCCTCCGGGAGGACCCGGGTCAGTGGAGAGGAAGCTCCGGGCCCCTCCGAGAAGGTCTGGACCATTCAACGCCCGGTTGAATGTAGGCCTAGAGGGGGGGGGTGAATAGGCCTTCTTGATTTTTCTCGGTTCCTGTAACACTCAACAACAAGGTCAATACCAGAGATATCGGACTAGTCCGGTAATGTGCAGACTAGTCCGGTTTTCACGGGCTAGGTTGATCAAGTTCAGACAAATTGATTGACTCGTTAATGTTTGCAGCGGAAATATAAACTTGAATCTCAATTTAATAGTTGTATGTCAGATTCTATTGTAGTTAAAGCTCTTGATCAACAATTAGACTTAGATTGAACAAAGTGAATCAAACCCTAGATTAAGTTGATCAAATTAGATGAAGAACACAAAAAGGACAAGACACACGATTTATCCCATGGTTCGGCTACCACGAAGGCAACCTACGTCCACGTTGAGGAGCCCACAAAAGGATCGGGTCTTCTCCAACCCTTTCCTAGTCGGATCGCCACGACGGCCAATCCTCTTCCACTAATCACAAAGGGTAAATAACCAAGTTGAAGGGGCGTTCTCACACGTTGAGAGCTCCCTTGATTACAACTCACAATGACACCAATAACACACTCGAAAATTACAAATTGAAACGTAAGAGTGTGTTAGGGAATCAAACCAAGAGCTCAAAGATGTGTGCCAAGTGTCTCTCCAATGATCTAGAAGTGATCTTCAATGGATTGATTGATTTTGCACTTAATTTCGTGGAGAGAGATGGTTTTTGAGTCTCTTTGGAGGTGTGACGGCGCTAGGGTTCGAGAGTGGGTGAAAGTGGGCCGTGCACCTCTATTTATATGGGGTTTCTAAAAGTGACCGTTAGGGTTCAGAAATATCGGACTAGTCCGTGGTGGTCACCGGACTAGTCCGGTGTGCTATGTGTAGCAAACCCTAAGTGTCTAGGAATATCGGACTAGTCCGGTTGAAAACGGACTTGTCCGATTTCGCTACTGGAAATCTTCGGACTAGTCCGATTGCTATCGGACTTGTCCGGACATATGAAACCCTAAGTGTTTGGGATGACAAGTCCGCACTTGGAGGACTTGTCCGATTTAGATCAGTGTGTATATCGGACTAGTCCGTGTAGACACCGGACTTGTCCGAAGTGGATCAGAATGAATATCGGACTAGTCCGGGTCACAACGGACTTGTCCGATTTTGTGTGACTTGTGCATTGTGTTAAGGACTAGTCCGCATTGGAGAGGACTAGTCCGAAGTGGATCAGAAAGATATCGGACTAGTCTGGTGGAGATCGGACTTGTCCGATCTAGTGCAGAATGTGATATCGGACTAGTCCGGCTGATATCGGAGTAGTCCGATCCTGTATAAATTTGTGCATTGTATGTGTGTGCTTGAAAGTGATTGAGCTCTTGGGTGTGTTTCCTTAACACACTCTATACATAATAATCTACTATTTTCTTCTTCTTGAGCTCAAATTCACTTTGCTTCTCATTTCCCTTCTTTTTTGCATTTTGCTCATTTTTCATCATTTGCCTGCATTCATCTCAACAAAAGGATTAGGATCCCAATTGCTTGTCATAAATCATCCAAAACCCACAAGGGAGTCCTAGATGCACTTTCAATCTCCCCCTTTTTGGTGATTGATGACAACCAATTGAGATTTCACAAAATAAGGCAAAAAATGAGATTTTCATAAAGTATGCACATATGACTCAAAAATACATCAAGCAACAAGAGAATTATCCATATGTGCATTCTTTATGGTGGGATGCATACTAAGTGCATGAATACATTGAGAATGACAGAATTTGCATTAACCAACAGATATCAAATGCATATGACATTTCAGGGGCAAAAACACAGTTTTCATCACACACTCCAAATAAATTAAGCAATTCATCACAGGACCAAACTTAATATGAAAACAGAGTCAAGCTATTACAACCACAAATAAAAGATAAAGAGAACTCGGTGAAATCCGGGTCAGACTCCTCAGATATCACTGGAGATCCAATGGGATCGATCTCCAGCTTCCGACAGATTTGCTCCACATTGGCCTTTATATACTTCATGTCCTCCTTTCTTTTCTTGTTGAGTTTGTGGACCTTCACTTCGGTCTTTTTGCAGAAGGAGAAGATGGCGGTCAGGTACTTTAGGATCCCACTAGCTGATCCTCTTTGAGGGGCTTCCCTAGAGGTAGGGACAGCCCTAGCAGTATCTCTTTCTCTTGCCGGTGCCTCAGGACTCGAGGCCGGCGAGAGAGCAGCCTGGACACTCACAGGCTGAGGCTTCTGAGGCCTCAGAGGAGTGTGCTCCACATCCTTCACGAACTCAATACCTGTGACTTTCTCAATCATAAACATCAGGTAGGGAGCATAGCCACAGGACCGGTTGGGGGTGCTTGAGATGTTGACCATGTCGTTCCAAATGTAATCTGCAACATCAAACTGTCTCTTCTTGCTTATGACCCTCATTAGAGTCCGGAGGTAGCCCTGTACACTCCCTGCATCCCCATCCTTGGGGGCAATGGTCTTCCGGAGAACTTTGTTCAGGACCACAAAGAAGGGCTTCATGTTCTTTGTGGAGGGAGGAACATACTTAGAGTTGGGCTCATACATGAACTTCATTCCGTACCTCTCAATGAACCCTATGTTGTGGATGATCAGGTGGTCATTTCCAGTAGAGTCTAAATGGAGCAGGTTTGCAAAATCCTCCTGAGTGATGGAGTACTTGGATCCATGGGTCATCCAAGTCACACTCTCTTCATCTTCACTCGAGAAGTGGCACGTTGCATAGAATTGTGCAATCACTTCATCATTCCAATTGTGTCTGAAGGCAAACAGATCCTTCAGGCCATGCCTCTCAGCTGCTGCAATGACTTCATCAAAAGCTGAGCACTTCTTCTTCTCCAGGTAGGCCCAGTCAATCCACTTACTGCGCACCACCGGAGTCTTCATCGGCAGGTAAACCAGCCTGTAGAAATCTGCATGGAAGTTTGTCCAAAACCTTCCATCAGCTGCCTGCTTTGGCCTCCCATAGCAATCAATGCTTCTGAGCTTGGCTGCCATATCACTGCCTTTCCCATTGAATTTCTCTTCATTGGGGTCCCGGACCCCTTCCCTGGGAGCATGTAGCTTCAAGGGCCCAACTGGCCTCGTTGCTACTCCCTTGCCCTTTCCTTTTGCTTGACGAAGGCCGCTTGTAGACGGAGCAGCCTTCGAGGCGGGCTTCTTGACACAGACCTTCCTCCGAACCTGGGGAGGGGAAGTAGCAGCCTCGGAAGGTCTTTCGTGGCGTTTCTTGCCTAGACCCGCCGAGGACCGAGATGCCACCTCGTGGTCCAACTCGGCCTCAAAGTCGGAGATTTCGTTGTCGGAGCTCGACATGATCTGAGAATGAGTGAGCAAGAAAAGTGACAAGTTATGCAAGGCATAGGTGAGACATGATAGTAATGGATGGCATTAGGGAATTAAGGAATTAGGTTTAGGTTCAGAAACATCGGACTTGTCCGGAGCCTCGGCACGGACTAGTCTGGGGTACCGGACTTGTCCGTGCATGGACCGGACTAGTCCGGTGTTCATCCTCAAAAACCTAACAGATTGAACTGGACACAATCCCTAATGCAATGCTAGTCTAGCATACACGTAGTACATCAGATAAACATGTAACTAATGCAGGGTGCTAGGCCAAACGATCAATGATTGAGAAAAATACGATTTCTAGGGTTTTGAAGGTTTTTACCGAAGAAATCGTTGGAGACTTGAAGTTTTGGGGGTTTGAGGCCGGACTTGTCCGGTGGAATCAATCCCCAAGTCTTCAAGCTTGATGTCCGCCCAAACTTGAGGCTTTTCGACGGATGACACAAGAGATTGCTTTGGGAGCTCGAGCGCAAGAGAGAGAAAGGCGTGAGCAAATGTGTGGATGAGTGGATTAGGGTTTGGATGCGGCTAGGGTTATGGACACGAGAAATCGGACAAGTCCAGACTCGACCGGACTAGTCCGAGGTCATCCAGAGACCTATATCGGACTAGTCTGTGGTCCGTCGGACTAGTCCGGCCTAACTGGCACTCTGCGGACTAGTCTGCATGGGCGGACTAGTCCGGATAACCACGGACTAGTCCGTGGTTACCAGGAAAGAATTGCATAGCCCATTCATATATATTTGAAGGTTCAATAATAGAGAATAGAGAGGCAAAACAATTCAAGCAATCTTGATGAATTTGACCAGTAAGCATACAACAATCATACAATGATCAAAATTCATCAAGATCTAATAATTGACATAGTTTTTTGAGAGAAAAATGGGGAGGGGTAATTTTCACAAATCAATCAACATTTTGAAGTAAGCATACAGGTATGCAACTTTTCAAGACACACTCCGAGAATCAAGAATATTTAGCTCATTTCGGAGTTCGCAAAAACGCTTTTCATCAAGTGGCTTGGTGAATATGTCGGCCAATTGTTTTTGTGTGTTGACATGTGAGATGGTTATGTCTCCTTTCATGCAATGGTCTCTCAAGAAATGATGTCTTATGTCTATGTGTTTAGTCCTAGAGTGCTCAACTGGATTGTGGGCTATTTTAATGGCACTCTCATTGTCACAAAGGAGAGGAATATGGTTCATATTGTAACCGTAATCCCTTAGAGTTTGTCACATCCAAAGAAGTTGTGCACAACAACTCCCGGCTGCAACATACTCCGCTTCGGCTATGGATAAAGCAATGGAATTTTGTTTCTTAGATGACCAAGAAACCAAGGATCTTCCTAGAATTGGCATGTGCCAGAGGTGCTTTTTCTATCAACTTTGCACCCGGCATAATCTGCATCGGAGTAACCAATGAGATTGAATTTGGAGCCTTTTGGGTACCAAAGACCAAGGTTGGGTGTATGAACTAAATATCTCAAGATTCTTTTTACGGCTGTCAAGTGACATTCCTTAGGGTTGGCTTGAAATCTTGCACACAAACATACACTCAACATAATATCTGGCCTAGATGCACATAAGTAAAGTAAAGATCCAATCATGGAGCGATATACCTTTTGGTCGACGCTCGGTCCATCTTCATTGAGATCCAAGTGGCCATTCGTAACCATGGGAGTCTTTATGGGCTTTGCCTTGTCCATGCCAAACTTCTTGAGTATGTCCTGCGTGTACTTGGTTTGGCTTATGAATGTTCCTTCCTTTTGTTGCCGCACTTGGAATCCCAAGAAGTACTTCAATTCTCCCATCATTGACATTTCAAACCTGTCTGTCATAATTCTACTAAATTCTTCACATAAAGATTGGTTAGTTGACCCAAAAATTATGTCATCAACATAGATTTGGCAAATAAAAAGATCATTATCTAGGTTTTTCGTGAATAATGTATAATCTACTTTGCCAATCTGAAAGCCATTATCAATTAAAAAAATCTCTAAGACACTCATACCAAGCTCTAGGAGCTTGTTTGAGGCCATAGAGAGCCTTACGCAGTTTATACACGTGGTCAGGGAACTCTTCGTCTTCAAATCCGGGTGGTTGCTCCACGTACACCTCTTCCTTGATCGGTCAGTTGAGGAAGGCGCTTTTCATGTCCATTTGGTACAGCTTGAAATCATGGTGAGTAGCATATGCAAGTAATATTCTAATTGATTCAAGCCTAGCTACTGGAGCAAAAGTCTCATCGAAATCCAAACATTCGACTTGTGAGTAACCTTTGGCCACAAGTCGTGCCTTGTTTCTTGTCACCACCCCGTGTTCGTCTTGCTTGTTGCGGAAGACCCACTTGGTGCCCACTATGTTTGCATTGGGTCTTTCCACAAGTTCCCAAACCTCGTTTCTCTTGAAGTTGTTCAACTCTTCTTGCATTGCCACCACCCAGTCCGGATCCTTCAATGCATCCTCAGTCCTGCGTGGTTTCAAAAAGGAGACAAACGAGTAATGCTCACAAAAATTAGCTATACGAGATCTAGTGGTTACTCCCTTTTGGATATCACCGATGATGTTGTCGATTGGGTGATCCTTTTGAGTGCGTTGGTGTACTCTTGGGTGTGGCACTTGGGGAGTTGAGTGTTGGTGATCATTTTCTTCTGCCCCTGAGTGGTTGCCCTCGTTGATTTGTTGGTCATCTTCATATTCTTGTGATTGATCTTGTATCGAGACTCCCCCTTGATTGTTGATCTCCTCTTGTGGTTCACTTTCCTCTTGTATTTGTGATGATGACTCTTGTGGACGAACTTCGCCTAGAGCCATTCTCTTCAATGCTTGGTAAGGAGCTTCTTCTTTACCTAATTCACATTGATCAAATTGCTCCTTTTGGGAGCCATTAGTTTCATCGAACACTACGTCACGTGCCACTTCAACAAGTCCGGAGGCCTTGTTGAAAACACGATAGGCGTAAGTGTTCGAATCATAGCCAAGAAGGAAACCTTCATTGGACTTCGAAGCGAACTTTGAAGTCCTGGGTTTCTTGTTCAAGATATAACATGGAGAGCCGAAAACTCAAAAATATGAAATGTTGGGTTTGTTACCGGTGAGTAGCTCATAAGGAGTCTTCTTGAGTAGTCGATGAAGGTAGAGTCGATTTGCGGCGTGGCAAGCGGTGTTAATCGCTTCCGCCCAAAATCGATCCAAAGTCTTGTATTCATCGAGCATTGTTCTTGCCATCTCTATGAGCGTTCGGTTCTTCCTTTCGGCGACTCCATTTTGTTGTGGAGAGTATGGTGCTGAAAATTCGTGCTTGATTCCCTCCTCATCAAGGTACTCCTCCACTTGTATGTTCTTGAACTCCGGCTGTTGTCGCTCCGAATACTCTTGATCGATAGTGAGAACTCGTTTTGAGCTCGCTTGAAGAATTTCTTGAGTGTTCCTTGTGTTTCTGACTTGTCATGCAAAAAGAACACCCAAGTGAAGCGGGAAAAATCATCAATAATGACTAAACCGTATTTATTACCGCCGATGCTTATGTAAGCAATTGGACCAAACAAGTCCATATGAAGTAGTTCGAGCGGTCTTGTCGTAGTCATAATGTTCTTTGCAGGATGATGTGCTCCTACTTGCTTCCCGGCTTGGCACGCGCTACAAGGCCTATCTTTCTCAAAAACAACATCTTTCAAACCTCGGATGTGATCGCCCTTGAGGAGTTTTTGAAGATTCCTCATACCAACATGTGCTAGCCATCTATGCCACAGCCAACCCATGTTGGTTTTTGCAATCAAGCATGTGTCGAGTTCGGCTTTATCCTTGTTGAAGTCAACAAGGTAAAGCTTTCCCTTTAACATACCCTTGAATGCAACGGAACCATCACTCCTCCTTGAGACGGTCACACCCTCGTTAGTAAACAAGCAATTATAACCTTTGTCGCATAATTGAGATATGGACAGCAGGTTATAATCTAAAGATTCAACATGTAGAACATGAGAAAGAGTGTGTTCAGAGGATATTGCTATTTTACCGGTACCGAGCACCCTTCCTTGACTATTATCTCCAAAGTAGATGCCTTCGTTTGGGTCCTCGTTTTATTCATATTCCACGAACATCCTCTTTTCTCCGGTCATGTGGTTGGTGCATCCACTATCTAGCACCCATTTGGATCCACTGGAGGAATAGGCCTGCAGAAACAAATTATGCCTTGGTTTTAGGTACCCAAGCTTGCTTGGGTCCTTGGAGGTTAGTTACAATACATTTGGGCACCCACACGTGGGATTTTGTGTTCCCATGGCGTGGCCCAGCATAGTAAGCATAAACTTTACCAATATTGTTTCTCATTAATACATAAGAGGCATCAAAGGTTTTGAACAAGAGTCGTTGTTGTTTATGGATCGGACTAGTCTGGGTAACCGGACTTGTCCGAATGACCGGACTTGTCCGGGCCTCCACCGGACTAGTCCGGTGTTTATGAGAGTTCAGATTCTTAATTTTTGAGTTACCAGGTTGTGAGGGTCCTCCCTTCACAAAGGTAATCCTTCCCTTGTTATTCTTATGACTTCCAGCATTTTGCTTTCCATCGTAAGAGTAACCAGTGCCATACTTGACGTTAGGAGGTCTTTGGACCAAGTATGCACTACGTGCATAGTTGATCCTCTCCTTGTCAAATATTCCACATTGGGTAGGATTTTTATCCCTTTTGGAGATAGACTTTTCCTTCAAGTTGATATCGACTTTGCCACATTTACACATATGAACAGGATTAGTTGAAGTGTGTTGAGAAGGCAGACTTGAAGAGGAGGAAGGTTCACTTAGCTTGAGTGACTCAACTTGCACTTCAAGGATCTTGTTGACCTTGATCAGGTCATCAAGTTGATCCTTTATTGCAATGTTTGAGTTGGTTAATTCCAAAAAAGTTTTCTTGCTTGAAGCTAGCTCAAGCTCTAGTGAGTTGTTTTTGTCCTTTTCAAGAGCTAGAAGATTGTCAAGTTTGACATACCTCTCCTTTTGGGAGATAATCATGTCTTCTTGACGATCAATTAGCGATTCCTTCTCAACAAGTTGGACAAGTAAAAATTTCATTTTAGCAACAGTTTTTCTATCTAATCCAGTTAACATATCTTCATCATCACTATCTAGTTCATCATCACTTGAGTACGAATGCATGGAAGGAGTTTTGATGTTTACCTTGCGTTTACCTTCCTTTGCCATGAGGCAAGTGCCATGTCCCTTCTTTGCACCGAGTGTGGGGAAGAGTGTGGGATTCTTGGACGAGCTTTCAATGGCTATGCTAGCCATCTCTTCTTCATCGGATGATGATGACTCATCGTTTGAGTCCCACTCTTTTCCAATGTGTGCTTGTTCAGCTTGTTTCTTCTTTTTGAAGAATTTCTTCGGTTGAGGCTTGGTTTCTTTATTCTTCTTCTTGTTGTCCTCATACGGGCAATCGACTATAAAGTGGTTATACTCACCACAATTATAGCACGCCCGCCTCATCTTCGGCTTTGTCCTTTCCTTGTACTTGCCTTCACCAGATTTTGTTCCTTGTCTTTTCTTCATTATTCTTTTGAACTTTTTCATGAACAAAATCATATCCTCTTTGTCCAGCTCACTGCTTTCGTCATCGCTATCCTCCTCAAACTGAGCTTCTCTTGCTTCTTTGGATAGAGGTTTGAGTGTGGATTTTAAGGCAACTCCCTTCTTCTTGGCCGATGTGAGGTCGGCTATTTCTTTGACGTGCTTGGCTTGTTTCTCCATCATTTCAAAATTGATGATTTTGCCAAGCAATTCATCTGGAGTCATCCTCTTGTACCCGGGACTTTCTCTGATCATAGAGCATAGTGTGACATTGCGAGGCATAAAGGCTCTAAGGATGAGCTTTACAACCTCGTGGTCATTCCACTTCTTGCTCCCATATGATCGAACCTTGTTTACAAGTGTCTTCAATCGGTTGTACATGTCCTGGGGAGACTCATCTTCCTCAATTGCGAACCTTCCTAGTTCGCCCTCAATCATTTCAATTTTGGCCTCCCGCACATGCCGGTCACCTTCATGGGCTGTTTGTAGTGTGTCCCATATTTCCTTGGCAATCTCCAGTTCGTCCACCTTTGTGAATTCATCTCGACTTAGAGAGGAGGTGATCACGGCTGCAGCTTGAGCGTTTCTGTGGATGGCTTGCTCTTGACTTGGAGTGAGCTCTTCGTCGTCATCTGGGATGTCTATTCCTGTGCACACAATATGCCATAAACTTGGGTTAAGGGAAATCAAGTGCATCTTCATATTTTGCCTCGACATGGAGTAATCACTCCCATCGAAGTGTGGGGCTTTTCCAAGAGGAATAGATAGGTAATGGCTGTTGTTAGAATTTAAACGATCATAGTTGAAAGGGCTCCATGCAAAAGCAGGGGGCCGGAGCTGGAATCCTTCTCCTCGCACCAACCGGGGAGAAGGTAAAATACATGGTCCACCTTGACTTCAAGGCGACCAACAACATGGCGGAATATGAAGCACTCATTTATGGACTAAAGGTGGCATTGTCATACGGTGTCAAGCAACTGCTGGTCAAGGGAGATTCATAGCTCATCATTAAGCAAGTGAAGGGTGAATGCTCCTGCAACAATCTCCGACTAGTTGCTTACCTCCTTGAAGTCCAGAGGCTTCAGAAGGACTTCGAAGTCCTAGATCTCCACCATGTTCAGCGTGCCCATAACGCTGAAGCTGACGAACTCTCGACGAAAGCGTCAACCGGACTCCGGCTCCTGACGGAACTTTTGTCCGGAGGTTGTCAAAACCAACAGCTCAGCGTGCCGAACTGAGCGAAGGGGGCGAGATCAGCATCCCGAAGCTGACGGTCCCGATGGCCCTGTTACCATGGCAGCCATCAAGGGTCGTGGGTGCTGCCGGAAGCTCTGAGCAACCCAGCACGCAAGACTCAAATACTCAAGTTAGTTTCGATGCATGGATCTCGGAGATCCGGAACTACTTGAAAGACAACATCCTTCCTGACAATGATGTATCCGCTGACCGGGTAGTTAGATTGGCTAAAAGATACACGTTGGTAGAAGGGGATCTCTACCGACGCGGTGCCAACGGCATCCTAATGCGGTGCATCACAAGGGAAGAAGGCTGCGAAATCCTCGCAGAAATCCATGGAGGCGAGTGTGGGAACCACGCGTCTTCCCGCACGCTGGTTGGTAAAGCCTTTCGGCATGGCTTCTACTGGCCTACAGCACTCCAGAATGCAACTGAGCTGGTGAAGAAATGTGAAGCATGTCAATTTCATGCAAAGAAAATTCACACACCAGCTCAGCCCCTACAAATGATACCTCCTACATGGCCCTTCGCTGTGTGGGGGATGGACATCTTGGGACCTTTCCCAAGAGCCGTCGGAGGTTACAAGTTCCTGTACATTGCCATTGACAAGTTCACCAAGTGTCCGAAAGCAACTCCAGTTGTGACAATCAACAAGCAGTCAGCTATCAACTTTTTGCAGTCCATTGTATGCAGATTTGGAGTCCCAAACAAAATCATCACTGATAATGGGACCCAATTCACAAGATCTGCATTTCAAGGATATTGTGAAGACCTCGACATTCAAGTTTGCTACGCCTCCGTAGCTCACCCAGCAAGTAATGGCCAAGCCGAGAGAGCAAATGCTGAAATCCTTAAAGGACTCAAAACGCGCACCTATGAGCGCTTGAAAAAACATGGAGCCAACTGGATTGAAGAGCTTCCGCCCACTTTATGGGCCAACATGACATCTCCAAACTGGTCAACTGGAGAGACACCCTTCTTCCTGGTGTACGGAGCTGAAGCAATCCTTCCTCCGGAAATCACCTTGGGTTCACTCCGGGTCTGGACCTTCGACGAAGCCACGAAGACCTAGACCTCCTTGAGGAGGGAAGGTGCCAAGCAGCTGTTCGGAATGCCCGATATCGCCAAGCCCTACGGCGCTATCATCAGTGGCATGTACACAACCGACAGCTCAAGGAAGACGATCTGGTGCTATGGAGAATACAATCCATAGAAGGGTTAAACAAACTCTCCCCCAACTGGGAGGGACCCTTCCGAGTGATTAAAGTATCCCGTCCCGGAAGCGTTCGCTTGGCTACTGAGGATGGGACACCTCTCCCAAATCCTTGGAACATCGAGCACCTCCGTAAGTTCTACACTTAATATCACGGAGGTGAGTCTGTAGTTACTTGAGGTGTATGTTATAGAGTCATTGTACAGAGTCGGGTAGTTCCTCCAGGAGAACAACCGGACCTTCCCCGGAAGGTCCGCAAAGTTCATGCAACACTTGTCACAGTCTCAGAACTAAAAGTGTGGCTAGCTACCCTGGGTCAAACGAGGAATTATACACGCTTAGCTTGGTTCCGTACCCTAAGAGTGTACTTGTTTCCCCTGTACCCCGGACCTATAATGAAAGACATCTTCAGGTGAAACAAACTCCACGTGCATTCATTTTGTACAGGCTCAACATTTTTTATTTTTCTCTTTCTTGTCTATAACAAAGACGTGCAATTCTTAAGAAATTCTAGTTCGACCGGTTCATATACAATTCGAGTTGTATTGTCGATTATTTTGGATTCAAATATTGTTCGTGGCCCACTCGTCTGAATGCTGCCAAGCCAACCTAGGGCCGGAGTGTGCTATCGACTTAGCCTGGTCAAGCACCCTAAGTATGCCACTCTACCTACAAACCGGCAGGTCGAAATAAGGCGGGTCCAAGTACAATTGGATCTAGAAGAAAAGACAACGCATTCGGTTGTATTCAGAATCACGTTTGACATAAAATTTTCTTGAGAATCGTAAGCCGCGACGAAGTTATAGACAAGAAACAAATTTTACTATTTTTCTTGGCTTCAGTGTGCAGGAAAAATAAAATCCACGTTGATGGAGAAAAGACGGAGCTAACAAAGCTCCGACCCCCCTAGATAGCTTGTAATCGATGTTAAGCATTGAAAACGACCTTCACCGGAGCAACCAAGCTCCGGTAAAGCTAGGGGGGCCAGCCCTCGACGTAAAATAAAAGATGGTGAGAAGACCCCACAAGCAGAGTCTGCTGCCGACAAGCTACGCGTTGGCAAAGGTCACCGCCGGAGCTACTAAGTTCCGACACCCCGGAGGGCTAATCATCGATGCTCTACGCGTTGATAGGAACTATTTCAGAGCTACTAAGCTCCGACGGTAGTCAATTTGACCTCAGGGGGCCTTCACTATCGAAGACTTCGGACCTACACTCTACAAGTTCGAAGCAAATGAGTCTTCAACGAAACAAAATATCCTCTTGTTACATGTTCACAATCAAATTGTGTACATCTACCAGGTGGCCAAGTGAAGACAAAAGTGTTGAAGACAAAAAGTGAAATTCACAAAAATTTGGGGATTTCATTCATCTGGAGACAACGGATTACAAAATTGAGGAAGAAGAAGAGAGAATACAAGTGGAAACTACAGAGATGGTCCTAGACCCTATGGAAGAATTGGGAAACCTTCTGGGCAACCTCCGACACGTTGGCTCGGGCAGCTTCACCTTCTCCTTCGATGGGACCTTCAAGCACCGGGTCCAGAGGGAATTGGGGATTTCGGCTGGTGTAGCACATCAGCACATACTCTGCGACGTTCTTCGCCAGGGATTGCCCCTCAACCTCCAATTGGTCCGCGATGACATCGCCCACCTTGGAGAGTTTGCTACCTGCCGAGCTCAATGCCTGCAATGCTAGGTCCGGCTCCGGCTCCGGATCATCCGGACGCACGGGGCTGAAGCCCATCGGTGTCAGCGCGTCGTTAGCTTTGCCCAAGAACTCCCAAATATGTAGGGAGTTTGCAATCCTCAAGCCCTTCATTTCCTCCAGGGATCTTCTGGCCGCCGCCAGTTTAGAATTTTCGCGGGCGAGGCGCTCAACTTCTTTGGCGTTTTGCTGAATCTTTTCAGCAACCTGCTTTTCGAGTTTTCCAAGCTCCTCCTCTCAGAGGTGGATCTTGTTCCGGCGGTCAACCAGGTCCTTCTCCCCGCCCCTCACTTTCTTCTCCCTAGCAACAAGGGCACACTCTTGCTCGTAGAGTTCTTGCCCTCGCACCCAGGCCTTCTCCTCCTCCTCAATGCAGCGCTCTTCCAATTTCTTGGCATGCTCCTCAAGGCCCTTGTCAGCCAGAGCCACCTTCTCGGTGAGCTCCTCCTCCCTCCCCAGGACATCATCCCGCAGCTCTAGGAGTTTCTTCTCTTCATCTTCAAGCCGTTTCTCCCTCTCCTCAAGTGCCTCCCAACGCTTGATGAGAGTAGCGTTAATGGCCTCAAGCCTTTCTTGGCGTTCATCAGCCGCACTGTTAGCTGCTTTGGTCTGCTCATAAATCTCTCGGGATTGAGCATCGAGGGCACAAGTCTTACTCTCCCTGTCATCCAATAACTTGCCCAGTATTCCAGGCGGACCTTCTCCCGCTTAATCCACTCTTTGTCATCTGCTAGCCTCGACTGCGCCAGCTTGGTCTCGAAGTAGAGCCGGTTACGCCACCGCCTAAGGGTTTGGCGCTCCTCTTCAAGAGCCTTGCTGTCGTGGAAGAAGGCCAGTTGAACTTGACGCAGACTGGAACAGGCGTTGTCAATAGACAATGACAATGGGATAGGTTCTGGACCTGCTGGGGTCTCCTCCGCTGGTTCCAGCGGATTTTTAGATACAAAAATTGGGTCCCACTCGACAAGAGTGGTCCCCTTGGTCTCCATGGCACTAGGGCCGTCCTCCGGGATGGCCTCAGTCGCCGCCGAGGAAGGCCCCACCGCCAGGTCTTCATTCACCCCCTCAGGCACGGGGCCAACGACTTCACCAGGGCACTCCGGTTCAGCCGCGGGTACCTCCGACGTCGACACTTCCGGAGCAGGGGCCGCTTCTGGCTCCGGCCTGGGCACCTCCTCCGATGGGGGCTCGAGCTCCGACGCCTCTGCAACAACCGGCTCGGGAGCCAGAAGGTCTTCATCATCAACCGGCCCTGCAGCCGGAGATCCAACAACAACCGGCTCTGCGGCTGGTGCTTCTGAGGTAGCCGGCCCAACCGCCGGGACTTCCTCAACATCCGGTGCGCACGCCGGGACTTCAATCACCTCTGGCTCAACCACCGGAGCTTCGACAATTTCCGGCTCTGGGGCCGGAATTACTGCTTCCTCCGGCTCAATGGCCGGAGCTTCCATCATCTCAGCACCAGGACCCGGAGCTTCAACCTCCGGGACAGGTGCCGCTGGCGCATCTTCTCTCCCGCGGTCCGGCGCTACCACGGGAGTCTCTGGGGATGAGTTGAGGTCCATGACCACGACAACCAGCATCGGAGCTGTCGCAGCTTCAGCCACCACTTGGGGCGGCACCGAGACAGGAGCAGAAGCTCCCGCCCTCACAGCTTCAGCTGCTGTGGCTGAGGGTGGAGCCTCACTTCTCTTCTTGGGAACGCTCTAGATGATGGACGAAGAAACTTAAAAAATAGTTACTACAACTAAACAACTATCCAAGGTAAAGATTAAAAATTACCTTGGGAGGCTTCCACACCAGCTTGCGCGGAACCTCTTTCCCGGGCGTTCTGGGCTGGTCATAGCCGGCATGGAAGCTCCAGAAGGCCCCCCGGAACTCGTTGCAGCCACGGGCATTTCCCTAGTCGAGGCCCCCCTCGATCGGGAAGAACCTCCGGACCTAGAGGCCTCAACCAGCCCTGGTGCAGGAGTCGCATGCCCGGAGCTAGCACCCCGGGAGGACCCCGCCGTGGGTACAGTCACCGCAGTTGTAGAAGACCTCCCCCTCCGGGGAGAAAGAGCCGATGCAGAGGTGGCAGGCCTAACAGACCTTCCGTCGGCATGCTGCAGCTTCCTCTTCCGGCTCAAGGGTTCTTCCACCGGCTCCTTACCCTTGCCGACGACCTCGGCCCTTGGCTTCGGGGCAGGGTCGGAGCCACCCTCGAAAGCTCCAGGGATCGCCACCCTAGTGGTTGATCTTCTCTCGACGACACCAAGGTCGTCAAGCTCAGGCATCTTCCGCCAGAGCTCCCTGCTGAACTCTACTTCCACGTTCAGGGGGAGAAAAGCTGATGGCGGAGTCAAGTCATCACCCGCGACGTCGATGTCGTGCTGGAACTTCTTGAGGTGGAACTCCAAGGTTGTCCCCACCATGTTGGACTTTAGCCCGGTCTCAACCCGGTCGTCGTCCATCACGCTGTTGAGGGCCCAAGCGAGTTTTTCTCTCCTCTTCAGCGGTGCCCACCTGTTGACCAGGAAGTTGCAAAACACCGCCTGAGAAGTCAATCCTCCCTCCACGCATTGGCGGATCCTGGTCAGAGCAGGGTTGAAGGCTTCCGCTAGTACCGGAGCTTCACTCCAGATTGTCGTGTCGATGTTGGGGAGGCCTTCGGGCAGCTCCAACCTCTCGTGCTCCTCCACCCGGACGACTATCCAGTCCTTCTTCTATTCATCCCACTTCCCAGAGGGAAACGACCGGAGGTACTTGAATGTGCACTTCTTGCGCTTCACGAAGTAGTAGAAGCCAAGGTACTCATTGCTCCTGCCGGTGGTATGGACGGTGAAGAAGGTCCGGAAGAGTTCAATGCAGGGGGGATGCCCACCCACATCTCACAGAAGTGGACGAAGATAGACACAAGAAGAATGGAGTGGGGGCCAAGGTGATACAGCTGCAGACCATAGAAGTCTAGCAGCATCAAGAAAAAGGAGGAAAAAGGTGGGATCAACCCCACCATGGCGTACGAGGAGAAGTACACCATTTCGCCGGCGTGCTCCTTCTCAAACGGAAGCTCTCCCCCGGCACGGACCGAGCGGTTGAGGAAGTCCGAGGACCATCCCATGAGGGCCCGAACCTTCTTCAAGTCACCGTCGGTCTTCAAACGGCTTTCACGGAGACCCAACTTCATCGCAGCACAGCAAGGCAGGAGAGAAAGAGCAAGCACAAGTTGGGAGTTTGAGCGCAAGATCAGATGAGAGGCGTAAAGAACCCCAAATGGTGCGCGCTTTCCTTCTTAAGTAAGCCCTTGCGATGCTTGGATGGAAACCACAAGGAAGTTGAAGATACCACTCAAAAATTCCACCAAGCCGATGACAAGAGGGCCCGGGACCACCCCGACGATCAAGTTGAGGTTCTTACCCAGGCGAACGGTTGTCATCATGAGGCGGGAAGCCAGAAGGCGGCGGCCTGACAAGGCGCACGGAACCGATACGATTTTCGTATTGGAAACCGACGACCTTCAATTGCGTGAGATCCACACGCCAAAGATCTCACCTGCCGCACACGGGATACGCCACGAGGCAAGGATTTAACTCCGAACCATCGCCAACGGCACATCTGAAGACCTTTGAAGACTCAGTTCAAAAGTCAAAGGATGGACCCACATCCGGCGGAATGACTTCACCCAAGGGGTCTTCCCCAGAGGTGGGCCCAGGGGGCCACTGTCGGTACCCCGGGTACCATATACCCCTTGGGATTGCAAAGATCTCAAGGGAAAGTCATCCACTTTATTTGAAGACCTTCGGAGGCCCACATGTCAGACATGTCCGGACTCGCTTCTCCAACATGGTTAGTCCCAGGGTTGCCACGTGTACTATCAAACCGGAGCTACAGCCCGCAAGGGGGGAAGCTCTGGGCTATGTACCGAAATGGCACCCCCGGACCTAACCCTAGACCGAGGGAAGCTCCAGTGCTCACACGTGTCGAGTAACACCGGAGCCATCTGTTCTCCACAGTGTGCTCCGGAGCTGCCACGTGTCCAAACGTCGGATCTTCAGCCTCTAACCTCCGGAAGACTCCATAACGGCTCCGGATCTTCAAAGGGGAATCAAGGACTTCAAGACCTGATCAAGTGTCATTAATACTATATTAATGACACACGATTGAACGACCTTAATTACCAGTAACGGTGCTGTCAAACCCCATAACTCAGTCATTAAGGGTAATTAAACGTGTTGAATGTATATCAATATCAGTAACCGCCGGGGCCACATGTCGGGCCAGGCTAACTTGTAACGGCCTGCCCTTGTACTATAAAAGGACAGGCCGACGATACATAGGACACGTCTACACACGCACTCTACAGACTCTCTACGCTCTAGACATACATCCAATACAACATCAACACACCCTGTGGAGTAGGGTATTACGCTCAGGCGGCCCGAACCACGTAAATTCCTGTCTCTACTGTGTCATTTATAATTCACCTTCTTGAATCTCCGCGCGCCCACACCGAACCTCAAACTCCTTTAACACTTTAGTAGTGTCGGGAGATCTGCCGGATCGAAACCACCGACACACATCTTCTAAGGCGAGAGTCCAGGAAGATCCACTCCCCTTATGTCTCAGCAAGGATTATAGTAACCTTGCTAGTAAAGATAACTAAGAGCAACAAGTTGGACAACAACTTTAAGCAGTACCAGAGCAAGCTATTGCTAGTAAAGAGCAACCAATTGAGCAACAACTTTAAGTAGTCTAGAGCCAGCTGCTGGGAGTAAAGAGCAATCAGTTGAATAACAGGTTCAACAACAATCCAGTGTCCAACTTCCGACGACTACTCCTCGATCATCGGTGCCTATCAAAGTTAGCTAATACGAAATTAAGAAACCTTCATCAGAAGTGTCAAAGTATTTGGAAAATGTGAAGGAAAACATTAGAAAATCGAGTGCATCTCGTTCTTCTCATGAGACAGCATTAGAAGATATCGAGGAGTGGGAAGAAGACGATGTCACGTATAATCAGCGGACGACTTTAGTTAAACTAGGAGTTCCGATATACAAGGTTGAGGATATTCCTCCTGAATATGAGAATGGGAAGCCGTTCATGACATCCGTACAACTTAGCAAACAACCTGTCCAGATCAAAAGAATGCACGATGGTACATCACTGCCAGCACAAAATATGATCTTTCTTGCGTCACATTTCTTGTTCCAAAAGATGCATTCTAGAGCACTGTAGCAGATAAATGAGTCATTATATTTGAAGAGCTGCATACTTTTTTCCATCGGGGCATGCTCGAAATCAACCTACTACTCGTCTGGTGCTTGTAAGTGCCTCTAATATTTTGCATTTGCTTTTCTTACTACACCCATACACATTTCATGAGATTATAAGAATTCTGGACTTCTTCAATAGGATGCAATACATGGATAATGAAAAAATGAAACGCAAGATAGGTATCCTTGACCCTACTCGGATTGCAAAGACGCTATTCGATGTTAATGCGGATCGAGACTCAGTACAGTACAAGCACATGAAAAAAAAATTGAAAAATCAATCGCAAAACTTAAGAAGGATAGAAGGATAGAAGTTGTAGCTTACATAGGACATGCAATGTTTAACTTTGTCAGAGATGGCAAGGACCCCGTAAAGGCTTCGTAGCACTTCGAGTAAGTTCGACATATGACATTGAAATAGCAATTGTTGCTAATTGTTAACACGTGTTTGTACATGTGCAGTAAACACTATATAATGGTCTTCGTCAAGCCAACGTAGGGTTTGGACACAGTCTTGGACTCAGCCGATTACCCATCAGATCATTACAAAGATTTCCTTTCCATTTTGAAACTGTACATTTATTCAATACTTTTAATTTACACACATTTAGAATGTGTTGACAAGGTTTATATGACATTTCTTGTATTACAACGCTTGGCGGTTTTACGTGGAATGGCTTGGTGGTCAGAGACCTCCTAATACAAATGCATTGGACATTGAAACATATTATCCTTGTCTGACGCAGCCTTCTGGGAGTGTCTTATACAGGTATTATGTATGCGAGAATCTTTGGACTGCCAGCGAATATAGAGTGAATCGTGAGGATGTAAGTTATCCTTAATGTCGATATCTTATTTTCTTAATTTTGAGTTTTATTTTAATTGTAACTAGCGTATTTTAATACTTATATTCTCTGTTGTTCAATATTACCAGAAACATTATTTTCAGATTTTGATTCCAACTTCAAAATTTAATTGCTCATTGTACAACTGCTCCAAAAATACCAAATAAATTCTTGTATACTCTCACTTTGATCTATACATTGAGATTGTTCAAACCAACACATTCTAAACCTTGTTATGTGTTTCATTGTAGCACATGAAGAAAGTTAATGAAGAATGGCCAGTTTATAGAAGTATGCCTGGTGGAGGATCCGTCAAGATTGCTGGTGAACTGTGTCAATTCGTGCGTCGCAAAACTTTGCACAAAAGAGGGGAGTTCTTTGATGAGAATGGTGCAATAGTTGATGTGCAAGAACTTTGCGACTATGACAATAGAAACAGTTTTTAGTGAAACTTCTAAACTATGAGATGGCTTGTATGTGTAATTTGTACATATGTATATTGTTTTAGTGAAGTTGACTTCTGTGAGATGACTTCTATGATTATATTGTTTACTTTTGTGATTATATTGTTGACTTCTGTGATTATATTGAATTGACCTGGAAATTAGAAATAACAACAGGTAGTACGGCATAGGGTATACCTTATCACAGACGGTTATTTACCTACGGCTAGACTTGTTCGTGAAATATCATTATCACAGAAGGCTAGATATAGGGTATACTTTTGTGATTATATCATTATTTACCTACGGCTAGACTTGTTTGGGATTGCACTCACCACCATGGACGAGTCCAGGTCGATGTAAACATCGATGAGATGATCTTCCCGAGATGGCAAAGCACGTCGTTGCGACATAATAATGCCTTATGTTTGAGTTCCAGGAGTTCACCGAGCTCATCTGGACAATCTTGCATAGGACACTGCAATAGTGTCATGTAAGAACTTGGATGATGCTTGCGAAGATAGTCGTATCGACTGATTTACCTAAAGGTCATTTGAACGTTGTCCTGGTACTCTTGTTAGGTTAGCAGTGCTTGTGATGATTCTTTGAGTCCAAGAAATGCCAATCTCACTTCTTTTCCAAGTGTTGCTTGGGTTTCACGTCGATTCATCCTAATTCAGAACCATGCAACCACACTTGTCACTTAATTAGGTTTACTCCTCAATGACTTTGTGTAACTTCATTGGTCGACTTCTGAGTCACGACCTCTTGTTGCACAGTTCACTCATGCCTTAAGGTTTCAATGCTCCACCTTGATCGCTTAGTTCTCCTTACATCACTCAGTCCGGTACTTCTTCATCCTTCAATCTTATACCTCTTAAGTGACATAGCTTCAAGTGTTGTCTCTAAGTTGCAATGTGCCTTACATTGTACCTTTCCGTTTATACCGACACTAGTATGTCCACCTTGACTCATCCTCTGTTTACCCACACAACAGAGGCGTACCTGTCCTTCCTAGTCAAACTCCTTGTTCTTAAAGTTTACACCACCTCTTAGAGTCTATTATTAAGTTACCTTAGTTACTTATATGCATTTCATGTTGATAGGAATGTGATAATAGGTGATCGACGAGGAGCTTCGCTTGGAGGAGAAGGCCAGGGTGCCCGTCGTGAAGTTACTTGGCGGAGTCCTGGAAGAAAACCACTGACCCATGACATTTAGTCGAGTCGCAAACTAAGGCAAGTCCCGGTTTGCATTTAAGTTCCTTACAGTGTCTTTGCAGTTTTCATTGACCTTATGTATTCAGATGTTTGTGCATTACGTTTAAGGTGTTTGACATCCACTTGCATGACCAAAGAAACCAGGGAGTGGTTAGAATAGCTCACAGACTCGTGTAGTAACTGTCGTGCTTATATTCATAGGAATCTGGTAGAAGTCGAGTAGCGGGAATCTACTCGCAAGAAAGGGTTTTATCACACGGATGGATTGGATCAAGAAATGGCTTATAAATATGGAATTGAGACCGAGCAGCGGGTAGGATGCAGCGAGACGTGGTCTCACGTGCGTAGCCCTGCTTGTGTCGATTGAGGACCAATTCGTGTGCGGCCCCGCTGGACAAGCTTGAATTGTATCGGTGACATATTGGAGAAATGAGCTCCAGCAAACTAACGTAGCTTGATACTGGTTTGTCGAGGCATACCGTTCTGTTTTATAGGCGTAGGTTGAGGGCAGCAAGGTGTAAATCAGCTGGTGGGCATGTCAAAGTACGCGCCACACAGTGACCTCCTGCTCGTGATGGATCGACCGGTTCGACATTCTAGTGTTGGGTGAAAGGTGGCCATATACGACTAGTACTGAAGTGCTATGTAGGTACTTCTGTAAGTACTCGCCGGCGCTTCCGAAAGTACGTATGTGTCACGTTGTCCTGTGTCCTGATTGCAATCACCGTCCCTCGCGGTAATAGAGTATCACTTGTTCACTATGTCGTGACGTAGTAAATACTGAAGAAGTCAAGAGAATACGATGTATTGAATTATAATTGTTTTGCAATCTTATATGGCTTAGAGATAGCACAATTAAAAGTTTACAGTTTCTCCATACTTTACCTGTAATAGCATTATGTGCTTTGGGCATGTCATATCATCGCCAAAGCATTTCTTGTTTGATCGTGGAGTCTGATATGCCATGCCTGAAGAATGTCATGTGCTACTTAAAACGTGACTATAAGGATCCACTTGTAGGCAAGTCCTTTATGCTATTCCTTACCTATGCTTAGTATTCACCCCTGCATATATCTAGTGAGATGGGTTAGTCTTGCTGAGCCTTATGCTCACGTTTGTGCTTTAACGATTTTTACAGGTATTAGGTTTATTTATGTTGTTCAGGTTGTACATGAGACCTCGAGGTGTCGAGATGAATCTCATGTGAACCATGCCGCCGCTGAATGTTCTTCTTGTTGCTAGTGAGAAGCGTCCTAGGGCATGGACGTCTTCTCTCCTGCTTGGTTAAATGAGAGTATAGTATGTATTTTCCACTGCGTGTTTACCTCTGTTGTACACTGTTTTGTAAACTCTAATTATATTATGAAATAAAAACATTGCTTGTTTTGCTTTCTTTTCGTGTGTGCTGTTAGGTGTCGCATCGCACGGCACCACCCAATGAGATCCTTGAACGTCGGGACCCCATTCCGCACAGACATGGTATCAGAGTTTCATTGGGAATAGCACGCTCGAAAAGAGCCTATTTTCGAAAACTTCGAAGTAGTCGAGTTGGGATTAGCTATATGCCCATTAAGGACTATTACTATTATAAGTTATAAAGGTGGTGAACTAACTTACTTGTTATCATATTTTGTAACGACATTCCGTCGTCAAGGTAAGAGGTAAGGTACGCCACCGAGAGCGGATCAATCTCGGTAAGCTCTGCATACGAGGTGTGGTATGTGATATTTTTGTGGCTTTGCACGGAAAGTCAATATGAGTCTCTGAAACTATTCATATTTTTGGGAACATATGACACACGGTACCCCAGCGTGACACAAAATCAGTGGGAGACCCCGTTGGGTGGTAGATAACCCGATATTATGCATCTTTAGAACTATTCATGTTCTATGGGGGCATGCGAAACACGTATTCCCGAGCGTGTATAAGCCGGTTCGTACAAGAGTCTTTGCTGTACAGACGTAGTACAACCATGTAACTTGAGACATGACTTCGCTCGAGGGCGACTCACACCAGAGTCGTATGCATGTACTTTTGATTATATATTATTGTGATTGTCTATCGTGTTTCCCCGTGCCGCCCTTGAGGTGTGAAGGTGTGAAAGGGGATTGTTTGTCTTCTGAAGGTACAATAACTCTGGTAGCGACCCGCGTAGCAAACGTTTGTGAGTGATCGATATTAGGACCACCTATAGACGTGTCTGGATAAACCGGGTTAGACTTTTCTTTTTGTAAGGAACATAGTACTGTCAGTATCACACTTGATACTTTGACAATCCTCCACGAAAGAAATGGCTTCATATTCATATTTAGTCCAAATATCAGTTGTTGGTATCTTATGGACAATGGAAAATGTTTCTCTTTAAGAGTAGGTGGACCAAAGTTCATTGTTTCTGGCGAGAGTTTAGCTCGACTTCGCCGGGTTGAGATTCTGGTTAAGCATGAAGATCCATAGTGATATGCTATGGATGAGAGGGTCGTCAAGTTCTCTTTCAATTTCCATTTATTTCCAAATAAAATGATTAATTGTAATACAAGTTCTAGCTATCGGACTTGAGTTTTGAGCTAAGTTTCAAAATTTGAGTTTGTTCCCAATTCTTGTGTTTTGAAGCTGGTGTGTTCTATTTTCTAACAGAATTTGACCTGATTTTGAAAATCCATATCTCTTCAACTTGAAGGGCTATGGATGCAAATGAATACTTTTTAGAAAGATCTTGAAGTATTCTGTAAGTTTTCTATTGACCTGCAAGCCAATAGACCGCTGTAAGGTGTTCAAAATCTTTTCTAACTAAATCAACTGCTGTTCTGAAACTGTATGAACAAGCATCTGAATTTTTGCCATAATTATCTGTAGAAATCTCTTCTAGTCTATTGTGATACATTCGTAGAAAGGGAAAGAGCTATTGTACAACTTTTCTATTCATTGTTACCTCAAATTCGGTTTAAAACTAATTAGGAACTGGAGTTGAAGTTAGTACCTGTGTACAGTGCTATCTGGAACAACCAGAATATTTCTGAACTTTGAACAGCCATAACTCTTAAATTAGAAAAGCAACCTATGCATATCTATACATGTCCGGAAATATTAAAGAGTCCTATATATATTTCTGATTCAACGCTAAGGCTAAAACTCGCAATAACCAGGACTAAATCGAAGTATTGTTTAAGGTGTTGTAACAGTCCAGAATCTGGACAGTTATGTATTCAGTTGCTGTTTGGATCGTAATTTCTAATAGAATCGTCAAAAGACTACATAATTTACATGTATGGAAACCTGAGGATGTGTGTAACAAGTTTGCAATATATTGTTTCTGCAAATATTAATGCTTCTCTATTTGAAAATTATGGAAAAATCAGCAACATACAAAGGAAGCTCTGTCAAATTTCAGTTAAAAACCTGGGAACTTGGTCCAACTTTAAAATTCCATATCTCCTCAACAAAAGTGATATTAGGGCAAGTAAATACTCTTTAGAAATCTTTGGAAGTCCTCTACAAGTTTTCTATTCAACTCAAGACCAGAATCCTTTTCTATGTGGGTGGAATTTGGATGATCGCAGAAACTGTTCGGAATCAACCAAACTGGAAAGCAATCTATATATTTCTGAATTTGAACCATACTCGCAGACCTTACATCCAATAGGGTCACACGAGTAACCGTTGGAAATGTAAGAGAGTCAGCTACAATTTTTGTCATTGGCTCTAGATATGAATCGGTCATCTACCTATCCCAAATCGAGTTTGAATGCAAGGTGGTCAGTCTGAACTTAACCCCCATTTCCTCTGAATGCTGAATTATTAGCAAACTTCAAAAATTCATATCTTTTGAATCAGGACTGATATGCATTCAAACAAATACATTATGTAAATCTTATTACATTGGCTACAACTTTGTAAATAAGAATGTGTGCAGATTTTGAACAGAACGGTCTGAAAACTTTAGATCAAAACTGCTACTTCTTAAGCAGGTTTGGCTGAAAGTGCAGAAAAATCTGCTAACTTATAAATAGCAATAACGTGAAAACCAGAGATGATATGGAGGCAAACCAATACTTTTTGGAAACTTCTTGAAGTGAACATTAACTTTGTTATTCACCTTGAGATCTGATTTCGACGTTTGCTGAACCAAAACTGAAGTTGCGTATAGGCTGGTCTGGTTGCAACCGAAACTGAATCAGTGGGTACATTTCATTTTGGTTAGGTAAATGGTCTTCAACTTCATTTCGAGAAACTTCTAAACCACCATGTGTCGTGACTCAACCATTTTACTGATGAAAATCGGGTGCTTGACTCGATCAAATCCCATTTCTTTTGATGGTCATGGTTGTGCCTTATTTATGTGACTTGCCACATCACATCTTGTGATGTTGAACGCAGATCGCAATTACTCGAGTTGCATCTTGTCTTCCCATGAGGATTGTTTGAAGTACACTTCGACCTCCTGGTTCGGAACTTTAAGGGGGAAGGCGAGCACTCAAGTAATTGTGGTGTTCAACTATCAACCTTGGTTACAACGAGTCGTGTCAACAAGAAGACGATCAATTGAGATTACATCTTCAAGAGGATCCAACCTCCACCACCAGATTGAGTTACTCTAATAAGAGTGTGACTTCAACTCCACTAAATTGATCGACAAGGATATCCATTCCTCCTGACTGATTTAAGCGAAGGTTAAGTGAAGTATCACTAGAGATGTGTCTAGTGATCTCGACCAGGTGTCTAGGGATAACCTTCGAGAGATAGTTAGTTGTTTTTCTTCTGATGAAGATACTACTCAAGTCAACTGGTAACTCTAAGACCTAGTTGAAAATACAATCAAGTTGAGTAGTACATGAACAAGCTTTCGAAAGGTCGAGGAAACGTGGTATATTTCCCACATTCCTTGTCAATCATTCTGTTATGAATTCCTTAACTGTGGTCGAGTTATGAAAGGAACGCTACTCATTGAGTGTCTTTCACGACCACGGTATCCAAGCCTTATAAATCATGAGTTAGTTCTTGAGCTTTGTGTGCGTGGTTCACTTAGTCTTGGTCAAACCATAAAAGCTACTGCACCATACATGTGCACCATTTGCACCATACATATGCACGATTTGCACCATACCATGTGCATGTTCATTGCACCATACAACATATGACGCATCATGAAGCATCATTACCATTGAAGTACGAATGATAGAATGTACGATAATACTAAAATTCAGAGCAAGATTATGTACTTCCATTCAGACTATTCTAAGTTGTCTAATGACTACGATCATTTCACCATCTTCATTTGACGTCTTACATTGTTGATCTCCTTTTCATTTAGTAATACTTGGGAAACCGATTATTCAACCTCACTTGCAACTAAACAAACAATTGAACTTCCATCCTTGACTTGTTTAGGTTCAAGTACCTTGTTTGTTGCAACTATACCGTTCATCATCGAGTAGTCATCAGTTCGATGATCAACCTTGATAAATCTATGATTCTCATTACTCGCAAAGGTTCCATTTGATTATCAACCTCGCGAAACTCCTTGAAGTTCCTATAAGTTCTTGACTTGGTATATGGTAACCTTGATACCTTGATAACCTTGTAGTTACCATATGATTGAGTTCATTGCTGGGTTGGGAGCATGTGAGGATATTGAATCCGTAAATTTTCATATGCCACCGTGAAGAGTCTTCATCTTATATTTCTATTGTTTGAAGATGTTGATATACCCAAGAACCTTGTAGTCGCCATATCTTCAGTATTTATGGTGTTTTGATCACATAAGAGTGTTGAGTGTTTTGCTACTCTTATGCTACAGCTAAGGGATCCTATGGTTGGCTAAACATCAAATGAGGTTAATGATTGTTGTTTAACCTCATAAATCATCTTAACTCAAGTCAGGGGAAATACCACATGAAGTTGTAAGGACCTATACAAAACCAAGCAAGCAACCAAGAATCAATGCAAGGATAGTATCAAACTATCGAGGTGGCCTAGAGAAGCAAAGAACAAGTGATGATTCTTGAAGTTAAGTCTAGGACAGGACAAGATGTCATGCCAGTGTAAGAGTACAACAATAATAGTTCAATAACAGACGTGCGAGTTTTACGACGTGATATTGTCATGTCGAATATCTTGTCAAGATTATCAACCTGAAGACTGTAATCACCAAAAGCAAACTTTAGAATTTCATAAGATGCCTTAAGATAATCACTACTTCGTAGAACCCAAGTCTTTAAGGGCATTGTCTTTTTCCTTAGTCAATGACCCTCTTTTACGGATTGTACCCTCATCATTTCCATTATTATACTCGCTAGAATCTCGAGACGAGATTCCTTTAAGATGGAAGGATTGTAAAAGCCCACATTTGATAAGAACAAAATCGCGAAAATGCGAACTTAAATTTTTTTGATAATGGAATCAAAACTCAAATTTACAGGAATAATGTTAGTTAACCAATGATCACGAAAATAAGAACTTGTTAAAACTTTAAGTTGTAATTGGAAGATGTCACATGAACTGTTAAAGTTTCGTGTGTCCATTCCAATTCCAGTTTAACCTCTTCTTAAGTACCGACACGGATTTTCCGACTACATGAAGGAAGTGTAGTAATTCGAGAGCACCTGTCATACTCATTCAGATAGACTTGAGTGGATAATATCTTGCATGGGATCCACTTGTCGAGTGGCCCACCGGTCAGCCTTCATCAAACAATATTTGATTTCCGCCTCCACGTGTGCTTATCGAGAGCCAACGTCACCCATGATGTGTCGCTCTTATCCTAAGCACAGCATGATCTCTGTCGGCCTCGACGGCAAATCTTTTCTGCGCCAAGCCTCCATGTCGCTGCTCGCCACGCGCTGACGCGTCGGCCGCACATAAACCAAACGAGTTCAAAGCCAAATATTAAATTGGAGCAAGTAATTAGTTAATACATTTTTTATTTAAGGTCCATATAAGGTTTGGAAGTTTGGGAGAAGTAATAAAAGCAAAAACGTTAGAGATGTAATTCAAATTTAAATTTAAATAAAATGCACATCCAACTATGTCCCATGGTCAATTGAAATATCCCATTTTGCTCCTCACATTTGAGACTACCGCCTTGTAAAGTTTCCTAAATTTTGGATCCTTTATACTATTTAATTGGGACTTCAAAAGTTGGCAAAAAAATATTCTTTTAGATGGGACCATTAATCAGCTGAGAATGAATTATTTTAAAAAGAAAAGTAGAAGGGATAAGAGGGAACAGTTTTATGGGCCCACATGTCATACTTATCCTCAGTACTAGGAAAAATCCATTTTTGCTTCATCCTCCCGTGCTCATTCCTATAGATAGCAGCAAGAAGACAGCACCGTATTGCTCCCTCCCCAGCTTCAGCGCTGGCCATGGCCACACCGCTGGTCCGCTGCCCGCCACTACGCCGCTCACCCTGCAGCGCTGCCCCACGCCAACGTTGGCTCGCCCCCTCCCTGCCGCACCGCTCCGCCTCCTCACCGGTGCTGTCCCATGCGCCGCTCTCCCAGGCCGCATAGCGTCGTGCCCCGCTGGCCCGCACCGCACGACTGCACGCCGCTCACACCGGCGCTCCGCCTCCTCCCGGCCCCTGTCCGTCCAAGGCGCTGCCCCACTCGCCGGACGCCGTCTGAACCTCGCCGTGCCCGGCCTCTCTCATGGCTGTGCCTAGTGCCCGAAGCGCCCCCCCCCCCCCCCCCGCCGTGCACCCTGCACCGACATCGGCCGCAAGGTTACCGCGCCGGCTGCGCGCTCGTGTCGCGCCTCCCTCTGCGCCCCTATGCGCCGCAGCTTCCGCCGGCTCTCTGCTCACGGCTGAGCACCTCGCCAGCGCCAGCGTTGCACACCGTGCCGTCTCAGCTCAGCATGCTGTGCCCTCGCCGCCCACGGTCACGCTGCTGCCGCCGGTCTACTCCCTACGGCTTCAGCACCTTGCTCTGCCGCACGCCGGCGCTGCTCACGCCGCGCCTGGCATCCCTGTGCGTCGTGGCCTCGGCGATGACAATTGTGCTCCCCCATGCCCACCTACCTAGCACCATGGTCATCACGGTGATCGCCGTCCATGACGCCGGCCGTTCTCACCGTCGCGGCACATCTCGAACTCACTGCCTTCGTTGCAGCATGTACCGGGCCACCTCCACCCTTTGCGTGCGGCTCAAATACTTACCGTGCAGTCCCGTTCACATGCTGTGGCATTTCGCATTGTGCTGCCCCAACACCGTTGCTGTCCTCGCATCATCGGGGCGTTCCGCGCCGTGGCTGCACCCAACCAGCAAGGAGAGTAATGTGTGTGATGGATGAAATGCAGGAACACCATCAACGGCACAATGGTATCGACAACTGGTCCAAGGTTAGCTCTGATTGTGCAAGATTGATTGGATTAGTGACTGCAGCTATGGTGTTCGATGAAATGTTTACAAGGAAAGAACCAACTTTGTTGATGTTCAGAGTTGGTCTGTGATGCAGGGGTAGGATGATGTTGCAACCGACAAGCCTAAGTGCCAATATGCTCTTTGAATGGTGATGAAGTGACATAATCAAATACACACCCAAGATATTTGGTGAAATGCCTACAAGGTGAGCCTTGCCCATAAATGCCTTTCTTGACGCCGCCGAAGTCCGTTCGTGGTGACCGCCGATGGTACTCGTGTGTCGTCAAGCCGTACGTCCATGTTCCACATTGATATCATTCCTATAGAAATCCCCAAGTTGACCTTCTTTGTCTTTTGTATCGCGTTGGCTTGTCTGTGCGTGCTCGTGATGCTCCACCATGAGTCGCGTCGACGTCGTTGACCACATGACGTTGACGCGCCGTTCCGAGCCGTCATCGTGCCCTGGCATGGAGATGAAGTATGCCTATGATTTGTGTGGTGCTGAGACGTAAGCACAACTCGTTGGACAATAGAGGTCAAGCCAAATTAGGTTTTAGTTGATGTGAGTGTGATCGAGTCCTAGGTGTAGCCAAGGTGCTCGATAAAATGCCTTCCAGGTCAAACCAAGGTGGTTGGTGATCACCGATGACCTGTGGTTGAGTAATGCGAGAACATTGCGACCGACAAGGAAAACTAGACCAAGGGGAACCTTGGATAAGAGTTTCTTGATCGTGTCGACGATGTTTCCTAACCGTCCGCATAATTGCTTAACTAGGTGTGCTGCTTCTTCAATGACAGGTTGTCGAGTCGCTTGCAGACGATCGAGTCAACATCACTAAACGTGAGACTCATAAGATGGTGTTTCGGATTCCACTCACCACCATGGACGAGTCCAGGTCAATGTAAATGTCGATGAGATCATCTTCACAAGATGGCAAAGCGCATCGTTGCGACATAGTAATGCCTTATGTTCGAGTTCCAGGAGTTCACTGAGCACATCTGGACAATCTTGCAAAGGACACTGCAATAGTGTCATGTAAGAACTTGGACGATGCTTGCGAAGATAGTCGTAGTGACTGATTTACCTAAAGGTCATTTGAACGTTGTCTTGGTACTCATGTTAGGTTAGCAGTGCTTGTGATGATTCTTTGAGTCCAAGAAATGCCAATCTCACTTTTTTTTTTCCAAGTGTCGCTAGGGTTTCACGTCGATTCATCCTAATTCAGAACCCTGCGACCACACTTGTCACTTAATTAAGTTTACTCCTTAATGAGTTTGTGTAACTTCATTGGTCGACTTCTGAGTCACGACCTCTTGTTGCACAATTCACTCATGCCTTAAGGTTTCAATGCTCCACCTTGAACGCTTAGTCCTCCTTACATCACTCAGTCTGGTACTTCTTCATCCCTCAATCTTATACCTCTTAAGTGGCATAGCTTCAAGTGTTGTCTCTAAGTTGCAATGTAGCCTTACATTGTACCTTTTCTTTCATATCGACACTACTATGTCCACCTTGACTCATCCTCTGTTTACCCAGACAACAGAGGCATACCTGTCCTTCCTAGTCAAAATCCTTGTTCTTAAAGTTTACACCACCTCTTAGAGTCTATTATAAGTTACCTTAATTACTTATATGCATTTCATGTTGATAGGAACGTGATAATAGGTGATCGACGAGGAGCTTCGCTTGGAGGAGAAGGCCAGGGTGCCCGTCTTGAAGTTACTTCGCAGAGTCTCGAAAGAAAACCACTGACCCTCGACATTTAGTCGAGTCGCAAACTAAGGTAAGCCCCAGTTTGCATTTAAGTTCCTTACAATGTCTTTGCAGTTTTCATTCACCTTACGTCTTTAGATGTTTGTGCATTACGTTTAAGGTGTTTGACATCCACTTTCATGACCAAACAAACCAGGGAGTGGTTAGAATAGCTCACATACTCGTGTAGTAACTGCCGTTCTTATATTCATAGTAATCCGGTAGAAGTCGAGTAGTGGGAATCTACTCGCGAGATAGGGTTATAACACAGATGTATTGGATCAACAAATGGCTTATGAATATGAAATTGAGACCGAGCAGTATGTAGGATGCAGCGAGACGTGATCTCACATGCGTAGCCCTGCTTGTGTCGATTGAGGACCGATTCGTGTGCGGCCCCGCTGGACAAGCTTGAATTGTACCGGTGACATACTGGAGAAATAGGCTCCAACAAACTGACGTAGCTTGATACTGGTTTGTCGAGGCATACCATTCCATTTTATAGGCATAGGTTGAGGGCAGCGAGGTGTAAATCAGCTGGTGGGCACGTCAGAGTATGCCCCACGCAGTGACCTCCTGCTCGTGACAGATCGATCGGTTCGACATTCCAGTGTTGGGTGAAAGGTGGCCATATACGACTAGTACTGAAGTGCTATGTAGGCACTGCTGTAAGTACTCGCTGGCGCTTCTGAAAGTACATATGTTTCGTGTTGTCCGGGTGTGTCCTGATTGCAATCACCGCCCCTCGCGGTAATAGAGTACCACTTGTCCACTGTGTCATGACGTAGTAAATACTGAAGAAGTCAAGAGAATACGATGTATTGAATTATAATTGTTTTCCAATCTTGTATGGCTTAGAGATAGCACAATTAAAAGTTTACAATTTCTCCATGCTTTACCTATAATAGCATTATGTGCTTTGGGCATGTCATATCATTGGCAAAGCGTTTCTTGTTTGATTGTGGAGTCTATGATATCTCGTGCCTGAAGAATGTCAAGTGCTACTTGAAACATGACTATAAGGATCCACTTGTAGGCGAGTCCTTTATCCTATTCCTTACCTATGCTTAGTATTCACCCCTGCATATGTCTAGTGAGACGGGTTAGTCTTGCTGAGCCTTATGCTCACGTTTGCGCTTTAACGATTTTTGCAGGTATCAGGTTTATTCTGTTGTTTAGGTTGTACATGAGATCTCGAGGTGTCGAGATGAATCTCATGTGAACCACGCTGCTATTGAATGTTCTTCTTGTTGCTAGTGAGAAGCGTCCTAGGGCATGGACGTCTTCTCTCCTGCTTCGTTAAATGAGTATGAGTATGTTTTTTCCGCTGCGTGTGTACCTCTGTTGTACATTGTTTTGTAAACTCTAATTATATTATTGTCGGTACCCTGGGTACCATATACCCCTTGGGATTGCAAAGATCTCAAGGGAAAGTCATCCACTTGATTTGAAGACCTTCGGAGGCCCACATGTCAGACATGTCCGGACCCGCTTCTCCAACAAGGTTAGTCCCAGGGTCGCCATGTGTACTATCAAACCGAAGCTACCGCCCACAAGGGGGGAAGCTCCGGTCTATGTACCGAAATGGCACCCCCAGACCTAACCCCAGACCGAGGGAAGCTCCGGTGCTGACACGTGTTGGGTAACACCGGAGCCATCTATTCTCCACAGTGTGCTCCGGAGCTGCCACGTGTCCAACCGTCAAATCTTCAGCCTCAAACCTCCGGAAGACTCCATAACGGCTCCGGATCTTCAAAGGGGAATCAAGGACTTCAAAACCTGATCAAGTGTCATTAATACTATATTAATGACACACGATCGGACGACCTTAATTACCAGTAACAGTGCTGTCAAAGCCCATAACTCGGTTATTAAGGGTAATTAAACGTGTTGAATGTATATCAATATCAGTAACCGCCGGGGCCACATGTCGGGTCAGGCTAACTTGTAACGGCCTGCCCTTGTACTATAAAAGGGCAGGCCGACGATACATAGGACACGTCTACACACGCACTCTACAGACTCTCTACGCTCTAGACATACATCCAATACAACATCAACACACCCCGTGGAGTAGGGTATTATGCTCAGGCGGCCCGAACCACGTAAATTCTTGTGTCTACTGTGTCATTTATAATTCACCTTCTTGAATCTCCGCGCGCCCACACTGAACCTCAAACTCCTTTAACACTTTAGTAGTGTCGGGAGATCTGCCGGATCGAAACCACCGACAAAAACTTTTAATGTGAATAAGCCAATGTTCAAACTTTAAGGTGGTGTTGCCAATGCATTCATCAAGGGGGATATTGTGAGACCTATGTGTGTTGAATACATTGGCTTTGATGATAAATGTTCTAAAATTCTGCTAAAACACCTTTTTAGCAAAGTCCAACTCTAGCTCTGAGCTTCTGCAAGGTCCGGCAATAGGTCTAACTTGCTTTGTCAAGGTTCGACATGTTTTTGGGTAGCTCTAGTGAGCTTTGTCTTTATCTCCGACATGTCTTTGAGAGCTCCAACATGTTTTTGTTAAGCTCCAATATGTTTTGCTAGGTCCAACTTATGTTGGTTAGCTTCGACATGTTTTCTAACTCCGGCTTTTGGGTTGACTAGGTCTGACTAGCTTTGGTTAGCTCCGGCGCTAGGTTGTACTAGCTTTGGTAAGCTCCGGTTCAAGCTCCGATTAGCTTTTACAACGTTCAGAGCTTGATCGCAATGTTCCTGCTTTTACTTTGAAATGTTTTAAACTTGCTTTACACTGATGAAAAGATTGCTTAGTATTCATTTGCTAAGTTTTTGGTGCGTTTTGGTTGATATGGCTGATATCGTTTTGCTATGCTTTGCAACATGCTTATGTGAGGTGCTCACGTAAGGTGTTGTGTTTGGAACTAACTTGAGTCAAGTCGCGTACTTGGGCTCATACGGATTGGTTGTTTGTTCATGTGCAGGTGTTGCTTGAGTTCAAGTCATGGCTGGTGACAGGATCCTTTGGACTAGTCTCAGGGAGGAGAGGAGGTTCCAACAACCAAGTTCAGGAGGAATTGTGGTTGAGCGGGTCAGGAGGTCGTGCAGGATGATTGAATCAAGGGTAGTGCATATGAAGGTTATTGGACGTCAAAGGAAGGTGTTCGCACGTATGCATGCGGTGCATGATGTGGCAACATGGTTCCGAAGACGGGTTATCGAAGGAAAGATCTAGTTGGAAGAATCGGATCGTATCGGTTGATGACTTCGGCTGCAGTGGAGTTGGATATGGCTCGATATAGAAAGTATCGAGTTGGTTATGGTAGTTTTCGTGTGGGACACAAAGTTAGTTTGGTTTAGGAATGTGGGATACATTCCTGAGTTTGTTAGGAAGTCTTGATATTGCTTCTATCTATGTATAGAAGAGTCTTGAGCAGTTATGGAAAGTTATGATTCGTGATTTGAGTAGGATTAGAGTCCTCGTTTGAGTTGAGTTGGTCTTCGGGCTGGTTACATAAGAAAGGGAGACCAAAACTCATGTGAGACGACTTTTGGGTTGTTCCTCTTGTGTTCTGTCGAATAGAGATCGTAGTTGAAAGGAACTTTTGTGCCTTGTTCGTCCGTCTTGTTCCAGACAAGTTTTACTCGTCGAGTTTCTGCACAGCACTACCTTGGTTTGGTGGTTTTATCATAACTCGAGTTTTACAGATCCGATTGACGTGATCCTTTTTGGGTTGTCTTCATGACTTGATTTTCTATCATCTGTTAAAATTTCACGGTCATTGGATTTGTGGTTTCCAATATACACGAGTTTCTTTGACGAAAAACAGAACTGTTTTTACTTGGTAGAATAGATGGATATTAGTTCAATCTTTTGATCGTAACTTGAGTTTTTCTCGACGGAATTGAGTGATTCTTATTCTGTTGTCATCGTGACTTGATTTTCTCTGATATCTATAGTTTTGTCATGATTGAACATGTTTAAGATCATGTACACACATGGTTTATCACTTGTTTGATTTTCTACCAAAGGGGTTGGGAATTAATCATTTCCGCTGCGTAAGATTTTTGAATCTACCACCCACCCACCCCCCTCTGGTAGCTTTTCACGTGCTCTTCGATCCTACAATTATTATTATAGTTGGCGGGCCGTGGGGGAGTTTCAGACTATCCCGCCAGTTCCCTCACTTTTAGATGAGTCTTCGTACCCATGGCCCTGAAGACTCCAGCACACATGCCAACACTTTCCCAAAACACGGCGGCCTCAGCCACCCACACACGCACACTTCAAGGAGATGCACTAATGCTAATCATAAGAAGCCCAGGGCATACCGTGTCAAGACTATGACAACAACTATCCAGATAGATTAAGACTCTGCAGAGTATGTACACTTTACCAACAGCCCATGCCCACCGCGGTGTGACATGACCCTCATCTCATCTTCCCCGAGTAACCCCACAATCACACCTCGGCCCAGCGCGGGAGCTATTCGGACATTCCCTACCCATCCAGCCAACAGATGACCCTTGGTCTCTGTGCCATTTCTTAGTCCACCATGCCCTCCATGGCTCTCCAGGTGTCTCATGCGGTAGTCACCAGAAAGGTAGAGTGAGTCCCGCCCATACAGGTTATGTGGTTGTACAAAATCACTATGTTGAGGTCAAATGAACTGGTCCTTATATTGGTGAGACGGCTCTATCCGTCCTTGGCAGAAGAACTAGTCTGGAACACATAGCATCGAACTAAACTGAAATACTCAACATAAGTATAGTCCAAAAAGCATGGAGGTGCTCACATCACTGCTATAGTGCAGTGACAAAGCTGTTAGGTTGTCAAGGGGTTGTGTTGCCAAGGTCAAGATGGGGTTTTTGATAGTCATGCTATTATCGTACCTGATGCAGTGTCTTGTTTCAAGCCACTGATAGCGAGTAACTATTGAGTTACCGCTTATCATTGGCTAGTAGCTAACATTTATATTCAGTCAACAAAATAGCTCATGCTACCACATTAAAGTGGTTAATAGCATAGCAACATTTTAAAACAGTCACACAGTTATGCATTGAAAACAGGCCAATAGGTGCAATTGCAAAGCATAGGTGAAATATGATCAAGGAGTTAGAGCTTGCCTTTACACAATGTTTAGCAGAGTCTTTGTCTGGTTCTTCGTGATCTGAGTCTTGATATTCGTTCACGAACCTTCCGATTACTATGCACTGATGTGGCAGAGGTTTGGTGAGGTGGCGCCTATGTGGCAGCCACGTCTGCGCCATGTGGGCACTACGTTTGCGAAGTACGGGGGGCGATAGTGAGCGCCGGCTGAAGGCAACAACGGTGGCGGTGGATTGGCGTGAGACTATGCGGGCTGCTCACTGGGCTGGGAAGCTGGGAGCGTGCCTACGGGTGGGGGAAAAGCTCCCAGTGAGTGAGGTCATGCCGGAGTGGCGCCCGTGGTGCTGGCGTCAGCGCGAGACAGCAGGGAACAGCGGCGCACCTGGGGACTACTCGTGCACGCACAATCTCGATGAACTAGTGTGTCTAGGGAGCGTCCTAGAGTGTGGGGTGCATGTTGCTACGCTCGGCCTGGTCGAGGAGTGTTCCACGGTGGCCGGCGATAGGGAGATGCGATGAACATGGCGGCGGCTCAGCGAGGTCCGCCCTCTCTTGCTCCTCTTCCTGAACTAAGTACTCTAATCATTATACACACCAAGGTGCAGCTTACGAGCAAGGTGGCATGGGTGGAAATAGCTCTTAGCTCGCCATCGTCCATGGCATGCGGCACCGGTGAGGGGTTGTCGAGATCTACTCTGTAGTGCGCTAAGTGGCCAGAAGACAAGTGTTCTACTTGCTATACGCACTTAGGAAGCTACTAAAGAAGTTAATTGAAATACGGGCACTCATCGGAGCGGGAACGGACTCGACGACCGGCGACGAGGGAAGTTGGGGAAGGATCCAAATTCCTGCTCGACAGGGCCGCACGAGCTGTGAAAAGTGTGGAGGGATATAGAGGGAGAGTGGTCGAGTTAAATGGAGGATTGGTGTGCCGTTTTATAGGGCAAGAGAGGTGGTTCATGGCAAGGAGGCGGTGTTGCTTTCCATGGCGCGCAGCTGGCAGATCGTAACATAGGCGGCGGGGTTTCTTGGCACATGCGTTTCTTCGGGGTTATGATGGTGTGCCAGAGACTCCGGTGGCAAGGTGATCCGCGCTGGCGCACGCAGAGCAGGCGGCTCCCCGGGGCTGTCGCATCACGGTAAAACGGGAGACCCGTCCGGTTCAGAGAGGAAGGCGGTGTGGGGAAGAAGCACAGTGGCGGGCTGGGCCGAAAGGGAAAGAAAGGAGGGTGGGCCGTGCTGGGCTGCGCGCTGGAGAAAGAAAAGGGAAGCGGGCCATGCTGGGTAATAGAGGAGGGAGGAGGTTTGGGCTGCATGGATAAGAAATGATGGACCGAGCTGGAAGGGGGAGAAGTGTTTTAGTATGTTTGATGATTCATTTAGATTTGACTTTTGATTCTGCTTGGTTATTCTGAAATTTTGGTCGGATTTGAATCGCACAATATTAATTATCAGTTTGATTGATCTAATGACTGTGCACTTGATGTAATTGCCACAACCATTTATTTTTGGCACATGCATATATATACACACATATATATGTTATTTTCATTCAACTATTATTTTAATTTGATGATCTGAACTTATATATGCATCTCACTCATTTTATCTTTCGTCTTCATTTTGTGTTGTTTGTTTATTTATTGTATTTTGGATATTTTTTCTGTAAATGATTTATTGTTTGTAGT
This sequence comes from Tuctoria greenei, assembly GCA_036927565.1. NCBI lineage: Eukaryota > Viridiplantae > Streptophyta > Magnoliopsida > Poales > Poaceae > Tuctoria > Tuctoria greenei. The sequence continues at coordinate 143,979,177 of JAYESD010000011.1, forward strand.
CCCATAGTTTGCTACTAGGTTGACTTAGTAGTTTTTAGCTTGTTTTATTTAGGGTAGGTAAATTAATAGTTGACACCCACATGTGGATGTTTTTGCATATATATTTCTCTTATTTGTTTGACTTCTTTTGTGTTCAGGCATTTCAACTCCAGTTTTAGTTCTATGATTTCATTTAGATGTGTGTGTATGTGTTTTTATGTGCGTCTTGATTTTTATTGGTGACCAATCCTTGTTCTAGGTTTATCTAAATAAATTAATTCGGAGTGGTTTTTATTCAATGTGAAAATTCGGGCTGTGATAAGAATACACCTCACAGTTAGCAAATCCTCATTAAATTGCATCTAACCAAAAAAATGGAGCAACACAACTCATCTGTACCCAACTCTTTGGCATCCCGACCCCAAGCGAAATCCACAACCCACAAATTGGGAAAGAAAAAATATATCGAAGCACAACAAAACAGTTGGTGGTGCCGCTAGAACTAGAACCCAAATGGATCCTGAATGCACCAACCATCATATAATCAAGCGGTATAAATGGGTTTGGATAAAGTCTCGTACCTAGAGATGGTGGGTGGCGCTGGACTGATACGGACGAGACGGGTGGTGGTGGATCGACGTCTTGTGGCGGCGGATCGACGGGGTGGCGGCGGATCAATTGTCTGGTTGTCGAAATCGCTGGATAAGGCTAGGTGACGAGTTTGTGGCTCGGGATCAGGAATCCGTAGTCAGGGCGAGGTTGCTCGGATGCCTTGTGACTGATAAGGTGGGCTGGTGGGCTGCATTCTACCCTTGGGCTGTTCCAAAACTAGGCTATTTTTGACACCCGCACCCACGCGGACATCGGGTCGAACCTGGATCAGGCCATAGCTGGAAAATCCCACCGTGTCTGATCCTTTAGATTCGTATCTGCTGTTATATATCAAGTAATTTGACATTTTGATAATCCATTCTTTCCTGATGACGGTGGCAGGATCATGTTACCATTATTATGTGAAAGGCATTTAAAAAGAAGGTATCCGTTGAGATTTCCAGTTTAGCACTGCAACATGCTGCAGTCATGGTTGGCCGTGTGATTTATTAATGGATGTTTGATCGCCCAGACTTTCTATTCGATCAGGCAAAGAAAGCGTTCAGCTCGACCTTCATACATACATGGAACTAGATTTTACAATATAGAGTAACTTCCTTCCATTACGATTTTTGGATGAGGCATTCAACACAGCTTGTTATCTGATAAACAGAATTGAATGTAGCCTAGAGGGGGTGAATAGGCTTTTTGAACTTTTCGTCAGAACCTGGAACACTTAGCAACCTGATCAAAGACAGAGAAATCAGACTAGTCTGGTGTATGCGGACTAGATTGATCAAGTTTGATCAATGATTTTGATCAAAGTATTCTATGCAGCTGAAATTGAGTTACAAATAGAGTGTATTGCTTCAATGAAACTAGATGTGTCACAAGTTAACTTTAGTTTCAAAGTTTTAACGTAAGTTGAACAAGATTGAGCAAACCCTAGATTACAATGAATAGCAAGAACAAAAGCAAAGACACAATGATTTTTATCTCGTCGTTTGATTCCACAGAAGAAATCTACGTCCACGTTGAGGAGCCCACGGAGGACCGGGTCTTCACCAATCGTACCCTCGTCGAATCGCCACAGATGTCGATTCTCTTCCACCAATCACAAAGGGGTAAATAACCGTGTTCAAGGGGCCTTCTCACAAGTTGAGGGCTCCCCAAGATTTACAATTCGAAACACCACCAAACACACTCGAAAAGCATGCAATGAAATAGCAAGAGTGTGTGAGAGAATCAAACACAAGAGCTCAAGATGTGAAGAATGTGTCTCTCCTTTGATCTATGGTTAATCCTTAAGGATTTGATCTTTCTTGCGTTGGATTGTGTGGAGAGACGTGTTTTCTAGGCTCTTGGAAGGTGTGATCGCGCAGGGGGTCGAGAGTGTTTGATTAGGGTCCGTACACCTCTATTTATATTACGATTTCCAAAGGTTACCGTTAGGGTTTGCGATGTTCAGACTAGTCCGTAGTGGACTCCGGACTAGTTCGGTGTGTGGCGTGTGGGAAACATTAAGTTACCTGAATTATCAAACTTGTACAGCAATGGGTGGACTAGTCCAATTTTGTCTCTGGAGATGTTCGGACTAGTCCGGCACATATGGGACAAGTCTGGCGTGGTGAATCCCTTAGTGAATTAAGGACAAGTCCACATTTTGGAGGACTTGTCCGATTTTAGTCAGAGAGATTATCAGACTAGTCATGATGATATCGAACTAGTCTGGTGTCGAGAAATTTTGAGGGGCTAAGGACAAGTCTGAAATTTGGAGGGACTTGTCCGATATTGATCAGAAGGATTATCGGACTAGTCCAAACTTTATATGACTAGTCCATTGTGGATATGTCTGCACCGGGAGGACTTGTTTGATCCTGGATAGAGAGCATATCAGACTAGTCCAGGGAACATCAGACTAGTCTGGACCTATGTAAACTTGTGTAGTGAGAGTGTTTTCTTTTGCTTGAGCTCTTGGGGTGTGTTTCTCTGACACACTCCATACACAAAGAGTATTCTATTCATCTCTAGAGCTCTTTTCAACTTGATTCCTCACTCTCCTTTCTTTTTGCGCTTTCTTCATAATTTCATTAAAACCTGCACTCATCTCAATAATTTGGTTAGGATCTCATTTGTTTGTCATAAATCAACCAAAACCCACAAGGGATGCCTAGATGCACTTTCAATCTCCCCATTTTTGGTGATTGATGACAACCAATTGATATTTCACAAATATGATTAAAATTCAGATTTTCATAAAGTGTGCACATATGAGCTTGGAACAAATTGAACAATAAAAACATTAGGCATATGTGCACTCTTTATGGTGGGGTGCAAGACTAAGTGTGTGTAAGCAAGAATCATGATGAGAATGAGATAAATTACATAATCATATCAACATCAAGCATATATGTCAATTTCAGAGCAAAGACATAGATTATATCAAAGCACAATCACACACTTCATAACCATGACTGGAAACATAATAAAAGCATAATGGAAGTTTTACAACCCCGGCGACAGTCTTACAAAGAGCAAAAGATGCAAAAGAGCTCTCATCTCTCATCTACTACTAGACCTAGTGACTTCTCCTCAATCTCTCCCCCTTTGGCGTCAAGGCACCAAAAAGAAGGAGAGGAGGGATCTAGCAATCTCCATGGACTCACTCCTCGTTGCCGATCCTCTCATCGTCTTCATCTTCAGGCTACGGAGGAGGAGGAGGATCGGATCCACTCGAAGTGCCCCCAACACCTAAATAGGCGAGTTCTGAGGGAGAAAGAGGTGGAAGCTCTGAGAAGTCAGAAGAAGAGTCCTCGGAGATGACAGGAGACCCAATAGGCTCAATCTCCATCTTTTGGCATATGGTTTTGACATTTTGCTTTATGTATCTCATATCCTCTTTCCTTGCCTTGTTCAACTTGTGGATTTTCACCTCACCCTTTTTGCAGGAGCCAAAGATGGTGGCCAAGTATTTCAAGATGCCACTAGGTGACCCTTTTTGAGTAGGGGCCCTAGTAGTGGGAGCAGTCCTTGCATCTCCTTGAGCCCTCCTCAAAGCCTCTTCACTTGACATAGGAGATGGAGCAGCTGGGAGAGTGGCTTGAGGAGGCTTCTGGGGCCTTAGAGTATGCTCTACATCCTTCATGAACTCAATTCCCATGACCTTTTATATCATAAACATGATATAAGGCACATAGCCACAGGAACGGTTCGGTGCACGGGAGATATTCACCATATCATTCCAAATATAGTCGAAGACATCGAACTTCTTGTTCTTGCATATCACCTTCATAAGTGTCCTTAGATAACCTTGAACACTTCCTGCATCTCCACCTTTTGGAGCTATTGTCTTCCGGAGCACTCTATTTAGAACCATGAAGAATGGCTTCATGTTTTGGTGGAAGGGGGATTGAACTTCAGGCGAGTGTCATAGAGGAACTCCATCTTGTCCTTCTCTAGGATAGCAAAATTGTGGATGATGAGCTCATTGTTGCCAGTGTCTTACAGGTGAAGCAATCTCACAAACTCATCATAAGTCATAGTGTACATGGATCCGTGAGTCATCCAAGTCACCCTTTCCTCTTCATCACTGGCAAAAAAGCAGGTAGCATAAAACTGACTACTAACTTCATCATTCTAGTTGTATCTGAAGGCAAACAAATCCTTCAGACCATGCCTCGCCACAGCTCAAATCACATCATCAAAGGCTGGGCAGCTCTTCCTCTCAAAGTAGCTCCAGTCAATCCACTGGCTGCGAACCACCGGAGTCTTCATCGTGAGATACACAGAGCTATAGTAGTCCACGTGGAAGTTGCTCTAGAACCTTGCATCAGCAGCCTTCATGGAACTGCTAAAGCAATCAACCGTCCTGAGTTTTGAATATATGTCACTTCCTTTGCCATTGAATCTTTCTTCAGAGGAGTCTCTATTCCCCTGTCTCGGTGCACTCATCTGGAGAGGGCCAATTGGGCCGGAGGTGATCCCTTTCCCTTTGCCCTTATCTTGGCAAGAAGTTGTCGAGCTAGGGCCAGCTGCATCCTTTCATTTGGATGCGGGCTTCTTGGCAACGACCTTTCGCCGCACCTGAGGTGGAGTGGGCGACAGGTCAGCAGCAAGATTTTGCCGCTTCTTGCTTTGGCCCGTCGAGGACCGAAGCAATGAATCTTGGTCCATCTCGGCCTCATAGTCAGAGGTCTCATCATTGGAGCTCGACATGGTCCTAACAAGAGGATTACACAATACATGTATGAGGATTGATGGCAAGGAAATGCATTGAGTAGTTGGAATTTCGAGTTGAGTTCAGTCAAAAATCAGACTTGTTCGATGCTCAAGTACTAGTCTGGAGTACCGGACTTGTCCGTACAGAGACCAAATTAGTCTGGTGTTCAACTGCTCAAACCCTAACTAGCAAGTCAATGAAGTTTCTCAATGCAAAAATAGCTCAAGATAGATGTAATACAACAAGGAGTCATGTATTAACAAGTGGAACTAAGATATTTGGTCCATAACACAAGAAATCGAAGGTTCTAGGCTTTTGGAGAAAGTTTACCAAAATTCTTTGATTCTTGAGGTTGGAGATGTTGTTGGTGCGGACTAGACCGTAGACCTCGATCCCCTTGCAATGAAGACCGTTTTCCACGGAGAGTTGAAGAGATTTGGTGGAGAAATCGCCAAATCACCTTGGGGGCGCTCAAGTGAAGAGAGAGAGAGAGTGTGTGTGAGGAACGTTGTGAGGATGAAGGAGATTAGGGTTTGGCGGCCCTAGGGTTATGGAGTCGAAAAATCGGACTAGTGTGGACTACCGGACCTCTACGGACTAGTCTGCAGTGTGCGGACTAGTTCGGTCACCAGAACAAACGGATTTAGCCCATTCGTATATATTTGAAGGTGCTTACAAAGAAAATAGGGGATAAAACACACAAATAATCTTGATGAATATGATCAGTAAACATCCAACAATCAAGCTATGACCATAATTCACCAAGATCAAGTAATTGAAATAGTTTTTCGGAGAAAAAGAGAGAGATGATTTTCATAACACAATCAATAGATTTATAAGATGGCATACATGTATGCAAGTTTTCAAGCCACATTTTGAGTATCAAGGATATTTAGTTCATTTTGGAGCTCGCAAAAACAATTTTCATCAAGTGGCTTGGTAAATATATCAGCTAGTTGTTTTTTGGTGTTGACATGGGAAATGGCTATGTCTCCTTTTATTGAGTAGTCTCTCAAAAAGTGATGTCAGATGTCTATGTGTTTGGTCCCAGAGTGCTCAACGGGGTTATGGGCAATTTTAATAGCACTCTCTTTATCACAATGGAGTGGAATACAACTCATATTGTAATTGTAATCTCTTAGAGTTTGTCGCATCCAATGAGGTTATGCACAACAACTACCGGCTGCAATATACTCCGCTTCGGCCGTGGATAAGGCAATGGAGTTTTGTTTCTTGGAGGACCAAGAAACTAGGGATCTACCTAGGAATTGACATGTACTAGAGGTACTTTTTCTATCTACATTGTATCCGGCATAATCTGCAATGGAGTATCCAAGGAGATTGAACTTGGAACCTTTAGGATACCAAAGGCCTAGTTTGGGTGTGTGACTAAATATCGCAAGATTCTTTTTACGGCTGTCAAAGGACACTCCTTAGGATTGGCTTGAAATCTTGCACACAAACATACACTCAACATAATACCAGACCTAGATGCACATAAGTAAAGTAGGGATCCAATCATAGAGCGATATACCTTTTGATCCACGTTTGGTCCGTTTTCATTGAGATCCAAGTGTCCATTTGTTGCCATGGGAGTCTTTATAGGATTTGGCTTGTCCATTCCAAACTTCTTGAGTATGTATTGAGTATACTTGGTTTGGCTTATGAATATCCCTTCCTTTTGTTGCTTCACTTGGAATCCCAGGAAATATCTTAATTCTCCCATCATAGACATCTCGAATCTATCTGTCATGATCTTACTAAATTCTTCACAAAAGGATTTGTTAGTTGAACCAAATATAATATCATCAACATAAATTTGACAGATAAATAGATCATTGTCAAAGTGCTTGGTAAACAATGTGTAATCAGCTTTGCCAATCTTAAATCCATTTTCAATTAAAAAATCTCTAAGGCACTCATACCAAGCTCTAGGATCTTGTTTGAGGCCATAGAGAGCCTTACGCAATTTGAATATGTGGTTAGGGAACTCTTCATCTTCGAATCCGGGGGGTTGCTCCACGTACACCTCCTCTTTGATTGGTCCGTTGAGGAAGGCGCTTTCCACATCCATTTGATAGAGCTTGAAATCATGGTGAGTAGCATATGCATGTAATATTCTAATCGATTCAAGACTAGCTACGGGAGCAAAAGTTTCGTCGAAATCCAAACCTTCGACTTGTGAATACCTTTTGCCCACAAGTCATGCCTTGTTTCTTGTCACCACCCCGTGTTCGTCTTGCTTGTTGTGGAAGACCCATATAGTGCCGACGACATTGAACTTGGGCCTTTCAACAAGTTCCCACACCTTGTTCCATTTGAAGTTGTTCAATTCTTCTTGCATTGCCACCATCCAATCCGGATCTTTCAATGCATCTTCAACCCTGTGTGGTTCCAAGGAGGATACAAACGAGTAACGTTCACAAAAAATAGCAATTCGAGATCTAGTTGTTACTCCCTTTTGGATGTCACCGATTATGTTGTCGACGGGTGATCTCTTTGGATGCATTGGTGTACTCTTGGATGTGGCACTTGTGGTCTTGAATCTTCATGGTCATCTTCTTCTCCCACTAGATGGTTGCCCTCATGGATTTTTTGATCATATTGATCTTCATGAGGTTAATCTTGTGTAGAAGCTCCCCTTGATCAATTAGCTCCACTTGTGATTCATCTTATTCATTTGCATTTGGAGGTGGCGCTTGTGGTCGAACATCACCCAACGCCATTCTTCTCAACGCTTGACATGGAGCTTCTTCTCTATCTAGCACACATTGATCAACTTGCTCTTCTTGAGAGCCGTTAGTTTCATCGAACACTACATCATGTGCTACTTCAACAAGTTCGGAGACCTTGTTGAAGACACGATAGGCATAAGAGTTCGAATCATAGCCAAGCAAGAAACCTTCATCGGACTTCAAAGCGAACATTGAAGTCCTATACTTCTTGTTCAATATATAACATTTAAAACTGAAAACTATAAAATACAAAATATTAGGCTTGTTACCGGTGAGTAGTTCATATGATGTTTTCTTGAATAGGCGATGAAGAAAGAGTCGATTTATGGCGTGACAAACTTTGTTGACCGCTTCAGCCTAAAATCGATCTAAAGTCTTGTACCCATCAAGCATTGTCCTCACCATCTCTATGAGGGTTCGATTCTTCCTTTCGGCTACTCCGTTTTGTTGAGGGGAGTACAGTGCTGAAAATTCATGTTTTAAACCTTCTTCGTCTAGGTACTCCTCAACTTGCGTGTTCTTGAACTCCGTGCCATTGTCACTTCGTATGTTCTTAATCTTCAATGAAAACTCATTTCAGGCATGCTTGAGAAACTTCTTGAGGGTTCCTAGAGTTTGTCTTATCATGCAAAAAGAAAACCCACGTGTAGCGCGAAAAATCATCAGCAATTACTAAACCATATTTGTTACCGCTGATGCTTATGTAAGAAATTGGACCAAATTGATCTATGTGAAGTAGCTCGAGCGGTCTTGTCGTTGTTATGACGTTCTTCACGAGATGAGGTGCTCCTACTTGCTTCCCGGCTTGGCACGCGCTACAATGCCTATCTTTCCCAAACACAACATCCTTCAAACCTCGGATGTGATCCCCCTTAAGGAGTTTTTGAAGATTCCTCATACCAACATGTGCTAGACGTGTATGCCACGGCCAACCCTTGTTCATCTTTGCAATGAAGCATGTGTCAAGTTCGGCTTTATCTTTATTGAAGTCAACAAGATAAAGCTTTCCCTTTAACACACCCTTGAATGCAACTGAGTCATCACTCCTTCTAGAGATGATCACACCCTCATTAGTGACTAAGCAATTATAACCCTGGTCACATAATTGAGATATGAACAGTAGGTTATAATCTAAGGAATCGACATGTAAAACGTTAGAAAGAGTGTGTTGAGATGATATTGCAATTTTACCAGTACCGAGCACCCTTCCTTGACTGTTGTCTCCAAAATAGATACCTTCACTTGGATCTTCATTTACTTCATATTCAACGAACATCCTTCTTTCTCCGATCATGTGGTTGGTGCATCCACTATCTAGCACCCATTTTGCTCCACCGGAGAAATAGGCCTGCAAAAACAAATTACGCCTTGGTTTTAAGTACCCAAGCTTGCTTGGGTCCTTTGAGGTTATTTACAAGTGATTTGGAAACCCACACGTGAGACTTGGTTTTCCCATGGCATGGCCCAACATGTCTCGCATAAATTCTACCAAGATTACTTTTCATGAGAACATATGATGCGTCAAAATTTCTAAACAATAGTTGTTGTTCATATGTGTTAACATGTTTGGACTTATCACATTATTAGGCTTTCTAGCTTGAGAGGAGTTTCCCTTGACAAAAGCAATGCGTTCCTTGTTATTCTTGTGGCTTCTAGCATTTTGCTTTTCACCATAAGAATACCCAATGCCATATTTGACATTAGGAGGTCTTGTGGCCAAGTATGCACTGCGTGCATACTTGACCTTCTTCTTGTCAAATATGCCACTACGGGAAGGATGCTTGTCCTTTGTCAAGCTTGACTTATCCTACAAGTTAGTGTTAATTTTAGCACATGCACATGTGATAGTAGTTTCAGATTGTAAGTGTTGAGAAGGTGATCTTGAAGAGGATGAAGGGTCACTTTGCTTAAGTGACTCAACTTGTACCTCAAGGATCTTGTTAACTTTGGTCAAGTTAGCAAGTTCATCCTTGATGATAACATTTGAGTCTCTTAACTTCAAGCAAGCTTCCTTGCTTCATGCTAACTCAAGTTCTAGTGATTTGCTTCGATCCTTTTCAAGTTCAAGGAGCTTTTTGATCTTAAGATATTCCTCCTTTTGAAGGATGATCATATCTTCTTGGTGATCAACAAGCTCCTCCTTATCAACAAGCTTATCCATCAAGAATTTTATTTTTGCAGCAGGTTTATTATCTAAGCCAACAAGCATATCTTCATCATCACTATAAGCATCACTATCGCTAGAGAAAGAATGCGAAGAGGAATATTTAGTTGTTACCTTTCTCTTACCTTCCTTCGCCATTAGACACGTGTTGTTGTCCTTCCTTGCGCCAATAGTTGGGAAGAGGGTGGATTTCTTGGTTGTCTTCTTGATGGCTATGCTAGCCATCTCCTCTTCCTCTTCGAATGAGGACTCATCATTGGAGTCTTGCTCCTTTCCTAGGTGCGCCTGTCCAATTTTCTTTTTCTTCTTGAACATACTCTTGGGTTGAGGCTTTGTATCCTTGGTCTTCTTCTTGTTTTCTTCATAGGGACAATCAACTATAAAGTGATCGTATTCACCGTAGTTATAACATACGCGCCTCAACTTAGGTATTGATTTGTCTTTGTGTCTTCCTTCATTTGATCTACCACCTTGTCTTATTTTCATCATCTTCGTGAATTTCTTCATAAAGAGGATCATGTCTTCTTCATCTATATCGCTGCTTTCGTCGTCGCTGTCCTCTTCTTGTTGAGGTTCTCGAGCTTCTTTGGACATGGGCTTGCAAGTGAACTTCAAAGCGACTCCTTTCTTCTTTGCCGAGGTGAGGTTGGCAATCTCTTTGACATGTTTTGCTTGCTTTTCCATCATCTCAAAATTGATAATCTTTCCAAGCAATTCGTCCGGGGTCATTTTCTTGTACCCAGGGCTTTCTCTAATCATCGAACATAGGGTTACGTTGCGAGGCATGAGGGCTCTAAGAATTAGCTTCACAACCTCATGATCATTCCACATTTTGCTTCCATAGGATCAAACTTTATTGATGAGAGTCTTCAACAGATTGTACATGTCTTGCAGTGACTCGTCTTCTTCTATGGCGAATCTTCCCAGTTCGCCTTCGATCATTTCAATCTTGGCCTCTCGCACATGAAGATCGCCTTCATGTGTAGTTTGTAGTGTGTCCCATATTTCCTTAGCAATTTCGAATCCATCCACTTTGGTGAACTCGTCTTGACTCAATGATGAAGTTATGACAGCTGCAGCTTGAGCGTTCCGATGGATAGCTTGTTCTTCGCTTGGTGTGAGTTCTTCATCGTCATCCGAGATATCTATCCCTTTACACACTATATGCCACAAGCTGGGTAAAGTGATATTAAATGCATCTTAAAATTTTGCCTCCACATTGAATAAGCATTGCCATCAAAGTATGGGGATTTTCCAAGAGGAATTGATAAATAATGATTATTGTTTGAAATTAAACGATCATAGTTAAAAGGATATCGGGAGTAGTCAGTGTGACTACTCCCCTTCTTCTTCTTCTCATCCTCGACCTTTATCTTTCCTTTAGAGAGGGTCTTCTTCCTTCGGAGCGCTTTGAGTTCAAGTGTCTCCTCATCATCATCCTCGAAGTCTTGGATGGCGTCGAGGAGCTTCTCCAACTTCTGAGTCTTTTCATCTTCAACCTTCTCTTGGTTGAAGTTCTTGTGTGCATCCTTGATGTCCGACATCTTCTCCTTGAGGGATTAGTCTCTTTTTGAAGAACCTTGCTCTGACACCTATTGAATGTAGCCTAGAGGGGGGTGAATAGGCTTTTTGAACTTTTTTTCAGAACCTGAAACACTTAGCAACCTGATCAAATACAAAGAAATCGGACTAGTCCGGTAGGGTGTGGACTAGTCCGGTGTATGCGGACTAGATTGATCAAGTTTGATCAATGATTTTGATCAAAGTACTCTATGCAGCGGAAGTTGAGTTACAAATAGAGTGTATTGCTTCAATGAAACTAGATGTGGCACAAGTTAACTTTAGTTTCAAAGTTTTAACGTAAGTTGAACAAGATTGAGCAAACTCTAGATTACAATGAATAGTAAGAACAAAAGCAAAGACACAATGATTTTTATCTTGTGGTTCAATTCCACGGAGGAAATCTACGTCCATGTTGAGGAGCCCACGGAGGATCGGGTCTTCACCAATCCTACCCTCGTCGAATCGCCACGGAGGCCGATTCTCTTCCACTAATCACAAAAGGGTAAATAACCGTGTTCAAGGGGCCTTCTCACAAGTTTAGTGCTCCCCAAGATTTACAATTCAAAACACCACCAAACACACTCGAATAGTATGCAATGAAACAGCGAGAGTGTGTGAGAAATCAAACCCAAGAGCTCAAGATGTGAAGAATGTGTCTCTCCTTTGATCTATGGTTAATCCTCAAGGATTTGATCTTTCTTGCGTTGGATTGTGTGGAGAGACGTTTTTTCTGGGCTCTTGGAAGGTGTGACGGCACAGGGGGTCGAGAGTGTTTGATTAGGGGTTGTACACCTCTATTTATACTAGGATTTCCAAAGGTTACCATTAGGGTTTGCGATGTCCGGACTAGTCCGTGGTGGACTCTGGACTAGTCCGATGTGCGGCGTGTGGGAAACCCTAAGTGTCCTGAATTGTCGGACTTATCCGGCAATGGGTGTACTAGTCCGATTTTGTCTCTGGGGATGTTTGGACTAGTCCGGCACATATCGGACAATTCCGATGTGGTGAATCCCTTAGTGAATTGAGGACACGTCCGCATTTTGGAGCACTTGTCCGATTTTAGTCAGTGAGATTATCGGACTTGTCCGGATGATATCGGACTAGTCCGGTGTCGTGAAATTTTGAGGGGCTAAGGACAAGTCTGAAATTAGGAGGGACTTGTCCGATATGGGTTAGTGGGGATTTCAGACTAGTCTGTGGAATATCAAACTTGTTCGATATTGATCAAAAGGATTATCGTACTAGTTCGTACTTTATCGGACTAGTCTGTTGCAGACAAGTCCGCACTGAGAGGACTTGTCCCATCTTGGACAGAGAGCATATCAGACTAGTTCGGGGAACATCGGACTAGTCCGGACCTGTGTAAACTTGTGCAGTGTGAGTGTTTTCTTTTGCTTGAGCTCTTGGGGTGTGTTTCTCCGACACACTCCATACACAAAGAGTATTCTATTCATCTCTTGAGCTCTTTTCAACTTGATCCCTCACCCTCCTTTCTTTTTGCGCTTTCTTCATAATTTCATTAAAACCTGCGCTCATCTCAACAATTTGGTTAGGATCTCATTTGTTTGTCATAAATCAACCAGAACCCACAATAGGATGCCTAGATGCACTTTCAAAAATGCCCAGTAAAACTTTCAATCATGACACACCCTTGTTCAAGCTTTATGGTACCAATCCAGACTACTCCATGCTTCATGTTTTTGGTTGTGCTTGTTGGCCCAATTTGTGAGCTTGCAACACAAAGAAAATTGAGTTTCAGAATGTAACAACGCATGTTCTTGGGATACAGTCCGTCTCATAAAGGATATAAATGTTTTGATCGTTCCACGAGGCGAGTTCATGTCTCTAGGGATGTTGTTTTCGATTAAAACAAACTTCCCTTTCTCACAAACACAACCATCACACACAAATACCCACTGACACTCACCACACAATTATCCCACCTTCCCTAGCTAATGAATCTTCACTTATCAAATCTGAGCTAATACCCTCTACACCAGCAGTAGGTGATTCACGTCTGAGTGATATGCATACTAACCATGCTACTGATCTTGATTCTCCTTGTGAAAGTACTCCTCTTGCAGATGCAGAACTTTTAGAACCACTGCGGTCATATTCAGAACATTCAGACAACCTTGGTTCAACAGTGGAAGATCCACCTTTTGCACCTGTGATCAGAGAGGAAAGCCATCGTCCAATGAGAACAAGATTACACAACAATATTTTTAAGCCCAAGACTTACATGAACTGATTGGACTGTGCAATATATCAGAGAACATAAGATGTTTCAATGCCACCAAAACTGAAGGAAGTCCTCTATGTCTGACAGAACATTCTGAACATTCAGGTGCTCACTGTTCTGAACCCAACACCTTAACAGAAGCCATGTCAAGTTCAGAGTGGAGAAAAGCAATGGACATAGAGTATTCAACACTTGTCAAAAATGAAACTTGGGATCTGGTTCCTCCCAAGAAGGGTATAAACTTAATTGAAAGTAAAAGGGTTTATAAAATAAAGAGGAGAGCTGATGGTTCAGTTGAAAGATTTAAGGCCAGGTTAGTAGCCAAGGGATTTAAGCAGAGGTATAGAGTGGATTATCTCAACACTTGTAGTCCAGTTGTAAAGCCATCAACAGTCAGGATAATTTTTTCTTTGGCTTTTCCCAAGGGTGGACAATGAGGCAGATTGACATCCAGAATGCTTTCTTACATGGCACACTAGAAGAAGTGGTCTATATGAGGCAACTCCAAGGCTATGAAGACTCTAGCGAACCATCTGACTATATTTGTAAACTGAAGAAAGCATTGTATGGCTTGAAACAAGCTTCAAGGGCATGTCACTCAAAAACTGAAGAAAGCATTGTATGGCTTGAAACTGTATGAACTTGGCTTTAAAACCTCAAAAGCTGATTCTTCATTACTTGTTCTGAGACAAGCAGGGGTAACAATAAATATGCTTGTGTATGTAGATGAAATTATCATTGTCAGCTCTAACCAAAGGGACCGGATAGACTTATATCTCTGTTGAAGCATAATTTTGCAGTTAAAGACTTAGGTCCTCCTGAATACTTTCTGGGTATATAAGTAAGTCACAAAAAAGAAGGAATATTACTTTCAAAGAAGATGTATGCTCTTGACTTATTGAAAAGAACACACATGATTAATTGACCAAGGAGTAGTTCTGTCAGAAAAGGAACAAACCCTTTCTAGAAGTATAGTGCGAGGATTACATTACGTAACCCTGATCAGATCGGATCTTTCCTTTGCAGTGAACAGGGTATGTCAATATGTTCAAACACCGACTGATGTTCACTTAGGAGCTATAAAGAGAATTCTTAGGTATGTCAAGGGAACTGCTGATCAAGGACTGAAAATTCAAAAGACAGACACAACCTTGAGCGCGTTTTCAGATGCTGACTGGGCCAGATCACCTAATGATCATAGGTCGACAGGTGGGTTTGCCGTATTTCTTGGTAAGAACTTGGTGGCTTGGAGCTCATGAAAACAGTCCAATGTATCACAGCCGAGCGCAGAGGCCGAATACAAGGCTATAGCTAATGTGACTGCTGAGCTAATATGAGTTGAGTCATTGTTGAAGGAACTTGGTATTCATCAGGCCATAGCTCCATTCCTTTGGTGTGATAATCTTGGGCCTACATTCCTAACGGTAAATCTTATGTTTCACGCTCGGACAAAGCATATCGAAGTCGATTTCCATTTTTATAGAGAACAAGTTGCTCGCAAAGCAATTGAGATGAGATTTATCTCTTCAAAGGATCAACTTGCTGATATATTTACAAAGCCCTTATCAAAGGCTCTATTCCTGTTAAACTGTCACAATCTCAACATGACAAGTCCACTTTGCGATTGAGGGGGGCTATTAGATGATCTCGTCAGTTAAGCTCGTATGTTATCTCTGAAGTTCTCTGAAGACTCTGCTTCTCTGAATATTCGGATATTCAGTTTTGTTAGTCAACCCGACTTGTGCATTCAGTTAGATCATGATCCATAATTGTGGCACAGTAGTGGTGTGAGTGTATACGTGATTGTAGGATCAATAATTGATGTACTCATGATTATAAATACAAGACATGATCGCACTCAGTGGCGGACCTAGGATTTTGCTGCAGGGTATGCCGTATAATTATATATATATATATATATATATAATTCGATGAAATTATTTACTAATTTCATAAGTAGTTATAATCAATAACATAATTTGGTAGCATGCAGTAAATAATATTATAAAATCTAAATCCAACAAGTTACAATATCAATACTTAAAATATATATTGGTATACAAAAATATAGTTACAAAAAAGATTTGCAATACTATTTGTACAACTTTTTTAGCCGTCATTTTTTAAATGATATGAATGTTTGACTATATTATCCACTCTAAAAATATCTTGCTCAATAAATGTGATCGGACATACATATAAAACACTTACATCAATCTCTATTTTAGTAATTTCGGTGGTATCTGTATTTTCCGATACTGATAGAAAATAAGTTACTAATAAAAATTTGTAGAACAAGAATACAAATAGTTCATCTAACCATACAAAGAAAAATACATAGAACAAAAGAATACGAACAATCCATCCAATTCAAAGTAAGATACATAGTTGAGACTAATCGTCAATTGGTCTCTCTCCACAAATCAGAGATCCATGTCTGCACGTAAGGTGCCCGCTATACTCCACCTACGTGTGAGCATCTGTCAGCTTATCCTCTATGTAACTTGTGCGTGCAGAGTGTGCAGCCACTGCGATAACGAAACGTGAGAAAAATGTCTCACTACTACAAAAACCATTATTACATGCGCCTCATTTTTCAGGCACAGGCGGTCCGTAAAAAAATGCGCCTGTGATGTCGAATGATACAATAACCGTCTGTGATACTCAAACATCATAGACAATTTTTCATGAACCACCGCCTGGGTAAATACATGATCTTCACAGGCGGATATTAATAAAGAATCGTCTGTACTGGTTCAAACATCACAAGCGCTTTTTAATAAACAGCTGCCAGCTGGGTAAAGATAATATTTTCACAGGCAGCTATAAATAAAGAACCGCCTGTTGTGGTGCATATATTTCATGCATTATTTTATACGGACCGTCTGTGATGCTCCCTATGTTTTCAAAAACAGATTTTACTCACTGACCGACTGTGAAGAAGACTAAAAGAAAAATAATAATATATATATTATACTATATATATACACATACATGTAGGTATATATTATACTATATATATATGTTTATATCATTTATATGTATATATAATAATATATTCATATAGATGATATACACATACATACATATACCTACATATATGAACAAATACATAAAAATAAAAAATGTCAAATTAAAATATTAAAGCTTCATTGTAATATTACAAATATATACAATATATATCATACATTTTTTCTAGCATTGACATCTTCTTGCATATAGGGTTTCAAATCCTTATTAATGCTTCTCTCTACACGCTTGATGTTTTCTGGTTTGGTAAAACAGGTTGCCACTGCTATGGCAAAGCCTGATCGTGACTTCAACGACAATTCACTTGCGTTGTATTACGCTGTGGTACAAGTTCTTCAGATCATTGATAATGATTATGAAGATTATGAAATAGAACACATCCCACCTGAGGGGATTACGACTCTAGGGTAGGCTGTCAACCAATTAATCTTTTGGCACCGATGTGATATCGTGTTGCACGATGAGCCGATGTCTAACCCCGTTGCATCTCAAAAGACTGCAACCCCGTCTTCCTCACCGAATGTCCAGGAAGATCCACTCCCACTATGTCCCAATAAGGATGATAGTAGCCTTGCTACTAAAGATAACCAAGAGAAAGCAGTTGAAGAACGGCACGAAGCAGTACCAGAGCAAGCTTATAGTAAAGAGCAACCAATTGAGCAACAACTTGAAGTAGTACTAGAGCAAGCTGCTGCTACTAAAGAGCAACCAGTTGAACAACAGGTTCAACAACAATCCAGTGTCCAACTTCTGACGACTACTCCTCGGTCGGTGCCTGTGAAAGTTAGCTCATATGAAAATAAGAAACCTTCTAAAGACGTGTCACATTATTTGGAAAAACTGAAGGAAAAAATTAGGACATCTAATGCATCTCGTGCTTCACATGAGTCAGCATTATAAGATATTGAGGAGCGGGAAGAAGACGGTGTGAAATATAATTTGGAGATGACTTTAGTTAAACCTGGAGTTCCAATATACAAGATTCAAGATGTTCCTCTTGAATATGAGAATGGGAAGCCGTTCATGACATTGGTACAACTTCGCAAACAACCTTTCTCGCTCAGAAGAATGCACGAGTGGTACATCACAGCCAACACAAAATATGATCTTTCTTATGTCACATCTCGTGTGCCAAAACAAGCATTCTGGAGCATTAGAGAAGGTAAATGAGCCCTTCTCTTTGAAGATCTACATAGCCTTTTCCATCAAGGCATGCTAGAAATCAACCTGCTACTCGTCTGGTGCTTGTAAGTAGCTCTAATATTTCATATTTGCTTTTTTTACTACACACATACACATTTCATGTGATTATAACAATTCCAGACTTCTTTAATAGGATGCAATACATGGATAATCAAAAGTTGAACACCAAGACAGATATCAGACAATGATTGCAAAGTCGAATTTCGAGTTTTACATGGAACGGAACTCAGAAGAGTACAAGCACCTGACAGAAAAAGAATTTGAAATCAATCGCAAACCAAAAGAAGGATAAAAAGACAAGGGTTGCAACTTACATAGGACATGTCATGTTTAACTTTGTCAGAGATGGCAAGGACCTCATAAAGGCCCCGTACCACTTCGAGTAAGTTCGACACATGACATTGAAATAGCAATTATTGCTAATTGTTAATTTAACATGTGTGTTTGTACGTGTGCAGTAAACACTACATAATGATCTTCGTCAAGCCAACGCAGGGTTTGACAACAGTCTTGGACCCATTCGATTACTCACCAGATCATTACAAATATCTCCTATCAATTTTGAAAATATATGGTTATTCAATACTTTTAATTTACACATATTTAGAATGTGTTGACAAGTTTTATATGAATTCCTTGTATTACAGCGCTTGGCGGTTTTACGCCAAAAAACTTGGCGGTCAGAGACCTCCTAACAAGGATGATTGCACATATCAACATATTATCCTTTTCCCAAGCATCCTCCTAGGAGCGTCTTATGCGGGTATTATGTACACGAGCATCTTCGGACCACCTGCGATAAAGAGTGAATCTTGAAGATGTAAATTATCGTTAATGTCGATAACGTATTTTCTTACTTTTGAGTTTCATTTTCATTGTAACTATCATATTTTAATACTTATATTATTTTATCATTGTCACTAACACATTTTAAACCTTGTTATGTGTTTCATTGCAACACACGAAGAAGGTGAACGAAAAATGGCCGATTTCTAGAAGTATACCTAGTGGAGGAGCTGATAAGATTGCGAGTGAATTGTGTCACTTCATGCGCCATGAAATTTTCCATCGAAGAGGGTTGTTCTTTGATGATGATGGTGTCATAACTGATGTGCCACAACTTTGCCAGTATAAGCATCAAAACAGTTTTTAGTAAAACTTGTGAACTATGAATTGAGATGTACTATACATATGTATATGAGATGACTTTTTGGTGATTTTGTGTCGATGATGCCTGTAACAATATATTGTTTCTACTGTGTGTGAATGTGCATCTTCTGTGTGTGAATGTGCATATGAAATTGACTTGGAAATTAAAAATAATAGTAGGTAGTGCTGTATAGGGTATACTTTATCACAAGCGGTTCTTTACCTACGGCTAGCCGCATGTGAGATTATATTATCACAGGCGGCTAGCCATAGGTAAAGAACCGCATGTGATACTCAATTATCACAGGCAGTTACTCCTAAGTTACAAACCAGTTGTGATAAAGAGTCTTCACAGGTAGTTACTCTTATGTTACGAACTGCCTGTAATAAAGATTCTTCCCGAGCGGATTCATGAAGGTTAAGACTGTCTGTGATAAGTTATTTCACAGGTGGTTTTAGTTTTTGTCTGTGCAAATTGCAAATTATCACAGGCTCTTCATTTCAGACGCTTTTAAAAATCACGTGTGGTAATACGTTTGGAGCCGCTTGAGATGAAGCTTATTGTAGTAGTGTCTTACACCACCGTCTATGTCGTGTAATTCTCGATTTATTTGATTGTGGTTCGGTCAGCGTGTCCCTCACGCCAACAGGTGGTCGCCTTAGTCCGTCGATCGCGGCCTAGCGGTCCTAGTCAAGCACTCACGTGGTCGAACTCATTGTTGTGGCCACGTGGTCCGACCATGTTGTGCTCCTAGTCAATGCTTCGACGAATGCAGCTAACGGGCCTAGTCAAGCACTCGCGTGCTCGCTGTGGTTTCGTCCATCGGTCTGTTTCCTTTCTGGGTCCTGGTTTGCTGCATCTATTCTTCATTCGATTTTTTTTATTGTCATGCATAATAACTAGTTGTTTGGCTGGACCATAGAGTATGTCGTGGCCCACCAGGCATACCCTATGGGTCCGCTCCTGATAACACTGGTTTGAGTGCATTGGGCAAAACTTTTCAGACCGCGGGGTGATGAGTCTGCACAGCAGGACTTGAGCTATGCATTGGTGCCCCCCCCCCCCCCCCCACCTCCCACATCTCCGTTGCCGGTTAGTCCTACAGATCGGGAGACAGAGGAGACGCCACCATGATGAGATTTGGCAAGATTGGGTTTTGGAGCAGGAGATCTCGACGGATTTGGGATTCTCACCACCGTCATCCCTGTTCTACCCCTGTTCTCCTCATGGTTGTCGCTGATTCCTGATCGTGCCATCGTTCATGGTTCGCGGGCTATTTCTGGAGCCGTCGCTCATGGTTAGGCGATCAATACTTGGTGGCTGCATGTGAGGACCGGGGTCCACACTTTCTAGGAATCGCATTGGGTGGTGCCGTGCGATGTGGCACCCAACAACACACATGGAAAGGAACACGTATTACATTAATCACTTGCTGAAATTTACAAAGTTATTCAGTTTACAAATATTTTATATAAATAAACTACAGCGGAAGATAAGAATACAACTCTTGTACTCAAGTCTAATAAGCAAAAGAGAAGCCGTCCAGCCCACAGATGCTCCTCACTAGCCACACAAAGCACATAAGGCAGCGGCATGGTTTCCTGTGAGTATAACGCTTGGAGAGTTCCGAGTCTCATCAGATAACCATAATCATAAGTATAGAGATTAGTACCTGCAAAATAACTAATATAACAACCGTGAGCACGAAGACTAAGCAAGACTTACCCGTCTCCACTAAACATGAAACTCTATATGCAGGATATACGTAATATAGGACAGCAGTGTGGAATAAAAGACTCGCCTAATTCTTCATCCTTATTTTATGTTTTAGCAGCAAATTAACGCTTCATGGAAAGTAAATTTAGTGAGCAACCTGTCTGGAGCATTGCAAGTACAATACAAGATTAACACATAAAGCATGATTCAATAATATTTAGCTCCAAATAATTAACTACGTCACGACACAGTTAACAAGCGGTACTCAATGACCGCGAGGGACGGTGATTCGAATCAAAGATACCCAGAATACACAACACGTACGCCTGTACTGGAAGTCTCGTAGGTGCACTCCACGGACGTCGTACGCAGCAACCTTTCCCAAGTTTCACCCAAGTTGAATCGGTTCAATCGTCTAGGACAATACTCCCACTCACGGTGCACCTTTCCGCTGTGAAGATGTCGTGAGCGAGTTTCCGTCTATTGTGCTGAGGATGAAAGCCTGAGGTGATCGAAAAAGTCTCAACAAAGGCTTCCCAGGGTACATCGGTTTCCTGGACCCCATATATCAAGTATGACTCCAGTACAGTTCAAACTTGCTCAACAGGGCCGAACATGAATCGGTCTTTGACCGACACAGGCACAACTACGGCTCACAGACCCCTATGTCCTTCTGCTCCTATTCCATGCCCGGTCTCTTATTCCATCATGGTGATCCTTTCACTCGAACTGAACCCGTGTGAACCCAAATCCTGAACTCGCAAATAGATTCCAACTACTCGACTTCTACCGAAGCAACTATAATATTATACGTAGCATGGACACATCGAGGACGTAAACATCTACCCTTCTCTCATGGGTGCTCTGGTCATGCAAGTGGAAAACTCCAAGCAACTTAGACTTAATGCACATACATACTAACCAATATAGTGTGATACAAATCAAAGTTTAAGACATTGTTAAATGCAAACCGGAGTTTGCCTGGCTGCAAGACGGTATCAAAGTTAATCTCTAGAGGGATGACTTCAAGTGGCTTTGGGGTCCTCTCGAGATCGGCAACTAATCGATATGCAAAGAATAATGCTAGTGAATCAATATCGATATTATGATATAGCTCAAAGGAAAGACAATTAAGTATAATAAATTAATCCCACTGGTTTTGGAAATTTTACAGAGCATACTAGGTTCTATGAGTGAGGTTCTGGCCAAAATTGGGATTAATTCTTGGAAGCCTCTGTTGTATGAAATTCAATGAACCTAAACACTTCCCATGATTTTGAGGAAAAATTTGTAGATTTGACATGGCCAAGACTTGGTCTTCTGTTTAGAGGAGGTCAACAGTGATCCAACAAAATTGTTTTCATAATTTTCTAAGCATTCTACTGTGATTTAATGAATTTACAAGTTTGGACAATTTGCTGAAATGTTTCTGGACATTTTGGAATTTTCAGGTACATACTGATTGGAAACATGATTTGGCTATACAAATAAAATCAAATGGACCTTAAACTTTTATTGGAACTCAAGAAAATTATTTGTAATGACCTGGCCAAGTTTAAGAATTTTTGAATGAATGGAGCACCAGTAGTTAATTCCAATAGAATTTTGCTTCATGGAATTATTGAAGACAGATTAATGATTTTCACACAGATACAAGGGCACCACTTGAAACTAGATATTATCCTGGTTCTAAAAAAATTTATTGGGAATTTTTAGACAAGAATACTAGGAGAAATTGAATTTCCAAATTGGAGCAAAATCTGGAATTAATTTTCGTTTGGAAACTTTAACTACTCAAAGGGGCTCACGGGTTTAAAATCCACCAGTGGGATTCAAGCCACAGAGGGGCACATAGTGCGGGATGTGGCTGCACCGGATCCGCGGCCACACCGGATTCAGTGCAGCGCGCCCCCCTGGCTGACAGCCGGGACCTGCCCGATCGTCTTCCTCCTCGCGCCCGACGGCGCAGGGGCGGCACCGGACGGTGGCCGGCGGCGGTACCCCGCCGCAGCCCACCCTAGGGCACCGCGGCATCGCTAACTTGCCGCCCGCACCTATCTCTGGACGAGAAAAATGATGGTCAAGCCTCCGACGGCGAGTGGCAGTCGGAGAGGGGCACCTGACAGCGGCGGCGGAACCTAGGGTTCCGGCCATGTCGGTTGGGCCCTACGGTGGATTATTTCGCATAGGAAATCTTCAAAAAGCTTCGTGGATGTATGGGGAGCATGATTCTGGACACAAAAAGGAGAGAAAAGCTGTGGAACAAGGTGGCGATGGTGAACCGACGAGATGAAAAATTGGCGGTTGGGAAAACTCATAGCCCGGCTTGGTTACTCGATGAAACTCGATGATTCTTCTTCGAGGTGTAGCGCCTGGATGCGTAGAAGATAAAACCTCGCGTTCTCAAAGAATTGTTACACGTAGATGTTAGCACTACCGGACTAGTCTGGTAGTGGACGGTCTGGTCCGGTCTGGACTAGTCTGATATAAAATCAGACTAGTCCGATGTTGTCCAGTAAATACATCGGACTAGTCCGGACCTTGACTGGACTAGTCCGGTCTTTTCAATTAATGTCAGTTTGAACTCGAAAATAACATGTGTTCTAATTGAAAGGACACAACCCACCGACAATTATGTCCCTGATCGGGAGACTTAACTGTCTCTAAGGGTAGGAGGCCCCCTCTTGTGTCTCTTGGTCATATATAAGGAGAGGGTTATGTGTATGATTGGGTATAGTGTGGTTAATACACATTAGACACAAGAACTCTCTCAATTCTCAGAATCTGATCAACAATACCAAGAGAAGAACAAGGGGAAACGCCTCCTGTCGTCGTTCTACTTGCAGTCTCGCCTTGTTGGCTTGATGGCCGCATCGTCAAGCAACAACAAAGATAGAAGTGAAGGTATTAATGGTGTTCTTGTGCTATTTGAGAGATAACACTTGATGTTGATTTTGTATTCAGTTTTCTCCTGTATAATTCGAGATGATTTAGTGGCTATTTGATCTTTGGGCTCCCTTTTCGATTCTAACAGTAGAAAGCGAATTTAATCAGGGACCTAGCTATATTCATACATGAAGCTCGTCGGAAGAAATGGAAAACGGGGGCTACGGTCCATTGGCATGGGCTCAAATTTTACCAGCAGCTATTAAATGCATAGGCAAACCTTTTTTATTCAAGGAGCTGGGAGAGATAGGGCTTGTATCCCCAGGTTGACAGTGGAGCAGAGGTGCGGCCGTGAGGAACAGAGGACGGCAGCCACGGTTTCACTTTCTGGAGCTTGGGAGAGCTCGATCTGGGCACCAAACTTGGTCACAAAGCTGCGCAAAGGGTTGAGGAGTAACCAAGTGCGAAGTAAATTGATTAATACCAATGGTCCTTGCTAGATTTCGAGTAGAGAGGAAGAACTCCGGTTGTGGTCTGGCCTGTGCGCCCAGAATGAAGAACAGGGAGGTTTACTTGGCTCTGCCCGTGAGAGGAAAGGATGAGGACGTGGAGATATTGGTTGGAGCAGCTGGATTTACTAGGGACAACAAGCAGGCAAGAACACAGCTGCCTGGATTGCATGGCGTGAGGTGTTGATCTGTGGAGAAACAGAGGAATAGAGGAGAAGTCCATGATATGTGGGTCCCACTATTTTCATCCTCATCTCCCCCTTACCGGGCGTCAATTTCACTCACCTAATTTGTTCTAAAATTGCTAGATATTAGTGGGGAAGCCAAATTGAATATGGAGAATTTGATTCTGAACTCAAATCACTGATTTGACTCAAATTCATTTGAATTCAAATTTGAATTCGAATATGGATGGAATTCAATGTAGCCATTGAAATAAATAGAAAACTTGCTTCAAAATTTATGAAAGTTTGAAGGGAGACTTATTTAAATATTAGGAATCCAATGGTCAACTCAAATCTTCATGTTAACCTCATTTGAAGAGTAGCTAAGTTTATTTTTTTGAATTCCCTCTATTGGGGTTTCAATTGATTTGATCTATCTATTTTCCATTTGAATTCTTCTTTTTCTCCTTATTTCTACATTTCAAGAATGAATTGTATGTTCAAAACTAGATCTTTTACACTACGGAGGCAACAAGGAAAGTCGGTGGCCATATGCATAGCGCGGTTGGAGAAGGTTTTTATTGATTCACAACCTATTCCTGATATGGGTGCCCATATGGGCCGTGCGTAGGAGTCAGTCTTATAAAGAAATAAGATGATACTAGCTCAGTGCAAAAGAAAACAGAAAGCACGAACCATCAGCATATCAAGCATGAAACATCCCCTCCCCTCCATGAGACACAAGTGTAGACTTCTTAAGTGCTGTTTTTGACGCCATGATCAGTGGTATCTAGTCTAGGTTTTCATCGTTACAGCGCCACTCTTAGTGAACCAAGAGCTCACAAAAACCCCAAAAATCTGCACAGAAGCGCCTCTCTTGGTAGATGCATGCTGCATGAAGTAGTGAAGACTCCAGGGCCCACATGAGCATTTGCCTTCTCCTCTCCGTTCACAACCCATGGCTGTACTGTTCCATGAGACATTGCGTCGAGCACAACGACGACATACAGGAGGCATAATTCCCTATCAGCCGTTCATACAGGGGCAGACGAGCAGGGTAGGCTATGGCCCACCTGACATACTCTGTAGGCCCGTCCATGACTGATCAACGTTTACCTTGTCTCCTCTCGCACCTTCTAATTCATCTGAGGCGCTTGAAACTCCTGCGCCAGGCAATCACGATGTAATTAGATCAATCTTTTACAAACTGATACACCTCAATCTTTTAACGAATTATATTAAACACTAGTGCAAATGTGTTCATCTATGAAGTTACTAGATTTCATCATGGAACAAGACATGTCTGACAAAGTATGTGGGCATGTATAGATGGAAGCCCCCGGTTACCATGCCGCTGCTGCGGCAGTAGATTCGGCCACCACACCTGCAGCATGCCATGCCGGCGAAAAAAACATGCTGAGAAGCGAGGCGAGCCGCAGCAGCCTAAGCTTCGCCCAAAATCCAAACAAAAGTCGTGGTCGACTAAACTTCGGCGTTGACCGAGCGCGGCGAAGTGTGGCGGTAATCCAAACTGGCCAGTAGGGGAGCATCCATCTATTCATCATGCATCGACAATGATGGGGCTGAGACACTACACTTTATGATAAATCTAAAATTAGTGTCACAACAAAACACATTTTCGTCATAGATTGAATGTGACCCACACATTACCGTTTTGTGACGATCAGTTAATACTTATGAGCTGTCACCGAACCATTAGCCGTCGATGATGAACACAGTTTTCATCATAAGACTCATTTCACGGATTGACCTACATGTCAGCCCCCACAATGTCATCACCAGACAAAAGGATTCAGTAAATCATAAAGAAAGATTTGTGTTCATAAACACAAATAAAAAATTTTTATATGTTATAGTTTAGTTTGCACCAGCACACCTTCTCAGACATTTAAAAAAGCACAACTTCTCAAAGGAATAAAATGACAATAGCAAAGCAAAATATGCAATAGAGTTCCCAATTTTGTACATGTTAATTTACATGATGATCCAAAACAATAGTTCAGAACTAATAACAATATAAATGATACTTCACGTGCCTTCAGTTCTATTTAGAAATCTTAACCATTACTGTCAAAACTGCTGCCAAATAAGAAGTGCAATTTTTCTTTCCTTCTGCATAAACAACAAATTAAGGCACTTTCTCACAGGTTCAGTACCCTGGGTACCAAAGATACAGGACCGACGATGGTACGTGCGCAAACACTATAGGACGACGAACCATATCTACCATGGTGTGCAGTCGACGTCGACGATCCCAGATCCGTAGCACTCCCTTCTCAATTGGCCTTTGCATCCGGTTTGATGCAGCTGACCAAGCGAGATGATGTTGTTCTTAAGACAGGGGATGAGAAGGACTCCAACGAGTTTGATATTCTCCCCTGCTTTGCTTGTGAAGGTGATGACTCCGTGCCCATGAATTTGAACAAGCGACCCGTCGCCAAAGCGCATGATCCCTTGCACCCACGAACGAGCTTAAAGAAGGCCTCTGTTTCCCCGGTCATGTGGCTCGTCGTGCCATTGTCGAGATACCAGCCTTCAAGGTGAACGCCGTCACCATCGGACCCAAAGAAGGCATGAGCATCAGGCTCATGTAGGTGAAGACCGCCCTGCATTGGCGGCAGCACGGAATCGACGACGATTTCCAAAATCCGCGCCATCAACAGGGTCTCTTCGTCCTCCTTGTAGGCGAGATTTGCCTGCTCCTTACGTGACATACGGGCACAGCACACTACTACAAAAACCATTATTACAGGCGCCCCATTTTTCAGACACAAGCGGTTCGTAAAAACATGCGCTTGTGATGTCGAATGATACAATAATAGTCTGTGATGCTCAAACATCACAAGCAGTTTTTCATGAACCACTGCCTGGGTAAATACATGATCTTCACAAACAGTTATTAATAAATAACCGCTTGTACTGGTTCAAACATCACGGGTGGTTTTTAATAAACAACCGCCTGGGTAAAGACAATCTTTTCACAGGCAGCTATTAATAAAGAACCGCTTGTAGTGGTGCATATATTTCATGCGGTCTGTTATATGGACCGCCTGTGATGCTCTCTATGTTTTCACAAACGGATTTTACTTACTGATCGACTGTGAAGGAGACTAAAAGAAAAATATATGTTAATATTTTCTAGAGCATTTTATAGTAATATATTATATATATATATATTATACTATATATATACATATATATTTATATCATTTATATGTATATATAATATATATAAACATGATATATACATACATGCATATACCTACATATATGAACAAATTTATAAAAGGAAATAAATATCAAATTAACATATTAAAGCTTCATTGTAATATTACAAATATATACAATATATATCATACATTTTTTCCAGCATTAACATCTTCTTGCATATAGGGTTTCAAATCCTTTTTATTATTTCTCTCTATGCCCTAGATGTTTTCTGGTTCTGTGAAAAGGTACATATATTCATATGGATTATATTTCTCTTCATTATCTCCCATATTTTAAACTCCAACAATATTTTGCTTTCCAGAAACAACTATATGCATCTTCTCATTTCCTGGATCTTGTACATAAAAAACTTGTGCAACACAATCGGCGAGAACCCACGGGTCATCTTTATAACCCACTTTGTTAGCCCGTAGTTGTCCACTTTCACACTATCGAGACGTTTGACCCATTGGCACTTAAATACGGGCATTAGCATTCTTTTGCCATAAAAGTGTTCCCATATTTACTCTATGAACCTGAAGTATGTGGTCTTCTACACTTGTGCATCATAAGCCTCTATACGAACACCACTATTTTGTGCAACACCCTTACCTTCTTTTTCCTTAGTGTAAAACGTGTAAACATTGATGTCATATGCTTGCCATGATGTCACCAAAGCAGATGGGCCAGAAGCCAACTTCTTCATTGTTGCCTCTTCTATAGAGTTTTCGTTGGTATATTTTTGTCCACTGACTATTCAGTGCAACATCTTATGTGCTCTTTCATGATCCAATCCTCTTTGCGGCCTTCGTTTTTTTTGGGAAGCTCAATTTGGTGTTCCTAGATGTACGACTCAGCTATTGCGAGTTGTTGTAGTACACCAAAGTGTGCACGGTGTACTAATTTGTAATCGTGAACAATAAAAGTTTTCTTACCCACTTTGCCTCTCTCACATAGTCTACCTTCATGTACTGGTTTAGGAACACCTATCTGCTTTCCATATATGATGTAATCAGTGCAACTCTCAATCACTTTTTCAGTGGTGTATCCTTTCATAATTGAACCCTCTGGGCGAGCACGGTTCCGCACATAACCTTTTTATACTCCTAAATATCTCTCCAACGGAAACATATGATGTAAATATAGTGGCCCCAATGCTTTTATATGATTAACAAGATGTATTATTAGGTGTAGTTGCATATCAAAAAAGGATGACAGGAAACACATCTCAGGCTTGCACAGTCTCGATGATGTACGTTTTCAAATAGTCTAAGTCTTCACATGCTATCACCTTTTGTGATACTGCATTGAATAAGTAACACAAACATGTGATGACAACTTTTACATGCTCATGTTTGATGACCTTTATTGCAATGGCAAGGAACACTGTCATCATCATGTGACAGTCGTGAGAATTATAGCCGAATAAAGACAAGTCTTTCATCGAGACTAGTTTGCGGATATTGGATGAGAAACTCGTGCGCACTCTGATCCCATGCAAGCATTCGTAAATTGCCTTTTTCTCTTGTAGTGTCAAGTTCTAGCTGGTTGGGGAAGGTAATTCTTCCCATTTGCCTTTTCTACCGGGTGAAGCTCTGGTCTCAAATCAAAATTTACTAGGTCTATACATGATTTTAATCCGTCCTTTTGTTTTCCCCAGAATGTCCAACAAGGTCCCAATGATGTTGTCAAATACATTCTTTGTAATGTGCATCAAATCAATATATGGCAAAATTCCAGGTTCTTCCAGTACGGAAGATACTTGAAAAAATCTATTGTTTTTTGAAAGTCGTGTTAGTTGTATCACCCAAATATGTAGTTTTCTTTCCCTTTGTTATTTTACATGGTTTGCCCTTACCGAAAGCAATATGAATGTTCTTGACTATTTTGAACATGAGTTTTCCACTGTAAGGTTTTGGTGCAGTATCTTTTTCGATTTTGTTATCAAATTGTTCTTTGATCTTCCTATACATGTGTGTATCTGTCAAGAATTGCCGGTGTCTCATGTACACCGTCTTTCTAGATGAAGTGAAGAACAAAAATCTAGTTCCATCCACGTACCTTACACAACCTTTCTTCCCTTTCATTTGTCTCGATAATATAAACAGACCAAGATAATCATGCACGATAACGAATATCATTGCTCTTAGCGTGAAATACTCCCGCTTGTACGTACGCCTTCATTCCACAATTTTGCTATATCTTCCATTAAAAGTTCCAAGAACACATCAATTTTGATGTCAGGTTGTTTAAGACCTTGGATAAAAATAGATAATAATATATATTATTTTTGTGACATAACCACGTCGGTAGGTTGTACGTATGAGGCATTACAATATGTCAAAATTCAAATTATCCATCATTCTAATCAAATGCTCATATACATATAAGGCATTCTTCAAATTTTGAACACACATTGATTCACACAATTTTGTAAAAAGCGTAAAAAATCATAGATGTTGGTATGATAACTAAAAAGTTTCACAGAAAAAATCAATGAAAAAAATCATTATATTCATCAAGATAATAACAAATAACCTGTGTTATTTGTTTTTTACGTTTTGACCAATTTCAAAGGTTTTCCCAAGTGAAATTTAATGGGAACCTGTAATACTAAAACATATTACAAGAAAGTGGAATTCGGGCTTTTAAAAGGCCCCTCATTTTCATCAGGAATATTAATTAAGCCTAAACTTAATACACATCTTTTCACAGGAAGTTCTTAGCAACTTCACAGACGATTTTTAATGAATAACCGCCTGTGATAAAGGCCCGAGTCTGTTCTTCTGTTTTCTTTTCCCTTGCTTCTTTTTTATTTATATTCCAATATAAATACTCAAACATGTATAGATTCTACAAATTGAGTCCAAATTCGATGATACCTTTTTCTACATTCTTCAAAAATTAATATTGACCACTTGGACAAAATATTTTAAAACTAATATAGCTAACATTGTAATGTTTTGGTAAATATCAAATTAATTTATATTCACATATTATTCACATTTGTATATCTCCTAAAAAATGGATCTTCCACTGAAAGTTGGTTTATATGATCATATTGTCTTATTTATACATGTATGAATTTTGTTATTTTTTTAAAGCATTACAACATGTCAAAATTCAAATTATACATCATTCTAATCAAATGCTCATATTCATATGAGGCATTCTTCAAATCTTAACACACATTGATTCAAACAATTTTGTAAAAATATGAACAAATCATAGAGGTTGCTATGATGACTAAAAAGTTCCATAGAAAAATTCAATAAAAAAATCATTATATTCATCAAGATAGAAAAATGGCAAATAACCTGTATTATTTGTTTTTTATGTTTTGACCAATTTCAAAGGTTTTCCCAAGTGAAATTTAATGGGAACCTGTAATACTAAAGTATATTACAAGAAAGTGGAATTCAGGCTTTTGAAAAGCCCCTCATCTTCATCAAGAATATTAATTAAGCCTAAACTTAGTACACACCTTTTCACAGGTGGTTCTTAACAACTTCACAGAAGGTTTTTAATGAATAGTCTGTGATAATGGCCCGAGTCTGTTCTTCAGTTTTTTCTCTTGCTTATTTTTTATTTAGATTCCAATATAAATACTCAAACATGTATAGATTCTGCAAATTGAGTCCAAATTCGATGACACTTTTTTCTATATTCTTCAAAAATTAATATCTACCACCTGGACGAAATATTTTAAAACTAATATAGCTAACATTATAATGTTTTGGTAAATATCATATTAGTTTATATTAACATATTATTCGCATTTTTATATCTCCTAAAAAATGGATCTTCCACTGAAAGTTGGTTTGTATGAACATATTGTCTTATTTATACATGTATAAATTTTGTTAATTCTTTTAAAGCATTCCAACATGTCAAAATTCAAATTATCCATCATTCTAATCAAATGCTCATATACATATCAAACATTCTTCAAATTTTGAACACACATTGATTCAAACAATTTGGTAAAAATCTGAAAAGAAATCATATAGGTTGGTATGATGACTAAAAAGTTCCATAGAAAAATTCAATGAAAAATATCATTATATTCATCAAGATAGAAAAATGATTGTTTTAAAAGGCCCCTTATTTTCATCAAGAATATTAATTAAGTCTATACTTAGTACACAACGTCACAGGCGATTTTTACTAAATAATCGCCTGAGATAAGACATCTTCTCAGGCAGTTATTATTGAAGAACCGCCTGAGATAAATCATATGCTCAGGCGGTTTTTAATTAGGAACCGCTTGAGAATATATGAGTCTATATAAGATCGCTCAGCCTCCTTGAGAAAACCTAACCTGGAAGATTTCTCTTAGACGCCGTTAGGCTGCCAAAATTTCCTTTTCCGCTAAGCCCTCGCCGCCCTCGCCGCCGAGCTTCGCCCTTGCCGCCCTCATCGCCGAGCTGCGCCCTTGCCACCAAGCTTTGTCCTTGCCGCCCTCGCCGCCGAGCTTTGTCCTCGCCACCCTTGATGCCTAGCTTCGTCTTTGTCGTCATCGCCGTTGCCAGTATGTGTGCCTCTTTCCTCCCTTCTCTCCCTCCTTCCTTCTCTGTCCCCGTGCGCAGCCTCCTTCCCTCCTCCCTTCTCGTGCTGCCTCCCTCCTCGCCCTCGCCGCCGGCCAAATGTCCTCGCCGCCGCACCCCCGCACTGCCTCCTCCTTCCCGTCATCTACTCTCACCATGTGCTGCCCCCTCCCCACCGTGCCCTATCGCTGGTGCTGCCATGGAGCCCCCCTTCCCCCATTCCTCATTCTGGCACACAGGCACATAATAACTTCTGGTAGTGGCAGATATTCTTTTCTTCTCCCAAACCATGTTTAGTGAATGTACATCCATTGAATTCTGAAGCATGAATAGTATTTGATACGTTGTTCAAGTAAGTTACACAATGGCAACTTTTCTAGTGCCATCATTAGAGGAATACATTCAGAATCATCCATCTCATCAGTTCCTACAACAACAACAACAACAACAACAACAACAAAAACAACCAAGCATTTCCCAAACAAGTTGGGGTTGGCTAGAAATGAAACCCAACAATTTTTTGAAGAAATGTAACAGAAAATAAGATGAGAGTGAAAAATACAAATAAAATAAGATTCTACTTTTTATTTATTTTAGAAATGGATTAATAAGAAAGAAGATAAGAGTAACAAAATATTAATAAACTAAGATTATGACACATGAATTGCTAATTTTCATGCAGTCCTATCATGAGCCAAATCTCTAGGGATGTCCCACTCCTTTAAGTCTCGTTTCACCGCCTGCTGCCATGTAAACTTTGGTCAACCTCTACCTCTCCTAAATTTTTTTCTACTCTTTATAATCCCACTATTAATTGGTGCTTCTGGAGGTCTCCGTTGGATATGCCCAAACCACCATAAGCGATGTTGGACTAGCTTCTCCTCAATCGGCCCCTACCATATCACGTATCACCTCGTTCCTAATTTTTTCTCTTCTTGTGTGACCGCACATACACCGTAGCTTGCTCATCTCAGCAACACTCATTTGTTGGACATGTTGCTTTTTAGTTGGCCAACATTCTGCTCCATTCATCATCGCAGGTCTGATCACCGTCCTATAGAATCTTCCTATCAATTTTTGTGGAACTTTCTTATATCATAAGATTCCAGATGTTTGCCACGACTTCATCCACTCGATCTTGATCATGTGGCAAACATCATTGTCAATATCACCACTGCTTTGTAACACTGATCCTAAATATCGAAATTTGTCCCTCCTAGGTACTACATATCCTTGTAAACTAACATTTCCCTCCTCACACCTGACATCACTAAAGTCGCACCTCATATACTCGGTCTTGGTTCTACTAAGTCTAAATCCCTTGGACTTTGAGGTCTGCCTCCATAGCTCCAATTTTCTATCAACACCATTCCTAGTTTCATCTACCAACACTACATGATGAGCAAACAGCATACACCAAGGGATATCCCCTTGTATATTCTTCGACACCTCATCCATCACTAAGGAAAATATGTATGGACTTAAGGTTGATCCTTGGTGTAGCCCTATTCTATTGTGATAGGAAAAGTATCGGTCTCACTATGCCTTATGTGCACACTTGTCACCACATTATCGTACATATCCTTGATAAGGTTAATGTACTTTGTTGGGACTTTGTGTTTCTCTAGCGCTCACCACATGATCGGCCTTGGTACCTTATCATATGCCTTCTCCAAGTCAATGAACACCATATGTAGATCCTTCTTTTGCTCTATATCTCTCCATAAGTTGACGGAGTAAGAAAATTGCCTCCATGGTGGACCTCCCAGGTATAAAACCAAACTGGTTTTTAGTGACATTGGTCACTTTCCTCAAGCGGTGTTCAATCACTCTCTCAAAGCTTCATTGTATGACTCATAAGCTTAATTCCTCGGTAATTGGTACAACTTTGAACATCTCCTTTATTTTTGAAGATGGGTACTAAAATACTTTTCTGCCACTCTTCAGACATTTTATTTGACTGTAAAATGTAGTTGAATAGTTTAGTGAGTTATACTATTGCTACATCCTCCAAACATCTCCACACTTCAATGGGGACATCATCTTGGCTGAGGGCCTTTCCACCTTTCATCCTTTTTAAGACCTCTCTAAGCTCAGACTCTTGTATCCTCCGCACGAATCGCCTGTTAGCGTCATCAAATGAGTCATCCAACTTGAACCTAATGCTCTTATTTCCGTCATTGAATAGTCCATTGAAGTAGTCCAGCCATCTATTCCTAATCTCTTCATCCTTCAATAGAATTCGATTTGCCTCTCCCTTAATGCATTTGACTAGGTTGAGATCCCTCACCTTCCTCTCGCGAAGTTTTGCCATCTTGTATATATCCTTCTCGCCTTCTTTTGTCCCTAGTATCTCATATAGCGCATCATAGGCCTGCCCCCTTGCTTTACTCACAACATGCCTTGCATTTTTCTTAGCCTCTTTATACTTCACCATGTTACTTGCGCTTCTCTCATGATGCCAACTCTTATAAGACTCCTTCTTCTCCTTTATGGCTTTTTGTACATCCTCATTCCACCACCAAGTGTCTTTATCTACAAGTTTCTTACCTTTTGTCCACCCAAGCACCTCCCTAGCTACCTTTCTAATGTAAGTCACCATCTTCACCCACATATTATCTGCATCTTCCTCTTCGCTCCAAGGTCCTTCCGCGATAATCCTCCTTTTGAATGATTGTTGCGCTTCATCCTTCAACTTCCACCACTTTGTCCCTAACGTAGATAAATTTAGTGTAGTACCACGTTACACATATTCATTGTTTTCAGCACATCTTTGCCCAGATGGGCATCTCTAACCAATAATCTAGCAGAGAATGTGGTCTCTGACAATTTATCGGACAGAAAATTGGCATGAAGAACCTCCAAAGGAGAAGCAGCATGAGCATTCTCCTCACAATTGTTTTCTGATGCAAAATTCAGATTTTTGTGGGTTGCACGCTCCACAATTTCCTTTTCCTGCATCCTTCCCTTATAGGAGTCCTTCTTGGAGAGTTGTCCTCATTATGAAAAATATTAGAATCTGATCTCAGAGTAGCAGTGACAGGCCTAAAAGACTTCCTCGCAGCCACATGGCTGGAAGCAATCCCTGTCAGTTCATTGCAGAGATTTTCCTATGCTGAGACTGCTCTAAGGTGTTTCCAACATATGGTTTTCCATTGAAATCTGATTTGGAAGAGCCCCCTTCTCCCATTCCTCATTGTGGCCAGTGGATACCGCATCATTACTTTGGATGGCATCCGTATTAGGTTTAGGCTTAGGCTCCTGGTTTGTAGGTGGTTTGACTAGGGTGCAGCATCGAGAGGATGGACATAGCATAATCATGCGCTTCTAGTTTAGTTTTAGTTATTTAAGATACACAAGGAACCCCTTTACTGGATTCCATATTAGGATGTGGTTTGACATATTTGGATGCTAAGTACTGTATTTCCCAGTAGGATGTGATTTGACACCGTGTTATAGAGCATTTATTTTTGTAGCTTTCATTGATGTGGGACATATTTTTTTCTTATTAGTTCTAGCATGGAAAGCCCTAATAAGACTTGTGCTGGTAGTAATAATGAAGAAGACAATATGGAGTTTAGTGACTCTAGCAGTTTAGGCTCGTTTCACAGTCTACCCGATCCTTTTCCAAATATAAAAAGTAAAAAGAATTGAGAGTATATCGGCCCAGAATATGATTATGTTGGCGAGGTATGGATCACGAATCTTAACTCTAGTAGTTTAAGTTAATGTTTGTTGTCAAGTATTTGAAGTCTTATAATTCTTTTCTACCTAACTTAATCGCAAAGAAAACGAGGTGACTTTGGATCCTAAAACCGCAGAAGGTTCTCCAATAGTTGAATCCTCATATTCACTCAAGCGAAAATGAGGGCAACGAGGTCCCAATAAGGGTCCATTGAACATCAATCATAAACATCAAGTAACGTGTGTAGCCACAAGACCTGTTAGTAGTGCAGGAGATGTTCACCATGTCATTCCATATGTAATCAAAGACATCGAACTTCCTGTCTTTGCTAATCACTTTCATCAGTGTCCTGAGATAGCCTTGGACGCTTCCTGCATCCCCATCCTTCGGGGCAATTGTCTTCCTCAAAACCTTGTTGAGGACAATAAAGAATGGCTTCATATTCTTGGTGGAAGGAGGGTTGAAAGTTGAGCGGGAGTCATAGAGGAACTTCATTTTGTCCTTCTCAAGGACCCCAATGTTGTGACTGACCAAGTTGTCATTGCTTGAGCTATCAAGATGTAGCAACCTTGCAAATTCGTCATAGGTGATGGTGTACTTGGATCCGTGAGTCATCCAAGTCACCCTTTCTTCCTCATCACTACCAAAGAAACAAGTAGCATAAAATTGGGCAATGACTTCATTGTTCTAGTTGTTCCAGAAGGCAAAGAGATCCTTCAATCCATGCCTCTCAACTGCCTCGACCACCTCATCAAAAGCCGATCAACTCTTCTTTTCAAAGTGCACCCAATCAATCCAATGGCTGCGCACGACTCATGTCTTAATAGTAAGGTAGATTGAATTGTAGAAGTCTGCATGAAGGTTACTCCAAAACCTAGGATCGGCTGCTTTCTTGGAACGGCTGTAGCAATCAATGAATCTGAGTTTGGAAGCAGTGTCACTTCCCTTGCCGTTGAACTTCTCCTCGTGGCAATCCCTTTGCCCTTGCCCTTCACTTGGCGAAGAGCTGCCGAGCTGGAGCCGGATGCGTCCTTAGACTTGGACACAGGTGTCAGTCCAGGTGGGCTTCCCCAAGAACCACTGAGATTCAGTTACAAAGTACCAAATGCATGTGGTTGTCTTGTTAGAGAGCTCGTGCCGATAACAACCGAGAATTGGAGAAATTCTCTGAGAAGAACAAGAATGAGTTGTGGGAGAAGATAAAGAAACAATTGAAGTTCCCAAAAGGCACGGAAGAAGCTGTAAAGAAAGCAACATTTGTCTCTTGCTACAAGAAGTTTCGTGGCTGAAAGAGTGAAATGAATGCTTATGTTAAGGCCGATAAGGTCCCTAGCCCGAAGAAGATGAGAAAAATCACACAAGCTCAGTGGCAAGAATTTGTTCATCAAAAGAGCACATCTAAGGCTAAATCCCTAAGTGAATCCAGGTCAGAGCTTGCCAAAAAAAAAGAAATACCATCATCGCTTGGGGTTTGCCGGATATGCCCTCAAAGTTGAGAAATGGAATAAAATATTAGAGGAAACTATCAGTAAGGGCAATCCTCACCCGTTAGAAGCTGCGATGAGAGAACTCAGTGGTGGGTCTTTGCTCGGTTAGGTTTGACTAGTGAGGGCAAACTTGAAAAGCCTGATTCCGTGGACGAAATAGAGCAAAAAAATGAAAGAAGTAATTGAAAAGCAACAGAATGGCCTCTTCAAGCCAAATAGGGAGAATGACCAACATGCCACTATCCTAGGAAACCCTGAACACAGTG
This sequence comes from Tuctoria greenei, assembly GCA_036927565.1. Lineage (NCBI taxonomy): Eukaryota > Viridiplantae > Streptophyta > Magnoliopsida > Poales > Poaceae > Tuctoria > Tuctoria greenei. The sequence continues at coordinate 144,016,544 of JAYESD010000011.1, forward strand.
GACGGGTTCGAGCAATCTCTTCTCGGATGTCCTGGAGAGATGGTTTCCCGAATAATAAAGAGTCATATAGAAGACTTGAGAAGTTCAAGAAGACACTTGATGAAATGATTGCTCAAAAGGTCAAGGAATCTGTGGAAGAAATAATGGATGAACTTAGAGAATCGGAACAATTAGCGCCACCGAATAGAGCAATGTTTCTTATGGCAAAGGAGCATTTGGTATCTCCAAATGCCTATCCTAGCAACGTAGGTACTGTGCCAGGCTCAGGGTCAAGCCATAAGTTCCCCGTCAATGATATTGTTAAGGACATATCTTGTCATCTTCTTGTCCCGATCGGCAGAGCAGGGAACACAACCAAATAGGTTGCCACTGTTATGGCAAAGCCTGATCGTGACTTCAACGACAATTCACTTCCGTTGTATTATGATGTGGTGCAAGTTCTTCATATCATTGATAATGATTATAAAGATTATGAAATAGACCACATCACACCTGAGGGGATCACGACTCTAGGGTAGGCTGTCAATCAATTAATCCTTTGGTACCGACACGATATCGTTTTGGACGATAAACCAATGTCTAGCCCAGCCGCATCTTAAAAGACTGCAACACCATCTTCTTTGCCGGAAGTCCAGAAAGATCCACTCTCCCTATGTCCCAGCAAGGATGATAGTAACCTTGCTAGTAAAGATAACCAAGAGCAACCAGTTGAACAACAACTTGAAGAAGTACCAGAGCAAGCTTATAGTAAAGAGCAACCAGTTGAGCAACAACTTGAAGCAGTACTAGAGCAGGCTGCTGGTAGTAAAGGTCAATCAGTTGAATAACAGGTCCAACAAAAAGCTAGTGTCTAACTTCAGACGCCTACTCCTCAGTTAGTGTTTGTGAAAGTTAGCTCATACAAAAGTAAGAAACCTCCTAAAGAAGTGTCACAATATTTGGAAAAATTGAAGGAAAAAAATGGAACATCTAATGCATCTCATGCTTCACATGAGCCAGCATTAGAAAATATTGAGGAGTGAGAAGAAGACGGTATGAAATATAATCTAGAGACAACTTTAGTTAAACCAAGAGTTCCAATATACAAGATTCAGGATGTTCCTCCTGAATATGAGAATGGGAAGCCGTTCATGACATCGGTACAACTTTGCAAACAAGCTGTCTTGCTCAGAAGAATGCACGAGTGGTACATCACTGCCAGCACAAAATATGATCTTTCTGACGTCACATTTCGTGTGTCAAAACAAGCATTCTGGAGCATTGGAAAAGATAAACGAGCCCTTCTCTTTGAAGATCTACATATCCTTTTCCATCGAGGCATGCTCAAAATCAACCTTCTACTTGTCTCGTGCTTGTAAGTGCCTCTAATATTTTGTATTTGCTTTTCTTACTACACGCATACACATGTCATGAGATTATAACAATTTCAGACTTCATCAATAGGAAGCAATACATGGATAATGAAAAGTTGAACACCAAGATAGATATCCTTGACCCTACAATGATTGCAAAGTCGAATTGTGACTTTCAGGTGGAACAGAACTCAAAATAGTACAAGCACTTGACAAAAAAAGAATTTGAAAAATCAATCGCAAACCAAAAGAAGTATAAAGAGACAAGGGTTGTAGGTTACATAGGACATGCCATGTTTAACTTTGTCAGAGATTGCAAGGACCTTGTTAAGGCTCCATACCACTTCGAGTAAGTTCGACACATGACATTAAAATAGCAATTATTGCTAATTGTTAACTTAACATGTGTGTTTGTACGTGTGCAGTAAACACTACATAATGATCTTTATCAAGGCAATGCATGGTTTGACAATGGTCTTGGACTCAGCCGATTACTCACGAGATCATTACAAAGATTTCCTTTTGAAAGCATCTAGGCCCCCATGAGGTATGGTTTTGGTGATTAATGACAACCGTTGGATATTACTAATGAGTTTGTGGATGCAAGGTCTCTCATATCACTCATCACACTTAATGAACTCTATATGTATATCATCTACTGCTCATTGGATACAATTGGAGATCCCTAAACAAACTATTTCACGAGGTCAATCGATTTTTATGAAGACTAAAAGAAAAAAACACATATGTCAAAATCATTCAATCAAAATTGACAGCACTCAAGACTTGGTCATCATCAGAAGAACATTTCAAATCAATGTCTAAGAGGTCACTTGAACAAATTCCAGAAGAATCACTTAGAACAACTCGAAGCAGACAAAATCAACTCACCGGATCAACCGATGTATCCAGAAAACACTACATCGGTCAAGTTGTCTCTAAACAGAAGAAGACCTCAGACTTAAGTATACACCGGATCATCCGATGATGAAGCAACTATTACATCGGTCTATCATTCCAGTAAGCAATTTCCCTGGACCAAGTGTAACACCAGACCATCCGATGTACAACTATAACACATCTGTTATTTCTGGACCTATTCTGGATGAAGTGTCACCGGATCATCCAATGATGAGGCAAGTGCTACATCGGTCGATCAATGGTCATATATGACACAATGACATCAGCTAATTTGGATTCGACCGATGACAACTGAAGGGAGAACATCGGATCATCCAATGTTTGCAGAACAGTGATATCAGCCTACTTTTCCAACGGCTATTTCGTGGAAGCTTGCTATTTATACCCCTTCAACCAGTCATTTCGATAAGTCTTGATACCCAGAGCTACTCTACACATTTCCAAGCATTCAATACATTGAGCTACCACTTCTACATCATTTACACCACTTGTACACCAAGAGATAGGCTAGAACTTGCTAGAGATGATGCTTGTGTGCTTCCATTCTTAGTGATTGGAGTCTCTAGTCTAGTGAGAGCTGTAAGGGAGTGTCTCTTGGTGATTGCATTCATCGTATAATAGTTGGTGATTGGAGAGAGCCTTCTGGAGCTTGCCAAGACAGTTGTGGAAGCCCGGAGGATCAAACTTGTACAAGGCTTGAGCTCCACCTTGCCGGGGTTGGCGAACGGAGACTTTTAGTGAAGATCCCTGGTCTCAGTGACTTGGGAGTGGCTATACCCTTTGGTGGGTGCCACAACATGGATGTAGGAAGATCTGGACGATCTTGCCGAACCACGGGATAAATCTCCGTGTCTTCGTGTCTCCTCGGGAGTTTGCACACTCTTTCTTTCCCGTTACACTTATGCATTTCATATACCACAAAATTACTATTCACTTGAATGCATAGGTTGTTTGCATATGGAATTGGGCTTTTAGTAGTTAAGTTTTTATTGCTTTCATTTTTGAAAATAAGCCCAATTCACCCCCCTCTTGGTCATTCGATCCTTACAATTGGTATCAGAGCAAGGTTGCTCATTGGATCATTCTAGCTTCACCGCTAGAGAGCTAAAATGGCCAAGATTGGGGGCTCGGTTCCCATCTTCGAGGGCAAGAACTTTGGCTATTGGAAAGCACGCATGCGTGCTTATCTAGTGGCTATTGCTCCCGAGGTATGGGAAGCGACCCATGCGGGGTTTGGTGAGCATAACTATATTGGTGATCAAGTCAAGTGGGATGCAAAGGCTAGAAATGCTATTTATGAATGCATTAGTCAAGATGCGTTTGCTAGGATTGCTAGCAAAGAAAAAGCTTGTGAAATTTGGGCTTGCTTGATTGAAATTCATGAGGGTTTTTCTCGTGTTAAAGAACTAAAGTATCATATGATTAAAGACAAATATGATGAGTTCAAAATGCTACCTCATCAAAATGTCAATGAAATGTTTTCTCGCTTGAATGTGCTTATTGAGGAAATTAATGCTCTTGACATTGCTTCTCTTGGTAAGGGACTCATGAACCGCAAGATTCTTATGCTCCTTTCTAAGCCAAAGTACAACATCATCAACTCCATGCTTCAAAAGGAATCTTTTGATCACATTGAAGTTTCAGAACTTATTGGAGAGATTCACACTCATGAGGTGAGTGTACATGGGATGATGGAGGAATCATCTTCAAAGACAATTACTCTAAAGGCTTCCACCAAGAAAACATGTCTCAAGAAAAAGAAAGTGGTCGAGCCTAGCTCAAGTGAAGAAGAGCAGGCATCAAGTGAAGATGACGATGATGAGCTTGCATTGATGATGAGAAAATTCTCTTGCTTGAACTCCAAGATTGCCAAGAAGGGATACACCTTTGATCCCAAAAAGAAAGCGTTTCTACCAAGGAGAGATGACAACAAGACTTGCTATAATTATGGTGATCAAGGCCATATCTCCTATGATTGTCCAAAATCGGACAAAAGAAGAGAGAACCACAAGGGCAATCATCGCAAGCTTGAGGATAGTGAGGATGATGAAGAAGAGGTCAAGGCCAAACCAAGATTCTTTGGGAAGAAGAAGCATGACAAAGGCAAAAAGGCAAAACTCTTCCCAAAGAATAGAAAAGGCCCACAAAAGGTGTTCATGTGTGAGGCAAATGAATGGATCACCGACGAAGAATCTAGTGACGAAGAGAGTGAAGTTGAAGAAGAGAGCTTGGACGGCCTTGCCATTGCCAACAATGATGATTCATCTCTTCGTCCACCTCCCATGTGTCTCATGGCAAAAGGTAACACCAAGGTATGTGATGACTCTAGCGATGATGAGCTTTCCCCCGATGACTTAGCTTCATTGATAAATGAATACCACACTATCATTAAAAGGGAAAAGAGTAAGGTCAAGGCTCTTGAAGAAGCTCATGCTAAGCTTGAGAGTGCTAACCTCGATTTGCTTGACAAGTATGAAAGCATACTTAAGGAGCATGACACGCTCAAATCTCATGTCAAGCAAGTTGAGGAGGATAAGGCTCAAATCAAGCTAGATCATCATGAGCTTGAAGTAGCACACCAAACACTCTTGGGAAAGCACAATGAGTTAATTCAAGAGCATGAAGTACTTAACCTTGCTTATGAAGTTCTTGATCAAGAATTGAAAACTATAAAGAAAAAAACCCTTAATGATAAGGTATCTATTAATTCTCATACCACTAATGTCTTGCATAAGTCTTTGCCTTTGAAAGAGAATGCTAGGGAGAAGGATTTGTTGGAAGAAATTGAAAGTCTCCGCACTAGTGTGGCAAGACTATCTAAGGGAGAAGTCAAGCACAAAGAAATCCTCTTCCAACAAGCAAAGGCTTTCAACAAGAGAGGACTTGGATCCTTCCCGGTGCCTAACAAAGGAAAGGTGCCCTCATCGGAGCTTAAAACAAGCTTCATCAAGGAAGTTGGTTCTTATTGCCAACATTGTGAGGTCACCGGTCACCACACAAGGGAGTTTCCTCTTCCTAACCGACCTTCTCCAAAATTGCCTACTAACTACAAGTCTACTTTCGATGATCATTATTATCTCTTGAGTAAAGTAGATGGCAAGGTGAAGGCAAGGTTCATTGGCAAGAACATGAAGGGCATGAAGGGGAAGCTCCCCAAGCAACTTTGGGTCCCAAAAACACTTGTATGACAAATACAAGGACCTAAGTTGGCTTGGGTGCCTAAAGTCAAAAATTGAATTCATGTGTGTAGGTGAACTACAAAGCCGGAGGGAAGCATTGGGTACTCGATAGCGGGTGCACTCCACACATGACCGGCAACGATGGTATGTTCACCTCCATAGAGAACCCCAGCAATCATGAACAAGTCACCTTTGGTGATAACTCTAAGGGGAAGGTAATTGGGTTGGGTAAGATTGTAATTTCAAATGATTTATCTATTCCCAATGTTTTGTATGTTAAGTCACTTATTTTCAATTTGCTTTCTATTGCACAATTATGTGATCTTGGACTAACGTGCACTTTTAGCAAGAATGATGTTGTTGTGACTAGTGAAACAAGCCAAGAACTAATCTTCAAAGGGTTTCGGCATGGACATCTCTACCTAGTAGACTTCTCCAACAAAGATGCTAGCTTGACCACTTGTCTTTTCACCAAGACGAGTTTGGGTTGGCTATGGCATCGACACATAGCTCACATTGGAATGAGCAAGCTCAAGAAGTCATTCAAGCTCGGGATGGTGACCGGCATGAAGGATGTCACATTTGAGAAGAACAAGCTTTGTAGCGCTTGTCAAGCCGGGAAACAAGTTGCTTCTCACCACCCAATGAAGACAATGGTGTCAACCTTCAAGCCACTTGAGTTGCTCCACATGGACCTCTTCGGACCGTCCACATATCAAAGTCTTGGTGGTAATCTCTATTGTCTTGTTATAGTTGATGACTACTCTCGCTATGCTTGGACTTTATTTCTAGGTGACAAGGGTGAAACTCCGGAAGTGTTCAAGACTTCGCTAACCGTGGTCAAAGGAAATTTCAACTTCCCATCATCAAGGTCCGGAGTGACAACGACACCGAATTTAAGAACTTCAACATTGGGGAGTGGTGTGATCGTGAAGGCATGAAGCATGAATTTTCAGCCACATACACTCCTCAATAAAATGGTGTCGTTGAAAGGAAGAACAAGATGCTCATCACTTTTACACGAGCAATGCTTGATGACTATGGCACGTCCGAGAAGTTTTGGGCCGAAGCAATCAACACGGCGTGCCATGCCACAAATCGGGTCTATCTACATCGACTACTTCAAAAGACCCCGTACGAACTCCTCATTGGGAGAAAGCCCAACATCTCGTATTTCTGAGTCTTCAGGTGCAAGTGCTACATTACCGCAAGAAAAGGATCGGTAAGTTCAAAAGAAGATGTGATGTTAGTATATTTCTTGGTTATGCATCAAACTCAAAAGCATATCGAGTATTCAACCAAACCTCCGGTTTAGTTGTGGAAAGTTGTGATGTTGAGTTTGATGAAACTAATGCCTCCCAAGAGGAGAGTTTTGGTGATGATGAAATAGATGATGAGCCTCTACGAGAAGCTATGAAGAACATGACCATTGGAGACATCAAGCCTAAAGTTGAGGAGAGCCATGATCAAGGGGGAGCTTCAAGTTCCAACATCAACTCATCTATGACACCTCAAGTTGATGAAGAAGAAAAAGATGATCCATTGCCGACACAAGATTCACAAGCCACACAACATCAAGAAGAAGAACAAGTCCATGATCAAGTCCAACCACAAGAAGAGCAACACGCATCACCACCACCAAGTGCTTCACAACCACTTATGAGGCATGGACGCATCTCCAAGGCGCATCCGATTGATCAAATTATCAGAAGTCTGTCAAGGGGAGTAAGTACACGTTCTCGCCATTTCGCTACGTTTTGTGAGCACTACTCATTTGTTTCATGTGTAGAACCCACTCACATTGAGGAAGCACTCCAAGATCCAAATTGGGTGATGACCATGCAATAAGAACTCAACAACTTCATCTGCAATGAAGTTTGGGTGTTGCAGGAGCGACCCAAGGACAAGAACGTCATCGGGACAAAGTGGGTGTACCACAACAAACAAGACGAGAACGGTGTTGTGATCCGCAACAAGGCAAGACTTGTGGCCAAGGGTTTCTCGCAAGTTGAAGGACTAGACTTTGGAGAAACATTTGCTCTGGTCGCTCGACTAGAAGCCATCCATCCGAGGAATCCTAATCATGTGTTTAGGTTGCACAAGGCGCTCTACGGGCTCAAGCAAGCACCTAGAGCGTGGTATGAACGACTACGGGATTTCTTGATCATGCAAGGATTCAAGATCGAGAGGGTGGACACTACACTCTTCACCAAAGACATCGATGGAGAACTATTTGTTTGTCAAATTTATGTCAATGATATTATTTTTGGTTCAACTAACGAAGCTCTTAGCCATGAGTTTGGCAAAATGATGTCTAGGGAATTCGAGATGTCGATGATTGGAGAGCTTAACTTCTTCCTTGGATTTCAAATCAACTTCGAGAGGGGACCTTCATCTATCAAGAAAAGTATACCAAGGACCTCTTTAAGAAATTTGAGGAGATTGTAGCTCAAGAAGCACTCCAATGGCAACAAATTATCATCTCGACGCGGATAAGGACGGTAAACCTGTTGACCAATCTAATTACCATTCTATGATTGGTTCATTGCTTTATCTTACCGCATCTAGGCCCGATATCATGTTTAGTATATGCTTGTGTTCTTGCTTTCAAGCAGCACTTAAAGAATCACATCGAAGGCGGTCTTTAGGATACTTCGGTATCTTAAGCATACCCCAAGTGTAGGGCTGTGGTACCCCAAAGGTGCTAAATTCCATCTCTTGGGTTACTCGGATTCGGACTTTGCCGGATGTCATGTGAATCGCAAGAGTACCTTCGGAGGGTGCCACTTGCTTGGGCGTTCCCTAGTATCTTGGTCTAGCAAGAAGCAAAACTCCGTTGCTTTGTCCACCGCGGAAGCGGAGTATATAGCGGCCGGTGCATGTTGTGCCCAAATTCTTTATATGAAGCAAACCCTTTTGGACTTTGGTGTCAAACTTGGTTGTGTGCCTCTCCTTTGTGATAATGAAAGTGCGGTTAAGATTGCTAAAACCCCGTTCAACACTCCCGCACTAAGCACATTGATATTCACCATTATTTCTTGCAGGGCCATGAAGCTAAGGGAGACATCTCCTTGCGAGGTGTTAGGTCCAAAAAACAATTGGCGGATATCTTCACTAAACCACTTGATGAGAAAACTTTTTCTAGACTAAGGAGTGAATTAAATGTGCTAGATGCCTCGAACGTCATGTAAGTTGCCATGGTCATGTAAGAATGCATCACATATAGGTCTTGTCTAACTTTCAAAGGATAGGGGTGAGCAAGGGTTAGCTTGGGATGGAGGTTCTTTTGGGTTTCCCCAAGACTTGGAGAGTGGCTCTCCCTGAAGAAGCCTTTGAAAGGTTCAAATTTGGCAAGATAGATTCAATTTATGTCTTGCATGATGCCTTCCATATAGACTTGCACTCACGTTTAATTTCCCGCATTAAAAATTGTTTGGCATTGCATACGGTAGATTGTCACAAAGGGGAACCCACTTCATGAGAAAGAGACTTGTTTGAAATGCAATATCTCAACTCAAATGATGTGGAAAGAACAAAATGTTAGGTGCATTAATACCTAAAGGAACATTCTTTAAAGAGATAGAAGTCTTCATCCTCTAGCTCACAAAGCATGGGCCTTACATTTTATTTGGATTTCTTTCTTGATTTTTTGGTGTTCTATTTGCTTTAGGACTTAGCCAAGTTATTGGCAACTAGTCTTTTTGAGGGGTTAGGGATTTCCCAAAAAGTCCTAAGACATGTGTTTTTCTTTATTTGTTTGTTTGAGTCAAAGGACATATATGGGATGTTGTTGTTTTGTAGTCATCGGATTATCCGATGCTTAGGGCAGAAGCATCATCGGATCAGTTTGTGCTTAAGTTCAAGGGTCAGCTCAGTCAGAAAGTCAATTCAACCGATGAGTTCATTCTGAGAAACATCAGAGCATCTGATGCTCACATTTCTGGAGTTGTGCCAAATTCAACCGATGAAAATGGTTTCCACGTCGGATCATCCAATGCTGAAGGTGCCTCTGGAATACCCTTACTGTACCATTCGACCGATGCTTCTCTCAACTGATGTCGGTTCATCCGATGTTAAAATTTGAGCTAGGGTTCAGGCCCCACCTATTTAGCCGCCCTTTCGTCTCCTCTCTATTTTTCTTTCTCTCTCCCCGACGCCGCCGCTCTATGCCATCCTCTCCACTGCCGCCGCTCCGTGCACTTGCCCTGCCGCCGCCCTCCGACCACTGCCGCCCTCCGGCCGCCGCGGCCACTGCCGCTCAGAGCCGCCGCCCCTTCACCACCGTCGCGCCACCGCCGCCGCATCACCGCCGCCGCCCTAAGCGCCACCGCCACCCTGCGCCACCGCTCGTCGCCCGCCACTCCACGCGCCCAGCCGCCCCATTGATGTCCCGCGACTTCACCGCTAGGGTTCGCCCGACCGCGACGTTCTTTGCATCGCCGACTCGTGCGACCGACTTCGTTGTCCCGCGATCTCATCTTTGCCGTCGTAACTCATCTCCTTGAGATGGGTCGTGACAAGAAAGGAAATGGCAAGACCATTGAGGAGCCGGCAGCTAAGAAGCAGAAGCTGTCGAAAGAGGAGAAGAAAGCTCTGATGGCCGCTCGCGCCACTAAGGAGCGAGAGCGTGGCCGAGGAGGATCGCTAAGGATTTGGGAGGTCCTACAGAGGCAGCCTCCGGTGCCTAAGGAGCCAGAGGAGCCTGAGGTGCCGCTTGTTCGGCGGCGCTCAGTCAGGACCCGTGGAGGTCATCCAGCTGCAGCCCCGAGACAGAGACCTTCTGCAGCTGAGCTTCGGGAGGACAGGGCGTCCCAGAGAGCCGTCTATGAGATGGACACCAATGTCTCGGTTGGTGAGGGTGTCTGCCTGACCGACTACAGGAAGTTGAAGGCAAAGCAGCTCGGGAAGCTCAGGTGGAGCATTTTTCTTGAGTGGTTCCCGCAGTCCAGAGAGCCACTTGTGGACAGCCGCTTCTGGACACTGACACAGGCGTCGCTGTATTAGACTTACAGACATCGGGGCCATAAGCTCTTCCAGCATAACTTTCTTGACTGGGATCAGATCGCACTTGCAGCCGGGACTGAGATTCGCCCTTACTTTGAGAGGTACAGAGGGCTAGTGGAGCTAATGTGTTACCAGCAGGGTGCCTTCGTGGAGGACTGGGTCCGAGTGTTCTATGCCACACTCTACATTTCAGAGGGTCGCGGATCCATTGACTTCATGTTCATGGGCCATCATCATCATATGACCCGACAGACCTTGGGACAGCTGCTAGGAGTGGATCTCCATGACACCTGCCTGCACGAGAGAGTTTATGGACAGGCTGACCCACCGAGGAGGCTGCTCACTGGAGGTGTGGCACCACCTTTTGCGGAGATACGATCACTGTTTGCTCAGCCCTTCTCTCCTGACCAGCCGAGGGTACCTGCTCTACTCTCTCCAGTTGTGCGCACTGTGCACCTTGCCTTGCACCGCACACTTCTACCCAGGTCCGGATACCTTGAGGGCTTTACCAGTCTGCAGCATACCCTCCTGTTCTATTTCATGAACGGGGTGGAGTTTGACATTATGGATATCCTTATCTGTGAGATGGAGGATGTTATCACCGATGGAGTTGGGATGATGAGGCAGCTTGTTTTCGGCCACTGGATCAGTCACCTCCTCTACCTGTTGGCTCCAGAGGGGTCAGCCGTGCGTGACAGTCTCACCGACGAGAGCGTCACTCAGTTCGGACACTACCGTGCTCCAGCTCCTGGAGACTGCCGTCTTGGCCGCCCAGTTGAGCGTCAGGTCCGAGCTCGCCTTTCAGAGGAAGACTGGTCAGACCTCGAGAAGGAATATGAGATCCTAACACAGGCTGAGGCTCAGGGAGGAGATCTGCAGCACATCTGGTCAGAGAGTGACACTAGTGATAGTGTCGAGGAGTACATCCCACCTCCTCCCTCACCCAGGCAGCACGACGCAGAGGCTGGAGGCTCGACTGTACCACCTCCTACTCCGCCTCCGGTGTCCGAGGCACAAGTCTCTCAGCCATCCGAGCTTACCTCTCTTCTTTAGCAGATGGTTGAGCAGCACGACTGGATCGGCTTGCAACTGAGCAGGCCAGAGCTGAGCAGGCTACGCGTCTTTTGGAGGTCCAGCAGTAGCAGCAGAAGATGCAGCGCCAGATAGCCCGCGAGAGGCGAGAGGACACTGACAGGCTCACTAGACTGGTTGATCAGATGCATCAGCATTCTCTTGACCAGCAGCAGCAGACGTAGCAGGCCATGATGGGCATCCTGGGGTTGATCACCAACCTCTACACTCAGACCGGGATTGCCCTGCCTCCACAGCTTCCGGGTCTAGCTCCAGGTCTGCCTGTTCTGGCACCAGTTTCAGCACCAGTGCCGACCACGTCGATACCGACGATCAGCATGTCACCAATGCTAGCTCCAGGTGCACCCATTCACTCTCCCTTGCCGGCTTCAACACTCTTCCAGCAGACTCCGACTTCAATTGTCAGTGCCCCACTACCTGCAGTCCAGACTCAGCAGGCACTGACAGTAGCTCCCATAGCACCAGTCCCCTCCACTCCGGCCTCAGCCGTAGCAGGCAGCAGCTCCGATGACAGCACCCCCGACATCGACTAGTTCGTCATCGCCCCGAGCACTCAGGGTCCATAGGCACTCAACTTCACTTTTTGGTGTCTTGATGCCAAAGGGGGAGAAGACTCAGGGGGAGGGATAGCTTAGTCCTAGGGGGAGTCCTAGTTGTAGGGGGGGGGACTATATCTTTTTGGGAGTTTTTGTAACTTGGGAGATTTGCTACTCTTTTGCTATTCATTGAGTATTCGTGTGCCACTTAATTCTCTCATGTGTTATTGATCGCTTTTTGAGCCTTCGAGTTTCGTATGCTGTATCTTGTACTTGTTGCATATCATTTTGAGTATCGTATTCTTAAATTCATTACGGTTATGCTTTACTCGTTGTGTTATCATCAATCACCAAAAAGGGGGAGATTGAAAGCATCTAGGCCCCCATGAGGTATGGTTTTGGTGATGAATGACAACCGTTGGATATTACTAATGAGTTTGTGGATGCAAGGTCTCTCATATCTCTCATCACACTTAATGAACTCTATATGTATATCATCTACTGCTCATTGGATACAATTGGAGATCCCTAAACAAACTATTTCACGTGGTCAATCAATTTTTATGAAGACTAAAAGAAAAAGCACATATGTCAAAATCATCCAGTCAAAATTGACAGCACTCAAGACTTGGTCATCATTAGAAGAACATTTCAAATCAATGTCTAAGAGGTCACTCGGACAAATTCCAAAAGAATCACTTAGAACAACTCGAAGCAGACAAAATCAACTCACCGGATCAACCAATGTATCCAGAAAACACTACATCGGTCAAGTTGTCTCTGAACAGAAGAAGACCTCAGACTTAAGTATACACCGGATCATCCGATGATGAAGCAAGTGTTACATTGGTCTATCATTCCAGTAAGAAATTTCCCTGGACCAAGTGTAACACCAGACCATCCGATGTACAACTATAACACATCGGTTATTTCTGGACCTATTCTGGATGAAGTGTCACCGGATCATCCGATGATGAGGCAAGTGCTACATCGATCGATCAACGGTCATATCTGATACAGTGACATCAACTAATTTGGATTTGACCGATGACAACTGAAGCGAGAACATCAGATCATCCGATGTTTGCAGAACAGTGATGTCAGCCTACTTTTCCAACGGCTATTTCGTGGAAGCTGGCTATTTATACCCCTTCAACCAGTCATTTCGATAAGTCTTGATACCCAAAGTTACTCTACACATTGCCAAGCCTTCAAGACATTGAGCTACCACTTCTACATCATTTACACCACTTGTACACCAAGAGATAGGTTAGAACTTGCTAGAGATGATGCTTGTGTTCTTCCATTCTTAGTGATTGGATTCTCTAGTCTAGTGAGAGTTGTAAGGGAGTGTCTCTTGGTGATTGCATTCACCGTGTAATAGTTGGTGATTGGAGAGAACCTTCCGGAGCTTGCCAAGACGGTTGTGGAAGCCCGGAAGATCAAACTTGTACAAGGCTTGAGCTCCACCTTGTCGGGGTTGGCGAACGGAGACTTTTAATGAAGATCTCTGGTCTCGGTGACTTGGGAGTGGCTATACCCTTTGGTGGGTGCCACAACGTGGATGTAGGAAGATCTTGACGATCTTTCCGAACCACAGGATAAATCTCCGTGTCTTCGTGTCTCCTCGGGATTTTGCACACTCTTTCTTTCCCGTTACACTTATGCATTTCATATACCACAAAATTACTATTCACTTGAATGCATAGGTTGTTTGCATAGGGAATTTGGCTTTTAGTAGTTAAGTTATTATTGCTTTAATTTTTGAAAAGAAGCCCAATTCACCCCCCTCTTGGGCATTCGATCCTTACACCTTTCCATTTTGAAAATGTACATTTATTTGATACTTTTAATTTATACACATTTAGAATGTGTTGACAAGTTTTATATGGCATTCCTTGTATTAGACTGCTTGGCGGTTTTACACGGAAAAACTTGGCAGTTAGAGACCTCCTAATATGGATGCATTGCACATATAAATATATTATCCTTGTCCCAAGTAGCCTCCTGAGAGCGTCTTATGCGGGTATTATGTATGCGAGCATTTTCGGACCGCCTGCGAATATAGAGTGGATCGTGAGGATGTAAGTTATCTTTAATGTTGATATTGTATTTTCTTACTTTTGAGTTTCATTTTCATTGTAACTAGTGTATTTTAATACTTATATTATTTTAACATTGTCACTAACACATTCTAAACCTTGTTATCTATTTCATTGTAGCACACGAAGAATGTGAACGAAGAATGACCGGTTTTTAGAAGTATATCTGGTGGAGGAGCCGATAAGATTGCAAGTGAACTGTTTCACTTCATGCGTCGCAAAATTTTCTATCGAAGAGGGTTGTTCTTCGATGATGATGGTGTAATGGCTGATGTGCCAGAACTTTGCCATTATGAGCATCGAAACAGTTTTTAGTGAAACTTGTAAACTACAAATTGAGATGTACTGTACATATGTATATGAGATGACTTTTTGGTGATATTTTGTTGATGATGCTTGTAAGAATATATTGTTTCTTCTGTGTGTGAATCTGCATATGAAATTAACCTGGAAATTATAAATAATGATAGTTATTGCTGCATAGGGTATACTTATTACAGACGATTCTTTACCTACGGTTAGCCGCCTATGAAATTATGATTATCACAGGTGGCTAGTCACAGGTAAAGAACCGCTTGAGATAACTCCATTGTCATATTCAGTTACTCTTAAGTTACAAACCGGCTATGATAAAGAGTCTTCATAAGCAGCTAGTCATAGGTAAAGAACCGCCTGTGAGAACTGGATTACACAGACTGTTACTCTTACGTTACAAACCGCCTGTGATAAGAGTCTTCACAAGCGGATTCATGAAGGTTAAGACCGCGTGTGATAACTTATTTCACAGGCGGTTTTAGTTTCCGCTTGTGAAAATTGCAGATTATCATAGACTCTTCATTTCAAGCGATTTTGAAAACCGCATGTGATAATACGTTTGGAGCCGCCTGAAATGAAGCTTATTGTAGTAGTGGCAATCTATGGTCAAGTGCCCTTTATTTCTGCAATTGTGGCAGCTGTCACTGCTATCATTCTTCTTCTTCTGTCCATGTGATCAGTTCTTTGATCCGCCATTCACGGATCCCAATTTGGGGATCCATTGACCTTGCTTCTCCTTCAGTCGTGCCTGCCATTGC
Organism: Tuctoria greenei; assembly: GCA_036927565.1. NCBI lineage: Eukaryota > Viridiplantae > Streptophyta > Magnoliopsida > Poales > Poaceae > Tuctoria > Tuctoria greenei. The sequence continues at coordinate 144,031,803 of JAYESD010000011.1, forward strand.
TCTTGTATGAGCAATAGCTTGCCTCCAGTCATGGAATCCTCCTCCTCATCACTGTGACCCTCGATTGCTCACAGCCGACCAGTGATTTCTTCAATTTACATTGCTAAAATGTCGAGAGGTGACTCAATTGCAACGACGACAGGCGCGAATTTCTTCGGGACCACCGGCAGATACTTGGCAGCGACCTTCTTGGGATTTTCCGGGCCGCCGAGGATCTCCAATTTGTGCACCATCCTGCCGAGGCGCAATGCGAAGTCGTCGAGCAACTCACACTCGAGAGGAAGACGACATTCTCGTACTGCCTCCAGATGCTCTGCGCCGCCGCCATCCTTGCGTGATCAAGCCAAGGCAGGAAGGTCTCCATATGATCCCAGGTCGCCTTGGCGGAATGCTTCAACGCCAGCATAGAGGCCATCTCTAGTGGGACGTCACGGAGCAGCACCTCCATCGCCATTTGATCCTTCATCTCGTCGGAGGTGCCAAGACTGATGGCCACCCACAATCCATGCACGTGTAGCATCACCAGCAATATTGATGAACAATCGGAGTAATTGATCTTCGTGCGCAGCGGGAATTGACTGCTCACCTCCTGCACAATTCTTGTCGGAGCTGGGCTTTGCGGGCAGCGGCTGCACCTACGGCGACGAATGGGGGATGGCAACTGTGGCCGTCTCCTGCTGGGGAACTGAGAGCTGCGCGCGTGCTATGGCATGCCCACGGATCAGAACCTGGGCTCTAAGTACAATTTTCAGCAACACAGGTCACTCAGTTCTCTTTACTCTCAATGGCTAGAAGATCAGAACAGAGGAGAGTGAGTGTTGCTCAAAGTGCTGAATCACTTCAGAGCTCTGCTCTTTATTTATACTGCAGCCTGATGGTGTTGTTACTTGCTCTAAGACTCCTAGATTACAGGATCAGGCTTAGCAACCCTGTAGGCTAGGACCTAACTAACCAGTTAAGACCGGTTCCCCTTGGCTAACTGGCTTTATCAACGGCAAACACCAAAACAGACTCTAACTGACAGACATCTTATTCAGAGAATGAAAGACTGGAGAACTATGCACTAGACTTACTAACAGATCTATGCTTTTTTGCTTTGTATGGGCTGGATTCAGTGCTATTGACTGATACCAACAACATTACCTACCAAGTGGCAGTAGTATATTTTTTTTCAGAAAAAAGGCAATCATATAGGACACTTTGTAGCACTTTCTTGATAGTACAAACTTTATCTTGCGGTCATAAACAGACCCGATAGAGTTTAAGCAAATACATTATTTCAGATTAAATATGTTCATACGGGTAGTTCACATTTGACCACAGAATTACCAAACTGAGGGAAACATCAAAAGCTAGTTGATGCATAATTAATCCATTAATACTGTGACCCACAAATAAAAAGACGATTTAACAACAACGATTCGAACTGTTGTCAAACAAGAACATTTTTATTAACTACGAATAGCCAATCTGGTGGCGCATCAGCTTGATCAGCATTACGCCATGAACGGGTCGGCAATCTTGTAGTTGCAAGCCAACGTTTCAAACTTTATTACACCTGCTGTTGTCGCTGAACTTAACCTCAGCGCCGCTAGAGCCCTTTCTCTCCGGGGGTAGAAGCTCGCCAGTCATCCTCTTGCTATAGAGTTTTTTTTCATAATGAGCTTTTTATTAAACCCAGTAGGATCAAGATGATACAATATAATTTACACCCTGCTTCTGCATAGCTAAGATGCACATAACCAAAATACGTAGGAAAGTAAAAAATAGCTCCTGATACAAGCTTTAATTCTAGCATTGGCTAATGCTACGAGTGCCATATTCGCAATCTACGCTGCCACCTATGTGGGGATAAAGATATGTCTCGCCACATGCTCCAACCGTGTACAAGCCTCCATATATAGGTCTTTGTACTCCGAACACTGTAAGGGTGAACACAAACAGAACAGGGAAGTGCACATGTTTAAAACGTGCAAAGAAGATGAATCTTTACCTTTAAACACCTTATGATATCTACATAGCCAAAGCGACCAAATTATAGCAATCGCTCCCACCCTCAAATGTATCTTAAACTTGTTATCAATCCCACTCAACCAATGGCCAAAAATATTTGCAACGCTGCTTGGCGGGTACAAGTTAGAAGCTACTTGGATGATTGGCTATAAAGAACAGGCAAATTGACACCGGAAAAACAAGTGATCGGTAGCCTCTTCATGATGAACAAACAACAATTCATGTTCCCATGCCAATTACATTTAGCAAGGTTATCCTTTATAAGAACTACCTACTACAAAGATACCAAGCGAAATGTTTTGTTTTAAGCTGTATTTTCATCTTTCATATTGTTTTATTATTGTCTACTGGCACATTGGAATGTAGTAAAGCGTTATACATAGAATCTACTGATAACTTTCCAGTTCTAGTTAGATTCCAATGAAATTCATCTTCCCCATTTGTCGAATGAATTAATGTCAGATGCTCTACAAGAGCATTCCATGACTCCAAACGTGCTCCAGTTAGAGTACGTCTGAAAGACACTCTTGGTCGGGAGTCACCATCACTGACTTAATGGTGTCATTTTTATGATGTGCAATAATATATAATGCTGGATATCGATCTCGAAGGGTGGTATTCCCTAACCAACGATCCTCCAAGAATCTAATCTCAGAGCCGTCCTTTATCCAGAAAGAGACATAGCAGGAAAACTATTTTTTTGCCGCCATTAATCTAGCCCAAAATGTGAATCTCCAGCTTTCCATTGGACTTGGGATAACGCCTTTGAGCTAATGTATTTCCTTATCAAAATATTCTGCCAAACTCCATCCTCAATATGGAGTCTGTATAACCATTTGCTGAAGAGGGCTTGATTCTTAGCCCAAAGGTCTTCAATCCTAAGCCCTCCTATTCTTTTGGACGACAGACTACATCTCACCTAGCCGGTCTATATATCTTTTTCTTCCACTATCACCCTGCTGTTAGTTCTCTTAGGGTGCTTAGGATCAACACTAGCAATGCCTAATTAGATGTTCTTAGGTCTAATCTGAGTCTGATACATACACTTAAGCACAATTCGAACAATCAACCTACTGACTTAGATAATTAACAGGCAGTTTATACTTAGGAACATGTCGCATATGAACTAGTTTAGAATAAGAGAATTAGGGAGAAAGAGAGAGGGATTAGAGTTACCGTCAGAGGGTCCACCGGATGCCATTGGGCACTGGTGGATTGCTGCAGTAGATTAGGTTGATGCCGGTAGATGGTCGATGCAGTGAAGGATCGGCGCAGCAATCCCGGCGGCGACCTTCCCCTCGTTCCGCACGCTAACAGATCGGGTTTAGGGAATTTTGGGGAGAGTCTTAGGCTTCTGATCAACTCGTAATCAAAGCCCCGGCCTCTCCCCTCCTTTATATTATCGCGCGGGCGAGAGGGGGCCGCACCGAACGGGAGTCGGTTGCGCCCCCGATCAGGGCGCGTGGGGAGAGTTGGACCCGGTGTGGTTGTTGCCCACATGGACCGGGATCACAACAACTAACATTCTCCCCCTTGATCTCGGATCCTTAACTTATCATCTTAATTTTCTGAACTAATCTTACACATATCTCTTTTGCTCTGACATAAAGGACACGACGCATCAAAACAGCCATTTACGTACTGTTTGACTCGAAGACCACGATACATCTCACAAATAGAAATAGTCTTACACTTAGATGGCCCCTTAGAATCTAGGATATTATCACAGGGTCTCCCTTAAACCCATGCCGGCTACATGTTCACTGAACACGTTGGGTGGAAGACCCTTAGTTAGCGGATCCGCAAGCATTTGCTTAGTACTGATATGCTCGAGACTAATTGTGTGATCCTAGATTTTCTCTTTCACAACATAGTACTTAATGTCGATGTGTTTGGTAGCACCACTCGACTTGTTGTTGTGAGAGTACATTACTACTGGTTGATTATCGTAGTATAACTTAAGTGGTTTGTGGATGTTGTCGACCACTTTAAGACCGGGAACAAATTTCTTAAGCCAAGATGCCTGTCCGGTGGCCTCATAACAAGCAACAAACTCAGCATACATTGTGGACGATGTAGTGATTGCTTGTTTGGAGCTTTTCCATGATATAGCTCCATTCACGAGGGTGAATATGTAACCTGACATGGATTTCTTAGTATCCACACAACCCGCGTAATCTGAATCTGAATAACCCACTATTTCTAGTGACTCAGTCTTACTGTATGTCAGCATGAGGTGTTTAGTACCCTGAATGTATCTTAATGCCTTCTTAACGGCTTTCCAGTGATCTAATCCTGGATTACTTTGATATCTGCCAAGCATACCAGTCACAAAAACTAAGTCAGGGCGTGTACAAACTTGAGCATATATCAAGCTTCCGACAGCAGAAGCATAAGGAATTCCTTTCATCTGATCGACCTCATACTGATTCTTAGGTGATTGAGAGTTTGAAAATCTATCGCCCTTAACTATTGGAGCAGGCGAGGCTTTGCTATTATGCATACCATACTTTCTAAGTATGCCTTCTAAGTATGCCTCCTGAGATAGTCCTAAAACCCCCTTAACACGATCTCGGTGTATCTCAACCCCTAAAACATAGGTCGCTTCACCTAGATCCTTCATATCAAAGTTTGAGGATAAAAACTTCTTAGTTTCTAAAAGTAGGTTGACATCACTGCTTGCTAATAGGATGTCATCCACATAAAGGACTAAGAAAATGAACTTTCCATTCTTAAACTTAGCATAAATGCAATTATCCTCCTCATTTTCCTTAAACCCAAACTTTCTAATGATCTCATCGAACTTGAGATACCATTGCCTTGAAGCTTGCTTAAGTCCATAAATGGACTTCTTCAAGTGGCATCCCATATGTTCCTTACCCTTAACGACAAAACCTTTCGGTTGTGTCATATAGACGTCCTCATATAGATCCCCGTTGAGGAACGCCGTCTTTACATCCATTTGATGTAATTCTAAGTCATAATGCGCCACTAGTGCCATGATGATTCTAAAAGAATCCTTAGACGACATGGGAGAGAAGGTCTCATTATAATCAATACCCTCCCGCTGAGTGAATCCCTTAGCCACAAGTCTAGCTTTGTACTTTTCGATTTTCCCTTTAGAGTCACGCTTAATTTTGTAGACCCACTTACAGCCTATGGTTTTGGCTCCTTTAGGAATTTCTACTAAGTCCCAGACCTTGTTGGTACTCATAGAACTCATTTCATCTTCCATGGCCTTATGCCATTCAGATGACTGAGGTCGCCTCATGGCATCTTCATAAGAGGTGGGATCATCCTCTATCTTAACTTCTTCGCTCAAGTAGATATGATAATCGTCCGGAATGGCCGACCGTCTTACTCTTTGTGATCTTCTTACTTGAGCATCATCTAATGGTTGAGGCTGCTGCTGAACCTCATTAGGTTTGACCATTTCCTCAACAGACTGAGGAGGTTGTACCTCACTTACTTTTGTTGTGGCCGATGGAAGTGCAGCAATAGGTGTTGTGTCACTAGCACTAGATGCCTGTGGCACGACGACAGCAGGTAGGGTGAAATAAGGCTCTTGAGTCATTGGAACGTGTGAACTAATCCGTTCCTCCTCATGGTCTATTTCCCGCCGTACCGTGCTCCCCCTGATCATAGAGTCTTCTAAGAATACGGCATGTCGTGTTTCTATGAACTTAGTATGCCGGTCTGGACAATAGAACCTAAAACCCTTACTTTTCTCGGGGTAGCCAATAAAATGGCAACTAACTGTTCTAGATTCCAGCTTACTAATGTTTGGGTTGAACATCTTAGCCTCAGCTGGACAACCCCAAATATGAAAATAGTTTAATGAGGGCTTACGTCCTATCCACATCTCACACGGTGTCTGAGGTGCTGACTTAGTGGGAACCCGATTAAGCACATGAATGGCGGTTTTTAATGCCTCCATCCATAGGTTAACCGGTAACGTAGAATAACTTAGCATACTCCTTACCATGTCCATAAGAGTACGGTTTCTACGTTCCGCAACACCGTTCTGCTGAGGTTCGCCCGGTGTAGAATACTGGGCGACTATGCCAAGTTCCTGTAGGAACCTTGCAAAAGGTCCAGGAACCTGACCATATGGGGTATGTCGACCGTAGTATTCACCTCCACGATTGGATCTTACTATCTTAATCTTAATGTTGTGCTGATTTTCTACTTCAGCCTTGAATATCTTAAATTTATCCAATGCTTCGGATCGCTCCTTGATTGGATAAATATAACCATAACGGGTGTAGTCGTCCGTGAATGTTATGAACGAATCATACCCATCTACGGAGACCACGGGAAATGGACCACAAATGTCCGTGTGAATAATTTCTAAAACTCCCGTGCTACGTATGGCGTTCTTTTTAATAGTCTTAACAAACTTACCTTTAATGCAATCAATGCATTCTTCTGAATCTGAAAAGTCTAAGTGAGGTAAGATCGATTGAGATACTAAGCGTTCGATCCTGCCCCTCGAAATGTGGCATAATCGACAATGCCATAATTTCGACGATGTTTCGAAATCGATTCTTTTGCGCTTGTTTCTTTTAATGTCGTTCTTAGCGGGAATTTGATCATTACTTAATGCATTAATATTATCATGAGTGGACAAAAGATAAAGCATGTCTTGTCTGATGGCAAGACCCACAATCTTATTATTTAAACTAATAGAGCATTTGTCCTCGCCAAAATGGCAAACAAACCCACAATTATCCAAACATGACACTGATATCAAATTCCTCTCTAAGCTAGGGACGTAAAGAACATCATGAAGTCTAAGTATGAAACCACTACTAAGTCTAAGAGGATAAGTTCCAATGGCTTCAACTTCAGCTTCATGGCCATCAGTGACTTTGATGGTCCTTTCCCCCCTTCTTATAGTCCTCATCGTATTTAACCCCTGTATAGAATTACAAACGTGCACAGTTGCACCTGAGTCAATCCACCAAGTAGATCGAGAATAAGCTAAATACAGGGATTCATTTACGAAAGTGATAATATCCTTACCATTCTTAGCACACCACTTAATAAAACCAATACAGTCCTTCTGGCGATGTCCAAAGTCCTTGCAAAATTTGCACTGATCTGATTTTAATTTAGAGCCAGAAGGATGAGGAGCTGGCCCTTTGCCCTTAGAAGAGGAGCCATGTACCTTAAAAGATGGTGGCTTGGGAGAGGTGAAATAGGTCTTCGCCTTTCCCTTACCCTTACCTTTGGTGAAGTTAATGGAGTCTCCACCCTTACCTTTTATGCGCTCCTCCTCCTGAACGCACATAGCCATGACTTTCTCTAAAGTCCAGCTGTCTTCCTTAGAGTTGTAATTTATAACAAATGCCTCAAACTCTTTGGGCAAAGACATGAAGATGAAATGCACAAGCATCTCATCTGGCATGGCTAAGTTAAGAGTCTTGAGGTTTGCATTTAAATTACTCATCTTAAGGATGTGATCTCTCACACCCCCACCAGTGTACCTTTCATTAACAAGCCTTTTAAGGAGTGTGCTTGCCAATGTCTTAGTGGAGCCTGTATACTGACTTTTGACTTTGGCAAGATACTCAGTTGCCAGCTCACAGTCAGGGATAGCTCCTCTTATGGATTCAGAAATGGTGGCCTTAATGACCATGAGGCACTTTCTGTTGGATTCCTCCCATGCCTCAAGATCCTTAGGATATTTTTCCTTAAGCTTAAGGTACTCCTCTTTTCTTACACTAAACTCCTCATCAGTCTCCTCAGGCTGAGCAATGGGAGCTGTAGGATCAACAGGTCGATCCTTTCTTAGGCAAAGGTCCAGATTTGCAATTGCTAAGTTCATTCTGAGCCTCTCATTCCATGTCCCATAGTTATGACCAGCAAGGGTCTCTATGGAGGCAATGAGACTTACCACATTTGAGGCACCTTATCAAAACAAAATATAAGGGGTTAGAAAAATGACTTAAACAACATATGATGAAGCACATACTTAAAATTGTACTTAAACAACAAGAAATGGCATAAAATGTCTTTCGCGTTGGTTACTCAACAAAACCATTTCACTTAAATAATTATGGAAATATTTCACATTGGTTACTCTAATTTCCACTTTACTTAATAACTTAATTAACATGGAAATATTTCACGTTGGTTACTCTAATTTCCATGTAGACATACTTAATTCATGGAGAAAATTCCCAATATAATGCAAATATACTGGAAATAAACTTAAAAACATGGCAAAATTAAATTTTCACTTTGGTTACTTATTTAATTTCCATGTAAAACATATACACTTAAAATTCCAGTAAATTTAAATTTTCACGTTGGTTACTTATTTAAATTTACTGCTAAATAACAGCGGAAGCAAAATAAACTTAATTTTTTAAATTACTGAAATTAATTGCAAAATTTAATAGCAATTAATTGAATTTAAAATAACTGAGAAAATTCACTTAATAACTTAAAATTACTTAAAATTACAGAAATAATACAATCAAAACATTTCAAACATCACACAAATATTCCTTGAATTTTCTCAGCCATTTACTAATCTTTTCTAACCATTTCTTTATTTTCTGGAATTTATTTTCCATTTTAAACTTATTTTGATAATCAGAAAATACATAAAAGGCTAAATGGGCTCAAGACCTTATATTCAGCCCACTGACCAAAAACTTGGCCCACTGAAAAATGGCTCAGCCCAACACTGGAAATCCCTAAAAAATGGAAAAGAACCCAGTACGCAGCCCATCTGCCTTTTGGCCCAAGAATGAAACCGATCCATTTAAAATTCTGAGAAAATCGGGAAAATGGAAAGGGCAGCCCACCTGCCCATTAACCGCGTCCGCATGGGCTCCGAGCCCGCTGAGGCGAAGCGGCGGCCGGCGCGCACTAAGGGTCGTCGGATTTCAATCCGACGGCCATGTTTCCACAACACTTTACTACTTGGGCCAATCTCGGCCGTCCAAAACAAATCCGACGGTTGTGCGTCGATTTCGGACCGAATAAAAAACCCTTCGCTGCCGCGGGGTTCGAAACCCTAGCTCATTTGCACCCTTCCCTTCTCTCTCTTCCTCACCCCGAGCGGCAGCGAGTGAGAGTGGCGAGGGAGCGGCGGCGAGGCGAGCGCCGCGCCGGGACCTCCGGTGCCGCCGTGCCATCGGCGCCGGCGAGAGACCCCCCTTTCGGGGTGGAGCTCCACCGTTGCCGACGTTGCCGACCAGTCAGCCGTTGAGGAAAACCGGTGCAATGGCGCTCGCGCTGCGTCTGAGTGGAGGGGAGGTCCTGTGCGTCGCCGGCGGGGACTTCCGGCGTCGTCGCACCACCGTAGAGTGGTGCGGTCGGTCGGCCGTCGAAGGAAACCCGCCGCTAGGGTTTGGGCTTCGACCCTTAACCCTAGCGCGGCGCACACTGAGAGTCTGAGTGCTTGTGTGCAGGTACACCGGCGCCGCTGAGTGCCTCCACCATGGCGCGCACTTCGTGCCGCCGGTGGTGGAATCCCTAGGGTTAGGGTTCCTAACCCTAGGTTCTGATATGATGGCGGCAGCGGTGTTGCGCAGTTAGGGTTTGGGCTTCGGCCCAGACCCCAACCTTGCGCCTGAGTCAGACAAAGCCGTCGCTCTCTCTGTTGAGAGAGTTCGACGGTTGATCGCCGGTGAAGAGGGAGAAGATGCTAGGGTTAGGGTAAACCCTAACCCTGCTCTGAAGGACTCGGAGGCCCAAGGCCCCTCTATCCAGATAAGTCCCCTTCCCCCTTTAGTCTTAATTTCTCTTATTTTAATTCGTCTTTTCTTATCTGAATTCTAAAATTGGCTTAAACTGAAACTAAAATTGAATCCCCTCCTTCTAATTTCTGCGCTTTAACAACTTAATCAAAACTGACCTAAATCGATTAGGAACTAGGCCTTAACAGAAATGATTAGAAGCTAATTTATCTGACTTAGAACTTATTAATCTAATTAGGATTTAACCAGCACGGCTCTGATACCATTGTTAGTTCTCTTAAGGTGCTTAGGATCAACACTAGCAATGCCTAATTAGATGTTCTTAAGTCTAATCTGAGTCTGATACATACACTTAAGCACAATTCGAACAATCAACCTACTGACTTAGATAATTAACAGGCAGTTTATACTTAGGAACATGTCGCATATGAACTAGTTTAGAATAAGAGAATTAGGGAGAAAGAGAGAGGGATTAGATTTACCATCAGAGGGTCCACCGGATGCCATTGGGCACTGGTGGATTGCTGCAGTAGATTAGGTTGATGCCGGTAGATGGTCAATGCAGTGAAGGATCGGCGCAGCAATCCCGGCGGCGACCTTCCCCTCGTTCCGCACGCTAACAGATCGGGTTTAGGGAATTTTGGGGAGAGTCTTAGGCTTCTGATCAACTCGTAATCAAAGCCCCAGCCTCTCCCCTCCTTTTTATTATCGCGTCGGCGAGAGGGGGTCGCACCGAACGGGAGTCGGTTGCGCCCCCGATCAGGGCGCGTGGGGAGAGTTGGACCCGGTGTGGTTGTTGCCCACGTGGACCGGGATCACAACAACTAACACCTGCCAGAAGAATCGATATCTGAGATAATCCATTCTATATAACACTTCTTTTGGAATTTGGAAGACTGATATCATATACAATTCCATACTGCTTAGTACTGCATTGATGAGTACTAATCTTCCGCCGGAGGATAGTAATTTCCCTTTCCAACCACTTAATCTTTTTTTGAGTCGCTCCTCTACTTGTTTCCATTCGACATATTTGAGCTTCTGGTAGTGAAATAGAATCCATATTTATCAAATCAGAAAATGTTGCGACACCACATTGTGTGCTTCCCCGAAAACTGAACAGTTCACTTTCATGGAAGTTAATTTTAGTCCTGAAAGCTTCTCAAACACTGAAAGTATTAATTTTATATTGTTAGCCTTTTCCAGGTCGTGTTCCATAAAAAGAACTATATCGTCTGCATATTGAAGGATAGAAAGTCTGCCATCCACTAGATGCGGCACCACAACTTCAATCTATCCCTCACTTTTTGCTCGTTCAATAATGACCACTAAGATATCAACCACTATATTAAATAGCATTGGTGATAGTGGATCCCCTTGTTTAAGACCTTTTTCTGTTTGGAAATAGTGTCCAACATCATCATTGATTTAAATAGCAACATTACCTACACTCATGAAAGTATGGATCCAAATCGCCATATTTCATTAAAACCTTTCATTCTTAATGTTTGCTGAAGAAAAGACCATTTAACCTTGTCATATGCCTTTTCAAAACTTATTTTTAATATCAGTCCACTTAATTTTTCTCGTGCATTTCTTGTATCGTCTAATGAAGCATTACTACTTCATCAAGTATATTTTTCCATTTCATGAAAGTTGTCTGAGTCGCTCGAACCACATGGTCAGCCATTGAATTGAGTCTATTTGTGATGGTCTTTGTAAATATTTTGAAACTAACATTCAGGAGGCAAATCGACCTATATTGTTGTATTTGACTCGCTTCCTTAATCTTAGGAAATAACATAATGGCTCCAAAATTAATTCTCAAGAGTTCTAGTTGTCCTGCTTGTAAGGAAACAAACAACTCCATAAGGTCTGATTTTATAACCTTCCAAAAGTGTTGATAAAATTCAGCAGGAAAACCTTCCGACCTGGGGACCTTGTTAGGTTCCATTCAGAAATCTGCTTTCTTAACCTCTTATATGGTGAAAGGGGCAGTAAGAAAAATGTTATCCTCATTGGTAACTTGTGAGATATCACATGTACAGGTTTCGTTGAGGGAAACACGACTCTCTTCAGATTTCCCAAACAACTTCTTATAATATTTTGTAATGTAAGCCTTTAAGTTATCATGACCATCAGACCCTCCTCTTGATGGAGAGAAAAATTTGTTTCCTTCTATATCTTCCAATTGCAATATTATGGAAGTATTTGGTATTAGCATCCCCACAAGGATAAATTGGGCCTTACAATGTTGGTACCATTTTAATTTCTCTTCTTGCCACATCTGTGCTAACTGTGCATTTGATTGATTTTTGCATTCAATTTCCTTCTCAATTAAAGGACGTGATATTGCGATTGTGCCAAAATTATCTAGTATTGCTGATAATTTGGCCTTTTCTTTTTTAAGTATGCACATTGTGTGAGCAGCTCATCCCCGTAGATATTTCCGAACAAAATGAATCTTATCGTTCCACTTTTGGATTGGAGTTGCTCCTGCAATCAGTCTCTCCCACATATTCTTAATCATCTCACAAAATCCATCTTGATGCAAACATCCGAGCTCAAAATTGAACCGATGTTTGTTGTGGGTTCTATTATGATTAGTTGAGAGTAAAATAAGGGTATGATCAGAGAATGCCTCAATGTGTTCCAGCACGCGTACGGAGACTAAGGGATATTTTCCTTCCCATTCCATGTCCATCAATACATGATCTAGCATTTCATATGTTGGCAATGAAAGGTTATTGGCCCATGTAAAATGTCGTCCAGTCATTGTAACTCTCTTAAATTTAGGCTATCTATGATAGCTTTAAACAAGAAAGGCCATCGTGTGTTAAAATGACCATTGCTTTTTTCGTGACTGAATCTTAGGATATTAAAACCCTGGCTATCAGCATAGGGCGAGGATTATCTCGTCCTCGATCAACAAACTCATGAAGAAAAGCATTCTTTTATTCATCTTAGGCAGCTCCATACACAGCAACTAAACTCCAAATGAAATTATCAGCCTTATTTTGGAGGTGTATTTTTAAATGGTATTCACCTTCTAAAGAGGCTAACACATTAATAGAATTTATATTAATGCCTACTAGGATACTGCCTGATCTACCATGCGGGAGCAGACAACAAGGTGTAATCCAAATTGCCCGATTGATGGTTAAGGACGTGCACCGGAAATCACTTTTGACCACCTCCAAAATTGCCACAAAATCTAAATCATACTTCTCAACACACCCATCAATGTACGAATGGTTAGCCCAGTCCCCAGGACCTCTGCCATTGAGAACCATGCCGTTCATCAGGAAACTTTTGGTGGTTTTGTTGCCTTTGTGATTTTTACTTTTTTTGCAACAACCTTTTGGGTTGCTGTGTTTTAATTTTTTTTCCTAATTACTCTAACATGTACAACACCATTTTTCTCTGTACCTCCCTCTAAAATTTCACTCAGTAGATGAGATAGGAGCTGACCATCATCATCGGCATCCTTCTCCTCATCATCTACTGAAGTGTTAGAATTTTCACTCAAAATATTAGGAGAAATCTTAGTGCGATCAATCTCATCTTTCTTTAAAGCATTTACAGAATCATAATTTTTTTCATTATTTCCAAGTCTAACTCCAATATTATGCAAATTTGAAGATATACATGCTTCAGGAATGGAAATAATGGATGTAGATGAAGACATACCCATCTGTGTGTACAAATTATGTTGTGCCTGCCGACGCATCGCCTTGGACAGTGTATCCTCATCTGTGATCGCCATGCCGTCCTGGGACACCATGTGGCGCTGCTGCGACGTGGTGTATCTGAACCAGCATGTTGAGGATGCACCGTCAGTGAAGTGGTCGTAGTCACAAGAGCTCTTGCCTTGTCTGTTGTCTTCAGCTCATTCACCTTGGACACACCTGCGCCCTCCAGTGATACCAAAACATTCTTCTGTGTTGCCCCCACTTGTGGCAGTGCTGCATGCTCATTCACTGACCACACCTGGGGCTGAACGGATTGCAGTTGTGTAACTTCTGCTAGGAACACGGACATTGTTTCCTGCGTATCACCCACTTTAGATTGAACTCTGTTTCCTGCGTATCACCCACTTTAGACTGCACGCTCCACTGAGATGCCTGGGGCTTGCATTAATTCCAGCAGGATGAGTCTGAATCCTCTTGCTATAGATGACCATGGACTTGAGTGACTTGGCTATCCCGAGGAGGAAGTTGGTGAACACCAGCTTCTGATGAACCAGGATGTTCACTATGAGGACGGTTCTCTCGACACTGTTCCCAAGGTGGCTTCTGACCAGTTCCTCTAAACTGACTGGCTTACTCTTGTAGCTGTCACTTCTTGATCCGTCCATCATCTGAGAAAAAAAATTGTTTCATTTGATGTTGATAGAATTTGCATTCCACCAGGGATACCGAAACATTCTTCTGTGTGGCCCCCACTTGTGGCAATGTTGTGTGCACATTCTCTGCCCATGCCTACGGCCGAACAGAGTGCAGTTGTGTAACTTCTGCTTGGGACACGAACACTAATTACTGCGTATCACCCACTTCAGACTGAACAGTATTTCCTGCATATCACCCACTTTAGACTGCACGCTCCCTGAGATGCTTGGGGCATGTATTAATTATAGCAGGATGAGTCTGCATCCTCTTGCTATAAATGACCATGTACTTGAGTGACTTGGCTGCCCCGAGGAGGAAGTTGGTGAACGCCAGCTTCTGACGAACCAGGTTGTTCACCCTGAGGACGATTCTCTTACACTGCTCTCAAGGCAAAGGATGAGGCTTCCGACCAGTTCATCTAAATTGACTGGCGTACTCTTGCTGCTATCACTTCTTGATTCGTCCATCATCTGAGAATGGAAATTGTTTCATTTGATGTTCATAGAATTTGCATGTCACCTCCAGTGATACCAAAACATTCTTCTGTGTTGCCCCCACTTGTGGCAGTGCTGCAAGCGTGCACATTCTCTGCTCATGCCTGGGGCTGAACAAAGTGCAGTTGTGTAACTTCTGCTTGGGACATGAACATTGTTTCATGCGTATCACCCACTTTAGATTGAACTTTGTTTCGTGCGTATCACCCACTTCAGACTGCACGCTCCACTGAGATGCCTGGGGCATGCATTAATTCCAGCAGGATGAGTCTGCATCCTCTTGCTATAGATGACCATGGACATGAGTGACTTGGCTGCCCCGAGGAGGAAGTTGGTGAACACCAGCTTCTGACGAACCAAGATGTTCACCATGAGGACGATTCTCTTGCGCTGTTCTCAAGGCGGCTTCCGACCAGTTCCTCTAAACTGACTGACTTACTCTTGCTGCTATCACTTCTTGATCCGTCCATCATCTGAGAAAGGAAATTGTTTCGTTTGATGTTGATAGAATTTGCATGCCACCTCCAGGGATACCGAAACATTCTTCTGTGTGGCCCCAACTTGTGGCAGTGCTGCGTGCACATTCTCTGCCCATGCCTGCGGCTGAACAGAGTGCAGTTGTGTAACTTCTGCTTGGGACACAAACACTAATTCTTGTGTATCACCCACTTCAGACTGAACACTATTTCCTGCGTATCACTCACTTTAGATTGCACGCTCCCTGAGATGCTTGGGGCATGTATTAATTCTAGCAGGATGAGTCTGCATCCTATTGCTATAAATGACCATGTACTTGAGTGACTTGGCTGCCCCGAGGAGGAAGTTGGTGAACGCCAGCTTCTGACGAACCAGGTTGTTCACCCTGAGGACGATTCTCTTACACTGCTCTCAAGGCAAAGGATGAGGCTTCCGATCAGTTCATCTAAATTGACTGGCGTACTCTTGCTGCTATCACTTCTTGATTCGTCCATCATCTGAGAAAGGAAATTGTTTCATTTGATGTTCATAGAATTTGCATGTCACCTCCAGGGATACCAAAACATTCTTCTGTGTTGCCCCCACTCGTGGCAGTGCAGCATGCGTGCACATTCTCTGCCCATGCCTGGGGCTGAACAGAGTGCAGTTGTGTAACTTCTGCTTAGGACACGAACATTGTTTCCTGCGTATCACCCACTTTAGACTGAACTTTGTTTCATGTGTATCACCCACTTCAGGCTGCACGCTCCGCTAAGATGTCTGGGGCATGCATTAATTCTAGCAGGATGAGTCTGCATCCTCTTGCTATAGATGACCATGGACTTGAGTTACTTGACTGCCCCGAGGAGGAAGTTGGTGAATGCCAGCTTCTGATGAACCAGGTTGTTCATCCTGAGGACGATTCTCTTGACACTGTTCTCAAGGCAAAGGATGGGGCTTCCGACCAGTTCCTCTAAACTCTTTGGCTTACTCTTGCTGCTATCACTTTTTAATCCATCCATCATCTGAGAAAGTAAACTGTTCCATTAAATGTTTATAGAATTTGCATGCCAAGAACTCAAAGGTAAGCAAAAACAATTTGTATGCCAACAAGAGTTAACTAGGAGGTGAGAGGATCAACTAACCTTCAATTGAAGTGTTTCTAGTTGAGGCAAATAGAGCAGCGTTATGATGTCCTGCTTCAGGTCTGCCAAGTTATCTACGTTGGTGAACAAAGTGATGGTCCTAACATTATCCAGCATGAGTCCATCCTCGTCCACGAAAGGGCAATGCTAGAAGACGCCGAGAGTATGCAACCTCAACGTCTGTCCCATCATCTTCTTGTGGAAGGTGCGTGGTGGTGCCTGCGGCCACCACAACATCCTTTCAAGCTTGAGCGCATCCACAATGCGGACCGCGTACTGCTAAGCATCCGCACTACTACAAAAACTGTTTTTACAGACGGCTCTAAACCTATTATTGCAGGCGGTTTTGAAAACCGCCTGTAACAAAGAGCCTGTGAAAATCGTCGATTATCACAGGCGGAAGCAAAATCCGCCTGTAAAAATATATTATTACAGGCGGTTTTTTATTGCCAACCGCCTGTGAAAATGCATTTTCACAGACGGTTTTTTACTGCCCATCGCTTGTGAAAATGCATTATCACACTGTTTTTTTATTACTAACCGACTGTGAAAAATGCTCCGTGAGACACAACAAGATGAAATGATGTCAACAACTGATTTACATACATACTATTTTTCTAACACAGAAAAATCAAGTAATTATATTTTTTTGTTCATCATTGCTTGATGTCCACTGTTTGTCCAAGCATACAAAGTGGAATTTTTACATGATCTGTGTTGCACATTCGGTAGCTAAAATCAAAAGGAAAAAAGAGGGAAAAAGAACAAACAAACAAGAAAAAAGTTTGATGCTGGAGGCTCCCGGTGCAGGCCCCTCGCGCTGCCGCCCATCGAGCGGTTCTCCTACGCGGAGCTGGAGGCGGCCACCTCCTACTTCGCCGACGCGGCGCTGCTGGGCCGCGGCAGCCACGGGGCCGTCTACAAGGCCGCGCTCCCCTCGGGCCGCGCCGTCGCCGTCAAGCGCCCCTCCCCGCGCCGCGCCGAGGTGGACAACGAGATCCGCATCCTCTCCTCCGTGTGCGGCCCGCGCCTCGTCAACCTCCTCGACTTCTCTGACCCAGCCCCGCTGCCGCCGCGCGCCTCCTCGTCGTCGAGTACATGCCCAACGGCACGCTCTACGACCTGCTCCGCTCCAACCCTCGCCCGCCCGGGTGGCCGCGCCGCCTCCGCCTCGCGCTGCAGACCGCCAGGGCGCTACGCGCGCTCCACGACGCCGGCGCTCTTGGCGCGGTGGTCGCTCGACCGCTTGCTGCTGCTGCTGCTCTTCTTGGACTTGCTACTCCTTCGGTTGTTGGCGCTGGCCGGCAGGGTGGCTGAAAGGGATGAGGAAATAGATGCGGCCGCGCTTGAGCCTGAACAAGGAGACAGACGGGGTGGGTGGGTGTCCATTATTTAATAGGAAGATGGGGAAAGGTGGATCCATGTGAAGAAAGCTGATTGGTGGAGAAGACAAATCGTAGATAATAGGCAGTGCGGTCTCCGAGAATGTATTTTTACTGGCGCAAGTTATTAAACAACCGCCTGTGATACGGTCCATTATCACAGACGATTTGTACTACTGACCGCCTGTGATGATATACATTTTTCACAGACGGCTTTTAGTTACGAACCGCCTGTGATATATGATTATTACAGGCGGTTTTTAAAATATTTCACAGTACAGGCGGATTTTTTTATAGACCGTCTGTAAAAAAGAATTCGTAGTGCCTGTGAAAATGCTTTTTGTAGTAGTGCCGCATACTGCCAACAACTACAACCCACTTTGGTTAGACTCCAGAGGTTTCTGCATTTGATGTCCAGGAACCCAAAGCGTCAGGGATAGCTGAGTGACAAGCTGAAGAATGGTGGGCACCGTGCCAACAGATCACTGACATCCTCCATGGTCATGGACATGTGGCTTAGGGTGAGCTCCGTCACCTGCGGTAGCGTCCACTCCAGCAAGTTGGTTGCTGGAACTTTGCTTTGAGGCCAACCACAATTGTAGAGGCTCTGTGACCAAAGGGAGCTGCAGTTGAAGATGTTATTGGCGCTGGGGAGCTTCAAGCAAGGACGTGATTACGTCAGAGCACGACGGTGTTCTTGGCCCAGTTCACCATACACAAGAACACACACAAGGCACACACCAAAAAATCTTATGCACTGATCACTATTAATTGGCCTTCACTCGGCTCACACAATTGCCTTCACTTGGCACACCTGGGCACTACACATGGCACTAACACTTGCCTTCGCTTGGCTGCAGTGCACTACACTGCCAACACTCTAGTACAGACACCTCTGGGCACTTTCCCCACACATTACTCGCAGCATTCACACAGCGCTACGCACTGCATGCACCTGCAGCACAACATGCACTTCACCTGCACTACGCCCAATGCACGCACACACTGCCGCAGAGATTTTCTAGGCTCAACACAAAATACACTCAACACACTAGCACTCTCACCTCACGGTGCACCTACCAGATTTTTTAGCACCAATCACTAAACAAACCTGCTAACGCGCCATCGCATGCACACAGCTGTGGCCACAGATTGTCCGCACGAAACCGACACTCGTGGTGCAGCTCCCTGTGCACGTGCATGACCCGGCCAACATTCACATGCGTGGCTGAGACCACACGATCCACTCGGCTCGTTCCTCATAATCCGGTTAATGCTCATGCAGCAACGGCACCGCACTACTCCGTCCATGATGCAACTGATCAGATGGTAACTCGCACACATGCATGCCTACGTGCAACAGCCACTGGAACACGTCAGGCGGGCAATCAGCGGTTGTTGCTTCCGTCCAGGACCCCACACACGAACTGGCCATGCAACATGCAGCTAACAACCTGCCCTACCGGCTACGCTATACCACCCTGATACACTCTCATACTTAACGCTACTGACACAAGACAAAAGCTAAAATAAAGTAACACACAGACAAGATTATACCAACCAAGTGTGAGGTTGTTTCGGTCACACAGCGATGCTGCGCAACCCAGACTTTAGAGTCATTGATGTAGTCGAGCTTATAATCTGTAGACTTGAACACACGCCACCAAGTCTTGGGTACCACAGTCATTCGCACAGCCTTGGTGATACCCAGCAGGGTGAGTATGTAACTGTCAAAGTGTTCCAACAACACTTCCTCCAGTACTATTAAAAAGTAGTCCGCGGAGGTTCGTATTTAGGTAGGGAGCAAAATCAAGATCCAAGAGCGAGGTGACATGAGGAGTTTTACGTGTTTCGGGCCGCCTGAGCATAATATCCTACTCCACGGGGATGTGTGTTGTTTGTATGAGAATGCTTAAGCCTGAGCTTTGTAGTGAGCGAGTATGGATCACTTGTTTTCTACTGTGCAGCGCAGCCCTTTTATATGCTAATGACTGACTATTACAATATGTGCTCTGGCTCGACAGGTGGCCCTGGCTGTAATAACCGCCCTATACACGATCTACAGGTGTTAAGGGGGGTTAATAGTGTGATAACACGCCTTAACGGCAGCGCTACCGGTCTTGATAGTGCTCTGATCGTACGTCATTAATATGGCATTAATGACGCATTAACTAGGTCTTGGAACGAACGATTGATAGCCCTTGAATGTCCGCGCCATTGGAGATCCCGGTGTCTTCCCGTTGCAGACATAGATCCGGGTGTGTGACACGTGATAGCTCCGGAGCTTCCCTCTGCGGGAAGGTAGGTCCGGAGCTACGAGACTCGTGGCAGCACCGGAGCTTCCCTTGTGGGCGAGGTAGATCCGGTACCCAAGTACAAGTGGCAGCGCTGGAGCCACCCTGAGGAGGGAGGCAGGTTCGACACTAGGGGACATGTGGCAGCACCGGAGCCACCCTAAGGAGGGAGACAGATCCGGCACTGCAGGACACTTGGCTGCACCGGAGATTCTAAAAGTGCATCTAGGAATTCCTTGTGGGTTTTGGTTGATTTATGACAAACAAATGAGATATTAACCACATTATTGGAGATGATCGCATGTTTTAATGAAAGAATGAAGAAAGCACTGGTTTTAAAGAAAGAATGAAGAAAGCTCCAAAAAGAACGGAGAATGAGGATACACTCGGAAAAGAGCTCAAGAACTAAATAGAACACATCATTGTGTAGGGAGTGTGGTGGTGTATCACATCCCAAGAGCTCAAGCATAAAAACCCTCACACACTTAACATTTCACAGGAAAAACAGACTAGTCCGATATATACTGGACTAGTCCGATATCCTCTTTGGACATGTTCGGACAAGTCCAGCCAATGCAGACTTGTCCGCACCGGACTAGTCTGATAATGTCTGGACTAGTCCGATAATGCCCCTAACTAAAATCAGACAAGTCCTCCAAGCGCGGACTTATCCTATATTCACTAAGGCCATCACCACACTGGACAAGTCCGATATCAGCATGGACAAGTCCGAAAACCTTTCTGACTGAAATCGGACAAGTCTACTCCTAGGAGGACAAGTCCGATATTTCTGGACACTTAGGGTTTCTTGCACGCCGCACACCGAACTAGTCCGGACTCCACCACAGACTAGTTCGGACCCTCGAAACCGTAACGGTAACTTTTGAAAACCCTAATATAAATAGATGTGCATGGCCCAACTATCAAGTCTCTTGACTCCCAACACCGTCACACCCTCCAAGAGCCTAGAAAATACATCTCTCCACAAAATCCAACACAAGAAAGATCAATCCCTTGAGGATTCACTTTGGATCAAAGGAGAGACACGAATCCACATGTTTGAGCTCTTGGATTTGATCTCTAACACACTCCTGTTGTTTTATTGTCAATCTTACGAGTGTGTTCTTGGTGGTGTTTGAATCATAATCTTGGGGAGCCCTCAACTTGTGAGAAGGCCCCTTGAACTTGGTGATTTGCCCCTTTGTGATAGTGGAAGAAGAATTGGCCTTCGTGGAGATTCGACGAGGTTAGAGTCAGTGAAGACCCAGTCCTTTCGTGGGCTCCTCAACATGGATGTAGGTTGCCTCTGTGGGAACCGAACCACGGGATGAAATCTTGTGTCAAACTTGCTCTTAATTTTCATATTGTATTCTAGGGTTTTGTCAGTCTTGCATAACCTACGTTAAAACTTTGAAACAAGAATTGGTTTGCATTACACTTGGTTGCGTTGACATAATACTTACAAGTTACATACTATATTCTGCTGCGTACTGTGCTTATATTGATATCATTGATCAAACTTGATCAATTTAGTCTGCACGCACCAGACTAGTCCGCACTCTCCCGGACTAGTCCGATATCTCGGGATTTGGTCAGTTTGTTAGGTCCTGTAGGTTCTGACTAAATTTCAAAAAGGCCTATTCACCCCCCTCTCTAGGCCACATTCAATTGGTATCAGAGCAGGACTCTTCACAAGAGACTAATTGCTCGAAGAGAATATGTCAGACATGAAGGATGTGCACAAGAGTCTTAACCAAGAGAAGGTTGAAGACGAAAAAGCTAGAAATTGGAGAAGCTTCTCGATGCCATCCAGGACTTCGAGGATGACGATGAGGAGACGCTTGAACTCAAGGCGCTCCTAAGGAAGAAAGCTCTCTCAAAAGGGAAAGTGAAGGTCGAGGACGAGAAGAAGAAGAAGAAGGGGGTAGTCACACCGACTACTCCCGATATCCTTTTAATTATGATCGCTTAAATTCTAACAATAATCATTACCTATCTATTCCCCTTGGAAAAGCCCTACACTTTGATGGCAATGACTACTCAATGTGGAGGAAAAACATGAAAATGCACTTGATCTCACTCAATCCAAGCTTGTCACATTTTGGTTACAGGAATAGATATCCCCGACGATGATGAGGTGCTCACGCCTAGCCAAGAGCAAGCAATCCATTGATATGCCCAAGCTGCAGCAGCCATCACCTCATCACTAAGTTGGGACGAGTTCACCAAGGTGGATGGACTTGAGATTGCAAAGGAAATATGGGACACATTGCAAAATGTACATGAAGGCGATCGTCATTTGCGAGAGGCGAAGATCGAAATGATCGAAGGCGAATTGGGAAGATTCGCCATTGAAGAAGATGAGTCACTGCAAGACATGTACAACCGCTTAAAAACGCTCATCAACAAGGTTCGAGCATACGGAAGCAAGAAGTGGAACGATCACGAGGTGGTGAAGCTCATCCTTAGAGCTTTCATGCCTCGCAACGTCACCTTGTGCTCGATGATTAGAGAAAGCCCCAGGTATAAGAAAATGACCCTGGATGAGCTACTTTGGAAAATCATCAATTTTGAGATGATGGAAAAGCAGGCAAAGCATGTCAAAAAGATTGTCGACCTCACATCGGCAAAGAAGAAAGGGGTTGCTTTGAAGTCCACTTGCAAGCCCTTGCCTAAAGAAGCTCGAGAAGCTCAACAAGAAGAGGACAACGATGACGAGAGCAGCGACATCGACGAAGAGGACATGATCCTCTTCATGAAGAGATTTAAGAAAATGATGAAGAAAAGACAAGGGGGAAAATCAAGTGAAGGAAAATACAAAGAAAAATCAAGACCGAAGTTGAGGCGGGCTTGCTATAACTGTGATGAATATGACCACTTTATAGTTGATTGACCATACGAAGAAAACAAAGGAAACAAGTCCTCAACCCAAGAAATTCTTCAAGAAAAAGAAGCAAGCTGGACAAGCGCATCTAGGAAAGGAGTGGGACTCAAATGACGAGTCCTCATCCGAAGAGGAAGAGGAGATGGCTAGCATAGCCATTGAGAAGACATCCAAGAAGTCCACCCTCTTCCCAACTCTAGGCGCATGGAAGGGCAATAACACTTGCCTCATGGCAAAAGAAGGTAAACGAAAGGTAACAACCAAATCCTCTTCCTTGCATTACTATTCTAGTATAGTGAAGTTGCTAGTGATAATGAAGACATGCTCGTTGGCTTAGAAAAGCCAGCAGCAAAAATGAAATTTCTACTTGATCAGCTTCTTGAGAAGGAAAAGTAAATTAACCATCAAGAAGATATGATTATCTCCCAAAAGGAGGAATATCTTGAACCTGACAAAACTTCTCAAACTTGAAAAGGAGCAAGGCAAGTCACTGGAACTTGAGTTAGCCTCAAGCAAGGAAGCTTGCTTGAAGTTAAGCAACTCAAACACCACCATCAATGACGAACTTGCTAAACTATCCAAGGTTAAAAAAATCCTTGAGGTACAAGTTGAGTCACTCAAACAAAGTGACCCCTCATCCTCCTCAAGCTCACCTTCTCAACCACTTAAAACTGAAGCAGCTTTTATTTGTTCATGTGCTAAAATTGACACTAGCTTGAGGAAAAGTCAACCTCTATCAAGGACAAGCATCCTTCCCAAAGTGGCATATTTTACAAGGAGAAGATCAAATATGCACGTAGTGCATAATTGGTCACAAGACCTCCTAATGTCAAATATGGCATTGGTTATTCCTTTGGTGAAAAGCAATATGCTAGAAGCCATAAAAATAACAAGGATAGTATTTCCTTTGTGAGGGGTAACTCCTCTCAAGCTAGAAAGACCAACAATGCTAATAAGTCCAAGGTAGTCAACACATACAATAACCGGACTAGTCCAGTCCTTACTCGGACAAGTCCAATCCTCCGGACAAGTCTGGGTTCCCAGACTAGTTCGATCTATAAACAACAACAAATATTATTCAGAACATTCGATGCATCCTATGTTCTAATGAGAAGCAATTTTGGTAAAATTTATGCTCATTATGTTGGGCCACGCCATGGGAACACCAAGTCTCAAGTGTGGGTGCCCAAATCTCTTGTAGCTAACCTCCAAAGACCCAAGCAAGCTTGGGTACCTAAAACCAAGGCATGATTTGTTTTTGTAGGCCTATTCCTCTGGTGAATCGAAATGGGTGCTAGACAGTGGTTGCACTAACCATATGACCGGAGAAAGAAGGATGTTCGTTGCGTATGAAGAAAACGAGGATCCATGCGAGGGCATCTATTTTGGAGACAATAGTCAAGGAAAGGTGCTTGATATCGGTAAAATTGCTATATCGTCTCAACATACTCTCTCTCATGTGTTACATGTCGATTCCTTAGATTATAACTTGTTGTCCATATCTCAATTATGTGACAAATGTTATAATTGCTTGTTCACTAATGAGGGTGTGACCGTCTCTAGAAGGGGTAATGGTTCCATTGCATTCAAGGGTGTGTTAAAGGGAAAGCTTTACCTTGTTGACTTCAACCAAGATAAAGCGAACTTGACACATGCTTGATTGCAAAGACCAACATGGGTTGGTTGTGGCATAGACGGCTAGCGCATGTTGGTATGAGGAATCTTCAAAAACTCCTCAAGGGCAATCACATTTGAGGTTTGAAAGATGTTGTTTTTGAGAAAGACAGGCCTTGTAGCGCATGCCAAGCCGGGAAGCAAGTTGGAGCACCTCATCCCGCGAAGAACGTCATGACTACAACAAGACCGCTCGAGCTGCTTCACATGGACTTACTCGGTCCAATTGCTTACATAAGCATCGGCGGTAACAAATATGGCTTGGTAATTGTTGATGACTTTTCGTGTTCACTTGGGTTTTCTTTTTGCATGATAAGACAAAAACTCAAGGAACCCTCAAGAAGTTTCTCAAGCGTGCCCAAAATGAGTTCTCATTGAAGATCAAGAACATACGAAGTGACAACGGCACGGAGTTCAAGAGCACTCAAGTTGAGGAGTACCTACATGAAGAAGGGATAAAGCATGAGTTTTCAGCACCTTATTCCCCTCAACAAAATGGAGTTGCCGAAAGGAAGAACCGAATCCTCATAGAGATGGCGAGAACAATGCTCGATGAATACAAGACATCGGATCGGTTTTGGGCAGAAGCGGTTAACACCGCTTGCCACGCCATAAACCGACTCTACCTTCATCGACTACTCAAGAAGACATCCTATGAGCTACTCACTGGTAACAAGCCAAATATTTCTTATTTTTGAGTCTTTGGTTCTAAATACTATATTTTAAACAAGAAGCCTATGACTTCAAAGTTTGCTTTGAAGTCCGATGAAGGTTTCTTGCTTAGCTATGATTCGAACACTTAGGCCTATCGTGTCTTCAACAAAGTCTTCGGACTTGTTGAAGTAGCACGTGACATAGTGTTCAACAAAACTAACAGCTCTAAAGGAGAGCAAGTTGATCCATGTGTGCTAGATAGAGAAGAAGCTCCATGTCAAGCATTAAGAAGAATGACGTTGGGCGATGTTCGACCACAAGAGCCACCTCTACATGTGCATGAGGAAGATAAACCACAATTAGAGGCCAATGATAAGGGGGAACTTCGGCACAAGATCAACCTCAAGAAAACAAAGATGATCAACAAGTCAATGAGGGCAACCATCTAGGAGGAGAAGAAGAAGATCATGAAGATACAAAACCGCAAATGCCACACCGAGAGTACACTAATGTGTCCAAAGAGATCACCAAATCGACAATATCATGGATGACATCTAAAAGGGGGTAACAACTAGATCTCGCATAGCCAACTTTTGTGAGCATTACTCGTTTGTGTCCTTTTTGGAACCACGCGGGATTGAGGATGCATTGAGAGATCCGGACTGGGTGGTGGCGATGCAAGAAGAACAGAACAACTTCAAATGGAACGAGGTGTGGAAACTCGTCAAAATACCTAACGCGAACGTCGTCGGCACCAAATGGGTCTTCCGCAACAAACAAGACGAACACGGGGTGGTGACAAGGAACAAGGCACGACTTGTGGCCAAAGGGTATTAACAAGTCGAAGGCTTGGATTTCAATGAAACCTTTTCTCCTGTAGCTAGACTTGAATCAATTAGAATGTTACTTGCATATGCTACTCACCATGATTTCAAGATCTACCAAATGGATGTGAAAATCGCCTTCCTCAACGGTCCAATCAAGGAGGAGGTGTACGTGGAGCAACCGCCCGGATTTGAAGACAAAGAGTTCCCCGACCACGTGCTTAAACTGCGTAAGGCTCTCTACGGCCTCAAACAAGCTCCTAGAGCTTGGTATGAGTGTCTTAGAGATTTCTTAATTGAAAATGGGTTCCTGATTGGAAAAGCAGATTATACATTATTTACAAAACGTTTCGACAATGATCTTTTTATCTGTCAAATCTATGTTGATGACATTATCTTTGGTTCAACTATCAAATCCTTTTGTGAAGAATTTAGTAAGATTATGACGGATAGGTTTGAGATGTCTATGATGGGAAAGTTGAAGTACTTCTTGGGATTCCAAGTGAGACAACAAAAGGAAGGGACGTTCATAAGCCAAACCAAGTACACTCAAGACATACTCAAGAAGTTTGGGATGGACAAGGCGAAGCCTATCAAGACCCCCATGGCTACTAATGGACACTTGGATCTCAATGAAGATGGACCAAGCGTGGATCAAAAGGTATATCGCTCCATGATTGGATCTTTACTTTACCTATGTGCATCTAGGCCTGATATTATGTTGAGTGTATGTTTGTCTGAGAGATTTCGAGCCAATCTTAAGGAGTGTCACTTGACAGCCGTTAAAAGGATCTTGAGATATTTGGTTCATACACCCAACCTAGGCCTTTGGTACCCCAAAGGTTCCAAGTTCAATATCATTGGATACTCCGATGCAGATTATGCCAGATACAAAGTAGATAGAAAAAGTACCTCCGACACCTGCCAGTTCCTAGGTAGATCCCGAGTTTCTTGGTCCTCCAAGAAACAAAATTCCATTGCCTTATCCACGGCTGAAGCAGAGTATGTTGCAGCCGGGAGTTGTTGTGCACAACTCCTTTGGATGCGACAAACTCTAAGGGATTACGGTTACAATATGAGCCATATTCCACTCCTTTGTGATAATGAGAGTGCCATCAAAATTGCTCATAATCCAGTTGAACACTCTAGAACCAAACACATAGACATCCGACATCACTTTTTGAGAGGCCATTCAATGAAAGGAGACATAGTCATTTCCCATGTCAACACCGAAAAACAACTAGCCGATATATTTACCAAGCCACTTGATGAAAAATGTTTTTGCAAGCTCCGAAAATGAACTAAATATCCTTGATGCTCGGAACGTGGATTGAAAACGTGCGTACCTGTATGGACCCTTCAAAATATATTAGTTGAGTTGCAAAAATTATCTTTCTCAATTTTCTCCAAAAACTATTTCAACTACTTGATCTTGATGAATTATGGTCATTGCTTGATTGTTGTATGCTTACTGATCATATTCATCAAGATTATTTGATTTGCTTTGCCTCCCATTTGCTTAATAAGTACCTTCGAATATATATGAATGGGCTAAGCATTTCTTCCCTTGTGACCACGGACTAGTCCGTGGTTACCCGGACTAGTCCACCCATGCAGACTAGTCCACAGAGTGACTGGTAGCCTGGACTAGTCCGACCGACCATGGACTAGTCCGATTTAGGCTCTGGAATGTTTCAGACTAGTCCGATTATTTTCGGACAAGTCCGATTTTTCGACTCCATAACCCTAGCCGCCGCCAAACCCTAATATTCTTTATCCTCACAACTTGCCTCACGCTCTCTTTCCTCACTCGAGCTCCCCATGGCAATTTGGCGATTCCTCCATCAAAACTCTCCAAGTTTGGGTGGAAAACGACCTCCTTTGCGTAGGGATTGAAGACTACGAACTTGTCCGCACCTTCAACCCCTTCATCCCCAAGAATTGAGCAATCTCGGTAAATTTTCCTCCCAAACCCTAGAAATCGTGATTTCCTTCGTTTTTGATCAAATAGCTTAGTTCCTTTCACCAAATACATGCTTCCTTGATGTATACATTGATGTTGAGCCATTATTGCATTGAACAACACCACTGGCTGTCTAGTTATGGTTCTGGGTGATGAATATCGGACTAGTCCGGTCCATGTATGGACATGTCCGGTCACCCGGACTAGTCCGTACCTGTACACCGGACTAGTCTGGGATTGCCACGGGCTCGATCAGCCCGCACAAGTTGCATTCTCTGAGGAAGGGAAATAGAGATCCCTCCGAGGAGAAGTTCAACAGCAAGGGAAGTGACAGTGCTTCCAAACTCAGATTCATTGATTGCTACAGCCGTTCTAAGAAAGCTGCCGATCCTAGGTTTTGGAGTAACTTTCATGCAGACTTCTACAATTCAATCTACCTTACTATGAAGACATGAGTCGTGCGCAGCCATTGGATTGATTGGGTGCACTTTAAAAAGAAGAGTTGATCAGATTTTGATGAGGTGGTCGAGGCAATTGAGAGGCATGGATTGAAGGATCTCTTTGCCTTCCAGAACAACTAGAACAATGAAGTCATTGCCCAATTTTATGCTACTTGTTTCTTTGGTAGTGATGAGGAAGAAAGGGTGACTTGGATGACTCACGAATCCAAGTACACCATCACCTATGACGAATTTGCAAGGTTGCTACATCTTGATAGCTCAAGCAATGACAACTTGGTCTGTCACAACATTGGGATCCTTGAGAAGGACAAAATGAATTTCCTCTATGACTCCCGCTCAACTTTCAACCCTCCTTCCACCAAAAATATGAAGCCATTCTTTGTGGTTCTCAACAAGGTTTTGAGGAAGACAATTGCCCCGAAGGATGGGGATGCAGGAAGTGTCCAAGGCTATCTCAGGACACTGATGAAAGTGATTAGCAAAGACAGGAAGCTCGATGTTTTGATTACATATGGAATGACATGGTGAACATCTCCTGCACTCCTAACAAGTCCTGTGGCTACACACCTTACTTGATGTTCATGATTGAGAAGGTCAAAAGGATCAAGTTTGTAAAGGATGTGGAGCACACTCCCTTGAGGCCCCAGAAGCCTAACCAAGCCAATGTTCAAGCTTCCCCTTCTCCTGCATCAAGTGAAGAAGCTCCGAGGAGAGCTAGAGGAGAAGCAAGAACTGATCCCACCACTAGGGCCCCTCCCCAAAAAGGGCCCCCTAGTGGAATCCTAATGTACTTGTCAGCAATCTTTGCCTCATGCAAGAAGGCGGAAGTGAACACTCATAAGCTAAACAAGGTGAGGAAGGCTGATATGCGATATGTCAAAGAGAATGTGAAGCACATTTTCCAAAAGCTGGAGATCGAGCCCATTGGATCTCTAGTCATTTCTGATGATTTAGCCTCAGATTTCACCGAGATCGGGCCTTTGACTCCCTCTGATCTTGCTTATTTTGGCATTGGGGGCTCGAGTGGATCCGCTCCTCCTCCTCCTCCTCAGCCCGAGAATGAAGATGATGAGAGGACCGACAGCAAAGACTGAAGATCTTAGATCCCTTCTCTTCTTCTTTTTGGTGTCTTTATGCCATAGGGGGAGAGATTGAGGGGGAGCTATTAGGTCTTAGCTGTAGGTTGAGAGATGAGAGTTTCACTTATGCATCTTTTATCTCTTTTGGGTTGTAGGACTTAATATTATGCTCTTTTGGTACTTTTAATCCTGTGATAAAATGCTATGAATGATTTATGCTCATATTCATGAAATCTGTGATTTTGCTCTATAATTGACATATATGCTTGTTGTTGATATATTGATGTCAATATTTTTACTGCCATCATGATTACCGCTCTTACTAATTCAGTTTTGCATCCCACTATAAAGAGTGCACATATGTCTTATGTTGTCATTGCTAAATAAGTTTCAAGTTCATATGTGCACACTTTATGAAAATTCTGCATTTTTATCATATTTTGTGAAATCTCAATTGATTGTCATCAATCAGCAAAAAGGGGGAGATTGAAAGTGCATCTAGGCATCCCTTGTGGGTTTCGGTTGATTTATGACAAACAAATGAGATCCTAACCACATTATTGAGATGAGTGCAGGTTTTAATGAAAGAATGAAGAAAATGCCGGTTGTAATGAAAGAATGAAGAAAGCTCCAAAAAGAAAGGAGAATGGGGATACACTCAGAAAAGAGCTCAAGAACTAAATAGAACACATCATTGTGTAGGGAGTGTGGTGGTGTATCACATCCCAAGAGCTCAAGCATAAAAATCCTCACACACTTCACATTTCACTGGAAAAACGAACTAGTCCAATATATACGGGACTAGTCCGATATCCTCTCTTGACACGTTCAGACAAGTCCAGCCAATGCAGACTTGTGCACACCGGACTAGTCCAATTCCGCTCTAGTCCGATAATGCCCCTGACTAAAATCAAACAAGTCCTCCAAGTGCGGACATGTCCTATATTCACTAAGGGCATCACCACACCAGACAAGTCCGATATTAGCACAAACAAGTCCGAAAACCTTTCTGACTAAAATCGGACAAGTCCGCTCCTAGCCAGACAAGTTCGATATTTTTGGACACTTAGGGTTTCCTGCACGTTGCACATCGGACTAGTCCGGACTCCACCACGAACTAGTACGGAGCCTCGAAACCCTAACGGTAACTTTTGAAAACCCTAATATAAATAGATGTGCACGGCCCAACTATCAAATCTCTCGACTCCCTGCGCCATCACACCCTCCAAGAGCCTAGAAAACACATCTCTCCACAAAATCCAACGCAAGAAAGATCAATCCCTTGAGGATTCACTTTGGATCAAAGGAGAGACACGAATCCACACGTTTGAGCTCTTGGGTTTAAACTCTAACACACTCCTATTGTTTTATTATCGATCTTACGAGTGTGTTCTTGGTGGTGTTTGAATTGTAATCTTGGGGAGCCCTCAACTTGTGAGAAGGCCCCTTGAACTTGGTTATTTGCCCCTTTGTGATAGTGGAAGAAGAATTGGCCTTCGTGGCGATTCAACGAGGTTAGGGTCAGTGAAGACCCGGTCCTTTCATTGGCTCCTCAACGTGGATGTAGGTTGCCTCTGTGGGAACCGAACCACGAGGTAAAATCTTGTGTCAAACTTGCTCTTAATTTTCATATTTTATTCTAGGGTTTTGTCAATCTTGCATAACCTACGTTAAAACTTTGAAACAAGAATTGGTTTGCATTACACTTGGTTGTGTTGACTCAATACTTGCAAGTTACATACTATATTCTGCTGTGTATTGTGCTTGTATTGAGATCATTGATCAAACTTGATCAATTTAGTCCGCACGCACCAGACTAGTTCGCAGTCTACCTGACTAGTCTGATATCTCGGGATTTGATCAGTTTGTTAGGTGCTGCAGGTTCCGACTAAATTTCAAAAAGGTCTATACACCCCCCCCCCCTCTAGGCCACATTCAGATTCCCTAAGTAGGGAGGTAGATCCGACACTACAGGACACGTGTTGCCTCCAGAAGCCACAACACTGGAAGGTGGAACTCAACGTGTCTTCTTCTAGTACGAAGGGATACCTAGTATGCAGAGTATCGATAGTGGCCCCGGGACCACCTCTGGTCAGATTGTTAGGTTTCAAAGCCGGAGGTGGGGCCATTCTCTCTCTTGCACTACTGCTTCATCTTTCCTCTTGGGACATGCGACCCTTCTTGATTTGGTAGGTGAGGTACATGGCGTGAAGATCTCACATAATTGAAGGACGCCGATTCCCAATACGATTTCCGTATCGGTTCCCAGCCTAATCTTTGTAGCCCTGCCAGGCCGCCGCCCTCGGGCTTCCAAATTCCCATCATGACAATGGTTCACCTGGTGCAGCGAAGTGGACCCGGGCCCCCTTGTCATTAATGAGGTAACTTTGTTGAGCGTGATCATGGTTTGGAGGCAGTTGACATCCAAGTGTTGCAGATGCTTAATAAAGGGAGAGGCGCTGCAAGGTGAGAGAACTCTTATGCACCAATCTATTCTTGCTTATAGTGTTATCCTCTTGAACCCTTGCACCACGCTCCCACTTTTGCTTCGCTTTGCGATGATGGAACTCGGTCTCCCCCCAGCAACATTGTGAGCGAGAGTGATCTCACAAGAGTCTAGAAAATGATGAGCTGGAAGAGCGACTCCTTCAACAATCTATTCGTTACGACAAGCTCCCGTTCAAGAAGGAGTCCTGCAGCGACATTGTCTACTTCTCAGCGTACGCCATGGTTGGGCTAGTTCCACTAGTATCCAGCTTCTTGCTGATGCTGCTGGAGTCATATGGGCTCCAACTGCATCATCTTGGACCACATTCGATCTTGTTGGCCGCGATATTTGTCCACTTCTGCAAGATGTCTGTGAGCATGCCACCTTGCGTGCTGCTGTTCCGAACCTTTTTCACTCTCCGGGCGACAGGCAAAGGTAACCGCTTGTTGGGGTTCTACTACTTTGTAAGGCGTGGGAATCCCCCATTTTCAGTGTTTGGATCCGGCAGATCTCCTGACACTACCTTTGGTAGATCGAGGAGTTGTAGTTCGGTGAAGGGCGCGCAGAGATTCAAGAAGGTGAAAGACATGTGTACACAAAGATTTACGTGGTTCGGGCCGCCTGAGCGTAATACCCTACTCCACGGGGTGTGTTGGTGATGTATTACGCGTGCGAGTCTAGAAGAAGCTCTAGAAGAAGAAGCTCGTCTAGCTCAGGGAGTTCAGTAGTGGTCTAGAACCGTCCCTTGTGTATCGTCGACCAGTCCTTTTATAGTACAAGGACTGGTCGTTATATCGTTAGCCTGGCCCAACAGGTGGCCCCGGCTGTTACACATGCTTGATACACAATTAATGAGATTCACTACCCTTAATAGCCTGGTAATGGGCCTTAACAGTGCCATTACTAGTATTAAGGGCCATCCGATCGTGTGTCATTAATATGGTATTAATGACACTTAATCGGGTCTTGAAGTCTTTGATTGCTCCTTGAAGGTCCAGAGCCATTGGGGGATCCACCAGCCTGATTGTTGAAGTTGAAGGTCTGACGGTCGCCACGTGGCAGCACTGGAGCTTACCATCGTGGACGAGTAGGTCTAGTGCTACTGGACACGTGTCAGTACCGGATCTTCCCTCTGTCTAGGGTTAGGTCCTGGGGTGCCATACTGGTATTCCGACTAGAGCTTCCCATGTGTGGGTGATAGCTCCGGTCTGATGATACACGTGGCAGCCCTGGGACTAACCATGTCGGGGAAGCAGGTCCAGTTACGCCTGACATGTGGGGCCTTTAGAGTTCTTCAAATCTGGTAGATGGAGTTTCCTTGTGAATCTTTGCAATCCCAAGGGGTGTCCGGTACAGAGGGTACCGACAGTGGCCCCCTGGACTCACCTCCGGGAGAGACCTTTTGGATGAAGTCATTTCGCCAGAGGTGGGTCCATTCTTCGGTTTCTGAGCCATGTCTTCAAGGGTCTTTGGTTGTGCCGTTGGCGGTAGTTTGCAGTTAAACTTCCGCCGCGTGGTGTATCTAGGAGGTGGCAGGTGAGATCTCAGCGTGCGGATCTCACGCAATTGAAGGTCGCCGATTCTCGATACAAAAATTGTATCGGTTCCGCGCGCCCTGTCAGGCCGTCGACTTCGGGTTTCCCGCCTTTCATGATGACAACCATTCGCCTGGGGTAAGAACCTCGACTTGATCGTCGGGGTGGCCTCGGGCCCTCTTATCATTGGCGGGGTGAAATTTTTGACTGGTATCGTCGGTTCCTCTGCGGTTTCCATCCATGCGTTGGGGGGGCTTACTTAAGAAGGAAAGCACGCACCGTTTGGGGTTCTTTACACCTTTCAATCGATCTTGCGCTCAAACCTTCCAAACTTTTGCATTTTCTTTCCTCTCTTGCCTCGCTGTGCCGTGATGGAGTTGGGTCTCCGCAAGAGCCGACTGAAGACCGATGACGATTTGAAGAAGGTCTGGGCCCTCATGGGATGGTCCCCTGACTTCTTCAACCACTTGGCTTCCGTTCGAGAAGGAACACGCCGGCAACATGGTGTACTTCTTCGTGTACGCCATGGTGGGACTGATCCCACCTTTTTCCTCTTTCTTCTTGATGCTGCTAGATTTCTATGGTCTGCAGCTGTACCACCTTAGCCCCCACTCCATTCTGCTGGTGTCAATATTTGCCCACTTCTGCGAGATGTGGGTGGGCATTCCCCTTGCATTGAGCTTTTCTGCACCTTCTTCATTGTCCAAACCACGGGCAGGAGTGACGAGTACCTTGGCTTCTACTATTTTGTGAAGCGCAAGAAGTGCCCGTACAAGTACTTGCGGTCATTCCCTTCTGGGATGTGGGACGACTGGAAGAAGTATTGGATTGTAATCAGGGTGGAGGAGCACGAGAAGGTGGAGCTGCCGGAAGGCCTCCCCAACATCGACACTGCAGCTTG
The DNA here is from genome assembly GCA_036927565.1 of Tuctoria greenei. Taxonomy (NCBI): domain Eukaryota; kingdom Viridiplantae; phylum Streptophyta; class Magnoliopsida; order Poales; family Poaceae; genus Tuctoria; species Tuctoria greenei. The sequence continues at coordinate 144,066,153 of JAYESD010000011.1, forward strand.
GAGTGAAGCTCCAGTGCTGTCGGATGCCTTCAACCCTGCTCTGACCAGAATCCGCCTATGCGTGGAAGGAGGGGTGACACCCCAGGCAGTGTTTTGCAACTTCTTTACCAACAGGTGGGCTCCGTTGAAGAGGAGGGAGAAGTAGGATTGGGCCCTCAACAGTGTGCTGGACGATGACCGGATCGAGACCAGTTTGAAGTCCAACATGGAGGGTGCAACTTTGGAGTTCCACCTCAAGAAGTTCTAGCATGGCATTGACGTCGAGGGCGACGACTTGGCTCCACCAGCAGCATTCCTCCCTCTGAACATGGAGGCAGAATTGAGTAGGGAGCTCCGGTGAACGATGCCGGTGCTTGACGACCTTGGTTTCATTGAGAGGCGCTCGACCACTGGGTTGGTGATCTCCGAAGCTCCGGAAGGTGGCTCCGTCCCTGCTCTGAGGCCAAGAACCAAAGTCGTCAGCAAGGGCAAGGAATTTACCGAGCCCTCGAGCCGTAAGAGGAAGCATGCCAATAGAAGGTCCGCCAGGCATACTTTTTCTGCGGCATCTCCTTCTCCCCAGAGGGGGGGGGGGCCTACAACGGCGGCATCTACTCCAGTAGCGGCATCTTCCCGGGGTGCTAGCTCCAGCCAGGTGACTCAAGTTCTAGGGCCAGCTGAGGGCTCCGGGTCCGGAGGTCCTTCCCGGTAGAGGGGGGTGTCGACCAGAGCAACGCTGGTAGCAGCATCAAGTTCCGGGGGACCCTTTGGGACTACCACGCCAGTGGCGGTTGGGGCCAGTCTGGATCGTCCGGAGAAGAGGTTCTGTGCTAGCTGGTGCGGAAGCCTTCCGAGGTAATTTTTTATTTTTTACCTCGGTCCGTTGTTTTATTGTTAACTGTATTTTGATCTTCTTCATCCTTCATCCACAACGTGCCCAAGAAAAGGGTCGAAGCTCCGGTCCCTACAGCAGTGGTTGAGGCTATGCAGGCTGAAGCTCCGGCTCTGATTCTAGCGCCGCCCCAACAGGTGGCTGAGGCTACGGCAGCCCCGGCGCTGGTTGTCGTGATTTTGGACGACTCATCCCCAGAAGCTCCCGTGGTAGTGCTGGACCACGGGAATGAAGATGTACCAGCGGCGCCAGCCCTGGAGGTTGAAGCTCCGGGCTTGGATGCTGAGATGTTGGACGCTCCGACTGCAGAGCTGGAGGTAGCTGAGATTCCGGCCCTAGAGCCGGATGTTGTTGATGCCCCGGCAGTTGATACGGTGGTTGATGAGGTCCCGGCGGTAGAGTCGGGTGTTGATGAAGCGCCGACACTTGAGCCGGTTGTCGAGGAAGCTCTGGCAGTAGAGCTGGTTGCTGTAGAAGTTCCTGCTGTGGAGATGGCTGTTGAAGAGGTTCTGGCGTCCGAGCCAGTTGCTGTGGAGGTGTCGGCGCCTGAGCCTTTGGTGGTCGATGTGCCAGCGCCCGAGCCCATGATGGTCGAAGCGCTAGCACCTGAGCCAGAGGGGGATGAGGTGCCTGCGCCAGAGCCAGAAGTAGCTTCTGCTCCGACCGAACTGTCAACACCCGCTCCAGAAGCGATGATCCCGGAGGTGCCCGCTGCTGACCCAGGGTTCCAAGATGAAGCTGCTGGCCCCCCGCCTGAGGGGCCAGTTGTTGATGACCTGGCGGCTGGGCCTTCAGAACCAATTCCTGAGGTTGGAACTTCTGCTGCAAGTACCTCCTTGGCGGCGGCTGAGGTTATCCCGGAGGACGACCCTAGTGCCGTTGAAGCTCAGGGGACCGCTCTTGTAGAGGGGGACCCAATTTTTGTTGCTGAAGATCCGCTGGAGCCAGCGGAGATGACCTCGGCAGGTCCGTACCCGATCCCCCTATAGTTGTCTATTGACAACGCCTGCTCCAGTCTTCGTCAGGTCCAGCTAGCTTTCTACCACGACAGCAAGGCCCTCGAGGAGGAGTGCCAAACCCTTAGGAGGTGACGCAACTGACTCCATTTTGAGACCAAGCTGACGCAGTCGAGGCTCGCTGACGACAAGGAGTGGGTCCAAAGGGAGAAGGTCCGCCTGGAGTACTGGGGTAAGTTGTTGGATGAGAGGGAAAGCATGACGCGTACCCTCGACAACCAGTCCCGGGCCATCTATGAGCAGGCCAAGGCTGCAAATAGCGCAGCGGATGAACGCCAGGAAAGGCTCGCCACCATCCATGATAGTCTCGTCAAGCGCCGGGAGGCTCTTGAAGCGCGGGAAAGACAGCTCGAAGATCAATAGCAGAAATTCCTAGAGTTGCGGGACGACCTCGTGGAGAGGGAGGAGGAGCTTGTCCAAAAGATAGCTCTGGCTGACAAGAGCCTCAAAGAACGCACCATGAAATTGGATGAGCTTTGCAAGGAGGAGGAGGAGAAGAAGGCCTGAGAGCGAGGGCAAGATCTCTACAAGCAGGAGAATGCCATCGCTGCCAGGGAGAAGAAAGTACGGGGCCGAGAGAAGGATCTGGTTAACCGCCGGAATTAGATTCACCTCCGGGAGGAAGAGCTTAGCAAACTCGAAAGGCAGGTTGTTGAAACAATTCAACGGAATGCCAAAGAGGTGGAGCGTCTTGCTCGGGAGAGCTCGGAGCTTGCGGCGGCCAAAAGATCTTTGGCAGAGATGCGGGGCAGAAGGGTTGTGGAGTCCCAACAAGTTTGGGACCTCCTGGGCAAGGCCAACGATGCGTTGACACCAATGGGCTTCAGTCCCGTGCGCCGGATGATCTGGAGCCGGAGCTGGACCAGGCGTTGGAGGCACTGAGTTTAGCAGGCAACAAGCTCTCCAAGATGGGCGATGTCATCGCAGACCAATTGGAAACAGAGGGTCAGTCCCTGGCGAAGAACGTCACAGAGTTTGTGTTGACGTTCTACACCAGCCGGGACCCTCAATTCCCTCTGGACCCGGTGCTTGAAGGCCCCATCGAAGGAGAGGGTAAAGTCGCCCGAGTCAGCATGTCGAAGGTGGCCCAGAAGGTCTCCCAGTTCTTCCATGGGGTCTAGGACCATCTCTCTGTAGCTCCCGCTTGTATTCTCTCTCCTTCATCTCCAATTTTGTAATCTCTTATCTCCAGATGAATGAAATCCAAATTTTTGCAAATTCGAATTTCATTTTTTGTCTTCAACACCTTTGTCTAACTTGGCCCCCTAGTAGATGTACACAATTTGATTGAGAACATGTACCAAGAGGATGTAATGGTTGTTGAAGACTTGCGTGCTTTGAAGTTGTAGAATGTAGGTCCGAAGTCTTCGATAGTGTAGGCCCCTGAGGCTGTCGGAGCTTAGTGGCTCCGGCACTGACCATCACTGGATCTTAGTAGCTCCGGCAGTAGTCTCCATCGATGCGTAAAGCATCAATGGTTAGACTTCTAGGGTGTCGGAGCTTGGCAACTTCGGCAGTGACCTCCGTCAACACGTGTTGTCTCAACGGCAGACTCCACTTTCAAGTCTTTCCACCATCTTCGTGTTGATGGCTTGCTCCTTAGTTTTGCCGGAACTGAGTAGGTCCGAAGGTGCTCAATGTCAATGTTTGAACATAAACCACAAGCCGCCTAAAGGATGTCGGAGCTTATTTATTTTTCCTGCACACTGAAGTCAAGAAAAACAGTAAAATTTGTTTCCTATCCATAACTCTGTTGTGGCTTACTGTTCCTGAGAAAGTTTTAGGTCGAACACAATCCTAAGTACAATCAAGAGCTTCGTCTTGCTTCCATCAGGTCCGATCATTTCTGGACTCACCTTACTTTGGCCTGCTGAGGTGTAGGTAGAGTGGCGTACTTAGGGTGCATGACCAGGCTAAGTCAAAAGCACACTCCGGCCCTAGATTGGCTTGGCGGCATTCACACAAGTAGGCCATCAACGATGTTTGAACCCGAAAGGATAGACAATGCAACTCAAATTGTACATGAACTGGTCGAGCTAAAGTTTCTTAAGAACTGCACAACTTTGTTATAGACAAGAAAGAGAAAAATAAAAAATATTGAGCCTGTACAAAGTAAATGCACGTGGTGTCTGTTTTCACACAATGATGTCTTTCATTATAGGTCCGGGGTACAGGAGAAACAAGTACACTCTTAGGGTACGGAACCAGGCTACGTGTGTTTCGTTTCTCGTTTGACCCAAGGTAGCTAGCTACATTTTTAGTTCTGAGACTGTGACAAGTGTTGCATGGACGTTGCGGACCTAGCAGGGTAGGTCCGGCTGCCCTCCCGGAGGAGCTACCCGACTCTGTACAATGACTCTATAACATACAACACATGTAATTACAGACTCACCTCCGTGATATTAAGCGTAGAACTTACGAAGGTGCTCAATGTTCCAAGGATTTGGGAGAGGTGTCCCATCCTCGGTTGCCAAGCGAACACATCCGGGACGTGATACTTTGATCACTCAGAAGGGTCCCTCCCAGCTAGGGGAGAGTTTGTTTAACCCTTCTCTCGATTGTATTCTCCGTAGCACCAGATGGCCTTCCTCGAGCTGTCGGCTGTGAACATGCCATTGGTGATAGCGCCGGAGAGCTTGGCGGTATCGGGCATTCCGAACAGCTGCTCGACACCTTCCCTCTTCAAGGAGGTAAAGGTCTTCACGCTGGAGCTGGTCCTGCGTGGCTTCGTCGGAGGTCCGGACCCGGAGCAACCCCAAGGTGATTTCCGGACGAAGGACTGCTTCAGCTCCGTACACCAAGAAGAAGGGTGTCCCTCCAGTTGACCAGTTTGGAGTTGTCATGTTGGCCCATAGAGTGGGAGGAAGCTCTTCAATCTAGTTGGCTCCATGTTTTTTTAGCGCTCATATGTGCGCATCTTGAGTCCTTTCAGGATTTCTGCATGTGCTCTCTCGGCTTGGCCATTGCTTGTTGGGTGAGCTACGGAGGCGTAGCTGACTTGGATGCCAAGGTCTTCGCAGTATCCTTGAAAAGCAGAGCTTGTGAATTGGGTCCCATTATCTGTTATGATTTTGTTTGGGACTCCAAATCTGCACACGATGGATTGCAAGAAATTGATAGCTGATTGCTTGTTTATTGTCACAACTAGATTTGCTTCCGGCCATTTGGTGAACTTGTCAATGGCAACATAAAGGAACTTGTAACCTCCGATAGCTCTTGGGAAAGGTCCCAAGATGTCCATCGCCCACACAGCGAAAGGCCATGTAGGAGGTATCATTTGTAGAGGCTGAGCTAGTATGTGAATTTGCTTTGCATGGAAATGACATGCTTTGCATTTCTTCACCAGCTCAGTTGCATCGTAGAGTGTTGTAGGCTAGTAAAATCCATGTCGTAAGGCTTTACCGACCAGCGTGTGGGAAGACGCGTGGTTCCACACTCGCCTCCATGGATTTCTGCGAGGAGCTCGCAGCCTTCTTCCCTTGTGATGCACCGCATTAGGACGCTATTGGCACCGCACTAGTAGAGATCCCCTTCTACTAGCGTGTATCTTTTAGCCAATCTGACTATCCGGTCAGCGGATACATCATCGTCAGGAAGGATGTTGTCTTTCAGGTTGCTCCAGATCTCCGAGATCCATGCATCGGAGCTTGCTTGAGCATTTGAGTCTTGCGTGATGGGTTGCTCGGAGCTTCCGGTAGCAGCACCTACAACCCTTGATGGCTGCCATGGTAACAGGGCCATCGGGACCGCCAGCTTCGGGATGCTGGTCTCGCCCCTTTCGCTCAGTTCGGCAGGTTGAGCTGTGGGTTTTGACAACCTCCGGATGAAGGTTCCGTCAGGAGCCAGAGCTCCGATTGACGCTTTCGTCGAGAGTTCGTTAGCTTTAGCGTTATGGATGCGCTGGACATGGTGGAGATCCAGGACTTCGAAGTCCTTCTGAAGCCTCTGGACTTCAAGGAGATAGGCAGCTAGTTGGGGATTGTTACAGGAGCATTCACCCTTCACCTGTTTAATGATGAGCTGCGAATCTCCCTTGACCAACAGCTGCTTGACACCATATGATAGTGCCACCTTTAGTCCATAAATGAGTGCTTCATACTCCGCCATGTTGTTGGTCGCCTTGAAGTCAAGGTGGACCATGTATTTTACCTTCTCCCTGGTTGGAACGAGGAGAAGGACTCCAGCTCCGGCCCTCCGCTTTTGCATGGAGCCGTCGAAGTAGAGGGTCTTGTGAGGTTTGGTGAAGACCGGAGCCTTGAGTTCCGGCTTCTGCTCACTAGGGCCCCCAGGGTTTGACGGAGAGGGGGTCCATTCTTCCATGAAGTCTGCCAATGCTTGACTCTTGATCGCTTGTCTTGGGACGAATTCAAGATCAAATTCGGCCAATTCCGCTTCCCACTTTGCAATGTTCCCAGTAGAGTTGGGATTATGCAAGATCGCACGCAGTGGGTAAGAGGTCACCACTGAGATCTTGTGAGCTTGGAAGTAATGGCAAAGCTTCCTGGAGGCGATGAGAACTGCATAGAGCAGCTTATGCACCTCTAGGTATCGAGTCTTGGCATCATGTAGTACTTCACTGATGAAGTACAATGGGTGTTGGACTATCCGGACCCTCTTGGAAGGGCCCGGAGCTTCCTCCACATCGAGCCGGACCCTCCCGGAGGGGTCCAGTTCTGCTTCGAGGACCTCCGGGTCCTTGCTGGAGGAACCCGAAGCTTCTATTAGAGCGACTCAGACCCTCCCATAAGGGTCCAAATCTTCTGGAATAACTCCCTTTAGATCCAAGTCTGGGGGCTGGGACCCAGACTCACCTTCAGGAACCTCCGGACCCTCCCGGAGGGGTTTGGATTCTTGAGCTTGGGGTAGTTCTGGTCTCTACGCATCCAGGACCATGCTGACAACCTCATCGGTTGCTGAAATGTAAAGTAGTAAGGGCTCACTAGGGTTCGGAGCTACCAAGGTTGGTAGAGTGGTGAGGAGCTGCTTTAGCTCCTGGAACGCCTTTTCTGCTTCTTCAGACCATTGAAATAGTCCGGACTTCCTCAATAGCTTGAAGAAGGGTAGCGCTCGTTCTGCCAGTCTTGAGATGAATTGGCTGAGGGCGGCTAGACATCCAGTCAGTTTCTGGACGTCCTTGATGTGGGCTGGTGGCCTCATCTCCTCACTGGCTTTAATCTTCACCGGATTTGCCTCTATGCCCTGGTGGTTTACCAGGAAACCAAGAAGCTTTCCGGAGCTAAACCCGAAGACACACTTGTCTGGGTTCAGCTTCGTGCGGGTGACCCGCAGCTTGTCGAAGACAGCTTGCAAGGTGTCAAGGAGTGACTCCTTGTCCTTGATCTTGACGACGATGTCATCAACATACACTTCCACTACGTCTCTGATGAGCTCTCCAAAGGTTTTGTACATAGCTCGTAAAAATGTTGAGGCTGCATTCTTGAGACCAAATGGCATGGCAGTATAACAGTACAATCCATCTACTGTGATAAAAGAAGTATGTTCTTTATCTTCCCTAGACATTCTGATTTGATGGTACCCAGAATATGTGTCTAGGAAACACAGTAATTCACACCCAGAAGTGGAATCCACTATCTGATCTATCCTAGGTAGTGAGAATGGATCTTTTGGGCATGTCTTATTTAGTGTTGTGTAGTTGATACACATCCGAAGCTTCCCACCGGCCTTGGGTACAACAACTGGATTTGCCAGCCATTTTGTATGGAAGACTTCTCGGATGAATCCAACTTCGAGCAACTTCTTCACTTCTTGTCGTATGAAGTTTTGTCGCTCTATGGATTGCTTCCGAGGCTTCTGATGTACGGGTCGAGCATCAGGATAGATCTTCAGATTATGATCGATCACTTCCCTAGGGATCCTAGGCATTTGTGACGGTTGCCAGGCAAACACGTTGACATTAGCCCAGAGGAAGGTGATGAGCGCGAGTTCCCATTTTTCATTCATACCTCCCGATATACTGGTGATTTGAGCGGCATCGGAACCAATTTGGACGACTTTGATGGGGATGTCGGTGTCGCCGCTTGGTTGCACGCGAGGTGCGGAGGTTGAGCATCGTTGACGAATGCTCGGGGGTTTCGGAGCTTGCTCCTGCCTGGATTCTTCCTCCTGTGTTGTAGCAAGCGCATGAAGTTCCTCCAGAGCAGTCACTCCGGCAGTACGGTCTCCGCGGATCCGGAGAATGTCAGCTGGTGTTGGCATCTTCAACACCAGGTAGCCATAATGAGCAGCAGCCATGAATTTGTACAAGGCAGGCCCACCCAGAATGAAGTTGAAAGGCGAGTTGATCTGAGAGACGTCAAAGATCAACTTCTCAGTGCGATAATTCTCCCGAGTCCCGAAGGTCACGAGGAGAGTAATGGCACCAAGTGTTGTTATGGCCCCCGGACCTACTCCGGAGGAAGGTCGGGAGGGGCAAAGGTCCGAAGGTTGGAGCTGAAGCTTGACAAAAGCCTCGAAGCTTATGAGGTTCAGCCCCGAACCTCCGTCCACCATTACATGGTGGAGTTGAATGTTATTGATGGTCGGAGATACCATCAATGGTAGTTGACCAGCTCCGATCATGTTCCGAGGGCAGTCTGAAGCATCAAAAGTGATGGTGGTGTCCATCCACTTTCGATGAGGCTTCGCCCTGGCTGTAGGAGCTACTAAAGCCATGTCCCGCCGCATGGCCTTGAGGACACGGTGGGAGGTGATATCCCATGAACCACCAAAGATGGTGTTCATGGTCTTCCGACGCTCATTGTCGGAGACATCGGAGTCGTCATCGACGGAGGTGTAAATAGCCTTCAGGACCCTTTTAGGGTCCTGGAAGCCAAACTCTTCTTCAGCTGGAGCTTCATCGACTTTCTGTTTTCCTTCCCTCTGACGGAAAGGAACTTCTTCCTGGTGCTTGTGGTATCGCTCAGAAAGGTTTTGGACCTCCCTGCAATCCTCCAAGTTGTGGCCGTTCGACTTGTGGATAGGACACCACACTTTGGAGTTTCCACTGTCTTTAAAGGACGGTCGATGTTGTTTCTCGGGGCGTGGCCCCCCGATCACCCGGAACTGCAGCAGCTGCAGCGGTAGATGTGCCGGCCGACAGCTTCTTCTTGCTGTTGGACTTTTTCTTCTTTTTGCCACTCCCGGAGGTAGTGGCTTCATCTTTGGAGGATTTTTTGCCATCCTTCGGGGGTGTTTTGGAGTGCATTTCACGGCCCTCCGCAGCTTTGGCACACTTGTTTGCCAAGCTGAAGAGCTCCGTGACGTTGGTGATCTCCTTGACCGCCAGCTTCTCCAGCATCTTCTTATCTCGTACGCCCTGTCTAAATGCCACGATAACAGAGGCGCTAGAGATAGAAGGAATGGTGTTTCGTACCTGGGAGAATCTCCAGATGAATGAGCGCAGGGATTCTCCCCCCTTCTGCACAACTGCAAAAAGGTCCAATTCGGTGCCTGGCCGGGTGTATGAACTCCCAAAATTGACAGTGAACTATTGGCACAATTCCTCCCAACTATTAATGGAGTTGTGAGAAAGGCTCATAAACCAGGACCTGGTGGTCCCAGACAAGGCCACTGGGAAGTAGTTGGCTATTACGGCCTCGTTACCACTGGCCGCAAGGATTGCGGTGGTGTAAATTTGGAGAAACTCGGCGGGATTAACAGTCCCGTCAAATTTCTCCAGCAGGTGAGGCCTGAACTTTTGTGGCCATCTGACTATGCGTAAGTGCATGGCCAGTGCAGAACAGCCTCCTCCTACTCCCTCGGGAGCAGGACTGTCTTGAGCCTCTCGCCTTTCGCGAGCACGCTCGATATGGACACGGCCATCCTGTTGATGGTAACGGCGATCAAGCTCCAACCGGAGGTCATGAGTTGAAATCCTAGTTCCGTATGAGTACGTCGCGCCCCATAAAGTAGCAACGTAACTTGCTGTGACGCAGCACACCTCCTATTGCGGGAAGCATGCGGACCGAGTCTGCCAGACACGGTCCGACGCTGCGATGGGGCCCGCCCCAAAGAAGGAGGACCTTGGTTGCTGATGGGGTCGGCTGCTGCTGCAACCAGATGTTCCACATCAGCCCTCCACTACTCCATTGCACCCTAGGATGCACCTGGAGGTGGTGGACGTTGAAGGAGAGCACACGCTGCATGAAGCGCATGTTTGGGGTTGTTGTTATTCGCCAATGTAGTGACCGACGCCGATACACCGTCACGCTGCTCAGCTTGACGCGCTGGTGCAGGCGGTGGCAGTGGAGGCATTACTCCTGCTGGAGCCACGACACCTGCTGGTTGCTGCATGTTGGAGGGATTACCTCCAGCGGGTTGAACAGCAGGGTTGCCATTGGATGATCCAGCAGCTGAGTTCACCATACTCAAAATCTCGGGCACCCCCTACCTGGCGTGCCAACTGTCGGTGTTTGGATCCGGCAGATCTCCTGACACTACCTTTGGTAGATCGAGGAGTTGTAGTTCGGTGAAGGGTGTGCAGAGATTCAAGAAGGTGAAAGACACGTGTAGACAGAGATTTACGTGGTTCGGGCCGCCTGAGCGTAATACCCTACACCACGGGGTGTGTTGGTGATGTATTAAGCGTGTGAGTCTAGAAGAAGCTCCAGAAGAAGAAGCTCGTCTAGCTCATGGAGTTCAGTAGTGGTCTAGAACCGTCCCTTATGTATCGTCGACCAGTCCTTTATAGTACAAGGACTGGTCGTTATATCGTTAGCCTGGCCCGACAGGTGGCCCCGGCGGTTACACATGCTTGATACACATAATGTGATTAATTACCCTTAATGGCTTGGTAAAGGGCCTTAACAGTGCTGTTACTAGTATTAAGGGCCATCCGATCATGTGTCATTAATATGGTATTAATGACACTTAATCGGGTATTGAAGTATTTGATTGCTCCTTGATGGTCCGGAGCCGTTGGGGGATCCACCAGCCTGATTGTTGAAGTTGAAGGTCCGACGGTCACCATGTGGCAGCACCAGAGCTTACCATCGTGGACGAGTAGGTCCAGTGCTACTGGACACGTGTTAGTACCAGAGCTTCCCTCTGTCTGGGGTTAGGTCCGGGGGTTCCATACTGGTATTCCGATCGGAGCTTCCCATGTGTGGGCGATAGCTCCGGTCTAATGATACACGTGATAGCCCTAAGAATAACCATGTCGGGGTAGCAGGTCCGGTTACGCCTGACATGTGGGGCCTTCGGAGGTCTTCAAATTTGGTAGATGGAGTTTCCTTGTGATCTTTGCAATCCCAAGGGGTTTCCGGTACGGAGGGTACCGACACCCATAAAAGTACATCAAGTTCTTTCCTTCTGGAAGTGAGAGACTTGGAAGACTGACTTGGTAGTTATCCGGGTGGACCCTCATGACCAGTTGGAGCTACCAGTAGGGTTCCCGATGATGGAGTCTGAATCTGTCGGTGGTTTGGAACCGGCAGATCTCCCTACACTGCTAAAGTGATAGGGGAGTTTGATGTTCGGTATGGGCGCACGGAGATTCAAGAAGGTGAGTAGGAAATGACACAGGGGACACAAGAGTTTACGTGGTTTGGGCCGCCTGAGCGTAATACCCTACTCCACGGGTGTGTTGGTGTTGTATTAGCTGTATGAGCTTGTGTTGAGCGTTAATGGCGTGTGTGTCTAGCCCCCTGAACATGTCGTTGGCCTGTCCTTTTATAGTACAAGGGCAGGCCGTTACAGATTAGCCTGGGCCGACATGTGGCCCCGGCGGTAACTAGTATTGATACACGTTTAATTGCCCTTAATGACCCTGTAACGGGCTTTGACGGCACCGTTACTGGTGTTAAGATCGTCCGTTTAAGTTTCATTAATATGGTATTAATGACACTTAATCGGGTCTTGAAGTCCTTGATTCCCCTTTGAAGATCCGGAGCCGTTGCGGGGGTCTTCCGGAGGTTAAGTGTTGAAGATTCGACGATTGGACATGTGGCAGCTCCGGAGCATACTGTGGGAAGCAGGGAGCTCCGAAGCTACCTGACACGTGTCAGGTCCGGAGCTTCTCTCGGTCTGGGGTTAAGTCCGGAGGTGCCATTTCGGTACATGGTCCGGAGCTTCCCCCTTGTGGGCGGTAGCTCCAGTTTGGTAGTACATGTGGCGACCCTGGGATTAACCATGTTGGAGAAGCGGGTCCAGTTATGTCTGACATGTGGGCCTCCGAGGGTCTTAAAATCAAGTATATGACTTTCCTTTGAGATCTTTGTAACCTTAAGGGGTGTACGGTTTCTAGGGTACCGACAGTGGCCCCCTGGACCTACGTCCGGGGAAGACCGCTGGGGTGAAGTCATTCCACCGGAGGTGGGTCCATCCTGGCGACTTTTGAACTGAGTCTTCAAGGGTCTTTGAAGGTACTGTTGACAAGGACTTGGAATTAAATCCCCGCCGCATGGCGCATCCCGCGTGCAGCAGATGAGATCTTTTGCGTGCGGATCTCACGCAATTGAAGGTCGTCGGTTCCCGATATGAAAATCGTATCGGTTCCGCGTGCCTTGTCAGGCTGCCGCCTTTGGACTTCTCGCCTCATGATGGCAACCGTTCACCTAGGTAAGAACCTCGACTTGATCGTCGGGGTGGTCCCGGGCCCGCTTGTCATCGGCTGGGTGTAATTTTTGGGTGGTACCTTCGACTTCCTTGCGGTTTCCATCCAAGCGTTGCGAGGGCTTACTTAAGAAGGAAAGTGCGCACCTCCGGGAGTTCTTTATGCCTCTCATCTGTTCTTGCGATCAAACTCCCAACTTGTGCTTCACTTTTCTTCTCTTGCCTAGCCGTGCCGCGATGGAGTTGGGTCTCCGCGAGAGTCGCTTGAAGACCAACGGCGAACTGAAGAAGGTCCGGGCCCTCATGGGGTGGTCCTCGGACTTCTTCAACCGTTCGGTCCGCGCTGGTGGAGAGCTCCCATTCGAGAAGGAGCACTCCGGCGAAATGGTGTACTTCTCCTCGTACGCCATGGTGGGGTTGATCCCACCTTTTTCTTCCTTTTTCTTGATGCTGTTAGACTTCTATGGTCTGCAGTTATACCACCTTGGCCCTCACTCCATTCTCCTCGTGTCTATCTTCGTCCACTTCTATGAGATGTGGGTGGGCATCCCCCCTGCATTGAACTCTTCCGGACCTTCTTCACCGTCCACACCACTGGCCGGAGCAATGAGTACCTTGGCTTCTACTACTTCGTGAAGCGCAGGAAGTTCCCATTCAAGTACCTCCAGTCATTTCCCTCTGGGAAGTGGGATGACTGGAAGAAAGACTGGATAGTCGTCAGGGTGAAGGAGCACGAGAGGTTGGAGCTGCCCGATGGTCTTCCCGGCATCGACACGACGATCTGGAGTGAAGCTCCGGTGCTGGCGGAAGCTTTCAACCCTGCTTTGACCAGGATCCGCCAATGTGTGGAGGGAAGATTGACTCCTCAGGTGGTATTTTGCAATTTCTTGGTCAACAGGTGGGCGCCGCTGAAGAGGAGGGAGAAACTCGCTTGGGCCCTCAACAGCGTGATGGACGACGACCGGGTTGAGACCGGGTTGAAGTCCAACATGGTGGGGAAAACCTTGGAGTTCCACCTCAAGAAGTTCCAGCACGGCATCGACATCGACGGTGATGACTTGACCCCCCCCCCCCCCCCCCCCCCCCCCCGTCTGCCTTTCTTCCTCTGAACGTGGAAGTGGAGTTCAGCAGGGAGCTCCGACGAAAGATGCCCGTACTTGACGACCTTGGTGTCGTCGAGAGAACATCAACCACCCGGGTGGCGATCCCCGGAATGCCCGAAGATGGCTCTGTCCCTGCCCCAAAGCCGAGGGTCGAGGTCGTCGGCAAGGGCAAGGAGCTGGCGGATGAACCCGAGAGTCGGAAGAGGAAGCTGCAGTATGCCGACGGAAGGTCTGTCAGGCCCGCTACTTCCGCCTCGGTTCCTTCTCCCCGGAGGGGAAGGTCTTCTACAACCGTGGCGACTATTCCCGTAATGGGGTCTTCCCAGAACGCGACCGTTCCCGCAGTGGGGTCCTCCGGAGCGCGTCTGTTCCCGCAGTGGGGTCCTCCGGAGCGCGTCTGTTCCCGCAGTGGGGTCCTCGTGGGGTGTTAGCTCCGGGCGCGCGACTCCAGCACCTGGCCCGGTGGAGGCCTCCAGGTCCGGGGGTTCTTCCCGATCGAGGAGAGCCTCGACCCGGGAAATGCCCGTGGCCGCGACAAGTTCCGGGGGCCCTTCCGAAGCTTCCACGCCAGCTATGTCCAGCCCAGAACGCCCGGGAAAAAGGTTCCGCGCAAGCTGGTGCGGAAGCCTCCCAAGGTAATTTTTAATCTCTTCCTTGGACAATTGTTTTAATTGTAGCAACTGTTTTTTAATTTTCTTCGTTCATCATCTGCAGCGTCCCCAAGAAGGGGAGTGAGGCTCCACCCTCAGCCACATTGTCTGAGGCCGTGAGGGTGGGAGCTTCTGCTCCTGTTCCGGTGCCGCCCCAAGTGGTGGCTGAAGCTGCGACAGCTCCGGCGCTGGTTGTCGTGGTCATGGACCTCGACTCATCCCCAGAAGTTCCCGTGGTAGCGCCGGACCACGGGAGTGAAGATGCGCCAGCGGCACCTGTCCTGGAGGTTGAAGCTCCGGGTTCTGGTGCTGCGATGATGGAAGTTCCGTCTGTTGAGCCGGAGGAAGCAGTAATCCCGGCCTCTGAGCCGGAAATTGTCGAAGCCCCAGCGGTTGAGCCGGAAGTGACTGAAGCTCCGGCGTGCGCGCCAGAAACTGAGGTAGTTCCAGCAGTTGGGCCGGCTACCTCCGAAGCACCGGCCACTTAGCTGGTCATTGTTGGAGCTCCGGTCACAGGGTCGGTCGATGTTGAAGATCTTCCGGCTCCTGAGCCGGTTGTTGAAGAGGTGACGGAGCTTGAGCCCCCATCAGAAGAGGTGCCCAGGCCGGAGCCAGCAGCAGCTCCTGCTCCGGAAGCAACGACGTCGGAGGTACCTGCGGCCGAGCCGGAGTGCCCAAGCAAAGTCGCTGGCCCCCTGTCTGAGGGGGTGAACGAAGACCTGGCAGCAGGGCCTTCCTCGATGGTGACTGAGGTCATCCCGGAGGACGGCCCTAGTGCCATGGAGACTTAGGGGACCACTCTTGTAGAGTGGGACCCAATTTTTGTATCCGAAGACCCGCTGGAACCAGCGGAGGAGACCCCAGCAGGTCCGGAACCCATCCCGTTGTCACTGTCCATTGACAATGCATGTTCCAGTCTGCATCAAGTCCAACTGGCCTTCTTCCACGACAGCAAGGCTCTTGAAGAGGAGTGCCAAACCCTTAGGCGGTGGCGTAACCGGATCTACTTCGAGACCAAGCTGGCGCAGTCGAGGCTAGCGGATGACAAAGAATGGATCAAGCGGGAGAAGATCCACCTGGAGTACTGGGGCAAGTTACTGGATGACAGGGAGAGTATGACTCGTGCCCTCGACGCTCAATCCTGGGAGATCTACGATCAGGCCAAAGCAGCCAATAATGCGGCCGATGCACACCACGAGCAGCTTGAGGCCATTAACACTGCACTCATCAAGCGCCAAGAGGCACTTGAAGAGAGGGAGAAATGGCTCGAAGATGAAGAGCAGAAACTCCTAGAGCTGCGGGATGACATCCTGAGGAGGGAGTAGGAGCTCGCCGAGAAGGTGGCTTTGGCTGACAAGGGTCTCGAGGAGCGCGCCAAGAAATTGGAAGAGCGCTGCCAAGAGGAAGAGGAGAAGGTCTGGGTGCGAGGGCAGGAACTCTATGAACAAGAGTGCGCCCTTACTGCCAGAGAGAAGAAAGTGAGGGGTAGGGAGAAGGACTTGGTTGACCGCCGGAACAAGATCCACCTCCGGGAGGAGGAGCTCGGAAAACTTGAAAGGCGGGTTGCTGAAAAGATTCAGCAAAACGGCAAAGAAGTTGAGCGCCTCGCCCGTGAGAATTCCGAACTGACGGCGGCTAGGAGATCCTTGGAAGAAATGAAGGGCTTGAGGACTGCAGACTCCCTACAGATTTGGGAGTTCCTGGGCAAGGCCAACGACGCGCTGACACCGATGGGTTTCAGCCCCGTGCGCCCAGATGATCCGGAGCCGGAGCCGGACCTAGCGCTGCAGGCGTTGAGCGTAGCAGGTAGCAAGCTCTCCAAGGTGGGCGATGCCATCGCGGACCAACTGGAGGTTGAGGGGCAATCCCTGGTGAAGAACGTCGCAGAGTATGTGCTGATGTGCTACACCAGCCGGAACTCCCAATTTCCTCTGGACCCGGTGCTTGAAGGTCCCGTCGAAGGAGAAGGCGAAGCTACCCGAGCCAGCGTATCGGAGGTTGCCCAGAAGGTCGCCCAATTCTTCCATAGGGTCTAGGACCATCTCTGTAGTTCTCACTTGTACTTTCTCTTCTTCTTCCTCAATTTTGTAATCACTTGTCTCCAGATAAATGAAATCCCCAAAATTTTTGTGAATTTCAATTTTTGTCTTCAACACTCACTTTTATCTTCACTTGGCCCCCTGGTAGATGTACACAATTTGATTGTGAACATGTACCAAGAGGATATTGCGTATTATTGAAGACTCTTTTGCTCCGAACTTGTAGAATTTAGGTTCGAAGTCTTCGATAGTGAAGGCCCCCTGAGGTTGTCAGAGCTTAGAAGCTCCGGCATTGTCTATCACTGGAGCTTAGTAGCTCCGGCAATAGTCTCTATCAACGCGTAGAGCATCAATAGTTAATCCTCCGGGGTGTCGAAGCTTAGTAGCTCCGGCAGTGACCTTTGCCAACACTCACTTTGTTGGCAGCAGACTCCATTTACAGGGTCTTCTCACCATCTTTTATTCATCGTCGACGGCTGGCCCCCCTAGGGGAGTCGGAGCTTAGTTAACTCCGGCTTTTCTCCATCAACGTAGATTTTATTTTTCCTGCACACTTAAGTCAAGAAAAATAGTAAAATTTGTTTCTTGTCTATAACTTCGTCGCGGCTTACGACTCCCAAGAAGATTTTAAGTCAAAAGAGATTCTAAATACAACCGAATGCGTTGTCTTTTCTTCTAGATCCAACTGTACACGGACCCGCCTTACTTCGGCCTGCCGGGGTGTAGGTAGAGTGGCGTACTTAGGGTGCTTGACCAGGCTAAGTCGATAGCACACTCCAGCCCTAGGTTGGCTTGGCGGCTTTCAGGTGAGTTGGCCATAAACTATATTTGAGTCCAAAAGAATTGACAATACAACTCGAATCGTATATAAACCGGTCGGACTAAAATTTCTTAAGAATTGCACGTCTTTGTTATAGACAAGAAAGAGAAAAATAAAAATGTTGAGCCTGTACAAAATAAACGCACGTGGAATCTATTTCAAATGAAAATGTCTTTCATTATAGGTTTGGGGTACAGGGGAAACAAGTACACTCTTAGGGTACGGAACCCGGCTAAGCGTGTTTCATTTCTCGTTTGACACAGGGTAGTTGGCCACACTTTTAGTCCGGAGACTGTGACAAGTGTTGCATGAACTTTGCGGACCTTTCGGGAAAGGTCCGGCTGCTCTCCCAGAGGAACTACCCAACTCTGTACAATGACTCTATAACATACATCTCAAGTTACTCAAGACT
Organism: Tuctoria greenei; assembly: GCA_036927565.1. Classification (NCBI taxonomy): domain Eukaryota; kingdom Viridiplantae; phylum Streptophyta; class Magnoliopsida; order Poales; family Poaceae; genus Tuctoria; species Tuctoria greenei. The sequence continues at coordinate 144,083,615 of JAYESD010000011.1, forward strand.
CACCTCCGTGGTATTAAGTGTAGAACTTACGGAGGTGCTCAATGTTCCAAGGATTTGGGAGAGGTGTCCCATCCTCGGTAGCCAAGCGAACGCTTCCGGGATGGGATACTTTAATCACTCGGAAGGGCCCCTCCCAGCCGGGGGAGAGTTTGTTTAACCCTTCTCTGGATTGTATTCTCTGTAGCACCAGATCGCCTTCCTCGAGCTGTCGGTTGTGTACATGCCGTTGGTGATAACGCCGTAGGGCTTGGCGATATCGGGCATTCCGAACAGCTGCTTGGCACCTTCCCTCCTCAAGGAGGTCTAGGTCTTCATGCCGGAGCTGGTCCTGCGCAGCTTCGTCGAAGGTCCGGACCGAGAGTGAACCCAAGATGATTTCCGAAGGAAGGATTGCTTCAGCTCCGTACACCAGAAAGAAGGGTGTCTCTCCGGTTGGCCGGTTTGGAGATGTCCTGTTGGCCCATAGAGTGGGCGGAAGCTCTTCGATCCAGTTGGCTCCATGTTTTTTCAAGCGCTCATAAGTGCGCGTTTTAAGTCCTTTAAGGATTTCAGCATTTGCTCTCTCGGCTTGGCCATTGCTGGCTGGGTGAGCTACGGATGCGTAGCAAACCTGTATGCCGAGGTCTTCGCAATATCCTTGGAATGTGGAGCTTGTGTATTGGGTCCCATTATCAGTGATGATTTTGTTTGGGACTCCAAATCTGCATACAATGGACTGCAAAAAGTTGATAGCAGATTGTTTGTTGATTGTCACAACTGGAGTTGCTTCCGGCCACTTGGTGAACTTGTCAATGGCGACGTACAGGAACTTGTAACCTCCGACGGCTCTTGGGAAAGATCCCAAGATGTCCATCCCCCACACAGCGAAGGGCCATGTAGGAGGTATCATTTGTAAGGGCTGAGCTGGTGTGTGAATTTGCTTTGCATGAAATTGGCATGCTTCACATTTCTTCACCAGCTCAGTTGCATCCTGGAGTGTTGTAGGCCAGTAGAAGCCATGCCGAAAGGCTTTACCAACCAGCGTGCGGGAAGACGCGTGGTTCCCACACTCGCCTCCATGGATTTCTGCGAGGAGCTCACAGCCTTCTTCTCTTGTGATGCACCGCATTAGGATGCCGTTGGCACCGCGCTGGTAGAGATCCCCTTCTACCAACGTGTATCTTTTAGCCAATCTGACTACCCGATCAGCGGATACATCATCATCAGGAAGGATGTTGTCTTTCAAGTAGTTCCGGATCTCCGAGATCCATGCATCGGAACTAACTTGAGCATTTGAGTCTTGCGTGCTGGGTTTCTCGGAGCTTCCGGCAGCACCTACGACCCTTGATGGCTGCCATGGTAACATGGCCATCGGGACCGTCAGCTTCGGGATGCTGATCTCGCCCCCTTCGCTCAGTTCGGCACGCTGAGCTGTGGGTTTCAACAATCTCCGGACAAAAGTTCCGTCAGGAGCCGGAGCTCCGGTTGACGCTTTCGTCGAGAGTTCGTCGGCTTCAGCGTTGTGGGCACGCTGAACATGGTGGAGATCTAGGACTTCAAAGTCCTTCTGAAGCCTCTGGACTTCAAGGAGGTAAGCAACTAACTGGAGATTATTACAGGAACATTCACCCTTCACCTGCTTAATGATGAGCTGGGAATCTCCCTTGACCAGCAGTTGCTTGACACCATATGACAGTGCCACCTTTAGTCTGTAGATGAGTGCTTCATACTCTGCCATGTTATTGGTTGCCTTGAAATCAAGGTGTACCATGTATTTCACCTTCTCCCCAGTTGGTGCAAGGAGAAGGATCCCAGCACCGGCCTCCTGCTTCTGCATGGAGCCGTCGAAGTAGAGGGTCCAGTGAGGCTCGGTGAAGGCTGGAACTTGATGCTCTGTCTTCTGCTCACTTGGGCCCCCAGGGTTTGATGGAGAGGGAGTCCATTCTGCCACAAAATCTGCCAATGCTTGACTCTTGACTGCTTGCCTTGAAATAAATTCAAGATCAAATTCAGCCAATTTCGGTGCCCATTTTGCAATATTCCCAGTTGAATTGGGATTATGCAAAATTGCTCGAAGTGGGTAAGAGGTCACCACTGAGACTTTGTGAGCTTGGAGGTAATGGTGAAGCTTCCTGGAGGCAATAAGAACTGCATAGAGCAGCTTATGCACCTCTAAGTATCGAGTCTTGGCATCATGTAGTACTTCACTAATGAAGTACACTGGGCGCTGAATGGTCCGGACCCTCCTGGAGGGGTCCGGAGCTTCCTCTTCACTGACCCGGATCCTCTCGGAGGAGTCCGGATTTTCTTCGGGGACCTCTGTGAAAGTGCATCTAGGACTCCCTTGTGGGTTTTGGATGATTTATGACAAGCAATTGGGATCCTAATTCTTTTGTTGAGATGAATGCAGGAAAATGATGAAAAATGAGCAAAGTACCAAAAAGAGGGAAATTGAGAAGGAAAATGAATTTGAGCTCAAGGAGAAGAAATTAGTAGTTTAGTATGCATGGAGTGTGTTAAGGAAACACACCCAAGAGCTCAATCTCATTTAATCACACACACACAATGCACAAAGCTATACAGGACCGGACTAGTCCAATATCAGCCGGACTAGTCGATATCCCATTCTGCACCAGATCGGACAAGTCCGATCATCACCGGACTAGTCCGATATCTTTCTGTTCCACTTCGGACTAGTCCTCCCCAGTGCGAACTAGTCCTCAAAACAATGCACAAGTCTCACAAAATCGGACAAGTCCGTTGTGACCCGGACTAGTCCGATATACTTTCTGATCCACTTCGGACAAGTCCGGTGTTTACACGGACTAGTCCGATATACACCCTGATCTAAATCGGACAAGTCCTCCAAGTGCGGACTTGTCATCCTAAACACTTAGGGTTTCATGTGTCCGGACAAGTCCGATGACAATCGGACTAGTCCGAAGCTTTCCAGTAGCAAAATCGGACAAGTCCGTTTTGAGCCGGACTAGTCCGAGATTCCTGGACACTTAGGGTTTGCTTCACACAGCACACCGGACTAGTCCGGTCACCACCACGGACTAGTCCGATCTTTCTGAACCCTAACGGTAACTTCTAGAAACCCCATATAAATAGAGGTGCACGGCCCACTTTCACCAACTCTCGAACCCTAGCGCCGTCACACCTCCCAAGAGACTCAAAAACCATCTCTCTCCACGAAATTAAGTGCAAAATCAATCAATCCATTGAAGATCACTTGTAGATCATTGGAGAGGCACTTGGCACACGATTGAGCTCTTGGTTTGAATCTCTAACACACTTTTGCATCTCAATTTGTATATTTCGAAGTGTGTTATTGGTGGTCTTGAAACTTGTAATCAAGGGAGCTCTCAACTTGTGAGATCGACCCTACAACTTGGTGATTTACCCCTGTGTGTTTAGTGGAAGAGGATTGGCCTTCGTGGCGATCCGACGAGGGAAGGGTTGGTGAAGACCCGGTCCTTTTGTGGGCTCCTCAACGTGGACGTAGGTTGCCTTCGTGGTAACCGAACCACGGGATAAATCTTGTGTCTTGTTCGTTTGTGTTCATCATTCTAGTTGATCAACATTATCTAGGGTTTGATTCATCTTGTTGAATTTAAGTTAAATAGTTGAACAAGAATCATACTTGCAATAGAACTTGACATACAATCATTGAACTGTCATTGAAGTTTATATTTCCGCTGCAAACGTCAACGAAACAATCAAATTAACCTAACTTGATCAACCTAGTCCGTGAAATCCGAACTAGTCCGCACTTTACCGGACTAGTCCGATATATCTGGTTTGGACCTTGTTGTTGAAGTGCTACAGGAACCGAGAAAATTCAAGAAGGCCTATTCCCCCCCCCCCTCTAGGCCTACATTCAATTGGTATCAGAGGGGGTTCTTCAGGAAAGAGTGCAACCACTCGAAGAGATCATGTCGGACATGAAGGAAGTCCAGAAAATCAACAACCAGGAAGGAATGAACAATGACAAGCACCAAAAGCTTGAAAAGTATCTCGAAGCCATTCAAGACTTCGATGATGATGATGAGGAGACATTGGAGCTGAAAGCACTGCTCCGAAAGAAAGCACTTTCCAAAGGGAAAGCTAAAGTTGAAGAAAAGAAGAAGGGGAGTAGTCACACCGACTACTCCCGATATCCTTTTAATTATGACCGTTTAAATTCTAACAGCATTCATTATCTATCTATTCCTCTCGGAAAAGCCCCACACTTCGATGGGAGTGATTACTCCATGTGGAGGCAAAATATGAAGATGCACTTGATTTCCCTTAACCCAAGTTTATGGCATATTGTGTGCACAGGAATAAACATCCCTGATGACGATGAAGAACTCACACCAAGTCAAGAGCAAGCCATCCACAGGAATGCCCAAGCCGCAGCCGTTATCACCTCATCTCTAAGTAGAGATGAATTCACAAAGGTGGACGGACTGGAAATTGCCAAAGAAATCTGGGACACACTACAGACAGCACATGAAGGTGACAGGCATGTGCGGGAGGCAAAGATTGAGATGATTGAAGGCGAACTGGGAAGGTTCGCGATTGAGGAAGATGAGTCTCCCCAGGACATGTACAACAGACTGAAGACTCTTGTGACCAAGGTTCGATCATATGGTAGCAAAAAGTGGAATGACCACGAGGTTGTAAAGCTCATCCTTAGAGCCTTTATGCCTCGCAACGTCACACTTTGCTCTATGATCCGAGAAAGTCCCGGGTACAAGAAAATGACTCCGGATGAACTGCTTGGCAAAATCATCAACTTTGAGATGATGGAGAAGCAAGCCAAGCACGTCAAAGAAATAGCCGACCTCACATTGGCCAAGAAGAAGGGAGTTGCCTTAAAGTCCTCACTCAAGCCTCTATCCAAAGAAGCAAAAGAAGCACAGCTTGAGGAGGACAGCGATGATGAAAGCAGCGAGCTGGACGAAGAAGATATGATTTTGTTCATGAAGAAGTTCAAAAGAATTATGAAGAAAAGACAAGGAACAAAATCGAGTGAAGGAAAATACAAGGAGAAGACAAAGCCGAAGATGAGGCGGGCATGCTATAATTGTGGTGAGTACAATCACTTTATAGTTGATTGCCCATATGAGGACAACAAGAAGAAGAGTAAAGAGTCCAAGCCTCAACCGAAGAAATTCTTCAAGAAGAAGAAACAAGCTGAACAAGCACACATCGGAAAGGAGTGGGACTCAAACGATGAGTCCTCATCGTCCGATGAAGAAGAAATGGCTAGCATAGCCATTGAAAGCATGTCCAAGAAACCCACACTCTTCCCCACGCTCGTTGCAAAGAAAGCAAGTGGAACTTGCCTCATGGCTAAGGAAGGTAAACGCAAGGTAAACATCAAAACTCCTTCCTTGCATTCTTACTCGAGTGATGATGATCTAGATAGTGATAATGAAGATATGCTAATTGGTTTAGATAGAAAAACTGCTGCTAAAATGAAATTCTTACTTAACCAACTTGTTGAGAAGGAAGAGCAAATTGATCGTCAAGAAGACATGATTATCTCCCAAAAGGAGAAGCATGTCGAACTTGACAATCTACTAGCTCTTGAAAAGGAGAGAAACCACTCACTAGAGCTTAAGCTAGCTTCAAGAAAGAAAACTTGCTTGGAGTTAACCAACTCAAACGTTGCAATCAAGGATCAACTTGATGACTTAATCAAGGTCAACAAGATCCTTGAAGTGCAGGTTGAGTCACTCAAGCTTAGTGAACCTTCCTCCTCTTCAACCCTACCTTCTCAACCCACTTCAACTAATATCGCTCATATCTGCAAATGTGATAAAATTAACACCAGGTTGAAGGAAAATTCTACCTCCACAAAGGACAAAAATCCTACCCAATGTGTAATATTTGACAAGGAGAGGATCAACTATGCACGTAGTGCATATTTGGTCCAAAGACCTCCAAATGTCAAGTACGGCATTGGTTACTCTCATGATGGAAAGCAAAGAGCTGGAAATCATAAAAATAACAAGGGAAGGATTACCTTTGTGAAGGGAGGACCCTCACAACCTGGTAACTCGAAAACTAAAAATTTGAACTCCCATGAAAACCGGACTAGTCCGATTGTGGTCCGGACAAGTCCGGTCATCCGGACAAGTCCGGTCACACAGACTAGTCCGACCCATAATCAACAGCAACTCTTGTTTAAAACCTTTGATGCTTCTTATGTATTAATGAAAAATAATGTTGGTAAAGTGTATGCTTATTATGCTGGGCCACGCCATGGGAACACAAAATCCCATGTGTGGGTGCCCAAATGTATTGTTACTAACCTCCAAGGACCCAAGCAAGCTTGGGTACCTAAAACCAAGGCGTAATTTGTTTTTGCAGACCTACTCCTCCGGTGGATCCAAATGGGTGCTAGACAGTGGATGCACCAACCACATGACCGGAGAAAGGAGGATGTTTGTGGAGTATGAAGTGAACCAGGACCCAAACGAAGGCATCTACTTTGGGGATAACAGTCAAGGAAGGGTCCTCGGTACCGGTAAAATAGCAATATCCTCTGAACATACTCTTTCGCATGTTTTACACGTTGAATCTTTAGATTATAACCTGTTGTCCATATCTCAGTTATGTGACAAAGGTTATAATTGCCTGTTTACTAACGAGGGTGTGACCGTCTCAAGGAGAAGTGATGGTTCCGTTGCATTCAAGGGTATGTTAAAGGGAAAGCTTTACCTTGTTGACTTCAACAAGGATAAAGCCAAACTCGACACATGCTTGATTGCAAAAACCAACATGGGTTGGCTGTGGCATAGACGGCTAGCACATGTTGGTATGAGGAACCTTCAAAAACTCCTCAAGGGCGATCACATCCGAGGTTTGAAAGATGTTGTGTTTGAGAAAGACAGGCCTTGTAGCGTGTGCCAAGCAGGAAAGCAAGTTGGAGCACAACATCCTGCGAAGAACATCATGACCACGACAAGACCGCTCGAACTACTTCATATGGACTTGTTTGGTCCAATTGCTTACATAAGCATCGGCGGTAACAAATACGGTTTAGTTATTATTGATGATTTTTCCCGGTTCACTTGGGTGTTCTTTTTGCATGACAAGTCAGAAACACAAGGAACACTCAAGAAATTCTTCAAGCGAGCGCAAAACGAGTTCTCACTATCAATCAAGAGTATTCGGAGCGACAACGGCACGGAGTTCAAGAACATACAAGTGGAGGAATACCTTGATGAGGAAGGAATCAAGCATGAATTCTAAGCACCATACTCTCCACAACAAAACGGAGTTGCCGAAAAGAAGAACCGAACGCTCATAGAGATGGCAAGAACAGTGCTCGATGAATACAAGACTTCGGATCGATTTTGGGCAGAAGCAATCAACACCGCTTGCCATGCCACAAATCGACTCTACCTTCATCGACTACTAAAGAAGACTCCCTATGAGCTACTCACCGGTAACAAACCGAACATTTCATATTTTCGAGTTTTCGGTTCTCCTTGCTATATTTTGAACAAGAAGCCCAGGACTTCAAAGTTCGCTTCGAAGTCCGATGAAGGTTTCTTGCTTGGTTATGATTCGAACACTTACGCCTATCGTGTTTTCAACAAGGCCTCCGGACTTGTTGAAGTGGCACGTGACGTAGTGTTTGATGAAACTAATGGCTCCCAAAAGGAGCAAGTTGATCAATGTGAATTAGGAAAAGAGGAAGCTCCCTATGAAGCATTGAAGAGGATGGCTCTAGGCAAAGTACAACCACAAGAGTCATCGTCACAAATACAAGAGGAAAGTGAACCACAAGAGGAGATCAACAATTCAGGGGGAGCCTCGATACAAGACAAATCACAGGAATATGAACATGATCAACAAATCAACGAGGACAACAACTCAGGGGGAGAAGAAGATGATCACCAACATACGACCCCCCAAGTGCCACACCCAAGAGTACACCAATGCATTCAAAGGGATCATCCAATCGACAACATCATCGGCGACATCCAAAAGGGAGTAACCACTAGATCTCGTATAGCAATTTTTTGTGAACATTACTCGTTTGTCTCCTTTTTGGAACCCCGCAGGACTGAGGATGCATTGAAGGATCCGGACTGGGTGGTGGCAATGCAAGAAGAGTTGAACAATTTCAAGAGAAACGAGGTTTGGGAACTTGTGGAAAGACCCAATGCAAATATTGTGGGCACCAAGTGGGTCTTCCGCAACAAGCAAGACGAACACGGAGTGGTGACAAGAAACAAGGCACGACTTGTGGCCAAAGGTTACTCACAAGTCGAAGGTTTGGATTTCGATGAAACCTTTGCTCCAGTAGCTAGGCTTGAATCAATTAGAATATTACTTGCATATGCTACTCACCATGATTTCAAGCTGTATCAAATGGACGTGAAAAGCGCCTTCCTCAACGGACCGATCAAGGAAGAGGTGTACGTGGAGCAACCACCCGGATTTGAAGACGAAGAGTTCCCCGACCACGTGTATAAACTGCGTAAGGCTCTCTATGGCCTCAAACAAGCTCCTAGAGCTTGGTATGAGTGTCTTAGAGATTTTTTAATTGATAATGGCTTTCAAATTGGCAAAGTAGATTATACACTATTCACGAAAAATCTGGATAATGATCTTTTTATTTGCCAAATCTATGTTGATGATATAATTTTTGGATCAACTAACCAATCTTTCTGTGAAGAGTTTAGTAAAATTATGACAGACATATTTGAAATGTCAATGATGGGAGAATTGAAGTACTTCTTGGGATTCCAAGTGCGGCAACAAAGGGAAGGAACATTCATAAGCCAAACCAAGTACACACAGGACATCCTCAAGAAGTTTGGCATGGACAAGGCAAAGCCCATAAAGACTCCCATGGCAACGAATGGTCACTTGGATCTCAATGAAGATGGACCGAGCGTCGACCAAAAGGTATATCGCTCCATGATTGGATCTTTACTTTACTTATGTGCATCTAGGCCAGATATTATGTTGAGTGTATGTTTGTGTGCAAGATTTCAAGCCAACCCTAAGGAATGTCATTTGACAACCGTAAAGATAATCCTAAGATATTTAGTTCATACACCCAATCTTGGTCTTTGGTACCCAAAAGGCTCAAAATTCAATCTCATTGGGTATTCCGATGCAGATTATGCCGGGTGCAAAGTTGATAGAAAAAGCACTTCCGGCACTTGCCAATTCCTAGGAAGATCCTTAGTTTCTTGGTCATCCAAGAAACAGAATTCCATTGCGTTATCCACAGCCGAAGCAGAGTATGTTGCAGCCGGGAGTTGTTGTGCACAACTCCTTTGGATGCGACAAAGTCTAAGGGATTACGGTTACAATATGAACCGTATTCCTCTTCTTTGTGATAATGAGAGTGCCATTAAAATAGCCCACAATCCAGTTGAGCACTCTAGAACTAAACACATTGACATAAGACACCATTTCTTGAGAGACCATTCCATGAAAGGAGACATATCCATCTCTCATGTCAACACCCAAAAACAATTGGCCGACATATTCACCAAGCCACTTGATGAAAAACGTTTTTGCGAACTCCGAAATGAGCTAAACATTCTTGATTCTCGGAGTGTGGCTTGAAAAGTTGCATACCTGTATGATTGCTTCAAAATATTGATTGAATTGTGAAAATTAACCCTCCCCATTTTTCTCTCGAAAAACTATGTCAATTATTAGATCTTGATGAATTTTTGATCATAGTATGATTGTTGTTTGCTTCCTGGTCAAATTCATCAAGATTATTTGAATTGTTTTGCCTCTCTACTCTCAATTATTGGACCTTCAAATATATATGAATGGGCTATGCAATTCTCTCCTGGTGACCATGGACAAGTCCGTGGTTACCCGGACTAGTCCGCCATTGCAGACTAGTCCGCAGTGTGCCGGTTAGGCCGGACTAGTCCGACAGACCACGGACTAGTCCGACTTAGGTCTCTGGAGGACTTCGGACTAGTCCGGTCATGTCCGGACTTGTCCGATTTTTCGTGTCCATAACCCTAGCCGCCACTAAACCCTAATCCCTTCACCCCACACTCGCCCCCAAGCTTTCTCTCTCTTGCGCTCGAGCTCCCAAGGCGAATCCTTGATTCCTCCGTCGAAAAGCCTCAATCTTGGGCGGAGATCAAGCTTGAAGACTCGGGGATTGAAGTTAGCGGACAAGTCCGGCCTCCAACCCCCAAAATCTCAAGCTTCCTTTGATTTCATGGTAAATACTCTTCAAAACCCTAAGAAATCACAAATTTCTCTATTGCTTATCGTTTGGCCTAGCATTCTTCACTAGTTACATGTCTAGTTGATGTACTATGTGTATGCTAGACTAGTTTTACCTTAGGGATCAATTTTTGTCCAGTCTGTTAGGTTTTTGCGGATGAACACCGGACTAGTCCGGTCCAGGTACGGACAAGTCCGGTCCCCCGGACTAGTCCGTGCCTGTGCACCGGACAAGTCCGTTGTTTCTGAACCAAAACCTAATTCTTTAATTCCCTAATGCATTCCATTGCCATCTTACCTCACCAATACCTTGTATAACTTGTCCTTTATCTTGATCACTCATTCTCAGATCATGTCGAGCTCCGACAACGAAATCTCCGATTTCGAGGCCGAGTTGGACCACGAGGTGGCACCTCGGTCCTCGGCGGGTCTTGGCAAGAAACGCCAAGAGAGACCCTCCGAGCCTGCTCCCTCACCTCCCCAGGTTCGGAGGAAGGTGTGTGCCAAGAAGCCCGCCTCGAAGGCTGCTCCTCCTTCAAGTGGCCTTCGCCAAGCTAAAGGGAAGGGCAAGGGGGTTGCCACAGGGCCTGTTGGGCCCCTAAAGCTGCATACTCCCAGAGAAGGGGTCCGGGACCCCAATGAGGAAAGATTCAATGGCAAGGGCAGCGATGTGGCTATGAAGTTGAGAAGTGTTGATTGCTATGCAAGGCCCAAGCAAGCAGCTGATGGCAGGTTTTGGTCAAATTTCCATGCTGATTTCTACAAGCTGGTCTATTTGCCGATGAAGACCCCGGTGGTACGCAGTCAATGGATTGACTGGGCTCACCTTGAGAAGAGGAAATGTGCAGCTTTTGATGAAGTGATAGCAGCTGCAGAGAGACATGGGCTGAAGGATCTGTTTGCCTTCAGATATAATTGGAATGATGAAGTGATTGCACAATTCTATGCAACGTGCCACTTCTCAAGTGAAGATGAAGAAAGTGTGACTTGGATGACTCATGGATCCAAGTATTCTATTACTCAGGAAGAGTTTGCCCGCCTACTGCACCTTGACTCTGAAGGACATGACCAACTCATTATCCACAACATTGGGGTCATTGAGAGGGATGGAATGAAGTTCATGTATGAGCCCACCTCCAAGTATGTCCCTCCCTCCACAAAGAATATGAAGCCTTTCTTTGTGGTCCTCAACAGAGTCCTCAGGAAGACGATTACCCCCAAGGATGGGGATGCAGGGAGTGTGCAAGGCTACCTCCGGACCCTGATGAGGGTCATTAGCAAGAAAAGGCAATTCGATGTTGCAGACTATATTTGGAATGATATGGTCAATATCTCAAGTAACCCCAACCGATCCTGTGGCTATGCCCCTTACTTGATGTTCATGATTGAGAAAGTCACAGGAATCGAGTTTGTGAAGGATGTGGAGCACACTCCACTGAGGCCTCAGAAGCCTCAGTCAGTGAGTGTCCAGGCTGCTCCATCGCCGGCCTCAAGCCCCGAGGCACCGGCAAGGCAAGAAGAAGCTGCTAGGGCTACTCCCCCCTCCAGGGAAGCCCCTCAGAAAGGATCCGCCAGTGGGATCCTCAAGTACTTGGCTGCAATTTTCTCCTCATGCAAGAAAACTGAAGTGAAGCTTCACAAGCTAAATCAGAAGAGGAAGGAGAACATGAGATACATAAAAGCCAATGTGAAGCAGCTGAGTGAGAAGCTGGAGATCAACCCAATTGGATCTCCAGTACTTTCTGAAGATTCTGATCCGGACATCACCGAGCTCAGCCCCTTGACTCCCTCCGAGCTTGCCTATTTTGGCATTGGGGGCTCGAGCAGCTCCGTTCCTCCTCCTACCTCTCAACCTCGTCAATCGGAAAGCGAGGAAGACGATGAAGACGACGAGAGGACTGACAGCGAAGAGTGAAGCCCTAGGACCTTCCTCTCTCTCTTTTTGGTGTCTTGATGCCAAAGGGGGAGAGATTGAGGGGGAGTCTCTAGTCTTAGCTTTAGCTGCATAGGATGCGAGGAGAGAGCTCTCTTTTTTTAATTGTGATTGCATTTGCTTAACTCTATTTTCATATCATGTTTGGTCCTGTTATGAATTGCTCAAATAATTTGCAAGTGTGTGATGAAATCTGAATTTTTGTCCCTGAAATGCCATATTCACTTGATATTAGTTGATCAATGCAAATTCTGTCATTCTTAATGCATTCATGCTGTTAGTATGCATCCCACCATAAAGAATGCACATATGAATAATTATCTTGTTGCTTGATGAATTTTTGAGTCATATGTGCATACTTTATGAGAATCTCATTTTATACCTCATTTTGTGAAATCTCAATTGGTTGTCATCAATCACCAAAAAGGGGGAGATTGAAAGTGCATCTAGGACTCCCTTGTGGGTTTTGGATGATTTATGACAAGCAATTGGGATCCTAATTCTTTTGTTTAGATGAATGCAGGAAAATGATGAAAAATGAGCAAAGTACCAAAAAGAGGGAAATTGAGAAGGAAAATGAATTTGAGCTCAAGGAGAAGAAATTAGTAGTTTAGTATGCATGGAGTGTGTTAAGGAAACACACCCAAGAGCTCAATCTCATTTAATCACACACACACAATGCACAAAGCTATACAGGACCGGACTAGTCTGATATCAACCGGACTAGTCCGATATCCCATTCTGCACCAGATCGGACAAGTCCGATCATCACCGGACTAGTCCGATATCTTTCTGTTCCACTTCGGACTAGTCCTCCCCAGTGCGAACTAGTTCTCAAAACAATGCACAAGTCTCACAAAATCGGACAAGTCCGTTGTGACCCGGACTAGTCCGATATACTTTTTGATCCACTTCGGACAAGTCCGGTGTTTACACGGACTAGTCCGATATACACCCTGATCTAAATCGGACAAGTCCTCCAAGTGCGGACTTGTCATCCTAAACACTTAGGGTTTCATGTGTCCGGACAAGTCCGATGACAATCGGACTAGTCCGAAGCTTTCCAGTAGCGAAATCGGACAAGTCCGTTTTGAGCCGGACTAGTCCGAGATTCTTGGACACTTAGGGTTTGCTTCACACAGCACACCGGACTAGTCCAGTCACCACCACGGACAAGTCCGATCTTTCTGAACCCTAACGGTAACTTCTAGAAACCCCATATAAATAGAGGTGCACGGCCCACTTTCACCAACTCTCGAACCCTAGCGCCGTCACACCTCCCAAGAGACTCAAAAACCATATCTCTCCACAAAATTAAGTGCAAAATCAAACAATCCATTGAAGATCACTTGTAGATCATTGGAGAGGCACTTGGCACACGATTGAGCTCTTGGTTTGAATCTCTAACACACTCTTGCATCTCAATTTGTATATTTCGAAGTGTGTTATTGGTGGTCTTGAAACTTGTAATCAAGGGAGCTCTCAACTTGTGAGATCGACCCTACAACTTGGTGATTTACCCCTGTGTGTTTAGTGGAAGAGGATTGGCCTTCGTGGCGATCCGACGAGGGAAGGGTTGGTGAAGACCCGGTCCTTTTGTGGGCTCCTCAACGTGGACGTAGGTTGCCTTCGTGGTAACCGAACCACGGGATAAATCTTGTGTCTTGTTCGTTTGTGTTCATCATTCTAGTTGATCAACATTATCTAGGGTTTGATTCATCTTGTTGAATTTAAGTTAAATAGTTGAACAAGAATCATACTTGCAATAGAACTTGACATACAATCATTGAACTGTCATTGAAGTTTATATTTCCGCTGCAAACGTCAATGAAACAATCAAATTGACCTAACTTGATCAACCCAGTCCGTGAAATCCGGACTAGTCCGCACTTTACCGGACTAGTCCGATATATCTGGTTTTGACCTTGTTGTTGAAGTGCTACAGGAACCGAGAAAATTCAAGAAGGCCTATTCACCCCCCCTCTAGGCCTACATTCACTCCGGGTTCTGGCTGGAGGAACCCGGAGCTTCTTCAGAAATGACCTGGACCCTCCCGGAGGGGTCTAGGTCTCCTGAAGCGACTTCTTGTGGATTCAAATCTGGGAGCTGGGACCCAGACTCGCTTTCAGGAACCTCCGGACCTTCTCGAAGGGATCTGGATTCCTGAGTGTGGGGTAGTTCTGGTCTCTCCGCAACCAGAACCATACTGACAACTTCGTCAGTAGCTGAAATATAAAGCAACAAAGGCTCATCAGGGCTCGGAGCTACCAGAATCGGTAGGGTGGTGAGGAACCGTTTCAGTTCCTGGAATGCCTTCTCTGCTTCTTCGGACCATTGAAATGGCCCGGACTTCCTCAATAGATTGAAGAAGGGGAGTGCCCATTCCGCCAGTCTTGAAATGAACCGGCTGAGGGCTGCTAGACATCTAGTCAACTTTTGGACGTCTTTGATGCGGGTTGGTGGCCGCATGTCTTCAATAGCCTTAATCTTCGCTGGATTAGCTTCTATGCCCCGGTGACTTACCAGGAAACCAAGAAGTTTTCCGGAGCTAACCCCAAAAACACACTTGTCTGGGTTTAGCTTTGTGCGGGTGGCCCGCAGCTTGTCGAAGACAGCTTGCAAGGTGTCAAGGAATGACTCCTTGTTCCTAACCTTGACCACGATGTCATCGACGTACACTTCCACTACGTCTCTAATGAGTTCTTCAAAAGTTTTGTACATAGCTCGTACAAAAGTTTAAGCTGCATTCTTGAGACCAAAGGGCATGGCTGTGTAACAATACAATCCATCTACTGTGATGAATGAAGTATGCTCTTCATCTTCCCTAGACATCCTGATTTGATGATATCCGGAATATGCATCTAGGAAACACAGTAATTCACACCCGAAGGTGGAATCCACTATCTGATCTATTCTAGGTAGTGGGAATGGATCTTTTGGACATGCCTCATTTAGTGTGTAGTCTATGCACATCCGAAGCTTCCCGCCGTCCTTGGGCACAACGACTGGGTTTGCCAGCCATTTTGGATGGAAGACTTCTCGGATGAATCCGGCTTCGAGTAGCTTCTTCACTTCTTGTCGGATGAAGTTCTGTCGCTCTACGGATTGCTTCCGAGGCTTCTGATGCACAGGCCGGGCATCGGGGTAGATCTTCAGATTGTGCTCAATCACTTCCCTGGGGATCCCAGGCATTTGTGACGGTTGCCAAGCAAACACGCTGACGTTAGCCCAGAGGAAAGTGATGACCGCGAGTTCCTATTTGTCGTTCAATCCTCCCGATGTATGGGTGGTCTGAGCAGCATCGGAACCAATTTGGACGACTTTGATGGGAATATCGGTGTCGCCGCTTGGCTGCACTCGAGGTGCAGAAGTCGAGCCTCGTTGACGAATGCTCGGGGGTTTCGGAGCTTGCTCCTGCCTGGAGTCCTCCTCTTGCGCCGTGGTGAGCGCATGGAGTTCTTCCAATGCAATTACTCCAGCAGTACGATCTCCGCGGATCTGGAGAACGCCTACTGGCATTGGCATCTTCAACACCAGATAGCCATAATGAGCAGCTGCCATGAATTTGTACAGGGCAGGTCTACCCAAGATGGCATTGAATGGTAAGTTGATCTGAGCGACGTTGAAGACCAACTTCTCGGTGCGATACTTCTCTCGTGTCCCGAAGGTAACAGGGAGAGTAATAGCTCCGAGTGGGGTGATGGCCCCCGGACCTACTCCGGAGAAAGGTCGAGAGGGGTGGAGATTCGAAGGTCGGAGCTGAAGCTTAGTGAAAGCTTCGAAACTGATGAGGTTAAGCCCCGAACCTCCGTCTACCATGACATGGTGGAGTTGGATGTTATTGATGGTAGGAGATACCATCAAAGGTAACTGACCTGCTACAACCATGCTCCGAGGGCAATCCGAAGCATCAAAAGTGATGGCTGTGTCCATCCACTTCCGATGAGGTTCCGGCCTGACTGTAGGAGCTATAGCGGCCATATCCCGACGCATAGTCTTGATGACGCGACGGGAGGTGATATCCCATGATCCACCAAAAATGGTGTTCATGGTCTTCCGACGCTCATTGTCAGAGACGTCAAAATCATCGTCGACGGAGGTGTAGACGGCCTTCAGGACCTTTTTGGGATCCTGAAACCCTAACTCCTCTTCAGCCGGAGCTTCGTCGACTTTTTGCTTTCCTTCCCTCTGTCGGAAAGGAGATTCTTCCCGGCGCTTGTTGTAGCGCTCGGCAAGGTTTTGGACCTCCCGTCAGTATTCCAAACTGTGGCTGCCCGTTTTGTGAATGGGACACCACACTTTGGGTTTGCCACCGTCTTCAGAAGACGGTCGAGGTCGCTTCTCGGGGCGTGGCCCCCGGCCACCCGGAGTTGCAGCAGCTGCAACGTTGGATGTGCCGGCCGACGGCTTCTTCTTGCCGTTGGTCTTCTTTTTCTTCTTGCCACCCCCGGAGGTAGTGGCTTCTTCTTTGGAGGATTTCTTGTGACCCTCCAAGGTTGGTTTGGAGTGCATCTCACGGCCCTTCGCAGCTCAGGCGCATTTGTCTGCCAAGCTAAAGAGTTCCGTGACGCTGGTGATCTCCTTGATCACCAGTTTCTCTAACATCTTCTTGTCTCGTACGCCCTGTCTGAATGCCACAATGACAGAGGCGCTAGAGAAAGAAGGGATAGTGTTTCGTACCTGAGAGAACCTCTGGATGAATGACCGCAAGGATTATCCCCCTTTTTGCACGACCGCAAAAAGGTCTAGTTCAGTGCCTGGTCGGGTGTATGAACTCCCGAAGTTGGCAGTGAACTGACAGCACAGCTTCTCCCAACTGTTGATAGAGTTGGGCGGAAGGCTCATAAACTAGGACCTGGCGGTCCCAGTTAAGGCCACTGGAAAATAATTGGCCATCACGGCCTCGTTTCCTCCAGCTGCCAAGATTGCAGTGGAGTAGATCTGAAGAAATTCGGCGGGATTGACAGTCCCGTCAAATTTTTCCGGCAGGTGAGGTCGAAACTTCTGTGGCCACCTGACCATACGCAGATGCATGGCCAGGGCTGAACAGCCTCCTCCCACTCCTTCAGGAGCAGAAAGGTCCTGAGCTTCCCGTCTTTCATGGGCGCGCTCAATATGGACTCGGCCGTCCTGCTGGCGGTATCGGCGATCAAGCTCCGCCCGGAGGTCATGAGTCGAAAGCCTGGATACCGTGTGAGTGCGTCGTGCCCCGGAGGGCAATGACGTCACTTGTTGTGACGCAGCACGTCTCCTGCTATTGGAAACGTGCGGACCAAGTCTTCCAGACAAAGTCTGTCGCTGCGACGGGGCTCTTCCTGAAGGAGGAGGACCCTGGTTGCTGAGGCGTTCGGCTGCTGCTGCAACCAAATGCTCCACATCGGCCCTCCACTGCTCCAGTGCATCCCGGGATGAATCCGGAGGTGGTGGGCGTTGGAGAAGAGCACGCGCTGCATGGAGCGCGTGTTCCGGGTTGTCATGATTTGCTGACGCAGTAATTGACGCCGGCGCACCATCACGTTGTCCAGCATGATGTGCTGGAGGAGACAGTGGTGGTGGGAGTGTGACTCCTGCTAGTGCTGAGGCTCCTGCTGGTGGCTGCCTATTGGAAGGATTGCCCCCAACATCCTGAGCAGCAGGTTGACCGTTGGATGATCCAGCAACTGAGTTCACCATTCTCAAAATCTCAAGCGCCCCTACCTGGCGCGCCAACTGTCGGTGGTTTGGAACCGGCAGATCTCCCTACACTGCTAAAGTGATAGGGGAGTTTGATGTTCGGTATGGGCGCGCGGAGATTCAAGAAGGTGAGTAGGAAATGACACAGGGGACACAAGAGTTTACGTGATTTGGGCCGCCTGAGCGTAATACCCTACTCCACGAGTGTGTTGGTGTTGTATTAGCTATATGAGCTTGTGTTGAGCGTTAATGGCGTGTGTGTCTAGCCCCCTGAACGTGTCGTCGGCCTGTCCTTTTATAGTACAAGGGCAGGCCGTTACAGATTAGCCTGGCCCGACATGTGGCCCCAGCGGTAACTAGTATTAATACACGTTTAATTGCCCTTAATGACCCTATAATGGGCTTTGACAGCACCGTTACTGGTGTTATGATCGTCCTTTTAAGTGTCATTAATATGGTATTAATGACACTTAATAGGGTCTTGAAGTCCTTGATTCCCCTTTGAAGATCCGGAGCCGTTGCGGGGGTCTTCCGGAGGTTAAGTGTTGAAGATTCGACGATTGGACACATGGCACCTTCGGAGCATACTGTGGGAAGCAGGGAGCTCCGGAGCTACCTGACACGTGTCAGGTCCGGAGCTTCTCTCGGTCTGGGGTTAAGTCCGGAGGTGCCATTTCGATACATGGCCCGGAGCTTCCCCTTGTGGGCGGTAGCTCCGGTTTGGTAGTACACGTGGCGACCCTGGGATTAACCATGTTGGAGAAGCTGGTCCGGTTATGTCTGACATGTGGGCCTCCGAGGGTCTTAAAATCAAGTATATGACTTTCCTTTGAGATCTTTGTAACCTTAAGGGGTGTACGGTTTCTAGGGTACCGACAGACTCCTTAGAGGAGCTCCCAAAGCTGGCCAAAGAGTACAACCCCGTGATATCAAGAATCCGGAACTTGGTCGATGGAGGATTTACGTCTCTAATGGTCCTCGGCAACTTCCTGACCAACTGCTGGGCTCCACTCAAGGAGCGTGAAGTTGCAGCTTGGTCATAATCCAAAGAAATAAATTTCCTCTAGATTGAGGTTGGTCAGAGAACCAACTTGGAGGAGCATGCCTTGAAGCTCCATCTGCAGAAGTTGAAGAGTGGAACTCTATCAAGAGATGATCTCGTACCTCTGACAGAGTTCTTGCCTCTATGTGTAGTTCTGGAAGTCAGGAGGGAGCTGCAGAAGCTGATGCCACTGCTTGACAACACGGGTCTTGCAGTGCGACTAAGGAGCACCACACCAGTAGGGATTGTAATCCTCCGAGCTTCGGCCCCCTGCCCCTATGAAGGGTACAACTCTACACACGTCAGCAAAAGGGGCAAGGCAGGCTCCTATAGATCCAAGCTAGAAAAAGTCTGACTTAAGTCGGGGTAAAAGCAAAGAGCCCGTCAACACCTCCAGTCGGAAGAGGAAGTTGATGTGGACTGATGGTAGCTCTATCAGATCAGCTCCAACGCAAGTGGTGCCACTGCCTCGCCCGACCCTCAAGTCAGTGCTGGTTGTGCCTCCAACAACGGCAACTCTGGCTCCGACAGCCAAATCATCTTTAGATCCAATGCCTGCGGTGGGCACTAGGTCCGGCAAGTCTGCTCCGGTCCCGATGCCACCGGTGGACTCTGGGTCTAGAGTATCTTCTCAAATGATGGAGACCATAGCTAAGGCACGCTGGTGGCTGCCATGACTCCTGGGATGAAGTTTGGAGCGTCTGCTTCATCGATGAGGATGGGTTCTGACTCCGGCTGACCAAGGAAGAAGTTCTGTATCGACTGGAGCGACATCATCCCCAGGTAATGATCGGCACTTGAACTTGTGTTTTCTTTCTATTTTTTGAATTTCCTTGAATTCTCTATTCCTCTTTTTAAAGAGTATCGAGAGGAGGAGCTACTGCTCAGGCACCCGCCAGCACCGCGGTCGTAGAGACCGCACAGACTGGAGCCTTTGCTGTTGAAATGACCTCCCCTATCGTCGTGGCGGATGACACAACATCTCCAGCGCCAACTAACATCGAGATGACATCGGTGCCAATGGCCGAAGAAGTCGTGGTTGCATTGGACCATGAAGAAAAATGCCGGAGCAAGCTTCAGCTGCTCTGAAGCCAGCATTGGAGGTACCGGCACTAGTGTCGCAGATTTTCGAAACTGCGATGGAAGTTCCGGCACCATATCCGGAGGTATTGGCGCCGTTGTCTGATGTCGGTATGCTAGATATGGCCATGCCTACGCCGGTACCTGAAGATCCAACTGCAGGACCTTCTACATCTGCGCCGGAGATCGATGAGCTCCCAGAACACAGTGTTGCAAAAGTTCAGTTGTTGTAGTCCATGCTTGTGCCATGGGCCCCGACAACTATTCTGGAAGACTCGGGGGAACATATGAACCTCAGGAAGGTCCTGAGCCAACCCCACTGGATATCACGATTGACAACGCTTGCTTGAGCCTCTGCCAAATTCAGCCCGCCTTCGACTATGAGCGGAAGGCCCTGGAGGATGAGCGTGACACCCTAAGGCACTGGCACAAGCTGGTATACTTCAAAACGAAAATGACGCAAACTCGGCCAGCGGACCTAAGGGATTGGCTGGAGGTCGAGAAAGCTCAACAGACGCATCTAAACAACGCGTTGTATGAACGAGAGGCTGCAATTAAAGCCCTCGATGACAAGACTCGGGAGATCTACGAGCATGCCAAGAAATTCAATGAATTGGCAGATGATCACCCAGAGAGTATAAACGCTTCGAGGGAACAACTCCTCAAGTGTCGAGATGCTTTATACAATAAGGAGGACGAGCTCCGGAATAGAGAAGATGAAATCTCTAAGAAGTTAGAGCACGGTGAGCCAGACTTGGCTGACCACATTGAAAAATTCAAGTCTTGGTGCGATAGGGAAAAGCACCAAGTATGGCTGGCTGGGGGAGTCAGCAAGAGAGAAAGTGATGTTTCTTCTAGGGAGAACATGGTGAAGGTTAAGGAGAGGAACCTTGCGGAGAAGCGATACCACTTGAACCTCCGAGAGAAGCAAATCACCGACCAAGAGAGGCAGCTGGCTGAATGGATTTAGCAGCATGCTAAAGAGGTCGAGCAGTTCTCGAAGGAGGGCTTTGTGGAGCTATCCTCCGCAAGAAGGTCACTGGAGGAGCTCCAGGGTACGAGGGCAGTATAGTCCCAGTAGGTCCGGGATTTCCTTGGGCGAGTGGAAGATGCTCTGATGTCATTGGGATTCAGTCCAGTTCGTTCGGTTGACCTGGTACCAGAGATGGGCAAAGCTTTGGTGGTGCTCGACTCTGCTAGAGCAAAGATGGATGCACTGGAAGATGTGATCAATGACCAGCTCAAGACCGAGGGAAGATCATTGGCAAAGAATGTCACATAATATTCCTTGACATGCTTCCGAAGCTGGGATCTCTCTATGTCTCTAGCTCCAGTTAGTGACGGACCCATCGCCGAGGAGGAAGAAGCTCCCAAGGCAAGCGTCCAAGAAGTCGCCCAAAAGGTTGCTTCGTACTTCCAACAAAACTCCAGTATCTAGCATCCTTCCCTTTTGTACCTTCATCTTGTAAATCTCCAAATTTTGAATGAATGAAATCCTTTTGAATTCCATTTTTGTCTTCAATGTTTCATTGCCTTCATCTTGTTGGCCCCCTGTTAGATGTGCTCAATTGATAGAGGACATATACCATATGGAATTTGGCAATGTCTTGAATATTTGACTGCTTCGAACTTGTAGCTACTGTGCTAGCTCCGAGGTCCGAGTCCTTCATCCAAAATCTCCAAGGACACTTTGCCACATTCTTAACGTTGACAGCGGGCCACTGGGAGTTGTCGAAGCTTAGTTGCTTCGGCAGTGCCCACTATCAACTTATGAAACGTCGACGGCAGGCCTTTGGGTGTTGTTAGAGCTTAGTTGCTTCGATGGCGCCCACTATAAACGTATCAAACATCAATGGCAGGCCCCCTGGGTGTTGTTGGAGCATGGTTGTTTCAACGGCGCACACTATAAATGTATGAAACGTCGACAGCGGGCTCCCTGGGTGTTGTCGGAGCTTGGTTGCTTCGGCAACGCCCAATATCAATGTATGAAAAGTCGACGGTAGGCTCCCTAGGTGTTGTTGGAGCTTGGTTGCTTCGACGGTGCCCACTATCAACGTATGAAACATTGACGACGGGCTCCCTGGGTGTTGCTAGAGCTAGGTGATTTGGCGGCACCCACCATCGTCGATAATAATTTTTTCCTGCACATGAGAGACAATAAAATGCAGTAAAATTCATACTCTTGCCTATAGCTTATTTGCGGCTTATTATCTGTTTTTGAATTTTAGTTCCTAATAAACTCATTGTGACAATATAAATATACTGGTTAAACTTCCATAGATTTGTGTGCTTTCCGGACCCGCCTTACTGAGACCCACCAGAATAGGTAGAGTGGCGTACTTAGGGTGTTGGACCAGGCTAAGTCGATAGCGCACTCTGGACCTGTCATTGGCATCGGTTTTTCAGGCAAGTAGGCCATCCAGAAACATTAAGATCCACTAGAAGATTACCAATAAAACTTATATATCACATGGATTTCTAGGACTAACTTTCAAGTGGATTGGACATCACAATTGACAAGAAGGTAAAAGAAAGAAAATAATGAGCATGCGCAAAGTTAATGCACATTGAATATATTTTTATGTAAATGTATTTTATTATAGGTCTGAATAATAGGGGAAAGCAAGGACACACTTAAAGTACAGGACCGAGTTAAGTGTGCTATTCATCTTGGACCAACCCGACTCTGTTCATGGACTCTATGGGTTACATTTTTATACAAATACAGAATCACCTCCATGATACTAAGTATAGAACTTACAAAGATGCTCAATATTCCATAGGTTGGAAGTGGCATCCCATCCTTTGTTGCCAAGCGAATGCATCCGGGGCAGGAAACTTTGATAACTCAGAAGGGACCCTCCCAGTTGGTGGAAAGTTTGTTCATCCCTTCTCGAGTGAGTATTCGTCGCAGCACCAGATTGCCTTCTTCCAATTGCCGATTTCGCACATGCCTTTGACGATAGCATCAGAGCACCTGGCGGTATCTCATGTTTCAGATAGCTGCTTGACACCTTGCCTCATCGACGAGGTCTAAGTCATCACGCCGGAGCTGATCTTGCATGGCTTCATCGTAGGTCCGGACTCGGAGAGATCCCATGACTATTTCCAGAGGAATGACTGCTTCGACTCCGTACACCATGAAAAAGGGTGTTTCTCCTGTTGCACGGGTGGGTGTTGTCCGGCTCACCCACAATGCAGACAAAGCTCTTTTATCAAGTTGGCACCATGCTTCTTCAAGAGCTCATAAGTGTGCGCCTTGAGTCCCTTGTGAATTTCTACGTTTGCTCTCTCCACTTGGCCATTGCTTGCCAGATGAGCTACTGATGTGTAGCTGATAATTATGTCGAGGTCTTTGCAATACTGTTGGAATGCTGCAGTTCTGAATTGGGTTCTATTGTCAGTGATGACTCTGTTCGGGACTCCAAATCTGTAGACAATAGACTTCAAGAACTTGATGGCAGATTGCTTGTTGATTGTCACATCTGGAGTTTCTTTCGGCCACTTTGTGGACTTGTCGATGGCGACATATAAGAACTGGTACCCTCCATCGGCTTTTGGGAAAGGTCCCGAAATATCCATCCTCCACACGGTGAATGGCCATAAGGGAGGAATCATTTGTAGTGACTGCACCGGTGTATGAATTTTCTTCACGTGAAACTAGCACGCTCCGCACTTCTTGATTAGCTCGACTGCATCCTGGAGTGCTGTATGCCACTAAAAACCATGCCGTAAGGCCTTACCGACCAGCGTGTGATATGACGCGTGATTACCACACTCGCCTCCATGGATCTCTCTGAGAAGTTTCCAGCCCTCTTACTGGGAAATGCACTGCATTAGAATGTCCTTGGCACCACGTCGATAGAGATTCTCTTCTACCAACGTGTATCTTTTAGCCAATCTGACAATTCGCTCAGCGGATACATCATCTTCATGAAGGATGTTGTCTTTCAAGTAGTCCTTGACCTCTGAGATCCATGCATCGGGACTAACTTGAGCTTCTGAATCTTGCGCGCTTGGTTGCTCGGAGCTTCCTGTAGCACCTACGATCCTTGGTGGACGCCATGGTAATAGGGCCACCGAAACCGCCAGCTTTAGGGTGTTGGTCTCACCCCATCAATCGGTTTGGCAGGCTGAGCGGAAGGTGTCGGTAATCTCCTGACAAAAACCCCGTCGGGTGCCTGAGCCCCGGTTGAAGCTTTCGTCCAAAGATCATCAGCTTCAGCGTTATTGAGACACTAGACATGGTAGAGGTCTAGGACCTCGAAATCATTCTGCAACTTCTATACTTCAAGCAAATATGCAACAAGATGAGGGTTATTGCAACTACATTCACCTTTGACTTGCTTGATGATGAGCTGCAAATCTCCCATGACCAGCAGCTGTTGGACGCCAAATGATAGCGCCGCCTTAAGTCCGAAAATCAGAGCTTCGTATTCTGCCATGTTGTAGGTTGCCTTGAAGTCAAGGCGCACCATATACTTGACCTTCTCCCCAGTCGAGCAAGGAGAAGGATTATAGCTCCAGCCCCCTGCTTCTGCATGGAGCCATCGAAGTAAGGAGTCGAGTGACGCTCAGTGAAGACCGGGACCTTAGGTTCCGGCTTTTGTTTGCTAAGGCCCGCTGAACTTGATGGAGAAGGTGTCTACTCTGCCATGAAGTCAGCCAATGCCTGACTCTTGATTGCATGTCGTTGCAGGAATTCAAAATCGTATTCTGCTAGCTCTACAACCCACTTGGCGATATTTCCTGTTCAATTGGGGTTATGCAAAATAGCACGCAGTGGATAAGATGTTACCGCTAATATCTTGTGGGATTGTAAGTAATGATGTAGCTTCCTTAAGGCAATAAGAACTGCATAGATAAGCTTATATACCTCAATATATCGAGTATTGGCATCATTAAGTACTTCACTGATGAAGTATACTCGCCGCTGGACAGTTCAAACCCTCCTGGAGGGATCCAAAATTTCTTCTTCATTAATCTGAACCCTCCCAGAGGGGTCCGAATCTTCTTCATGAGTAGTATATACTCTCTTGGATGAGAGAGGTTGATCCACATGCATCTTTCCTTTAGGATCCATGCCTGGGGGATGGGACCCAGAGTCAGCTTCACGTAGCTCCGGACCTTCCTGGATGGGTCTGAGATCTTGAGTTGAAGATGTTTCTATTTTTTTAGCAACTAGAACCATGCTGACAACCTCCGTAGTCGCAGCGATGTAAAGTAGAAGAGGCTCATAAGGTTCTGGAGCGACCATGATTGGTAGTGTGGTGAGGAGCTGCATGAGCTCTTGGAACGCCTTCTCTGCTTCTTTAGACCAATGGAATGGTCCGGACTTCTCAATAGCTTGATGAAAAGAAGCGCTCGCTCTGCCCGCCTTGAGATGAATCGGCTGAGCAAAGGTAGACAGCCAGTAAGCTTCTGGAAGTCGTTGACACGGGCAGGAGGTCGCATTGCTTCAATGGCTTTTATCTTGGTCGCATTTGCTTCAATTCCTCGGTGGGTCACCAAGTATCCAAGAAGCTTTCTGGAGGAAACCCTGAAGACACATTTGTCACGGTTGAGCTTTGTGCGCATCAAGCGCTACTTGTCAAAGACGAATTTAAATTTGTCGAGCAGTGAGTCTTTTTTCTTCACCTTGACAACGATGTCATCGACGTAGACTTCCACTAGGTCTAGAATCAGCTACCCAAAGGTTTTGTGCATAGCTCGCACAAAGGTGGAGAGTTCTTTTTTGTGACCATAAGGCATTGCTGTGTAACAATAGAGACCATCTACCATAATAAAAGCAGTGTGCTCTTCATCTTTCTTAGACATTGAAATTTGATGGAAACCAGAGTATGCGTCTAAGAAACATAAAAGCTCACAGCCAAAGGTAGAATCCACTATTTGATCTATTTTTGGTAGTGGAAAGGGGTCTTTTGGACATGCCTTATTCAAAAAAGTGGTGTAGTCAATGCATATCCGAAGCTTCCCACCGGCCTTTGGCATGATGATTGGGTTTGCCAGCCATCGCGGATGATATACCCCCCGAATGAATCCAGCATCAAGCAGCCTCTTGACTTCTTCTCTGATGAAGTTCTGTCGCTCAACGGATTTCTTCTGAGGTTTTTGTTGTATAGGACGTGCGTAGGGGTAGATCTTCAGATGGTACTCGATCACCTCCCTGGGGATCCTAGGCATTTGTGATAGTTTCCATGCAAACACGTTGACATTTACCCGGAGGAAAGTGACGAGTGCGAGTTCCTATTTGTCACCTAGACCTACCAATATACGAGTGGTCTGAGTAGCATCAGAACTGATTTGACGACTTTGACGGGAACGTTGGTGTCGCTGCTTGGCTACACACGAGGTGTAGAGGTTGAGTCACGCTAGCGCGAGCTCGAAGGTTGCTGAGTGGATTGCTCCTTGTCAGTTTCAGCTTCTTTCGCTACTGCAAGTGCACGAGGCTTTTTCAGCGCAATAACTCCACTAGTGCGATCTCCTTGGATCCAAAGGATGCCTGACAGAGATGGCATCTTCAACAGAAGGTAGCCATAGTGGGCCATAGCCATAAACATATACAGGACTGGCCTGCCTAGGATGGCGTTGAATGTTAAGTTGATGTGTGCCACATAAAACACCAGCTTCATACACAGGTAGTTCTCCAGAGTTCCAAAGGTAACTGGCAGAGATACTTATCCAAGTGGTGTGATAGCTCTCGGACCCACTCCGGATAATGGCATGAGGGCCTGAGGTCCGAGAGGCTGAGTTGGAGCTTCACAAAGGATGTGAAGTTGATCAGGATGAGAGTCGTGCTGCCATCCACCAAGACATGGAAGAGCTGGATATTGTTGATGGTCGGGGAGACCATCAAGGGCAATTGTCCAGCTCCTGCCCTGTTCTTTGCACAGTCCGAAGCATCAAAGGTGATTGGAGTGTCCATCTACTTCTGATGAGTCTCTGCCTTGGCGATGGGAGCAACAGCAGCCATCTCGCGATGCAAAGATTTCACAATGCACCGAGAGGTAATGTCCCAGGACCCTCCATTCATCATATGGAGAGTCATCCTATGTTCATTGTCGAAGTTGTTGTTGGAGTCATCGAAGGTGTTGTAGACCGCCTTTAACGCCTTCTTGGCATCTTGGAAGCCTAGCTTTTCATCAGACGGAGCTTCGTTGTCAACTTTCTGCTTTCCTTCCCGCTGGCGGAAAGGAGTGTCATCTTGATGCTTGTTGTTGCGTTTAGCAAGCCTCTTGACCTCGCGTCAGTCCTCAAGATTCTGAGTTGTAGACTTGTGAATCGGACACCACATCCTGTCACCATCTTCAGACAATGGATGAGGTCGCTTTTCAGGGCGTGGCCCCCAGCCACCAGGTGCTACGGCAGCGGCAGCTGTAGGTATGCTG